>JAZKJV010002144.1:0-1200000 GCA_037367405.1 Ottelia alismoides | reverse complement strand
ATAGAGAGATGGTGGGAAAGCTCCTTTATGTTACTATTATCAGACCGAATATCTCTTTTGCAGTGAGTAGAGTGAGTCAGTTCATGAAACAGCCTCGGCAAGTACATATGGATGCTATATACATGATATTGAGATATCTAAAATCTTCTCCAGGTGCAGGATTATTTTTCGGGAAAGGAGCAACTCTCTCTGTATCTGCGTGTGTCGATGTTGACTATGCAAGGTGCCTAAAGGATGGAAAGTCTACTTCGGGCTTTACAGTATTTGTTGGCAGTTCTCTTGTTTCTTGGAAAAGCAAGAAACAAACCATTGTGGCTAGCTCAAGTGTGAAATCTAAGTATAGGGCTATAGCGTAGGCAAGTACAGAAATGATGTGGGTTCGAGCAATGTTAGCAGATTTGCATGTAGATGTTCCTCTACCCATGCAGTTACAAGGTGATAATCAAGTTGCCTTATTCATTGCAAACAACCCCGCATAACATGAGAGAACTAAACATATTGAGGCAGACTACCATTATATAGAGACATGATTCAGAAGGGTTTTGATTTCTACCTCTTATGTTAGTTCATGAGAGCAAACAACAGATATCATTACCAAGGCATTACTTAAAGGGCCATTTCATAAGTGTCTGTCCAAGCTGAGCATGATTGACATCTATGCTCCATCTTGAGGAGGATTGTCGAGATATTTATATGTTCCTATGTACCTTTTCGGTTATTTTATTTCTTTACGTCTATCTTATCTAATTTACCCATAGGTCTCTCCTCTACATAAGAGAGCCTAGGGTTCCCAGGAATAAACACATCCATTATTTCTTCTGAGATATATACTATGTAATAACCTAATTTATTTTTCATTTTTATAGCACTTTAGAATCTAACAATTGTGCTTGTTTGTGTCTAGGTTATTACTTCAATCCTAAGTACCAATATAAGAGTAGTCTTGGTACAAATGCTGATCTTCTAGCAGTTGTACAAATTGTGGTGGAGAAGCTCGTCAAGGACGAGAAGACAGACCTTGTGCATGAACAAGGTAATTTTGATTTTAGAGCTAGATTGGGACTCACAAAATATTCTTTAAGAGTGTTATGTTACAATTTATGACTTCAATCTATGTGCAGGTGAAGTACTTCAGGGGTGCCTTGGGTTCTTTTGGTCGAATTATTGCGATAAATGGACGGGGAAGTACTTTTCCTGGTAATGACGAAGACAAATAAGTACATTTAATGTGTAGTGATGTATTACTATTATTGATTTATCTCCTTTTAGATTTTCCGCAGCTGAATGGTGGTTACTGTACGAGATGGAAGCCCCCACCTAAGAAAAGTGGCAGTGAAGGTGTTGTCTCAAACCGCATCTGTCGGTAGCTGTGAGAGGAACTGAAGCACATTCAACTTGATCCATTCGAAGAGACGGAACATGTTGGGAGAACAGATGCGCCATGAACTTGTCTACATGCACTACAACTTGAGGCTGAAGATGAAACGTGCAAGGGAGGGTCAGGACAAAGAGGATTACACAGACCCTATTGATCTTGCATACATTTTCAAGATGCACGATGATGATGTTGATGAAGATGTTCTCCAGAGGTGGATGGATTCCAGTGGTGCTCCCGTTCTCGATCAATCGGGTGGAAGATCAAATAAGAATATAAGCCAGTAAATGGGAGCAGATGTAGGTGACTATCTGGCTAGATCCAGTCGAATTACGGACCCTCTTGGAGGGTTGGAGGCCGAGATTGATGCAGTTATTGATGAAATTCTCTCCACTAGTTCTAAATCCAAGCCAAAGGATGATAGTGGAGATGATGATGACGATGTTGGCAGTCGTGGTGGATCTGGTGATGGTGAAGAAACATATCCAGGTAGGTCAGCAGGTGTGGTCGTAGACCACAAGATACAAGATTCGAGGAAGGGCTCTACGCAGGGCATGAATATATGGAGTGACAGAGGAACACACATGGACAGTTTGTTCGAAGTCCGAGTCTGGGACCTATGGATTACGATGCATACGATCGTAGTCATCGTCCTACCGACAGCTACATGCACGATTTGATATAATTAGTAGGTTCCTTGAGCTGCATGGACATTAGCAGTCCATATCATGGAGGAACACCAAGTCCCCTGGGCAGATATGGATCATCACATAATGAGAGATCATTTGGCATCTTCCCAGAATTCTTTTACGCTCCTCCTCCTGGACCTCCTCCTCCTCAGGCGTATGCAAGGGTTTAAATATTGATTTCGGATATCGTATCGATACCATGTCGATACGATATTTCGTCAAAATTTCGACGAAATTTCGACAACATTTCGCCCATAACGACCACCATTTGTGAAGAAATGATCGGAAACTGCCCTCGTATCGCCATTTTACTTGAAATTTCGGTTCCTTGTCGAAATCGAAATTTCGGCAGAATTTCACCGAAATTTCGCGAATTCTAAAATCATGGGCGTATACACCTCCATCATATTCATATGGTTACAGTGGGTATGGGGGATATAGTAACCACGACGGTGAGAACTACCAAGTTAGCCAACCTGAGCGAAGCCATGGCAGCTTCTTTGGCAGTGACTGTTATGGTTTCTTCCCTGAGTACACGCCAGTGCCTCCTCCTCCGCAGAGATCTCCTACTCGATCATCGTCAACCTGAGGATCTCAAGCCAATACTCTACAGCCTCGCCCGGCCACTCGTGATACCGGATCTAGTGCTTCTTATCCTCGTCTCAAGATACTCATAGACATCGATGACCACCAATACAGATAGTATGTAATGGATTACAAGGACATGTACTCGTACATGACATGGAAGAACTACTACGAGTACATTGAGTCTGCGATGTGTTATGAGAGACAACAAGGAAGTGGGGGCGATTCAGATCCAATGCGGAACTCTTGGTTCTGAACTGAACTCATCACCATGTAATATGTTTCAATCTTTTATTGCATTAATCATTAATGTGCATGTTTATTTAGTTTACGTGAATATATGCCTTTTCACTTGTTATAAGATTGTTAGTCTGTTATTAAGTATTAAGTATTAACAACGATATGTTCGATATGGTGTGTGTAGGGATGAGCATGGGCCGGGCCCTACAGGGCCCAGGCCCATGCCCATTTATATTTGTGGGCTTTGGGCCAGGTCTAGGCCCACTAAAAATTTTTTTGGAAGTCCAAGCCCAAGCTCAATGGGCCGGGCCTGGGCCGGGCCGGCCCATAATGCTCAAAAATCAATTGGGCTTGGACCGGTCCAAAACTTATGAGTCTGGGCTTGGCGGGTCCATATATTTGTGTATTCTTCATTCCTACACGCACCCTCATTTGGTTATTTTGATTGTAATCTTCGTTATGAAGTATTTATTAGTTCTTTACGTCTTTATTATTTAGTTATCCTAGTGTTTTGCACGAATTTGGTTGTATATATGATTCTATGGTATTTAATGGAAAGAGTTTCATAGAGATATTATAGAAACATGTGCAAATAATAAAGTAGAACCAGTCAACCAGGCTGCAGGCATGCAGCAATAGTAAACATACAAATTGAAAAGTGTACCTCAAGTGGATTAATTTGGCGCCAACTCCCTCATTAAATCCAGATGAATATGTCGAAGTGAGAGATAAAAGTCTAGATACATATGTCAAATCCAATCTCTGCAATGAAGAAAAAAACTTCCAATCAATACGTGCATTACCGAGATGGACTAATGTGAATATGATCATAAGAATGACCTGAAAAATAGATACCTTGAGAATTAAACATCTTGATCTTCCTGCTCCTTACCGTCGTGTACCTACAAGGGTAATACCTACAAATACAACTCAATCTTTAAAAAAAGGTGCAATTTGTCATTCGAAGATGCAAATAAATGATTGAACTATATCAAGCAAAAAAAGAAAGCATGCTCACAGCGACAGCCCACAGGGCCACAATAAACAAGCTCAATGATCCCCTTGCATACTACGTCGTTTATAAAAATACTAAGGAAAATAACTTCCAAATTACTCATTATTCATAAAAACTTTAAGAAAGAACAAATAAGATGTTTCAAAAAATCGTTTGGAAGATGAAGTGAGATTTCCACTCAATAATTCCATCTACAAAAGTATTTTAATAAAGATTAAGAAATGAATAATGATATTATTGAAACTTTGTAAGGATTTATTAACATCAAACCAAATGGATTTTACCTCGCATGGTCCAACTTGCTTATCAAATATGTTGTCAAACTAGTTGGAAAATTCATTGCATTTTGGATCTAAAATAAAGATAAAGTTTAATGGATATGGTATAATGGTAATGGAGAATATTGATCGAATGCTAAGTAGATACTAACCAAATGCATTCTCTTCTAGCTCCTCCTCGTCATCTCCTTCTTCAAAATCTGAATTATCTGGCTCATCCTCACGGATCCAGTCTCCTGCGCAAATCAATGCTTCCATCGTTTTCGGATTAAGTCTACTACGATATGTATCAAGAACTCTACCACCCGTGATGAAAGCACTCTTAGAAGCCACAGTGGATACAGGAATTGCTGGAATGTCACAAGCCATAGAGAATAAGATGTGATAGTTGCTCGTGTTCAATTCCCACCACCTCAGGACATCAAAGTTGTGCCCATGCTCATTGTTTGCGGAATGATCGTCTAAATAGATTTCAACCTTTGATTTTCCCATATCACAAGAACCGCTCACTTTTTTCTATTTAAAGAACTTGTCTAGCATTGCCCTGCTCCTCATTGTTGGGAACAATGCATCTTCTTGAATGGATTTTGATGTGGATGTTTCATTCGAAAGACTTACATGTACTTAGCAGAGTAATCATCAGAAAAGCGATAGAAAGTTTGACTAACCCATTCAACATATTGTAAGGCTTCGTCCTCGGGATAAAGTTCTGAATAAGCAAATCTTATGAGGTTGAACTTGTACCGTGGATCCAAAATAGAAGCCAATGCTAGAGGCAAAACAGATTCTCTCTTCCTTCAATATTTATCAAACTTCGCATACATCTTTGAAGTCATATTTCCGATAGCTACATCATCATGATTCAGGATAGTTTGAAGATGCTTTTCAATCTCAAAAATCATACCAAAGAACATAATCTTCTTTTGTAGCTTCCACTTGTTGTCAACAAAATGTGCAGTAATAGCCATGTAACCTAAGTTTTGAATTGATGTCCACATGTCGGTTGTAATGGAAATTCTTCCAACCGATTGCAGTATCATCTTCGATTTCAATTTTTCTGTCTCATATAATTTTATGCAATCTCTTTGAGGAGTAAATATAAACTTGTACTTGGGTTGAGGATTGGTCATAAAAGTTTGAAACTTCGGGTTATCAATAAACATAAAGGACAATTCACTAGATATAATCCACCTCGTGAAATCATCCCTACTTCTATCTGGTTCAAACTTCCATGCAGAGATGGTGGCGCTTTCTTGATCAGAATTGGCGAAGTTGAAAAGAGCATGGGACTTTAATTGTTTGTTATAATATGGACAAACAAGGTTCAAATGACAATAAATGTGGCTTGTCCCACCTTTTACCCCGCAAGATAATTGTGCCTTACAATAATTACACTTGCACATTTCTAATCCATTTACCATCATAATTTTTGTGACATGCTTCCAAACCCACGATTTTAACGGTCTTCCACGTTTCTTTTCAGTCACACCGTCATTAAGTTCTGAAGGCTCCCCTGACAGTGCTATTGGAAGATTCTCTTCCAATAGGTCTTGCATCTCTAGATTGGGGTCCGATATCTAAAGTTAAATACCATGTTAGATTCTAATCTTCAACTTGATTTCTAAGAACATTTTTTCGCAATTGCCATCCATATTAAAAACTTAACATCAATGTCAATATCCAATGTAAGTTACACCACATGCTAAAAATCACATTACAAATTATTAAAACAACTATGTTGGGAAACGCGACTTCGATAATCATTCAGAAAACCCTAGGCTCTCTTATATAGGGAGAGGCCTAAAGGGTAAATTACAGAGAGGTCTATATAAGATAAAGAAATAACGACAAGCTACATAAAGAGAAAATAGAACTACGAAATATCTCTACACTCCCCCTCAAGGTGGAGCATAGATATCGATCATGCTCAGCTTGGATGAACATCTCTGAAACGGTCCTCTGAGCAGTGGCTTGGTGAATACATCTGCAGTTTGATCTCCTGAGCTCACATGTGCAGTAGATATCAATCCTCTCTGGATCAAGTCCCTAGTATAATGGCAGTCAACTTCAATATGCTTGGTCCTCTCATGGAAAGCTGGATTGTTGGCAATGAATAATGATGCCTGATTGTCACACTGAAGCTTCATAGGTCGGGGCACAGCTACATGTAGATCTTCTAGTACTGAACGAACCCACATCATTTCCGTGCTGGCTTATGCCATGGCCCTATATTCGGATTCGGCATTGGACCTTGCCACAACAGTTTGTTTCTTACTTTTCCAAGAAACCAAAGAGCCTCCAACAAACACTGCAAACCCTGAGGTTGATTTTCGGTCCTTAGGACATCCTGCATAATCTGCATCTGCACACGCTGAGACGGATAAATCTGTGCCCTTTCTGAATAGCAGCCCTGACCCTGGAGAAGACTTCAGATACCTCAGTATCATGTGTATAGCATCCATGTGAACCTGTCTTGGCTGCTCCATAAACTGACTCACCCTGTTAACTGCAAATGCAATGTCTGGACGAGTAATGGTAATGTAGAGGAGTTTTCCCACCATTTCTCTATATCTCCTCTTATCTACCTCATCCGTATCACCATCATACAGCTTCATGCTAGGGTCCATGGGAATACTTGATGGTTTGCACCCATCCATGCCAATCTCAGTCAGGAAGTCTGTAATATACTTCCGTTGTGTCATCACCAAGCCTTGTGCATTCCTTGCAAATTCCAACCCCAGAAAATATCTTAGGGTTCCGAGATCCTTTGTAACGAACTGACGGCCTAGAAATGCCTTCGCCCTCCTGAACATCGTCTCCTGTAACAAGAATATCATCCACATAGACCATAATAACAACCGTACCTGCCGATGACTTCTGGACAAACAATGAGTGATCGGCATTTGACCTCTTGAATCCCTGTTGCTCAATCAGGTTGGACAGCTTCTGGAACCATGCTCTCGGACTCTGTTTGAGGCCATATATCACCTTGTGAAGTCTACAGACCATCTGCTTCTCCCCCTCAGCAGCAAACCCAGGTGGTTGCTGCATGTAGACTTCCTCCTGCAAGTCTCCGTACAGAAAGGCATTCTTGACATCTAGTTGAGATATACTCCAATCACGTACCACAGCAACAGATAAGAGAATACGAAGAGTAGAGTGTCTCGCCACTGGAGAGAATGTATCCATGTAATCCACACCGTAGGTTTGCGTAAACCCACGGGCGACCAAGCGTGCTTTGTACCTATCCAAGGTGTCATCTGCATGGTATTTTACTGTGAAGACCCATTTACAACTCACAACGGATGCATCAGAAGGTGCAGGGACCAAAGACCATGTGCCGCGAGACTGTAAGGCCCTCATTTCTTCTTCCATTGCTAATCTCCAGCATTCATTCTGCAATGCTTCCTGGTATGTCTGTGGTATATCCACGGAAGACAAGGTTGTGACAAATCTCTGAAAATCACCAGTGAGACGGTGAAAAGAAACCTGTGAAGCAAATGGATAGGATGCACATTGCCTCCTCTGCTTCCGAAACGCAATCGGAACATCAAGATCATCATCTGTTGTACTGGATGGGCTAGTGTCTGCCTGTACTGAAGGATCCTGCATATGTACCAAACCTGACCCGTCAGTAGTAATGCCATCTAAACATACCTGAGGCGTGATGATCGGCTGTTGTGTAGTATGAGCAGGACCTGACCGGCGTGTATAAAATTTAGGTAACGGTGATATGATAGGCCGTGGAATGGGTGGGGGTGGAGGTGGTGCTGGCGTGGAGACGGGCACAGGGGACGACTCAGGTGTACTCAATGAAGGTGGTGGAGGAACATAGACATCATTAGTGGTAGTGGATGGTGCCATTCTGTCACCTGCAGGAGAAAAATACATGACAGACTCAAAGAAAGTGACATCAGCGCTCACGAAGTATCTCTTAGTTGCAGGATCATAACACCGGTAACCCTTCTGAGTCCTGGAATAACCAACAAAGACGCACTTGACTGCTCTAGGAGAGAGTTTGTCAAGTACGGGAGATAGACGATGCACGAAACACACAGTACCGAAGACACGTGGAGTTAGAGAAAATAACTTCTTGTCAGGAAAAATAAGGGAGATAGGTATCTTCTCACCAAGAACTGAGGATGGCATTCGGTTGACCAGATAACAAGCAGTAAGAACAGCATCGCCCCAGAATGAGATGGGAGCACAACTCTGAATCAACAGTGTTCGAGTAATATCCAAGAGATGGCGATGCTTTCTTTCCGCCACACCATTTTGTTGTGAGGTATATGCACAAGTGGTTTGGTGAATAATACCCTTTGATGAAAAGAACTGTGAAAGTGAGCGTGTACAAAATTCAAGGGCATTATCCGTCCGAACATATTTGACAGAGGAAGAAAAAACATTATGCACTTCATTAATCAAGTTCTTGATCACATTTCCTGCTTCAGATTTATTTTTCAAAAGAAAGACCCACGACACACGAGAGAAATCATCCACTACCACAAGATAAAACCTGTGCCCCTGATGATCGGGAACACGACTCGGACCCCATATATCTATATGTAACAACTCAAAGGGGAGCTACTGCTCCGACTAGGACGACTTGGGAAGCTCGACCTGTGATGCTTTCCCAACTGACACACTTCACAACGAAATGACGAACTAGGAGAAATCTGGGGCAGAAGATGGCACATTTTCTGAAGTGGAAGGTGACCAAACCGGAGATGCCAAATGTACGGAGAGACTGGTCCAGCAGAGTGAGAGGAGACGCCAGCATAGGAATCCCGAACCAGTCGATATAAACCATTCTGCTCAGAGCCACAGCCAATCACCTTGCCCGTGAGTATGTCCTGAAAAATGAGAGAAGACGGGTTAAATATAGCACGACAATTCAAATCCTTCGTAATCTGACTAATAGATAGCAAATTCATCGAGAACTGAGGATCATGCAGGACGTTATGTAGTTGCATAGTGGAAGATAGGAAGACCTCCCCTTGTCCAACAAGGGGCGAATGGGTACCATCTGCTATCTGCACTGAACGACCGAGAAATGTCCCTGTAGGCATGTAATCTACCTCGATCACGGCAGAGATGATGTGTGGCTCCGGAATCGATAACCCAGTCAGATATATCATGAGTTGATGTGAATGTAGTAGATCTACCTGAGGTACTCGCAGCAGCGGATGAACTGGCAGAGGCAGTGGCAGCAATATCTGAAGAACCACCAGACGAATCACCGGACGCATGTGGCATAATATCTCGGAGACGGGCCACAAGTTCGTCAAATCGATTATCTGCAGTAGAGGCTAATGGAGACTGAGAGTGCTCTGCAACACGTGCCGATGCTGGAAATCCATGCTTAGAATAGCATGTGTCCTCTGAGTGTCTTGTACGATGACAATAGGAGCATGTCTGACTGAAGCGACCACCCCTTCCTTGGGGTCCACGTCCTCGTCCAAGACCAGAAGGTGGTCCACCTCTCCCATGCGAGACTGCCATCGCTGATGGAGGTGGAGTAGAAGAGCTGGAGGAAACTGGAATACGACTGAGCCTTCTGTAAACATCCTCCCACTGGAGGAATAACTGCATCCACTAGGATCTGAGACCGGCGGCATCGTACTCAGGATCAAGAGCCGCAAGGAGAACACCTACCATGGTGGCATTCCGAAACGTCTTCTGTTGTTCAGGAGTAGCAGTGAGAGGAATGGTACTGTATAACTTCCCAAACATCCCTCTTAGGGATGTGTACAGGGAATGGAGAGGTCTGTCGCTCTGCTTCATTGTGAAAATGTCATGCTGAAGCTGCAACATCTTGGTCTCATTTCGCACTTGCGAATAAGTAGCGGCAAGAATGTCCCACATTGCCTTGGCAGTGGGTTGATGGAGGACATCGTTAGCAATCTCCATCGTCAATGTACCGGACAACCAGACCTTTGCATAGGCGTCGTCAGCCTCCCATGAGGCATAGAACCCTGTCTTCTCTGCAGGCTCATCCTCGGTAAGAATGTGTTTCTTACCATTAGACTTCACGAGGCTCATGAACTGCATCGCCCAGAGCTCATAGTTAGACCCGTCTATCTTCACTATTGGCGCAGGACCTTTGAATGCGCATGTGGACGTCATATCAGCTTTGGATTCTGACATGTTGCTGCTTGGAGAAGAACAAGGATATATAGACACTGTGATAAATGTCTACACCAACTGCATCGGATTTGAGTGTGTATGTAGACGTTACGCAGTCAAACCCATATACCGATCGAAGAGAGAACTAGGGCATGCCTTAGAGAAGGCTTACAGCCCTTGAACTGGCCTGTTGGGTGCCGCCTGGGGTTGCGTATATGTCTTCGCGACTGGCTGGGACTGGCGGCGGCTAGCGGTGACTGGCGGCGGCGGGAGGAGGCTTGTTGGATGCCTACAGCAGTGCTATGGGGCTGCAGGCGATGCCTGGAATGACCATGAGGCCGCTGGCGGCGGGCTGGATGCCGCTAGCGGTGACTGGCGGCGCTAGCAGTGGCCGCTGGATGCCGCTGGCGGCGGCCTGGATGCCACTGGCGGCGCTGGCGGAGGTCTGAATACTGCTGGGAGCGTTTGCGGAGGGCTGGGCCTAGGCGCGGGGGCGCTAGGCGATGGAGAGAGAGAGAGGCGGCGGCGGAGGACGTGCCGAGGAGAGAGAGAGAGGGGCGGCAGGTGGGAGAGAGAGGCGGTGGGTGGAGAGCCCTAGGGCGGCTCTGATACCATGTTGGGAAACGTGACTTCGATAATCATTCAGAAAACCCTAGGCTCTCTTATATAGGGAGGGGCCTAAAGGGTAAATTACAGAGAGGTCTATATAAGATAAAGAAATAACGGCAAGCTACATAAAGAGAAAATAGAACTACGAAATATCTCTACAAACTACAATTATTAACTTAAAGCATGAGAGTTGAAGGTTTCCTTACAGTGCAAATAGTGGGGTGGCGGTGACTTGTGAGGGTCGTGGCGGGCGGTGAGGTGGTGGGCTGCAAGAGATGAGGGTTGGGCGCAGGCGTCGAGGCGAGGTGGGCGGGTGTGCGGGCAGCGAGACAGGACTGCGGGACGAGGCGGTGAAGACTGGGCGGCGAGGGGCCAAGCTCCGAGGTGCTCGTGCGGGAGGTGACGAGGTGCTCTCGAGGAGAGTGGCGTGGGGCCGGGTTCTGAGTTGCATGCCTGTGAAAGGCGACGAGGTGCTCTCGAGGTGACGGGCGGCGTGGGTGAAGGGCTGCGAGGTGCTCGTGTCGTGTGGTGAGGTGCTCTCGAGGCAACGGGCGGCGTGGGAGGCCGTGAGGGGCTCTCATGGCGACAGGGGGGCATGGGTGAGGTTGTGAGGGGCTCGAGGCGGCGGGCGGCGTGGGCATGGTTATTAAGGCGGCAAGGCGACAAGGCGTTAGACCTGGGCGCCTGGACGCCTAGGCGCGCTTAGGCGCGCCTAGGCGCGCCTAGGCGTTTTCCAAAGTGTGTCATACGTATCGCATTTGAGACATGCGACATATAGTTATTTAAAGCAAATGGATGTCGCGTGTCTCAAATGCGACATCATTTTTTTATTTTTTTTATATGTATATCGCATTTCAAAAATGCGACATGTATATTGCATTTTCAAAATGCGTTATGTATATCGCATTTTGTAAATGCGCTATGTATATCGCATTTTCAAAATGCGATATATGTGTAGAATACATAAAAAAAATAGTCGCCTAGGCGCCCAGGCGCGCCAAGGCGCCAAGGCGACCCAAGGCGTAGACCCAAGGCGCGCCATTTTCAATAAAACTAAGGCGCTCTTTCTAGGCGCAAGACCTGGGGCGCCTAGACGCCTAGGCGGCCGCCTAGGCGCGCCTAGGCGCGCGCCTTGACATCGAGGGGCGTGGGTGAGGGCGATGAGGGGCTCGTGTCGTGCGGGAGTGACTCGCGTGGCGTGGGAGAATGCGGCAAATCCCCCTGGCTAAGGCCCGCAAGAGGGTTAATTGAGCCTAAATGATGGTCTATCGGGACTTTACGTAGGCCTACTTCGGGCTTCTATGCGGGTCAGGCTATCGGTCCAAACAGGCTGGGTCGGGCTAATCCCGAGCCCGACCCAATTATTAAATGGGCCCAAATCTTTCGCCCAAACCCGACCCATAATAATTCGGTTCGGACTGGGCCGGGCTATGCGGATCGGCTGGGCCGACCTAGCCCAATACTCATCCCTAGGTGTGTGACATACCGTAATAATCATAGATGATCGATATGTATGCTATAAACCTATAAGTCTATATCTAGTTTCATTGTTTGAAGTACTCAGATTAACTCCATTTGCAATATCTAACATATTGTACAATATGACCGATATGACAATATGCCCGATGTGTACGATATAAGGGGTATAGATGAGCAATATGTGTGCCATAATTGTGTATTTATAAGTTATTTATTGTTCTAATAACATGAAATGTCTTAATTTACAAAAAACCAAAAAAATGGCTTTTTGAGCCATTTCCAACATTTCCACCGAAATCATCGAAATTTTGGCGAAATTTCGATATACAGGGACACCGAAACGAAATCGAAAACGGGATTTCGAACCTTGGTAAGGAAGGAGGGAAGGATTGGAACCCTGGTCATTGGAGGGGGAGCCCACTCCTCATACAACAACAAAGTCGTTTCCCACATTAAGTAGGGTCGGCTACATGTATTTTTTGCCTCCATTCAGATATATCTTGGGTCATTCTTGGGCTTAGATCCAACAAACTAAGATCCCTTCGTATAGTCTCATTCCAACACTTCTTGGGCATTCCTTACCCCCTTTTAACCAGGTCAATATTCCAAAACTCACATCTCCTCACCGGCGCATCAGTTGACCTCCTTTGCAAATGGTCAAACTACCTTAAGTGGTTTTCTCACATCTTATCATCGATCGTAGCTATACCAACTTTCCTTCTGATGGCATCATTCGGAATACCATCTTTACATGTGTGTCTACACATCCACCTTAGCATTTTCAATGCTGCTACTGCCATTCTCTGCACATTTCTATGGTTCACAGGCCAACATTCGGATCCATAGAGCATAGCAGGTCTCACAGCGGTTTTGTAAAACTTACCTTTGATTTTCAAAGGAATTTTCTTATCACAAAGAACAGTAGAGGCTCCTCTCCACTTTAGCCAACCTGCATTTATTCTATTTGTAACATCTCTATTAATTTCCCATCATGTTGCGAAATAGATCTCAAGTATCTAAAAGAATCTCTCTTCTGAATGTTATCATCACATATCTTAACCTCAATTCCTTCACCATTGCTTCGATCAAAAGTACACTCCATATATTCAGTCTTAGTCCTACTTATACGAAATCCTTTAGTCTCCAATGCATGTCTCCAGATCTCAAGCTTCTCATTCACTCCATCGCTAGTCTCATCAATCAACACAATATCATCAACAAATAACATACACCAAGGTATCTCATCCTGAATGTGATTTGTAAATTCATCCATAATTAAAGTAAAAAGGAATTGACTCAAAGTTGAACTTTGATGCAGATCAATATTGATGTCAAAATAGTCAGGCTTCCTAGATTGTATCCTTACACGAGATAAAGCCCTATCATACATATCTTTTATGAGGTTAATATATAGGACATGCACTTGTATCTTCTCCAAAACTATCTACAATATCTCTCGTGGGACAGAATCATAAGCCTTCTCTAAATCAATAAAAATCATGTGGAGGTTCTTCCGTTGAGCTCTGTAAATTTCCATTGTTCTCCTTAAGTTTGGTATCAGAGCAGAGTTACCCCGATACACGCATTCGCATAACTTAATAGCGAGAGTCTTCTGATTTCTCATGAAGCCGAATGGGAAGTTTTTTTTGACATTCAAAAGATTTATGTAACTACAAGTCACCAGAACATTTCATTCATATAAGTATCCCAAGAAGAGAAATAGTACAACTGATTATTTCCTAAAGTGTGCTTAACTATGCTATGATCCAATACAGGAAGGATCAGCATGGCACCCCGAGTAGCTCGCGATCAGCCAGGAGAGAGATGGCACAGGTACTAGCTGCACTCGCTGATCTGCGACAGAGACAGGATCAGATACTTGCCCAGCAGACTGAGTTGGCTGAGCGCCAGACTGGGATGGAGCTGAGGATGGAGGAGATGTCTGACTCCTCATACCACCCATCCAGGGATGAGTCCGCTAGAGCCGAGCGTCTATTCTCTGAGGAGATTCCCCAGCATTCCGAGGCAGATATTCTGAGGGAGTCAGGAGCCGACAGAGCTGAGGCAGGCCAAGGGCCTGTAGCAGGAGTAGAGGTCACTGGGTTTGTTCTTCCTACCGCACCGAGACACCATGATGTCTTCACATCCTATCAGAGAGCTGGAGTACCCAGGTTCCAGGGCACGGGTACATCTGACGAGGCTGAGCAGTGGCTCAGGACGGTGACGAAGATGTTCAGGATGATTCAGGCACCACTAGAGTTGTGGTTACCTTTTGCTGAGTTCTCCCTTACTGGGTTTGCAGAGCGCTGGTGGGAGGCTACTGTGTCTGAGATGGGACGTGTGCCGACTTGGACAGACTTTGAGACCCACTTCAGATGCCACTTCTTCTCAGGGAAGTGGAAGGAGACACAGCGCAGGTTGTTTGCAGAGCTGAGACAGGGCAGGATGACAGCGCGAGAGTACTTTGTGCGCTACACCGAGTTGTCACGCCACACATCTTCCGCAGCTGCTTTTCCAGAGGAGAATCTGGAGAAGTTTGTTCGTGGCATGAGGGAGGACGTTCAGGAGAAGTTGGTAGGGCTGAGACTGACTACCATTACTGAGGTGACTGACGCAGCAGAGCGGATTGAGGACGTCCGTGAGAGACATTTTGGGAGTACTTTTAGACCGCCACCGGTACCACAGAGGTCGTCTGGGCCTATTCGGCGGCAGTTCCAGCCACAGCGGTCAGCACGACGCTTTCGTCCGACAGGGACGGTTTCTTCTGGCAGCGTTCGCTCGACCCCCACGACTACTTTGGGAGGAGCACTGGCCAGTAGAGATTTTGAGGCAGCGCGACCATCTGGGTCGCAGAGGTTTGGAGCACAGAGCGCGAGACCCGCAGAGAGTGTCGGTCCATCTTCTACGCCGAGCAGGGCGATCAGGTGCTACCAGTGCTAGCAGGTGGGACATATCAGGTCCCAGTGTCCACAGCTACAGACTCCACCACCTCCACCTCCACCGCGTTCGAGAGCTACCGGGAGGAGCTCCAAGTACAGAGATCAGCAGAGACCAGCTCAGAGCGCAGCAGGATCCAGTGCCGGATCTATACGTCAAGGACAGATTCACGCAGTTACAGCTGAGCAGGCACGGTCCGTGGCCATGGTCGTGAAAGGTATGGTTTCAGTTTCGAGCCATCCTTTTCACGTGTTGCTTGATTCTGGTGCTACCCATTCGTTTCTTGCTGTGAGGCTTCTAGCCACATTGGGTAGAGTCGCGGAGGACGTAGATCCTCCATTTCACATTCGAGGGCCTGGCGGACAGTTGTTCGTGATTTCAGAGATAGTTAGAGGGTTACCAGTGTCCATAGGCGGTCACGAGATGACTGCGGACTGCCTTCTCCTACAGCTTGTTGAGTTCGACATGATTTTGGGCATGGATTGGTTGTCTACACATCACGCCTTACTCGATTGTTACAGGAAGATTGTTGTGTTCATGATCCCCGGCTTGACAGAGTTCACTTTTGAGGGGACATTGCAGGACTCTAGGATGGAGTATATTTCAGTGCTGAGAGCACAACGACTGGTTGATCAGGGATGTGACACTTTTCTGGCCTTTGTTCAGGAGGTTGCAGATAGAGAGCCGATGGCTCAAGACATTAGAGTTGTGTCAGAGTATCCCGATGTGTTTCCTGAGGAGTTACCAGGACTACCTCCAGTTAGAGAGATCGAGTTTGAGATCTCGTTACTTCCCGATACGCAGCCGATCTCCATGGCTCCGTATCGCATGGCACCCGCAGAGCTGAGAGAGCTGAAGGTGCAGCTACAGGAGTTGCTTGACTTAGGCTTTGTGAGGCCGAGCACTTCACCTTCAGGTGCTCCTGTACTCTTTGTTCGGAAAAAGGATGGAACCATGCGGTTATGCATTGATTATAGACAGCTGAATAAGAGGACGGTGAAGAACCGTTATCCTCTGCCACACATTGATGATCTATTTGATCAGCTACAGGGATCTTCGGTGTTCTTGAAGATCGACCTCCGCTCGGGTTACCATCAGTTGAGGATTCGGGAGACAGACGTCCCAAAGACAGCCTTTCGGACACGGTATGGCCACTACGAGTTTGTAGTGATGCCATTCGGACTAACGAATGCCCCCGCGACATTCATGGACATGATGAACAGAGTATTCCGTCCTTACTTGGACAAGTTTGTTGTGGTGTTCATAGATGATGTGTTGGTTTACTCGAAGAATGAATGGGACCATGAGAACGACTTGAGAGCAGTGCTGATGCAGAGGGGGCATGTGATTGCCTATGCTTCGAGACAGTTGAGACCGCATGAGCGGAATTACCCCACACACGATCTTGAGTTGGCGGCAGTGGTCTTCGCTTTGAAGACCTGGTGTCACTACTTGTACGGGTTAACTTTGAGCTCTTCACAGACCACAAGAGTCTGAAGTACATATTTGATCAGAAAGAGCTAAACATGAGGCAACGCAGATGGTTAGAGCTACTGAAGGACTACGATTGCACGATCTCTTACCATCCTGGTAAGGGAAACGTGGTTGCAGACGCCCTTAGCAGGAGAGCGCACACGGAGGGTACGATGAACTGGCTATACACTTGGGACTTACTTGCAGCACTGACGGATTGGCATCCACAGGACAGTGCGTCTTCTCCCATCTCCGTACCTCCTAGGTACAGCAGCCTTTGGGACCGTATAGTGTCAGGTCAGCAGACAGACCCGTGGATTCGCGACAGATACATGCGGGCAGTGAAGGACGAGTTTGACGATTTTGTTGTTGCAGAGTCTATTCTGTGGAAGGCAGGTCGGGTAGTGGTTCCCAACGATGAGCAGCTACGAAGAGACATACTTGACGAGGCGCATTGTTCGCATCTTTCCATTCATCCCGGCAGTACGAAGATGTACCACGATCTTCGCCGACATTTCTGGTGGGACGGGATAAAGAGGGACGTAGCTGGGCATGTCAGCAGGTGTTTGACTTGCCAGATGGTGAAGGAAGAGCATAGACGACCACCTGGATTACTACAGCCTCTCCCCATTCCTGAGTGGAAGTGGGAGAGCATTTCGATGGACTTTGTTACAGGATTGCCAAGGACACCAGGAGGCCATGATTCCATTTGGGTCATTGTTGATAGGTTGACGAAGTCAGCCCATTTTATACCTGTTAGCATGACTTATACACCTTCTCAGCTGGACAGATTGTACATACAGCATATTGTGAGGTTGCATGCCATACCCCGAGAGGTAGTGTCTGACAGAGACTCGAGGTTCACTTCCCATTACTGGCAGCAGTTCATGTCAGCTTTACAGACCGAGGTGAAGATGAGTTCAGCGTATCACCCTCAGACGGACGGACAGAGCGAGCATACGATACAGACCTTGGAGGATCTTTCACGCACATGTTCTCTAGAGTGGAAGGGATCCTGGAAGGATCATTTACCTCTTGTTGAGTTCACTTATAACAACAGCCATCATTCGAGCATCGGCATGGCACCATTCGAGGCTCTTTACGGGCGGAGATGCCTTACGCCAATCAGTTGGCGCGAGGTAGGCGATCATGCGTTGTATACCGTGGATCTCTTGGAGGAGACTGCGAGGGTTGTTGACTTGGTAAGGAGGAAGCTCTTGACGGCACAGAGTCGCCAGAAGAGCTATGCAGATCGACGACTCCGACACTTGGAGTTTCAGGTTGGGGATTTTGTGTTCCTGCGTGTATCGCCCATGAAGGGGATACAACGGTTCGGAGTTCGTGGCAAGCTGGCGCCACGTTTTGTTGGGCCATTTGAGATACTTTCACGTGTCGGGAAGGTGGCGTACAGACTGGCACTTCCCCCACGTTTGGCGGCTATACACGACATATTCCATGTGTCGAACTTGAGGAAGTACGTGCACGATCCTCGGCACATCATCAGCTATGAGAGCCTTGACATAGAGCCAGAGTTGACATACGAGGAGGAGCCAGTGCATATACTTGATTTTGCTGTCAGGAGGCTTCGGAACAAGGAGATTCCCTTGGTCAAGATCCTATGGCACCGACAGGGTGTTGAGGAGGCGACATGGGAGACCGAAGCAGCTATGCGAGAGAGATACCCGCGACTCTTCTCAGGTACTTTCGCAGTTTAGTTTATCAGTTCTCTGTATGGCAAATCATTTCACTTTCTGGGTAAAAACCTTCTTTAAGGTTTTTATAGGTTAAAAACCTTTTGAGGTTTTTATGGCAGACCGACGAACCCAACTTAGAAGTGGAGTCTCGAGGACGAGACTCTCTTTGAGGTTTTTATGATTGTAACATCCTTAAATCCTAATGACTAATTAAGCCAAGATGGTGAATCATTAGTGAGCTTGATGGAAATTAGAGATGCCATTAGTGGCTAATTGTGATAATTGTAGCTAGAGGTGATTAAGTGGCTAAGTATGATTAGTAATGTGATTACTATTCATGGGTGGGCCTTGGTTGCAATTAGGAGGAGTTGTTGGGGTTTATGTTGCAATTTTCCCAAGGATATAACCTCCCATAGGCGTCACCCCTTCCTCCCACTTCATCTTCTTCCTCTTGAAATCTTGGAGCTCTTTTCTCCATGGCTGAAAAATCTATGGATCTCCATCTTTTTTAGTTTTCTCCCTCATTTCTCCACCAAAATTCGAGTTCTTGGGCTCAAATCAAAGCTGGGAAGGAGAGGATCTTGGATCTTACATTGCATGTAAGATCAAGGGCCAAAGAAGAGGAGGAATCCAAGCTTGAAGCTCAAGGTGTGGACAACCCAACATTTTCTTGGAGAGTTCTTCTTCAAGCTTTTGAAAGCTTGATTTGAGGTACAAATTAAACCCTTCTCTTGCTGCCATTTGTAGAGTTTTTACCACCTATATTCCAGATCTAAGACCAAGTGTTTGTTTTGGGGATTTTGGTTGTAAAAATTTGAGAAAATGGGGTTTAGAGTGGACGGTTTTAATTGGTGTCCAGATCTGGTTGCTTTCTTTTTAATCCAAGTTAGACATGTATTTTGGGATCTTTCTTGGGTTCCCTTAGGTAGAATCATATGTTGATTAATACTCCATTAAGGTAGACTTAAATCCATGGGGTTAAATACGAAATTGCATGTGATTACAACATCTTAAAGAGGCTATACATGGACAGTCATACTGAAATTTTCAGATTTGTTGTTGCTAAATATTGGCCAATAACTTGCATGATTTGGGAGTCTTCTTTAAGTTCCTTTGAGTAGATTTACTTACTGATTATGACCTCAATAAAGTGCTTATGATTATTGGTTTTTAATTTGGAAATTTAGGTGATTTAGAAATGTTTTGGATGTTGTCATATGCATGTAACTGAATGTGTCCAGATCTGTCCATGAACTTTAACTTAGTGTTTTAAGATGCATTTGAGGAGTTTATTCATGTTTACTTGAGTACAATTACTTGTTGATATATACTCTTTCATATTAACCTTTAGTCCATGGAGTTGTTTTAGAAAAATGAGGAGTTTTGAAGAGTTGTTGACTACCTATATCCTACATGTCATTGAATGTCCAGATCTGTCCATGCATTTTAAATTAGAGTTTTAGGATGCATTTGGGGAGTTTCCTTCATGTTTCCTTGAGTGTAATTACTGGTTAATATATACTCTTCATATCAACCTTTAATCCATGGGTTTGGTTTAGAAAAATGAGGAGTTTTTGAGGAGTTATTGACTACCTATATTATATCTCCACTGAATGTTCAGATTGGAGATGGTGGCCTTAGGACTAAGAACATACATGATTTTGATAATATCCTTAGACATCCTTTGGTGGATTTGACTATAGATATTTAGGGAGTGTAATACATATGAAATCCATGTATTTGGATTGGTTTTGATGAGGATTTTGAGACAAATTTGGTTGCTGTCCATGAATAAAACTGTGACCAAATTCCATTGTAGAGTGCATGTTTAATCAAACTTTTAGGCATTCTTTAATAAGTTTTAAAAACCCCAAGTCCTCATTGATTTCCCTGTACTGAATTGGGAAAATAAATAATGATTTAATCCCATTAAGGAGAAGAATTAAGAGAGGATAAATTGCCTTAAGGTTGCAGCCATATACTTGTTGTACACATAGGTCTATGAGTGGAATAGATACATGATTGGAGCATGGGATGCTCTCTAACAGACCTCCTTTAAATGTTAGACCTTAAAGTAAATTAAACACCTAAATAGCATCTTTAAAGTCATGAAGTTGGGTGTGAACTTAAGAGGACTAGATGCCTTGGATTATTATGAAGTATACACACACAATGACAATGTTTTGGGGTGATAAAAAAGTGAATAGGGTAAATCTCTATTTGTAATCATTTTAGAGCATGTCTTAGGATAATTGCTACTTATAAAGGTGGGCTTGAAACACCTATTATGAAATTTAGAGATTTGGGGATGATCTTAAGGATACATATATATATATGTAGTTACTATACAGGAAAACAAGACTATATGAACTTGCCATGAAGCAAGTCTTCCTCTAAGGAGTAGCCCGATCCTTGTAGGTTTTTCTGAATCTTTTAGGACGTAGGAAAGAACGAAGTTTCCGATAAGATAGCCAAGATCATAAGATTGATGTTCTTGAGTAGGAAATTAGAGAGAGACTATCGTATCAGGTCCGTATCGCCGACCTTGGATCAATAGAGGTTCTTATAGAACAAGTTCGGGTCTAGGACCGATAACTTGTAGATGGGAAACAAATCAAAGAAACCATAGACGGTTAGGGCGTAACATGAAAAAGAAATGGTGATGTCACATATGATCAGTCATGGAAAATGGTAGTGGATGGCTTCAATAGTTGAGCGACCTGGCATGAATATGAATTGATTTTCTTTTACTTTGGAAACTTGCCTCAACCTTTTTTCGATCGCACGTTCTCGAATTTTCATAATGTGAGTCATCAGCTTGATATCTCTGTAATTTGAACAATTTTAAATGTCTCCTTTGTTCTTATAAAGAGGCACCACGATGTTTCTCCTCCATTCTTCAGGTATTTTCTTACTTCGCCAAATAACATTGAATAAATTTGTAAGCCAAATCAAACTACGCTCAACTAAAACTTTCCAAACTTCTATAGGAATGTCATCAGGTCCTACACATTTTCCATGTGTCGTAACTTTCAAAGCCTCCTCTACTTCCTTCCTTTGTATTCATCTATAGCTTGCATGATTCAAGTAACTTTACTACCAGCTAGATTTCCCATCTTTCTACTTCCTTCCTCAATGAAAAGCTTATGGAAGTGTTGCTTCCATCTAATCTCTATATCCTTCTAAGTAACTAGCACGTGACCTTCCCCATCCTTAATGCATCTCACTTGAGAAAAATCTTTGGTCTTTCTTTCTCTTTCTTTACCCAGCCTGAATATATCCTTCTGGCCCTCCTTAGAGTCGAGATTTTTGTATAAAACTTCATAAGCTTTTGACTTAGCTTCGCTTACTGCCCTCTTTACTTCCTTCTTCGTTATTTTGTAGTTTGTGACAGTTTCATTTGTTTTATCCTTAGACATAGCTTTAAAGCAAGCTCTTTTAAATTTTGAGCTTCTCTTGCACCCCTCCACTCCACCACCAAGCCTCCTTTTGGCCTAGAGCTCCTCCCTTTGACTCGCCTAGCATCTCTTTGGCTATCCTTCGTATACAAGATGTTGCTGCCTCCCACATCTCATTAGCACTTCCATTACAATCCCAAGATAAGTCCTCTAAAACCTTCTCCCTAAAGCTTGATTTCTTCAATTGAAGATTCCACCATCTAGTTCTATGTGATCTTGGAAATACTCATTTTCTTTACTAACCCTTTTATTTGCACATCCATGACTACCAAACGATGTTGGGTAGTCAGACTCTCTCCTGGGATTACTTTGCAGTCTTTGCAACACAACCGATATCTTCTTCTCAACGCAAAGTAATATATCTGAGTTCTAATCGAGCCACTCTTATATGTAATTAAATGATCCTCCCTCTTCTTGAAGAGAGTGTTTGCAATGAAAAGATCATAAGTCGTTAGAAAATCCAGAAAGACTTTTCCCTCTTCATTTCTATTCCTGAAGCCATGTCCTCCATGAACACTAGCATACCCTGAAGCATCCTTTTCCACATATCCATTAAGATCTCCATCTAGGCAAATCACCTTTCTTTGTGGGATTCCTTGCATAATCTTATCCAAATCCTCCTAAAAAGCTTGTTTAAGCCTATCATCTAAACAAATTTGCGGTGTATAAACATAGATGATATTCACAATTTCTTCTTCGAGCACCGTTTTTAGCAATATAATCCGATCCCCAGATTTTCGCACCTCAACCATACAATCCTTTAAATCCTTATGAACAACTACTCCAACACCATTTCTACCCTTATCTTTACCTGAATACTAAAGTTTAAAGCAAGTCTTCTTGATCTCCCTTGCTTTCTCTCCAACCCATTTTGTCTCTTGTAGATTTTATATCTGGATCTTCCTTCTTTTCAACGTATCAACTATCTCCATCAATTTGCCAGTCAAAGTGCCAATATTCCAACTACCTATCAGCAACTTCCTTTGCAATCTCTTTTGGACTAACTTCTTTACTCGCATGCGTCCATCATGTGAGAACCCTTGCAAATTTTGAATTGCATCCGAGCGGCGATGCAACGGAACCAGCTTGTTTACCTGCATGTGTTCCTCATGCGAGAACCCTAGCAAATTTTGAACTACATCCGTGCAGCGATGTAGCGGCCCTTGCCAACTTCTCATTGCATTCGGTCGATGCAACGCACCGCAAGTAGGGAACGTCCCAACGAAATCTAGTTGTTTGCTTAAATAAATGTTTAAAAGATCTGAACGGTTTCGAGACAAATCCCTAAATAGTGTTCTTAAGAGCACTTTTAGGAATACATCCGAACGATTTTAAGACAAATTCCTAAATTGTGTTCTTTTAAAAACACTATTTAGGCATTTGGCTCTCATGCGCTGGTTGTCGACTATTTAACGTGCAATCCTCCTCAATTTACCCAGGCTTGGGACCGGCCATGGCTGAGTTAGGAGCCCACTCCTCAAACATAACTAAATTGATTCTGAACTTCATTGATTTTTTTCCCTAACCATGATGACCACGACTCTAGCCAAAACTAAGTCTATGATATCAATCTCTTCAATGATGGTTTACGGGACCTCTATCAAACTCAAAGGACAGACAATTATTTATTATTAATTAATATGTATTCATTTGTAATTAATAATTAAATTATTATTATTAACTCAATTCTGGAAATTATATGAAATTCCATTATGGAAAATTGTATTTTAATAATTATTAATTTCTAATAATTAATAAAAAAATTAAACTATTATTTTTTTTATTTTTTATGTAAGAAAAAAGAAATATCATTCGTACTCATAACTCAAATTGTATAACATTGGAAGGAAAATCCTTAGACATTTATTGAGTCGCCTCTAACCTTTTTTGTTTGTCTCATCTCAAATCAATTTTGATTCTTTATTCTGATTTAACTGTCTAATTGTTGAGAGAATAGAAAATGGTCTTTCCTTATTCCTGTCAAAGAAAAATAACTAATTTAAAAATAACTATTTTCTAGTGAAGGAACCTCTGAAGAAATAGATAAAGGTTGCGATTCCTGCCTTAAAGACAACTATCAGATCATGGGATGAATGACAAACATTGTCAAGTCCCATATTACTGCCATTTTTTTGTACAAAGACACTGCAAAAGACCTATGGGATGAACTGGCATAAACATACTCGCAACAGACTAAGTCATGACTTGTGGATAACTACATGCAGAGTTGGCCCGCTTCTTAGGGAGAATCCTTTCTCATGGAGTATTACAGAAAGTTCATAATTCTATATGAGCAACTTGCCATATTCCAATCAACAAGTTGTCCCAAACAGGTGGCAGAGAGATCTGAGCGGTAAGTTTACAAATTTCTCATGAGAGTTCATCTTCGTTATCAAACTATGAAGAATCAGTTTCTCATGTATGATGAGAGTTCATCTTCATTATCAAACTATGAAGAATCAGTTTCTCATGTATGATATTCTTCCCTCCATCAAGGTCAACTTTGATCAACTACAATAACTCGAGACCTCCACTGGTCATACACATCATCCGTAGACTACGGAGAACTCTTCCTTTCTGGACAATGTGGCTGCTACAGCTCTCGAGGAGGATGAGGACACGATTTTTGTCGTGGTCGCGGTCGCATTCCGTCCATTCAGTGCCACAAATCCAACCACACGTCTGAGAGGTGTTGAGCAAAGTTTGGCAAACCACTGTGTGCCAATTTGGCGTCATCCTCTAATTATGATGCAATTACGACAAAGATGGCCCTAGATCAAGAGCCTACTAGACAGATGGTCGAACTTTCTGCTATAAACTACTCCAGCATGCAACTGCTACAAAACTCTCCTACTACGAATCTGGATACAATCTCAGCTATTGTAGCCAACTATGCTTTTGCTTCTGCTCCAGCATGGTTTATAAGCTATGGCACATGCATAGTATGCTAACCTCTTCAATACCTTCTTTTATTGTGAAGTCGGTTCAATTAGCTAACGGGGTCCATTCACCCATTACCACTCGTTGGGACCATAGAGTTTTCCTCCAAACTCAGGTTTTCTGGAGTTTTCTGTGCTCCTTAATTTCCTTTGAGCCTACTGTCTATTAATTGATTATGCGTAGAACTGAACTGCATTAGGCTCGTTTGCTTGCCAGCTTACCCCGAGGTAACCTGACATACCCCCTGCTCTATCCATGCATTCCTGTGGAATAAGTTATATATGGCACACAATTTCTTTGTTATAATATTTTTAACAACGTTTAAATTTAAAAATAACATAAAAATATATTAAAATCGTTAAAAAAAGTTATAACACATAATCAATGTCTGTCACATCGCATCACATTTATCGTTCCAACCCTCCTAACCATCCAAACAGACCCAATCCAACCCAATTACCAAGCAGGCCCATAGTGATTTTTTATGAGTGTTATTGTTATTTTCAAGATATCTGAATGATGCAGATTTTTGGTGCAGAAATGAGAAGAATGGCATGTGTTATCTTGATATCCCTGTGAACTTAACTTTTATTGGTGTTGTCTCAGTTTCTATCGACCCGTTCATATGGCACTTATGTAGAGATAATTATGTAGTCGGTGTATCTTTTATGATATTTTTATTTTCTTGGTTGCATCTTATGTAATTTACCCATGGATTGTCTCTATATAAGAGAGCCTAGGGTTCTTTGGAATATAGAATATCTTTTTCCACCAACATGTTATCGTAGCCAAAACCCTAAAACCCCTCTCTTCTCCCTCGGCGTCGCCACCCCTCCCTCCTCTCTCGACGTCGCCGTCCGCCGCCCCCTTCCTGCCACCTTCTCGCATCCTCGCCGCCCTCGCAGCCCCTCCCTCCTCCCCGACCCCCTCCTCGTCGCCCCCTCCCCCTCGCTAGCTCCCACCCGCAACGCCCCACCCGTTATCTATATGGATTTGAGTGCGTAAAGTCTACATATGCACTCAAATCCTATGAAGTCTGTGTAGACACTTGTCTTTTGGTCTACAAACCATAGTTCTTCATCTCCGGCGATATGTCAGAAAACAAGGTCGATATACCCTTCATAGGCACGTTTAAAAGTCATGCGCCAATCGTCAAGATGGATGGGATGAACTATGAGCTCTGGGCTATGCAGTTCATGAGCCTCATGAAGTCGAACGATAAGAAGCACATTCTTACAGAGGAAGAGCCGACAGAGAAGACAGGGATTTAAGCCTCCTGGGAGGCTGACGATTCGTACGCCAAGGTTTGACTTTCAGGCACATTATCGATGGAGATTGCTAATGATGTTCTCCATCAGCCCACCGCTAAGGTGATGTGGGACATTACGGAGGCAACATATTCACAGGCGCGCAATGAGACCAAGATCTTACAGCTCCAGCACGACATATTCACAATGAAGCAGAATAAGCGGCCACTTCACTCCTTGTATACATCCCTACGGGGGATGTTTGAGAAACTATACAGTATCATTCCTCTCACGGCCACTCCCGAGCAGCAGAAGACATTTAGGAATGCTACCATGGTGAGGGTCCTACTTGCAGCACTTGATCCTGAATATGATGATGCTCGATCACAGATTCTTATCGATGCTACCATTCCTCCTATGGAGGAAGTCTACCGGAGACTTAGTCGCATCTCTGTCTCATCCAGTGCTTCTATTCCACCACCCTCGGCGACGGCTGCTTCTAGAGGGAGAGGTGGTTCTTCTCCATTCTGTGGTCGTGGACCTCATGGTCGAGGTGGTCGTTTTCGCCAGCCATGAACCTTTTGTCATCGTACAGGATGTGTTGAGGATACATGCTATTCTAAGCATGGATTTCCAGCCTCGGCGCGAGTAGCCGAGCAAGTTGCATCTTTGTCGGCATCTACTTCGGATTAGAGGTTCAAGGAGCTCGTTGCGAGATTGCGAGATATTATGCCTCTCGTCTCTACAGATTCTCCAGGAAGCCCTTCGGATATTGCTGCTTCAGCTTCTGCCCGTACTTATGCCACTGCTAACACCTCAGGCGGTGCTTGTGCTTTTCCATCATGTTATAGTTCTGATGCCTCAGATGGGATCATGGACTCTGGTGCAACACACCATCTTTGCCGCGACAGAGATAGACTTACGTCATACAGGGAGATTCCACCAGGTCAGTCAGTAGTAATAGTTGATGGGACTCATTCACCCATTATTGGACAGGGGGAGATTACTTTGTCGCCTTCCATGCATCTACAGAATGTCTTACATGCCCCCGATTTTTCGATGAACTTACTTTCTATTAGTCAGATTACAAAGGATTTGCACTGCCGCATTATATTTGATCCATCTTCTCTTATATTTCAGGGCATTCTAACGAGTAGGGTGATTGGTTGTGCTTCTGAGCAGGATGGTCTTTATCGTCTGGTCCGGAATTCATACGCTGGTGTCTCCTCTCATGCAACCGGATCAGTCTCTCCGTATACTTGGCATCTACGCTTTGGTCACCTTCCTCTTCAGTCGTTTCTTGCCTCAGATTTCTCCGAGTTCTTCCTTCTGGTGTGAAGCCTATCAGTTGGGAAAGAACCATAGAGCCAGCTTCCCTAGTCGTCAGTGTCGGAATAGTAGCTCCCCTTTTGAATTACTTCATGTCGATATTTGGGGTCCGAGTCGTGTTCCTGATCACCAGGGACACAGGTTTTATCTTGTAGTCGTTGATGATTTCTCTTGGCTGTCGTGGGTTTTTGATGCAGCACAAAATTAAAATATAAGACTTGATATTTTATCCGTTAATTTTAATTACGTTTATTTGAGTCGTTGTATTTTTTATTTAAATAAAAAGATCGCGTGTGATCTCAAAATTAGTTAGTTACTTTTAATTTCAAATTAGTTAGTTAGAGTCAATTAGAGATTTGAATTTCTTAGTTAGTCGGTTAGAGTCAAATTAGGATAAGTTTGTTTTGAATTTTGATTTTGGTTTCTATTTTTGTAATCCCATCCCTCCTATATAAAGGGATGATGGTCTAGTATTTTAAAGAAGCAGAGTATATGAAAATTTGAGTTTATCTCGTTATCTCTCTTTGTCTCTATCTCTCCCTCGACGCGATCTTCGCAGTTCCTCTCCAAAACCTCGCGTAACCGACGCGTTCTTCTCTCTCTTCCTCTCCTCTCCAAATTTCTTCCACCCAAAATTATTCTCTACCGTTTCGAATTTCTGACTGCATCAATTGGTATCAGAGCATGGAAACCGAATCGTTTTCACGATTCGACGATCCTGTTGCATATTGGCGTTTGAAGTTCAATCTCAGTTGTCTATACGCTCGAGGAAGTTCAAGTATCGCCTCCTATCAAGTCTCAAAGTACAAGAGTGGTTGGGCACGCTAATCGATGAAGATTTGTTCGTCAACGACAAAAATCAGAATGATGCACCTGCTGTTCAACCTGATTTAAACCCAAAAAACGAAGGTATTTTCATACATGACATATATTCTATTGATACAACTTCGATACAAAAAGAAAAGGAAGACTTGGCACCCATCTACGACGAAGATCCTAGGGGCGAAGAACTGGATTTCGTCGATCTGGTTGTGATCGAAGTTGCCGTCCCTGTTGTCCAGAAGGTCGTAGATCAGCCCATGGTCAATGTCGTGGCTCTAAGGACCCCTCTGGCGCCTCTGCCTCCACGACCCACACCATCGCTGCCCTTGTACCATGCCATCGATCGACCCTATAGCGTCCAGCAGGCTGGCTCCCCAAATCGAAAGCATGACTGCAGGCGCATCACATATCGACTCCTTCATCACCTGCGTGACAGATATCACCACCCGAAACTCTGGAGCCATGATCCTAGGGCGCAATGTTGTCACCGTTGCTTAGGGATTTTGAACGAGAGTCGTCGCCACCTTGCATACGGTCGGCGCTACCATGTGAATAGTCGCAGTTGGCTTCACTGGAAGCGGCACCCGATGATCACGAAGGCCTCCATCCAGAGCCTCCCTCGTTACCACCGTCAAATCAAGCAGTGGGTCTTCTCCCTCCGCCCCAAATCCCATCGCGTGCAGGATGGATGCTCCCGTGAGAAACCCCACCAACAACGCTGCCAGAGGTTTCCCTTCCCAACTCGCTGCCATCGTTCCCTTGGCATCAACCCTGGCGCGGTTCCTCGATGCCCGCACAGGGTTCGACCCCTTCAAGTGAGCTGCGTTCATTTATGTTGTTGCCGTCACTGGCGTCGCGTTCGATCATGCCACCGAGGGAGAAATCAAGGCCCTAACCCTAGGGTTTGTCGTTGCCTAAAACGAAGGAAGGGAGGTATCCCGTACGGGCCTCCTGGATTATCTCCCAGGAAAGTTCAAACCCATAAAATCATGGATTGGGAATATTGCTGGGAAAATTACAAAGGTATTCCTCCTCCTAAAATCTTTTATACAAAGGTTAAAGTTGGGAGTAATGTAGAAGGCATTGTTTTAGTTAAGGGGGTAAAAAAATTGCACTGCAACCCTTGGGAGCAAGGACATTCGAAGAAAGGTGCAGGGAAAAAAGTATTAAGACTGCTACCTTCTCCAAATAGGAATAGGAGTGTAAGATTCATCTATACAAGGACCCTATGCGTTAGTTCATTGCCCACATCTCCTCTCATCCTAGGTTCGTGCCACACATTTGTTATGGGTTCTCCGAAGGCTATGTTGTTCATGCTTCATCAATTTTTCGATCACCGCAGTAAGGAGACAAAGCTCGTGGAGACGGCACCTTTTGCGCCACATATATTCTTCCAACATGAGGTTGCCGACTCCAACCACCGCACCAAAGCCATACACTGTTTGCTCCACATCTATTCTTCCAAGAGGCTAACAAGGAAGTTGACATCAAATCATCAAATATCGAAGATCAAGCAATTCGTCAGGAGACGAATTTTTCAAGTGGAGGAGAATTAATGCAGCACAAAATTAAAATATAGGGCTTGATATTTTATCCGTTAATTTTAATTGCGTTTATTTGAGTCGTTGCATTTTTTATTTAAATAAAGAGATCGCGTGTGATCTCGAAATTAGTTAGTTCATTTTAATTTCAAATTAGTTAGTTAGATTCAATTAGAGATTTGAATTTCTTAGTTAGTCGGTTAGAGTCAAATTAGGATAAGTTTGTTTTGAATTTTGATTTTGGTTTCTATTTTTGTAATTTCATCCCACCTGTATAAAGGGATGATGGTCTAGTGTTCTAAAGAAGCCGATTATATGAAAATTTGAGTTTATCTCATTATCTCTCTTTGTCTCTATCTCTCCCTCGACGCGATCTTCGCAGTTCCTCTCCAAAACCTCGCGTAACCGATGCGTTCTTCTCTCTCTTCCTCTGCTCTCCAAATTTCTTCCACCCAAAATTATTTTCTCTACCGTTTCGAATTTCCGACTGCATCAGTTTTTCTATTAAAGAATAAATCTGAAGCAAGAGATGTTATCAGAAATCTTATAAATGGAGTGCAAAATGTTTTTTCCTCTCATGTGAAATATATTCGTACTGATAATGCTTTGGAATTTTGCACTCGTTCTCTCTCACATTTTTTCGTCAAGATGTATTACTCATCAAACCACACGAGCATGCACATCTCAAAAAAATGGAGTCAAGAAAGAAAATATCGTCATCTTCTTGATATTACTCGAACCCTTCTTACCTAGAGTTGTGCTCCTATTTCATTTTGGGGAGATACCGTCCTTACAGCTTGTTATCCTGTCAATCGTATGTCGTCCTCAGTACTTGATGAGAAAATTCCTCTTTTCATTGTTTTTCCAGACAAGGATTTATTCTCACTTACTCCTCATGTTTTTGGTGTTGTTGCTTTTGTTCATCAGTTGTCTCCTGGACTTGGCAAGCTCTCGCGTAGGTTTGTCAAGTGTGTCTTTGTGGATTACTCTCGGACTCAGAAGAGATCGTTGCTATGATCCTGTAAACAGGAAATACTTAGTCAGTGATGATGTTACATTCTTTGAGTCTGTTATATACTTCTCACCTGCAGGTGATAGGTTGGTCTCATCCACATCTAATGACGAGGTCTATGTTCCTCCTCCTATTTCGAGTCCACCAATGTCTATTCTCGTTCTTGTGGTTACGCCAACACCACCGTCGCTGCCGTCGCCACCACTGCCACCACTACCACAACCACATGTCTCGCCATTACCTAAATAGTATACACGTCAGTCGGGTCATGCTCATGCTAGACGTCAATCATCCAGCACGCCACAAGTATGTCCAGATGTTATTACTAATGATGGGTCGGATAGTGTGCATGTGTAGGGTTCATCATTGCAAGAGGAATGTGAACCGGCGAGTACTGTGGTTGATGATCTGGATGTCCCTATTGCTATACGGAAGCAGAAACGCACTTGTGCTTCATATCCTCTTGCCTCCCAGGTTTCCTTTCATCGTCTCACAGGGGACTTTCAGATGTTTGCAGTGGCTTTGTCTTCTGTGGAGATACCACGGAATTATCAGGATTCCTTGAAGATTGATTGCTAGCGTTCTGCTATGGAGGAGGAACTGGATGCCCTACAGTCACGGGGTACATGGAGCTTGGTCCATGCTCCCTCAGAAGCATCTGTCGTTAGCTGCAAATGGGTATTTACTGTCAAGTATCATGCAGATGGTAGTTTTGACAGTTACAAGGCAAGGCTAGTGGCGCGAGGTTTCACTCAGACATATGGCGTGGATTATATGGATACCTTCTCTCCAGCTGCCCGTCATTCCACTCTTCGTATTCTCCTGTCAGTTGTTGTGGTAGGTGATTGGCCTTTGTTTCAACTTGATGTTAAGAATGCATTCCTGTATGACGATCTGCAGGAAGAAGTCTACATGCAGCAACCTCCGGGGTTCGCTGCTGAGGGGGAGAATCATATGGTGTGTAGACTTCATAAGGCAATATATGGCCTTAAACAAAGCCCAAGGGCGTGGTTTCAGAAGCTTTCCCATCTAATTGAACAACAAGGATTCAAGAGATTAAATACGGATCACTCGTTGTTCATCCAGAAGACTCCTAGAGGTACGGTTATCATCATGGTGTATGTTGATGATATTTTGGTTACAGGAGATGATACTCAGGGGATAAAGATGGTAAAAACATTTTTGGGTTGTCAGTTTGTTACGAAGGATCTTGGTACTCTATGATACATTCGGGGGTTGGAGTTTGCCAGGAATGCACAGGGTCTTGTGATGACCCAAAGGAAATATATTACAGATATGCTTGTCGAGACGGGCATGGTTGGGTGTAGACCCTCAACTACTCCTATAGATCCCAGCATGAAATTATATGATAATGATACAGAGGAAGTTGACAGGAGAAGGTATAGAGAAATGGTGAGTAAGCTTCTTTACATTACTATAACTCGACCTGATATTGCCTTTGCAGTCAGTCGAGTGAGCCAGTTCATGGAACAGCCGAGACAGGTACATATGGATGCCATATATATGATACTAAGGTATCTAAAGTCGTCTCCAGGAACAGGGTTGTTGTTTAGAAAGGAAACAGATTTATCTATCTCGGCATGTGCGGATGCGGATTATGCAGGATGCCCTAAGGATCGGAAGTCTACTTCGAGCTTTGCAGTTTTTGTGGGCAGCTCTCTAGTTTCTTGGAAAAGCAAGAAACAAACTGTTGTACTAGATCTAGTGCTAAATCTGAATATAGGGCCATGGCACAAGCAAGCACGGAGATGATGTGGGTTTGAGCTGTAGTAGAAGACTTGCATATAGATGTACCTCTACCCATGCAGCTACTGTGTGATAATCAAGCCGCATTGATCCTTTCTTTCATGAAAGAACTAAACATATTGAGGTAGACTACCACTACACTAGAGATATGATCCAGAAGGGCCTTATTTCCACGTCACATGTTAGTTCAGGGGAACAGACTGTAGACATCTTCACCAAACCATTCGTCAGAGGACCATTCCAGAAGTGTACTTCCAAGCTGAGCATGATTGATATCTATGCTCCATCTTGAGGGGGAGAGTAGAGATAATTATGTAGTCGGTGTATCTTTTATGCTATTTTTGCATCTTATGTAATTTACCCGTGGCCTGTCTCTATATAAGAGAGCTTAGGGTTCTTTGGAATATAGAATAACTTTTTCCACCAACAACTTACACCTTGGTCGTCATTCTGTGAAAGCCCTCTCTCATATTTTCCTTAAATTGTCCACTCTGAAGACTTTTAAGTGTGAAGCCCGTCAGTGTTTAACAAACATAATTGGGCACCTTTTCCTTAAATTGCCTACTCGTTGGGACTATAGAGTTTTCCTCCAAACTCAGGTTTTATGGAGTTTTTTGTGCTCCTTAATTTCCTTTGAGCCTACTGTCTATTAATTGATTATGTGTAGTACTAAACTGCATTGGGCTCGTTTGGTTGCCAGCTTACCATGAGGTAACCTGGTATACCCCCTGCTCTATCCATGCATTCCCATGGAATTAGTTATATAGGGCACACAATTTCTTTGTTATAATATTTTTAACCATGTTTAAATTAAAAAATAACATAAAAATATATTATAATCATTAAAAAAGTTAATATAACACATAATCAATGTCACATTGCATCACAATTATCGTTCCAACCCTCCTAACCATCCAAACAAACCCAATCAACCCAATTAGCAAGCAGGCCCATAGTGATTTTTGACGAGTGTTATTGTTATTTTCAAGATATCTGAATGATGCAGATTTTTGGTGCAGGCATGAGAAGAATGGCATGTGTTATCTTGGTATCCATGTGAACTTCACTTTTATTGGTGTTGTCTCAGTTTCTATTGACCCGTTCATATGGCACTTACACCTTGGTCATCATTCTGTGAAAGCCCTCTCTCAGATTTTCCTTAAATTGTCCACTCTGAAGACTTTTAAGTGTGAAGCCCGTCAGTGTTTAACGAACATAATTGGGCATCTTTTCCTCAGAGAACTGAGCTGCGCCCTTCCCTGCCCTTTTCTTTAGTCTGTTGTGATATTCGAGGACACTGTCCGGACCAAATTGTGAGATGCCATAAGTATTTTGTTGTTATTGATGATTATACCATATTTTCTTAAGCGTATTTAATAAAAGAATGGTCATAAATAAAGAAAATTGCCAAGTCCTTTCATAAAACCCCCTTTCTCTGCTTGTGTTAAGACTTTCAGGAAGACAATGATGTTGAGTTTGTTCAACAAGATTTGGTCACTTTCTTTGCTCCTTAGGGTACCCTTTACCAGGCTTTTGTACATACACCTCGCAGCAAAATGGGGCAGTGGAAAGGAAACTCCGTCATCTTCTGACCATTAATAGAGCCCTTATTAAATAAAAGTCCCTAAAACTTACTGGAATGACGATGTTCGCACTGACATATACTTTATCAATTGGGCACCTCTTCAAATGGGGTAACTCCGTTCTCTTTCATGTACAAAGATAAGGAATCATTCCCTCTGCCATTGCGGTTTTTATGTTGCACCACCTTTATTCATAACTTTCATGCTACAGATAAATTTTATACTCGTTCCATCAAGTGTGTCTTCTTTGGGTATTCTAAGACCCAAAAGGAGTACATGTATTATAATCCCATCAATCATCACTATCAAATTTTTGTTGGCGTCACATTCTTCGAACAGACTAATTACTTCACTCAATCCATCAGTGATATTCCATGGGAGTTTCCCCCATGTCCTATTGTATATAAAAGGAAGCACATTGTACAGCTTAAGTTGGTTCCTTTACTTGTTTCTTACTTGTAGGATGATATGCCCTCTTAAAGTGGCCCCACCACTGCAAATCTGGATGCTCCCTCAGAACTGTTCTTCATGTTTTGGAAGTCCAAAAGGCAATGTACTCTACACCCCTTGTCCCTAAAACTTATTGGAGTGATGATGTTCTCACTGACACATACCTTATCAATTAGGTACCCTCTTCAAATGGGATAACTCCATTCTCCTTTGTTAGAGTAATCGATACTCTGATGTGTTATTCCATAGAGCCCTCGGGTCTCTTATATAGAGAGAAAACCCTTGGGTAAATTACAGAGATATACAATATATAAATAGAAAATACGAAACAGTACATCACAACATATATAAGCCTCTACACTCCCCCTCAAGATGGAGCATAAATATCTATCATGCTCAGCTTGGAAGAACATCTCTGGAAAGGTCCTCTGAGCAATGGCTTGGTGAATATATCAGCAGTCTGGTCCTCTGAACTGACATGAGAAGTGGAAATAAAGCCCTTCTGCATCATGTCTCTAGTATAATGACAATCCACCTCGATGTGCTTTGTTCTCTCATGAAAAGCTGGATTGTTGGCAATAAACAATGCTGCCTGATTGTCACATTGAAGATTCATAGGCAAGGGGGCATCTACATTCAAATCTTCTAAGACTGCTCTAACCCACATCATTTCTGCGCTTGCTTGTGCCATGGCTCTGTACTCGGATTCAGCACTGGATCTCGCCACAACAGTCTGTTTCTTGCTTTTCCAAGAAACTAAAGAGCTTCCTATGAAGATAGCAAATCCAGAAGTAGATTTACGATCCCTTGGACATCCTGCATAATCTGCATCTGCACAAGCTGAAATAGACAGATCTGTATCTTTCCTGAATAGCAACCCTGTGCCTGGGGAAGACTTCAGATATCTCAATATCATATACAAGGCATCCATATAAACTTGCCTCGGCTGCTCCATAAATTGACTCACCCGGTTTACTGCAAAGGCAATATCCGGTCGAGTTATAGTAATGTATAAGAGCTTACCCACCATCTCTCTATACCTTCTTTTGTCCACCTCCTCGGTATCATCGTCGTACAGCTTCATGCTTGGGTCCATAGGTGTACTTGAAGGTCTGCATCCAGTCATTCCTGTTTCAACTAGCAAGTCTGTGACATATTTTCTTTAAGTCATCACCATTCCGTGTGCATTTCTTGCAAACTCTATCCCCAGATAATATCGTATCGTGCCCAGATCCTTTGTAATGAACTGGCTTCCCAACAGGGACTTGGTTGTCTCAATCCCCTGAGCATCATCTCCTGTAACCAAGATGTCATCAACATATATCATAACAACAATTGTACCTCTAGGGGTCTTCTGGATGAACAGTGAATGGTCCGCATTTGATCTCCTGAACCCCTGTCGTTCAATTAGCTGGGAAAGCTTCTGGAACCATGCTCGGGGACTCTGTTTGAGGCCATAGATAGCCTTATGAAGTCTGCACACCATCTGAGTCTCCCCCTCAGCAGCAAACCCTGGTGGTTGCTGCATGTAGACTTCCTCCTGTAGGTCACCATACAAGAAAGCATTCTTGACGTCAAGCTGGAAAATGATCCAGTTACGTACCATAGCAACAGATAGGAGGATGCGAAGAGTGGAGTGTCTCGCCACTGGTGAAAAAGTATCCAAATAATCTACCCCATACGTCTGGGTAAATCCCCGTGCTACAAGTCTGGCCTTGTATCTGTCGAGACGTCCATCCGCATGATATTTCACCGTAAACACCCACTTGCAACTCACCACGGAGGCACCTGGAGGAATGGGGACAAGAGACCAAGTCCCTCTAGATTGCAAGGCACGCATCTCCTCTTCCATGGCTAGACGCCAGCAATCAATCTTCATGGCATCCTGATAGGTCCGTGGAATCTCAACTGACGAGACAGCAGCTGCAAACTTCTGGAAATCCCCATTGAGACGATGAAATGAGACTTGAGAGGCAAGAGGATATGAAGCACACTGTCTTCGCTGCTTCCTGTGAGCAATGGGCCGATCCAGATCATCCATCACTGTGTTGACCGGTTGATCCTCCTCCTGTAGTAAAGGCTCCTGCACTGGTGCATTGTCTAACCCATCATTAGTGATAACATCAGAACATACCTGAGGCGTGTTGGATGGTTGACATGTAGCTTGAGCAGGGCCTATCCACCTTGTATAGAACTTAGTAAAGGGTACAATTGGAGGTGGTGGTGGTGGTGGTGGTGGAGTAGAGGATTGACCCAGGCTTGGAGGTGGAGGCACATAGACATTAGAATCTGTGGATGTGGAGGAGACCAATCTGTCACCTGCAGGGGAGAAGTACATGACAGGTTCGAAAAATGTAACATCAGCGCTCACATAGTACTTGTCATGAACAGGGTCATAGCAACGATATCCTTTCTGTGTCCTGGAGTAGCCCACAAAAACACACTTGATAGCCCTAGGAGATAGCTTATCAAGTCCTGGAGATAAGCGGTAGACAAACGCAACAGTGCCAAAGACCCGAGGTGTAAATGTAAACAAATCTTTGTCAGGAAAGAGAACAGAGATAGGAGACTTCTCCCCAAGAACAGTTGTAGGCATGCGGTTGACCAGATAGCATGCTGTAAGTATAGCATCCCCCCAAAAGGATAATGGGGCACAACTCTGAATAAGTAATGTGCGAGCAATATCAAGGAAAAGTCGATGCTTCCGTTCTGCAACCCCATTTTGTTGAGATGTGTATGCACATGTGGTTTGGTGGATAATGCCTTTAGAAGAAAGAAAGCGAGCAAGGGAACGAGTGCAGAACTCCAATGCATTGTCAGTACGCACATACTTAACAGTAGACGAAAAAACATTTTGAACTTCATTGATAAGATTTTGAATAACACTTCCTGCTTCGGATTTATTTTTAAGAAGAAAAGTCCAGGACACTCTAGAAAAATCATCAACCACAACTAAATAGAACTTGTGCCCCTGATGATCTGGGACACGACTGGGACCCCAAATATCTATGTGAAATAACTCAAATGGGGAGCGACTGCTCCGACTCTGACGACTGGGGAAGCAAGACCGATGGTGCTTCCCTAACTGACATGCTTCACAACGAAATGACGAACTCGGAGAGATCTGAGGCAGGAGGTGACGCATTTTCTGTAGCGGCAGGTGACCAAACCGAAGATGCCAGGTATACGGAGATACGGAGCCCTGAGAATGCAGTGAGACGCCAGCGTAAGAGTTCCGTACGAGACGATAGAGGCCATTGTGCTCAGAGCCACAGCCAATCACCCTGCCCGTTAGTATGTCCTGAAAAATAACAGAGGATGGGTCAAAAATAGCACGACAGTGCAAATCTCGTGTAATCTGACTAATGGATAAGAGATTCATAGAGAATTCTGGTGCATGTAGAACATTCTGTAAGTGCATAGAGGGCAGCAAAACCGTCTCCCCATGACCGATGATAGGGGAATGAGTGCCATCAGCAATGAGTACAGAGCGACCGGGTTGAACAGCTCTGTAGGACTGCAGAATATCTTTCTCACGACAGAGATGATGGGTGGCTCCAGAATCGACAATCCATCCTGTAAGATCATGATTATGATATGAGACTGAAGGACTACCTGAGGCACTGGCTGAAGCAGATGTACTAGCTGACGCCGAGGCCGCAACATCAGAAGCTTCAGCACCCTCTGACGATGACTGTGGCATGATATCACGAAGCCGTGCCACTAGCTCCTCGAACCGGTGATCTGGAGTAGATGCTGGTGGACCCTGAACATGATCAGCGACACGTGCAGAAGGAGGGAAGCCATGCTTGGAATAGCATGTATCCTCCGAATGACCAGTACGACGACAGAATGAGCACGTAGAGCGTATGCGACCTCCGCGGCCACGTTCACCACTTCCTCTGCCACGAAATGAGGACGAACCACCTCGTCCTCTGGAAACTGCCATTGCCGAGGGTGGTGTAGTTGCTGTATTCGATGGAACAGGTACACGACTAAGCCTCCTGTATACTTCTTCCATCGGTGGAATGGTGGCATCTGCAAGGATCTGAGAGAGTGCTGCCTCGTACTCAGGGTCAAGGGCAGCAAGTAATACGCCAACCATAGTGGCGTTGCGGAACGTCTTTTGCTGTTCCGGCGTGGCAGTGAGTGGGATGGTGCTATAGAGCTTCTCGAACATTCCACGAAGAGACGTGTACAGGGAATGAAGAGGCCTCCCATTTTGCTTCGTGGTAAAGATATCATGCTGCAACTGTAACATCTCTGTCTCGTTCCGTACCTGAGAGTACGTCGTGGCCAAAATATCCCACATCGCCTTGACGGTGGGCTGATGGAGGACATCATTTGCTATCTCCGTCGTGAGCGTTCCTGACAACCAAACTTTAGCATACGCGTCATCAGCCTCCCATGAGGCATATATTCCCGTCTTCTCCGGCGGTTCATCCTCGGTAAGAATATGCTTCTTACCACATGACCTCATAAGACTGAGGAACTGCATAGCCCACAGTTCGTAGTTCGTCCCGTCCATTTTGACGATTGGTGCCGAACCTTTAAAGGCACCTATGGCGGGCATATCGACCTTTTGTTCTGACATACTGCCGGAGAAGAACAACTAGGGATGATAGACGAAGAAAGTGTTGTCTACCAAGACCTTTGAGGATTCAAGTGCATATGTAGACGTTATGCACTTGAACCCAACATCTATCCGAGACCGACCGAAGGAGAGGCGCCCCGGTGACGAGTAGAGGCTGTGGAAGCCTCTACGGAAGAGAGAGACGGCGGCTAGGGGGTCCCGGCGGCGGGGCTGGGCGGCGGGGCTGGGGTCCCGGCGGCGGCTGGGGGCCGGGGACGGCGAGAGGGAACCGGCGGGGGGCGAGGGCCTGGCGGGGGTGGCGAGGGGCCCCGCTGGAGGGCTGGAGTGGGCGGCTGGAGGGGCCGGCTAGGCTGGCGGCGGCGGGCTGGGGGGGGGGGGCAGCGGGTGGAGAAAACCCTAGGGTTAGGGTTTTGGCTCTGATACCATGTTAGAGTAATCGATACTCTGATGTGTTATTCCATAGAGCCCTCGGGTCTCTTATATAGAGAGAAAACCCTTGGGTAAATTACAGAGACGTACAATATATAAATAGAAAATACGAAACAGTACATCGCAACATATATAAGCCTCTACATCCTTCATGTATAAAGATAAGAAAGCATTCCCTCTGTCATTGCGGATTTTTGTTGCACCATATTTGTTCATAACTTTCATGCTACAGATAATTTTATATTCGTTCCATCAAGTGTGTCTTTTGTAAAATATATTAATTCCAAAAATTAAAACATAAAATAACTAGCTAATTCTTAATTGTTCGCATTGTATGACTCGTGAATGGTTGTTCTTCAATTTTCTCATATGTTTCGATGATCATCATAATGGCACATTCCGGATCAGGATCTGACAGTTCTTAGGAACAAAAGGGGGATTTCAGTGGGGACATTGGTTGGAGTTATGCCTCTGCTTATGATGGCAACAAAGCCAAACCAAAATGCAATTTCTGTGGGAAGAAGTTGGGAGGAGAGGGGATTACGGGGATGAAGCAACATCTTGTTGGCAATAACAAAAATATTGCCAAGTGCATGCATTGTCCCAAAGATGTGAGGGACAAGGTGATGGCCAGCTTGGATGAGAAGAAGGATAGGGATACAGAGAGAGTAAAGAGGGATGAACAATTCAAAGAGTTCATGTTTAAGAAAGAACTCGACGTCCTCTCATATTGAGAAGACAATGACTTTGTCTACGCCGTCGACATTCAGGCTACAGCGTAGAGGAGGGCAACAAAAGAATCAATGATGAAAGAGTTCGAGAAGAGAGAACTCGGTGCATGAGGCGGCTTCTACGGTGCAAGTGGTAGTGGGAATGGTTCCGGAGGTGCACCAATACCACCACCCACCAAAAACACAAGGGAAAGGGAAATGAGCCCTTCTTGACGAGGAGCGGTTCCATGCAATACAAACCAAGCAAGGATCCGAGGCAGAATATGGTCAAGGGCATGTTCATCAATGCACGGGAGAGGGTGGGAAAGGCTATCAGCAAGCTCTTCTTTGGGGAGAGCATTTCTCCCAGCGTTGCTAGCGAGTCATTTCTACAACATGCCATTAATGAGATCGATGCAGCAGGAACGGGAGTGAAGGCTTCCAAACCCTACGAGATAATGAACAAATATCTTGGGATGTAGAAGGAGGAGATGAATGAGTATATCGCCGAGCTGAGAAGGAGATGACCAGAGTATAGGGTGACGTTGATGTGCGATGGGTGGACGAGCTACATGAGGAAGCAGACCATCAACTTCCTTGTTTACTGTGATGGAAAGATAATTTTTTTGAAATCTGTTTATGCATCTAAGCATGTGAAAGACCATAAGTACCTGCTGAAGTTGATGAAGGACATCAACAAAGATGTTGGGAAAGAGAACATTGTCCAGATTATCACGGATAATGACAGCAACTTTAAGAAAGCAGGTGAAACAATAATGAAGTCTAGGAGCTACGGCATTTTTTGGACTTCGTGTGCTGCACACTATATTGATTTAATTCTAAAGCACTTCAGCAAGAGGAAGCTCGTCTCAAGGGTGGTGGAGCAAGCACGGATGATCACCACATTCATTTTCAACCATCCAAAGTGTTGGCGTTAATGAAACGGATGTGCAATGGTGAGCTGGTGAGGCTTGGAATCATACGCTTTGCAACCAATTTTATAGCTTTGCAAAGCCTGAAACAACACAAGACAGGGTTGAAAACCATGTGTTGCCAAGGTGAACGGTTCGAGATACCTAAAGCTCGGGCTGAAGGAGGACGGAAAGTGGAGACATTGATCAATGATCTCTACTTTTGAGATGACGTGACTCGGATCACAAAGATCATGGATCCGGTTGTTTCTGCATTGTGGATCGTAGACGACTAAGAAGCCTACCACAGGAGTGATCTACGAGGCAAGCGTTGCATGCGAGAGAAGATCAGAGAAGCAGTTGGAAAAGGATTCAAAGCATGGTTGGACATCATAGACGAGTGATGGTCCAAGATGCTCTCACATCCTCTTTACAAGGCTGGTATGTAACTAAGTATTATGTATGTGAACCCCTCAGGATCCGGGTACCCGTTTACGACAAAATTCGCAATAATTCATTCACATTGATCGCAGAAGTTGTAGAAAAGAAGGGAAAATTTTTCGCGCAAATTTGACATTCATTTCCATCATACATGACCACAAGTACAAGAGAAAACATGGCACCAAAATTCTTTTCATTAATATTCATATCAGTTTTCAACATGTACAATGATCTTCCATTTACAACATATATCCCAAAGTGTGATACAAAAGAGATAACATTTACATCATTATCTGAACAAAAACTGAGGCAAGTAAATCATACCGTCGGGTATAAACTCTATCTCCTGGAAGCATGTATATCTACTGAGCTGCAGGCTGTTTGCCTGCCACACACAATAGGAAAGAAGAGGCGTCAGCCATTGCTGGTACCTCCCTAAAAATTTATAAAAATAACCAGATATTTAATATGTACAAAAGCAGGCAAGTAGAAAGGTGGTACCAGCAAAATCTACATCTACTTGCGTAAGTAGAAAGGGGTTTGTTTGTAATGCGTTTCTAATGATTTCCCCAGAACCCGGCATTTCCCATATGTAACATATTTATATAGCAGTTGCGTAATCATGAGTGTATGAGTGTGAATACATATATTAATTTCTTTAGAGATCATGTTGATGAGTGAAAAATGGAAAAGTTGAGATTTGTAGAGATCTATTAATTTATTTAAATTCTTGGGTAGAGAGAATGGTCTTTTGATCATAACTTCTCAAATTCTCAACTTCAATGTTTCAGATATAGCTCCAGATGTTGTAGATGTAGATATGGATGATCTAGATATAGAATCGCCAAGTCTGTTTGGCGAAATAACTCAAGCGGTGAAGAAGCCTGCAAATGGCTCTTCCGTCTCGCCCTCTAATTGGAAGCGCGGTCCAATAGAGGGATAGGTCTACTCCCCAACTACGCCACTGAGACGGGTGAGAGAGACTCCCTAGAAAAGTCACTCTAGAAAACTGCCCGACTAGTATGGGCGGACGAGCTCGTACGTAAAACTGAAAACCACGGATCCCCCGCCTGGGTATCCTAAAAGACAGGGTCAGCGGAACTGGTCTAAAGTCTGGATCCCAACGAGGCGTAAAACACTGCGAGCTCGCGTAAAAACCGTATAAAAGACTGGGATCCTAGACCCGCGCACTTGGCGGCCGCTGCCCTAACTGGGCTTCCTTTCCTCCGCCCAGGTGAGGGTCACCGCGCCCTCGCACGATCATGGTAAAGATCACCATGACCGGCATATTAAATGTCAAATTCACTATTATCTTTCCTTTCTTGACTAGTCAAATCTTAGATATTTTTGTAGTTGACTGTTCAGATCTAGTTCTTTTGTCCACGATCTTATGGATAACCCTACCATATAGATACACCTAATTATAGATTAAATTCACACCCCCAAACGATAACATGTTGTTTTAAATGATATTCTACACATACTCATGTAATACTTCATATTTCAACAAACCATCCCCTGATCCATTCTTACCACTTGTGCCATATTTTATGACCACTAATACTACCACTTGTGTCCTATTTTATGACCACTAACACTAGGAGTGAGCATTCATTTTTCTTTATATTTGTCTCGGTTTCAATTTTTTTTTTTGAAAAAGAAGCTAAAGATTAAGTACATAAATTTGGAGGTACTTGTTTTGGTCATTCGTTAATTTGTATAATTGAGTGTTTAAGTACAAAATAATTGGGATTTCCAGGGAAGTGGTAGAAGTTGAAATTCAGATGTAGTTCCTTAGTACTTACCAACCAATAATAATAATGATACTTTAAAACCAACAGAACCTAATAGAGTAACTATGGTCTCTATGGACTGCATAAACTATCCTTATATGGGAGATAAGATCAATCAAGTTCCTTACTTCTAGAACATTTCTTTACAAAAACAAGCTAAATTAAAATGTCCTGAACATAACATATTGCAATGTTATTTGAAAATCTGTATGAACTATATATCCATATACTACAGATCTACCATATTCTTGTATACTGTATAACTTCAAAGCGTTCTAATATTTCATGCTTCCAACTATTCTATACATATACATATATATTTATAAACCATATATATAAATAAGAGTTCCTTGATGACAATAGAAGTGGTTTCTCAGGAAGAATCTCAAAACAAATAACATTTCGAAGCCATCATATCCAAGCATGTTCAGATGGTATGTGTCACCCCATAAAAAAATCAACTCAAGAGTATGACATATTGCAGAATCCTTCCGGAGAGGGCTGACTACACATGTTTAAAAATTCTCATAAGCATGTTCTAGTACTTAGATCTTGTTGAATCCCACATGTAAATGTTCCAGGCATTTTTGTTCCTCACTATATATCTATATACATATAATCCAAATATATATATATATATATATATTTATATATGTATGTATGGGTGCGTATCAATATAGATACTTATGGATGTTCATGGGAAATGTCAACCATTTTGTATCTAAAAGCTATTTGCAAATGTTTATAAAATAAAGATATCAAATTAAAATATCTAGAAGTGCCTAATAATAATTTTTTTTTATACACAAGGCTAACATTACCAAATTTCTAAACTTCAACTGATGTCACATATTTTCTTACCTTCTTAGATGTATTATGAAATAAAACTGGAACATGACACATAAATGGAATTAAATGAAATCTTTGAACAAAGACTTATGCATGCCAGGAAGGCTCCAATTGGAGAAAGAGTGGTAAGAACAAAGTTTAGGATTTTTTTTTCATGTATGGCAGCAAGGAGAGAGGTAAAGGGATTGTACCTTTGGATTTATTCTTGTGAGGAGTATTGATCCAAAGTCTCCTTGGATGAATAGCAGCTCCAGCCTGGAGCTCTCAGAAGTTTTTCCAAGTGCTGGAGATGCCTTAGAGCAGCAGCAACATCTCCAGAATCTAATGCATGTAGCTGTTGATTGATTTTCCAGCAATAATTGAGAAGGCTGGAGACCCTCTCTCGTTGGAGCTTTTGGGGGAAAATTGGGAAAAGATGGAGGAGTAGTCAAGGCTGGAGATTAGCTCTATATATATGAGAGAAGAGGGGCTAAAAGGATGACATGTGGAAATGGCTCACAAGCCAAGTGGAAAAATTTTGAAGGGCATGTGGAGGCCAAGAAAGAGGAAAGAAAGAGAAAAAAAACTAACGGCTGAAAAAATTTCCAACAGTCTGCTACCTTCTGTTAGCAGAAAAAGAAAAAAATATTTTTATTTTTGAAATTTTCTTTTATTTGACAAACTTAAAATAAATCGTACGCGTGCCTCGGGTCTCGGAATTTGACGCACAATATCTTGTTTTGACCGTCTCAAAAGGACAGTCAATATGAGTATAATATTGATATACTTCCGGTCGGGTTTTGAATACCCGAAATTTCCAGATACGATTTTTGTTTAAGGTTAAATTTTACGAATTAAAAATATCATATGACATCCGATTGACGAACGGTCGATTCCGTTGGTCTTGTATGGTCGAATCGGATCTAATGACGGTCTCGGTTCGTTTTGCGGTTTCCGAATTTGCGTCGCGGCTTTTCACGGCACGAATTACGAAGTGACCGATTTTTGGTCGATTTCGTCCGAACGACTTTTGATTCACTACTAATTGGTCGTTTTAGGTTGTTTAGTATTGACCGACAACGTTTTTGGGTTCATTAGACGCAAAATCGGACGACTTCGGGTTTGATTGGAAACCGGATGCTACAAATATAAAAACCTCAAAGGGAGTCTCGTCCTCGAGACTCGAGTTAAGGCTATTAGGTGTCTTGTTGGAACTTCCTATGTCCATAAAAATCTCAAAGGGTTTTAAACCCATAAAAACCTCAAAGAGAAAACAAACCATATATTTAGCATGTATCTATTTACAAATGCTTGTTTTAATGATTACATCAGAAAAGCTGCGGGTATTGTGCCCGCATGTTGGCTTCGGTCTCCCATGTTGCCTCTTTGACGCCGTGTCGGTGCCACAACACCTTGACCAATGGAATCTCCTTGCTGCGAAGCTTCTTCACAGCACGGTCAAGTATCTGGACTGCCTTCTCCTCATAAGTCAGATCCGGCTCTACATCAAGATTCTCATAACTGATGATGTGTCGAGGGTCGTGCACATATTTTCTCAAATTGGATACATGGAAGACATCATGAATCGCTGATAGATGTGGAGGAAGGACTACTCAGTAGGCCACCTTCCCCACTCTTGCAAGAATCTCGAACGGACCCACATACCGCGGCGCCAACTTGCCACGAACACCAAATCTCTGCACTCCCTTCATGGGATATACACGGAGAAATACCCAATCTCCAACCTATAGTTTATAGGAATATAATTAATATGAGATTAAGTTGAACATATATATATCATAATTGAGTGGATGAGGAGAAAATAATTAGATTACCTCAAACTCTAAGTCTCTCCTCCGACGGTCTGCATAACTCTTCTGGCGGCTCTGTGCCGTCAGAAGCCTCCGTCTCACAAGATCAACAGCTCCCGCGGTCTCCTCCAGGAGATCTACGGAATAGAGAGCATGATCACCTACCTTCCGCCAACTGAGAGGTGTAAGGCATCTCCGCCCGTATAGGGCTTCGAATGGTGCCATGCCAATACTGAAGTGATAGCTGTTGTTGTACGTAAATTCCACCAAAGGCAAATGGTCCTTCCAGGACCCTTTCCACTCCAAAGTGCAAGCACGAAGCAAATCCTCTATTGTCTGAATGGTGCGCTCACTCTGACCGTCAATCTGTGGATGGTATGCAGAACTCATCTTCAGCTCTGTCCGTAGTGCTGACATGAACTGATGCCAATAATGCGATGTAAATCTCGAATCTCTGTCAGACACCACCTCTCGTGGTATACCATGTAGTCTGATAATGTTTTGCTCATACAGCTTGGCCAATCTGGATGGAGTGTAAGTCATGTTGACAGGTATGAAATGGGCTGACTTGGTCATCCTATCAACAACGACCCAAATGGAATTATGGCCACCTGGTGTCTTTGGCAGACATGTGACAAAATCCATAGAAATGCTCTCCCACTTCCACTCGGGAATGGGAAGGGACTGCAGTAATCCTGGTGGTCTCTTGTGCTCAGCCTTGACCATCTGACAGGTCATGCATCTGCTAACATGTAGCGCCACATCGCACTTCATTCCATCCCACCAGAAATGTCGACGCAGATCACGGTACATCTTCGTACTGCCTGGATGGATAGATAATCGTGAACTGTGTGCCTCATCGAGAATGTCTCTGCGAAGCTGCTCATCATTGGGTACAACGACCCGTCCTTGACGGCGTGCATGTATCTATCATGAATCCAAGGATCGGTCTTCTGGCCCTCTACAATACGATCCCAAAGACTGTTGTATCGTGGAGACACGGCGGTAGAAATGGATGCGCTCTCCTGAGGATGTCAATCGGTCAAAGCTGCAAGCGTATCCCACGTGTATAGCCAGTTCGCCGTACCCTCTGCATGTGCTCTCCTACTAAGTGCATCAGCCACCACGTTTCCCTTACCGGGATGGTAAGAGATCGTGCAATCATAATCCTTCAGCAGCTCGAGCCATCTGCGCTGTCTCATGTTCAACTCCTTCTGATCAAAGATGTACTTTAGGCTCTTGTGATCCGTGAAAATCTCGAAGTTCACCCCATATAGATAGTGGCGCCAGATCTTCAAGGCGAAGACAACTGCCGCCAACTCCAAGTCATGTGTGGGGTAGTTCCGCTCGTGCGGTCTCAACTGTCGTGATGCGTAAGCAATCACCTGTCCTCTCTGCATCAACACTGCTCCTAAACCTTCTCCAGATGCATCTGTGTATACTGCATAGTCCTGAGTGCCTGAAGGAAGAGCAAGAATAGGCGATGTAGTCAACCTCTCCTTCAGTGTCTGGAATGCCTGCTCACATGAATCGTTCCAAATAAATGGAACTCCCTTCTGCGTCAGTCGTGTCAGAGGGCGAACAATGCGTGAAAATCCGCTAACAAAGCGTCTGTAATAGCCCGCTAATCCGAGGAAGCTCCGAACCTGAGTAACTGTCTTGGGCTGCTCCCAAGACATAACTGCATCTATCTTCGTAGGATCAACTGCAATGCCGCTCCAGAAATGATATGCCCGAGAAACGAGACCTGGGATAACCAGAACTCACACTTACTCAACTTAGCATATAGCTTGTGCTCCCGCATTGTATCTAAGACAATCCGTAGATCATTCGCTTGATCCCATTCATTCCGTGAATAGATGAGCACATCATCGACGAACACCACTACAAATTTGTCCAAGTATGGATGGAAGATCCTGTTCATCATATCCATAAAAGCCGCAGGTGCATTGGTGAGCCCAAACGGCATCACCACAAACTCATAGTGTCCATAGCGAGTCCTGAAGGCTGTCTTCGGAATATCCGACTCGCGAATCCTAAACTGATGGTATCCTGAGCGAAGATCGATCTTCGAGAAAACCGAAGATCCCTGGAGCTGGTCAAACAAATCATCGATGCGTGGCAAAGGATAACGGTTCTTCACCGTTCTCTTGTTCAGCTGCCGATAATCGATGCATAACCTCATGGATCCATCCTTTTTCTTGACAAATAGAACCGGAGCACCCCAAGGTGATGTGCTCGGTCTTACGAATCCCAAATCAAGTAACTCCTGCAACTGCACCTTCAGCTCCCTCAACTCGGCTGGTGCCATGCGATAAGGTGCCATGGAGATCGGCTGTGTTTCTGGCAGCAATGTGATCTCGAATTCAATCTCTCTCAGGAGGTAGTCCTGGTAGCTCATCTGAAAAGAAAAAAAATATATATGGGTATTCGGATACTACTCGGATGTCCTGTGTCATCGGCTCATGGTCAGATACCTCCCGAATAAATGCAAGATATGTATCACAACCCTGATCAACAAGTCGCTGGGCTCGCAACACTGAAATGTACTCCATGGTGGAGTCATGCATAGTACCCTCAAAAGTGAACTCGAGTAGATCTGGAATCCTGAAGACCACTGTCTTTCTAAAGCAATCAACTAGTGCATGATGAGTAGATAGCCAATCCATCCCCAAAATCAAATCGAACTCATCAAGCTGCAGAAGTAGACAATCTGCGATCATCTCATGACCGCCAATCAGTACGGGCAAGTGCCTGACTATCAGAGATATGACAAATAACTGGCCACCTGGCCCTCGGATGTGATATGGAGACGATAGCGTCTCTGCAACTCTATCTAAAGAAACAAGCAATCTCGAAGCAAGGAAAGAGTGTGTCGCGCCGGAATCGAATAAAACATGGAAAGGTCGGCCCAAGACTGAGACCATACCTTTCACCACTGTAGCCGTTGAACGTGCCTGCTCCTCAGTAACGGCATGTAACTGTCCCTGCCTGGCTGATGCAGCACTAGAACCTGCCACACTCTGCGTCTGTCTCTGCTGCTGCGGTCGCTTGAAGTTGGAGCTCCTGCCACGGAAACTCCCTGAACGCTGTGCCTGAGGCTGTGACTGTGAAGGCTGTGGCTGAGGCTCGCCAGAAGCCTGTGGGCACTGTGCTCGGTAATGTCCCCACTCGTGACATCGATAGCATCTGACTGGCCTGGTAGGTGGAGTAGCTGTGCCTGTGCTCCGAACTGGTCCGGCTGGTGGTCGGTCTACTCGTTGCGACCCAGATGGTCGAGCGGAATCTGTGCCACGTCCGACAAGTGCTCCTCCTAGAGTAGTCGATGGAGAAGAGCGAGCACTGCCAGAGAATGTCGAACCTGTAGGTCGGAACCGTCTGTCTGACCTTTGCTGCTGAAACGGTCGACGTATCGGTCCAAAAGATCGTCGCGGTCTAGGTGCTGCTCCAGACGAGCTCCCGAAACGTCTCCCCCTGATGTCCTCGAACTTCTCCGCAGCATCGGTAGCCTCGGAGATAGAAGTGATGTGTAATCCTGTCAGCTTCTCCTGCACCTCCTCTCGCATGCCGCCAATGAACTTCTCCAGATTCTCCTCTGGAAATGCGCCAGCTGCTCGTGTATGTCGTGACAACTCTGTGTATCTGATAAAATAATCCCTGGCTGTCATCTGTCCCTGACGAAGCTCTGCAAACAGTCGGCGCTGGGACTCCTTCCACTTCGCAGAAAAGAAGTGGGCTCGGAACTTCGTCTCGAAATCGTTCCAAGTAGGCTCTCGGCCTAACTCGGACACTACGGCCTCCCACCATCGCTCGGCGAAGTCTGTCAGTGAATACTCTATGAAAGATAGCCACGTGTCTCGTGGCGCATGAATTGCCCTGAGCACCTTCATCACTCTCTTCAGCCACTGCTCAGCATCATCTGGTGAGGCTGCTCCACCTCAACGGACTGGTGCGGATCTTGCCGTATCCCATCCTGTGATGGATGGTACGTGAAATCAGATAAGTCCTCAAATCTCATCTCTATGTCCGTCTGCCTGTCAGCAATCTCGGTCTGCTGGGCCAATATCTGCTCCTGCTGGCCTCTCATAGCAGCCTGCTGCTGCTGAAGATCGGTAAGTGCGCTCAGTATGCGTGCCAGCTGATCAGAAGTATCCTGACCTGGTCGAGATGCCATGGCTCTGCATGAGAACCATAGTTAGTCATAAAATGCCATAGACAGATACTTAATGTAAATGCTTTTCTCTTTTTGGGATATAATATGAAAATTAATGAACTTGGTGACATCTGTGGTTATTGAATATGAATGTCATATTTCCCTTCTCGAACTCACGACAAGTCGGAAGACTGTCGCTATTCGAGAACTTAATGCGATCGGAATTGAAATACTGCGAATGTGCGTATCGGGGTACCACTGCTCTGATACCAAACTGTGAACCCCTCAGGATCCGGGTACCCGTTTACGACAAAATTCGCAATAATTCATTCACATTGATCGCAGAAGTTGTAGAAAAGAAGGGAAAATTTTTCGCGCAAATTTGACATTCATTTCCATCATACATGACCACAAGTACAAGAGAAAACATGGCACCAAAATTCTTTTCATTAATATTCATATCAGTTTTCAACATGTACAATGATCTTCCATTTACAACATATATCCCAAAGTGTGATACAAAAGAGATAACATTTACATCATTATCTGAACAAAAACTGAGGCAAGTAAATCATACCGTCGGGTATAAACTCTATCTCCTGGAAGCATGTATATCTACTGAGCTGCAGGCTGTTTGCCTGCCACACACAATAGGAAAGAAGAGGCGTCAGCCATTGCTGGTACCTCCCTAAAAATTTATAAAAATAACCAGATATTTAATATGTACAAAAGCAGGCAAGTAGAAAGGTGGTACCAGTAAAATCTACATCTACTTGCGTAAGTAGAAAGGGGTTTGTTTGTAATGCGTTTCTAATGATTTCCCCAGAACCCGGCATTTCCCATATGTAACATATTTATATAGCAGTTGCGTAATCATGAGTGTATGAGTGTGAATACATATATTAATTTCTTTAGAGATCATGTTGATGAGTGAAAAATGGAAAAGTTGAGATTTGTAGAGATCTATTAATTTATTTAAATTCTTGGGTAGAGAGAATGGTCTTTTGATCATAACTTCTCAAATTCTCAACTTCAATGTTTCAGATATAGCTCCAGATGTTGTAGATGTAGATATGGATGATCTAGATATAGAATCGCCAAGTCTGTTTGGCGAAATAACTCAAGCGGTGAAGAAGCCTGCAAATGGCTCTTCCGTCTCGCCCTCTAATTGGAAGCGCGGTCCAATAGAGGGATAGGTCTACTCCCCAACTACGCCACTGAGACGGGTGAGAGAGACTCCCTAGAAAAGTCACTCTAGAAAACTGCCCGACTAGTACGGGCGGACGAGCTCGTACGTAAAACTGAAAACCACGGATCCCCCGCCTGGGTATCCTAAAAGACAGGGTCAGCGGAACTGGTCTAAAGTCTGGATCCCAACGAGGCGTAAAACACTGCGAGCTCGCGTAAAAACCGTATAAAAGACTGGGATCCTAGACCCGCGCACTTGGCGGCCGCTGCCCTAACTGGGCTTCCTTTCCTCCGCCCAGGTGAGGGTCACCGCGCCCTCGCACGATCATGGTAAAGATCACCATGACCGGCATATTAAATGTCAAATTCACTATTATCTTTCCTTTCTTGACTAGTCAAATCTTAGATATTTTTGTAGTTGACTGTTCAGATCTAGTTCTTTTGTCCACGATCTTATGGATAACCCTACCATATAGATACACCTAATTATAGATTAAATTCACACCCCCAAACGATAACATGTTGTTTTAAATGATATTCTACACATACTCATGTAATACTTCATATTTCAACAAACCATCCCCTGATCCATTCTTACCACTTGTGCCATATTTTATGACCACTAATACTACCACTTGTGTCCTATTTTATGACCACTAACACTAGGAGTGAGCATTCATTTTTCTTTATATTTGTCTCGGTTTCAATTTTTTTTTTTGAAAAAGAAGCTAAAGATTAAGTACATAAATTTGGAGGTACTTGTTTTGGTCATTCGTTAATTTGTATAATTGAGTGTTTAAGTACAAAATAATTGGGATTTCCAGGGAAGTGGTAGAAGTTGAAATTCAGATGTAGTTCCTTAGTACTTACCAACCAATAATAATAATGATACTTTAAAACCAACAGAACCTAATAGAGTAACTATGGTCTCTATGGACTGCATAAACTATCCTTATATGGGAGATAAGATCAATCAAGTTCCTTACTTCTAGAACATTTCTTTACAAAAACAAGCTAAATTAAAATGTCCTGAACATAACATATTGCAATGTTATTTGAAAATCTGTATGAACTATATATCCATATACTACAGATCTACCATATTCTTGTATACTGTATAACTTCAAAGCGTTCTAATATTTCATGCTTCCAACTATTCTATACATATACATATATATTTATAAACCATATATATAAATAAGAGTTCCTTGATGACAATAGAAGTGGTTTCTCAGGAAGAATCTCAAAACAAATAACATTTCGAAGCCATCATATCCAAGCATGTTCAGATGGTATGTGTCACCCCATAAAAAAATCAACTCAAGAGTATGACATATTGCAGAATCCTTCCAGAGAGGGCTGACTACACATGTTTAAAAATTCTCATAAGCATGTTCTAGTACTTAGATCTTGTTGAATCCCACATGTAAATGTTCCAGGCATTTTTGTTCCTCACTATATATCTATATACATATAATCCAAATATATATATATATATATTTATATATGTATGTATGGGTGCGTATCAATATAGATACTTATGGATGTTCATGGGAAATGTCAACCATTTTGTATCTAAAAGCTATTTGCAAATGTTACTTTATAAAGATATCAAATTAAAATATCTAGAAGTGCCTAATAATAATTTTTTTTTATACACAAGGCTAACATTACCAAATTTCTAAACTTCAACTGATGTCACATATTTTCTTACCTTCTTAGATGTATTATGAAATAAAACTGGAACATGACACATAAATGGAATTAAATGAAATCTTTGAACAAAGACTTATGCATGCCAGGAAGGCTCCAATTGGAGAAAGAGTGGTAAGAACAAAGTTTAGGATTTTTTTTTCATGTATGGCAGCAAGGAGAGAGGTAAAGGGATTGTACCTTTGGATTTATTCTTGTGAGGAGTATTGATCCAAAGTCTCCTTGGATGAATAGCAGCTCCAGCCTGGAGCTCTCAGAAGTTTTTCCAAGTGCTGGAGATGCCTTAGAGCAGCAGCAACATCTCCAGAATCTACTGCATGTAGCTGTTGATTGATTTTCCAGCAATAATTGAGAAGGCTGGAGACCCTCTCTCGTTGGAGCTTTTGGGGGAAAATTGGGAAAAGATGGAGGAGTAGTCAAGGCTGGAGATTAGCTCTATATATATGAGAGAAGAGGGGCTAAAAGGATGACATGTGGAAATGGCTCACAAGCCAAGTGGAAAATTTTTGAAGGGCATGTGGAGGCCAAGAAAGAGGAAAGAAAGAGAAAAAAACTAACGGCTGAAAAAATTTCCAACAGTCTGCTACCTTCTGTTAGCAGAAAAAGAAAAAAATATTTTTATTTTTGAAATTTTCTTTTATTTGACAAACTTAAAATAAATCGTACGCGTGCCTCGGGTCTCGGAATTTGACGCACAATATCTTGTTTTGACCGTCTCAAAAGGACAGTCAATATGAGTATAATATTGATATACTTCCGGTCGGGTTTTGAATACCCGAAATTTCCAGATACGATTTTTGTTTAAGGTTAAATTTTACGAATTAAAAATATCATATGACATCCGATTGACGAACGGTCGATTCCGTTGGTCTTGTATGGTCGAATCGGATCTAATGACGGTCTCGGTTCGTTTTGCGGTTTCCGAATTTGCGTCGCGGCTTTTCACGGCACGAATTACGAAGTGACCGATTTTTGGTCGATTTCGTCCGAACGACTTTTGATTCACTACTAATTGGTCGTTTTAGGTTGTTTAGTATTGACCGACAACGTTTTTGGGTTCATTAGACGCAAAATCGGACGACTTCGGGTTTGATTGGAAACCGGATGCTACAATGTAATACCTAATTTATTTTTCATTTGTATAGAACTTTAGAATCTGAGAATTGTGCGTGTTTGTGTCTAGCTTATTACTTCAATCCTAAGTACCAGTATAAGAATAGTCTTGGTAAAATGCTGACCTTCTAGCAGTTGTACAAATTGTGGTGGAGAAGCTCGTTAAGGACGAGAAGACACAGACCTTGTGCATGAACGAGGTAATCTTGATTTTGGAGTTAGATTGGGACTCACAAAATATTATTTAAGAGTATTATGTAACAATTTATGACTTCAATCAGGTGAAGTACTTCATGGATGCATTGGGTTCCTTTGCTCGAATTATTGCGGTAAATGGACAGGGCAGTACTCTTCCTGGTAAGGACGAAGACAAAAAAAGTACATTGAATGTGTAGTGATGTATTACTATTATTGATTTATTTCCGCTTGCATTTTTCGCAGCCGAATGATGGTTACTATACGGTATGGAAGCTCCCCACCTACGAAAAGTGGCAGTAAAAGTGTTGTCTCAAACCGCATTTGTTGGTAGCTGTGAGAGGAACAGGAGCACATTCAACTTGATCCATTTGAAGAGACGGAACAGGTTGGGAGACAAAGAATCCATGATCTTGTCTACGTGCACTATAACTTGACGTTGAAGATGAAACATGCAAGGGAGGGACAGGACGACGAGGACTATATATGCCATATTGATCTTGCATATATTTTCAAGATGTTCTCCAGAGGTGGATGGATTCCAATGGTGCTCTTGTTCTCGATCAGTCACCTGGAAGACCAAATGAGAATATAAGCCAGCAAATGAGAGCAGATGCAGGTGACTATCTGGCTAGATCCGAGCGGATTACGGACCCTCTTGGAGGGTTGGAGGCTGATATTGATGCAGTTGATGATGAAATTCTCTCCACTAGTTCCAAATCCAAATCTAAGTCAAAGGATGACAGTGAAGATTTTTTTTTGAAATCAAACAAGGGGGAAACACTCAGAGGTGTCCGTCTCGGGGATGACAGTGGAGATGATGATGATGACGATGATGATGATGATGATGATAGCGGTCGTAGTGGATCTGGTGATGGCAGGGAAACATATTCAGGTAGGTCAGCAGGGGTGGTCATAGTCCACAAGATACAAGATTTGAGGAAGGGCTCCACGCAGAGCGTGAATATATGGAGCGACAGAGGAACACACATGGACAGTTTGTTCCAAGTCCGAGTAGACGCATACGGTCGTGACCATCGTCTAACTGACAGCTAGATGGACGATTTGATATCATTTGTAGGTTCCTTAAGCTACATGGACATTAACAGCCCATAACGTGGAGGAACACCAAGTTCCTTGGGCGGATACGGATTATCACACGATGAGAGATCATTTGGCATCTTCCCAGAATTGTTTCATGCTCCTCCTCCTGGAACTCCTCCTCAAGTGTGTGCACCTCCATCATATTCATATGGTTACTATGGGTATGGGGGATATAGTAGTTACATCGATGAGAACTACCAAGGTAGCCAACCTGAGCAGAACCAGGGCAGCTTCTTTGGTGGTGACAGTTACGGTTTCTTCCCTGAGTACATGTCAGTGCCTCCTCCTCCTCCTTCGCAGAGATCTTCTCCTACTTCGTCGCCGTCATCCCGAGGATCTCAAGACAGTACTTCACAGCTTCGTTGTGCCAATCGTGATAATGGATCTAGTGTTGCTTATCCTCATCCAAGGTTGCAGAAAGTGGTAATCGGTACTCGATCGGCGGGGTCACCTACTAAGGATTAGTCGGCAGTCGGGCGACTAGTCGGATTTAGTCGGTCATTAGTCGATTTTGAATTTTATAATTATTTTAAATATATAAATCATTTTTATACATATATTATTATATATATACATATATCTGTACATTTTATATACCATCTTAATGAAACAAAAGAAGTAATTGACTTTATAGGCTGACAAGCGTCGCTCCTTGGGCTCGCGTTTGTCCGAGTGGTGATGTGATATTGCTCTTATCCAAGAAACGAAATTGCGAGGTGTAGATGATACCCTCTGGCGCTCTTTTGGTGCGGGTTCTTTGGACGAGGTCCGTACGGTGGATGCGCTGGGCTCGGCGGGGGGCTTCTTGATTGCTTGGCGTTCTGCGGTGTTCTCCTTCAGCTCGGTTCTGGCGGGGAGACATATGATCTCGGTTGTCTTGACTCGGGCTGAGTCTCGTGAGCCGTTGGTGTTTTCTTGTATTTATGCCCCTTCGTGCCATGTCCTGAGGAAGGAGTTATGGGAGGACCTTCGCGTGGCGGCTTCTATGTTTGGGGGGCTTCCTTGGCTCCTGGGGGGCGATTTTAATGTCACGCTCCATTCTTCCGATCGCCCACGGGGCAGGGGTGGCCAGGATCCGAGGTCGCTTGATTTTATTGAGATTTTGGATGAGCTTGCTTTGGAGGGCCTGGTCCCTCATGATATCTCTTACACTTGGAGGAATAACTCTACTCGTTCTAGAATCGATCGATTCTTGACCTCTGGGAAGATGTTGGAGGCTTTCCCTCTTTGTGCAGTGTCTTCTCGCCCCCGCTCTTTCTCCGATCACTCTCCCATTGTTTGGGAGTCTGGCGAGGGCCATCGGCCGCGGGGTCTTTTCCGTTACGAGAAATACTGGTTGTTGGAGCCCAACTTCAAGGAGGTGGTGCAGGAGCATTGGAATCATGTTTCGGTTATGGGTTCTACGGCTCACAGACTTGATCAAAAGCTTGCGTCGTTGCGTAAGGTACATGCGGGCTTCAAGAAGGAATCCAGGTTGGCGCGTATTGCTCTTCGGGCGGCGGCGGAGGAGGTCATCACGCACCATGATAAGACGGAGAACGAGCGGGACCTTTTGCCTGAGGAGCTTCATGATCGGCTCTCTGCTCAGATTCAGGTTGCGGCGGAGGATAAGAAAAGAAACATAGAATGGCGGCAGCGGTCGCGGTTAAAATGGCTCAAAGAGGGTGACGCGAATACGGCCTTCTTTCACCGTGTGACGAGTAGTAGAAAACGCCTTAATTCGATGCGGGGTATCTCTGTTAATGGTGTGCTAGTTAGCGGGGAGAGGGAGATGGGGATTGCCATTGTGGATCATTTCAAGCGCTTCTCGTCGTCTTGCTCTCCGCATAGGTGGCGTTGGCTGGGTCTTGGGGCGCCTTCTCTATCGGCCTCCGACTCTGGGCTCCTAACTCGTCCGATCTGTTTGGCGGAGATTAAGGAGGCCGTGTGGAACTTAAATGTTGATTCTTCCCCGGGTCCCGATGGCTTCTCGGTGGCATTTTATCGTGATTTCTGGGAGTTGGTGGCTGGCGACATTATGGAGGTGGTGTCGGACTTTTATGCGGGTAACTTTGGCTTTGATCGGATTAATAGGGTCGACATCGTTTTGATCCCTAAATCCTCGGTGGCGCAACGTATTGAGGATTATCGGCCTCTCTCTGTCTCTAATGGCATTTACCTTATTGTTGCTAAAGTTTTAGCCATTCGACTGGCTCGGGTTTTGGACTCTCTTATCTCTCCGGCCCAGGCTGCTTTCATTAAGGGCAGGCAGATTGCGGATTGCATTGCAGTAGCCTCTGAGTTGGTCGCTGAATGGAAGAACGATCATAAGAAGGGGGTACTCTGGAAGGTCGATTTTGCTAAGGCATACGATTGCTTGGAGTGGCGGTTTTTATGGTCTGTTATGAGAAGGCGAGGCTTCCCTGAATTATGGATATCGTGGATGCGTAGGTGCGTCACCACCGCCTCCCTCTCCGTGTGATCAATGGCCGGGCGGTCGGTGGCTTCTTCCAACCAATAACGGGGGTGCGACAGGGATGTCCCCTCGCTCCCCTCCTCTTTGTGTTGGCCTCGGATGTTCTCGCGCGTATGGTGGACCGTGTTATTGACGTTGAGCTCTCTAACGGATTCCGTAAGGGCGAACTCTGTGTGCCCTTGATCCAATTTGCGGACGATACAATATGCTTTATTGAGGGTGGTAGTGCTGAGGTCTCCGGTATGGCGACCACTCTCGCCCTTTTCAGCGAATTGTCGGGTTTGATGATTAATGGCTCTAAATCCAAGGCGGTTCCCTTCGGCTTGTCGCACGAGGAGGCAGCGGAGTGCGGTCGGTTGCTCGGATCTCCTCCTGGTGAGCTCCCTATTGATTATCTTGGCTTACCTTTGGTGGTGGGTAGGGCCAGAATTCGGGATTGGCGCTTGATTATTGAGCGCGTGGAAACGCGCCTTGCTGGTTGGCGCGCGGCTTTGCTCTCTAGAGGGGGGCGTCTTGTTCTTCTTAAGTCTGTGCTCTCCTCTATCCCAATATATTTTCTCTCTGTTCGTCGTATGCCGGCGGGGGTTCGATTGAGGATCGAACGTTGTATACGTCACTTTTTGTGGGGAAGGAAGGGGGAAGAGGGTAGGGGTATTCATCTTGTCGCTTGGGATGAGGTTACTAAGCCTAAGCGGTTTGGTGGTCTGGGTGTGCGGAGGTTGGAGGTGGTGAATGATGCTCTTTTACTCAAGTGGTTGAGTAGAATTTGGAGGAAGGGTGATAATTTCTTTATCTCTGTTCTCAGGGAGTTCTTGGGCGTCGATAGGCTGGGGGTGGCGCAGGGGGCCCACAACGTTCGTCATTCTCCGTTTTGGCGTAGTGTGCTGGACGCCTTTGTAAGGAATGCTTCGTTGTTTATCCCGGTGCTGGGGAAGGGGGATTCCTTCAAGTTTTGGCTTGACGACTGGTCGGGCTGTGGTCCTCTGCAGGTGCGCTTCCCGCGCTTGTTTGCCTTAGCGTCCCATAAAAATGCGACGGTTGCTGATTGTTGGTTGGATGGTTGTTAGTGTCCGCGCTTTCTCGCGAACTTCTCGGATCAGCGGGTGGACGATTTTGTTTCTCTGTTGGATGCCCTTCGTGACGCTGCTATGCCGAATAAGTGTGTAGATCATTGGTGTTGGAAGGACGGTCCCTTCTCCACGCGCAAGGCTTATCGGGCGCTGGTTACTCCACCTCCTACTGATGCTGCTCTCCTTGTGCGCGATTGTGGGTTCTTTTGGGGCTTGCGGTTGCCGAAGCGCAATGGTTTCTTCCTTTGGCTTCTTCGCAGACGGAGGTTGATGACGTGCGATCGTTGTGCTAGAATTTTCGATAACATCAATGCCATCTGTGTCCTTTGTAATTCGGAGGAGGAAACTATTGATCACCTTTTCTTCGGGTGCCAGCTGGTGCGTGGGATCTGGGACGATTTGCCTTGGGCGAGCGCGGACAACCTTTCTGCTTTTTGCGAGCTTCTTTGGAACAACAAGAACAGGGTTAGGCGGGATCTCTTGGCCCACATTGCAAGACTGTGGTGCATTTGGCTAGGAAGGAACGACGCTCTCTTCACCGGTCAGCGGTTCTATAGGGAAAATACTCTTATCCTTTGCTCGCGCTTTCTTGGTGACTGGTGTACTGTGTAGGCGTTGGGCCTTGTTCTCCTCCTCCCTTTTCTTGTAATTACTTTTTTATTTTTCATTTATACATTTTTGGGGCGAACACCAAAGAGTGTCTCCCCCTTTTTTGAGCTTTAAAAAAAACAGAAAGCGATAATAAGAAAGAGATACATATGGAATATAAAAATACAAATATCTTCACAGTATATCAAGACCCCATACACGTGATATCATATGAGGACTTGACCATCGAGCTCGAGCCTCTCCTTCCTGATACGCTTGTACAAATACTTGGGTGTGCAGTCAAGAGACTACGAAGGAAGGAGATTCCATTGGTCAAGGTCCTATAACAAAGCCAAAAATCGAGGACGTCACATGGGAGACTAAAGCAGATGTGAGAGAAGTACCCTTACCTACTTGTAGGGAAGAAATCAAAACCTAGTTCGTTTCTCTTTGAAATTTTTATGGGTTTCGGTTTCTTTGAGATTTTTATGGGTTCGTTTAATCGAGACACATGGTTCATGAGATCAGGGGCAGGGTACACCTTATGCTTAAGTCTCGAGGACAAGACTTTTTATAATGTAAAAACCCTGAATTACTAAATTCGCTAAAACTCAAATTCTGTCCTGATCTAGTATCCAAATGGGACGAATAAGTACTCTGTCTTGTAGTACTCTGCTAGACATTTACAACGAGCCCAAGAACATCGAAAATGGACACCATATGCAAAAGTGAAACATGAAATACAGTCATTTATGGCTTTTTGAACCCGAACCCAAGCTTATATAAACCAAGTAGGCTGACCACATAGCTCACTTCACCCAGCCACCTCTGCCGAAGGCCTCGTCGGAGCTTCGCAGTCGCTGACTTTCCGACCTTCGATCAACAAGCCGAGGACGCCATTTGGAATACGATATCGAGGTCATCACGGATCTCGCTTGTGTTTCACGTGAAGCACTCCAAAAATACCATTTTTGCGATGGAGGATGAATATGATGAATGACCTCCGAAGGTACAGATTATGTCATATCGCATTGTTGTTGACCCACACGACTTCCTCGCATGCCTATGGAGGCACCCCAACCTTAACATACTTTGTATCTTACAGTCATAGTGTGAGGCCCTCATAGCCAAAACCACTGACCATTTCCTTCACTAATAGAAACAATGAACAATTATAATGATGATACTTTTATAACCTTAAACGATATAATAACCTAAGTGTTAGAGTTCACTTGTAGAGTTCCCTTGCGAGAGAGAGTTTCCACATTTCTTGTATACTCGCTTCAGTTTATTCTTTCGGTTTCAGCTTTCAGTTACTACCTCTACTATAGATAATACTTCTTTCCAGTTATTGTTAATGCTTTACAACTGAATAAAACAAATCTATATTGACCAATTGTTCATAACGTACTCCTCATCTCCGCCTCACCAGTGATCGGTTCTGTGTTTAAGGAGCTTTCTGGACTTAGATGTACTATACATGGTGAGTACTTCTAGTTTTTTGTAAAGATTACTTTCGCATGTATTTTGAGAGATAGGGCATGTATGTATGTATATATACTTTGATGGACAGTTACAAGTTATGTGCATTTTGTGGACATGGTACTTCAGTTTCGTTTGAAATTTGTATCATGTGGTTATGTAAAAGGAATGAAAATATATGCAGCTATTTTCCTTTACTTTACTTTGCCATTTCCTCCTGCATTAATATTATGTTGAATGTGCACGCTCTGAATGTGAATGCGGTATTTACAAAATGGTTTGTTGAGTATCTTGGATCCGGAGGCGTGACAGGTATAAAGCAAAGCCACATAGAAATAAAGGATTTCATTATCCACAACTGAAATAACATAAGATACTTCACATACTCAAAGTCTTATCAGATCATTGGAAGCCTTAGAAACAATACGTATCAACTTTACAAGAGGGTTGGTAAGGATGTTTGCACAACAATTTTGATTTTGATACTGCCATATATAAAAGACTGACTTAGACTTTAAGATCAGGAGTTAGCACATGAATTAACCCCAAAAACGTCAATGAAGGAAATTGCTCGCAACATTTTTTTGCAATTGGTAGTTGTATATTTACAATATCAAGCAAGCATATTTGATTGAACACCCAATTAAAGTAGGCAAACTTTGGATTCTCAAAATGACCCTTAATTCTCTTCACTGATAAATTTTGAGTCAATTTAGTCTCTATTGGGTGAGTTTGGCATATCAGTTAATCCAACTTTGCAATACTTTAATGGGAAACTTCTCGGTTTCTGATTATCAAGTTTCAAAAAATTTAACCGTCAGTGCATTGAATAACTTTTCGACAAAATTTAGTAAGGAGTCCTGAACTACAGGTTTTCTATAGAAAGATGATATACAACATGATTTTTGTTGTACTTTAGATTTGTAAGTTAGATGGCCTTCAACATCGCTACCCATGTTATTTTTTTCATGTTCTTCAAACTTATTTAGTAGTTTACACTTCAACTAGGAATATGACACAAAACCATTATGATGCCTACCTCAGCCATCACAATAACATATATGTTGCAACCGCCTCCATCTACCAATTCCTCTGCCTCTGGAGATAACAAAACTTGACAAGTTAAAGGCATAGGTCTCCCCAACCAAAGACACGAATCATAAATACATACTCCAGGGGGATGGATAGAAGAGGTGAAACATAGTTGAATCTTGGCCAAGGAATATTTGAGGCAAGACCCAGACAACGCAAAGCGGCAATTCTTCACTTTATTGCTTCTGTTCCATAATAAGTAAGATAAATGTGCCAGTGGAGTACTACTTCAAGTTTGGAATTGATTGGTCCGTGTGATCCCTCTAGTGGCTGCATCAGAAGTCTGATCTAATAGAACAGTTCTTGAACTAGGCTCTCAATCTTCTCTTGCTCTCAACTACACTTATTGGCACCCACCCTATCTTTCCAGTACCTTCAATCATCTCACTTAGTAGAAAATATCATGTACCTCATGAATGCAACGATTTATAAGGACGCTTGCTAGATATATTGAACATTTGATTCAAAATCTTATTGCATTAGAGAGTTACAATTATGATCACAAATGAAAACTGAAAACTGTCTTACATTGCATACCTTGCAATCTTCTGTTAGGAGTATTGCCAAGAAAATGAACTTTCTCTGTATAAATACATCGAAGTTGTCCCGGCTTTGATGTTTGCAAAGATGGGCATACTGAGAGAAATGGAACATGGTGGGACTGTAAACGAATCCAGGAAATAGAAAACAAGAAACGTAAATATAATTAATCAACTATGGTTTCAATTATTGCATGATGTGGTAGTAGACAGAGTATACATTTACAATGAATAACAGTATGAGAAGGGTTTGCGTCATAGCTTTGGTCAGTATCGAAGTAACAAAATGTAACGCATCCATCATAGTTCCATGTGACTGAAAATTATTGACATTCAATGATGGACCGATCTCAACAGAAAAAGATGATGAATAAGACGTTATTGGATAGTAGACAGCAATGCCACAAAGACATAAGTAACTGCATTTTTTAGCCGCTCACATGCTCAGAGTCAGTATTAGACCATTCGAAGTCATTTGAAACAATACATATCAACTATGCAAGAGGGATAATATGGATGAATTTGCAGAACAGTTACACTTTGATCATGCCCTACATGCAAAGACTGACTACTTTAAGATCAGGAGGTAGCACATGAAATACCACACCCTCAACTTGTGTCATAGTTTTTTCGTCAAAAAAAACTTGTGTCATGTTTTTTTTTACATTTGGTAGATTTACGTTGAAAGAAAGTCAAGCACATTGATCAGGTGACAGGTATTGCATGTAATTTTCGGACAACATTAATCAAGTGATGTTACATAAAACCCATTACCTTTGCAAACCCAATTGTATCCACACTCTCTCGAAAATCTGAATAGAGATAACATGAAAAAAAGATAGAACATAGAAGTTAAAATCAGCACAAATGTTGCAGTAATATAAAGATGCATGAAGCCACAGAAGCTTACCTGCATTACTGGGCAAATGGCTCCATATCCATTCTGTTCTCATCCTGAATGAACCGCGTTACATTTGTCTTCACCAATTATGAAAATTCAGAAACATAACACGCATTCAGATTTTTATAGTTTTGTCATGCTTCTCAAACCTTAAATATATAACCGTGATACCTGCAGAAGCACAGCAATGCAACCGAGTTGCTGCGATCATATGAGCATCCATAAACAGGTGTATGGCTTGTGACATGTCATATTCTACTTACCAAATGATCATCAGAAACACATCACCGTGGCACATAGATTTCTGCCATCTATATGCAAGACAACGACGAATCAACAGACCATTGATCTATTGTTTTGCTGCATGACAAGAGATTTCCTGTCCCTGATTCCGTCATAGAGCAGTTCATATGTGTAATATGCTATATGTCCCTTCTTCAACAAGTCTTCCACAAGGATCTTTGGAGCTGCTATAACCTTTTTATCAGTCTCGAAGATCGTATTGACTACCGCAGGTACAATACCTAACCTTACCATTTCACGGACTATACCAACAGCTTCATCAACTTTATGACAAATGCAGAGAACATTAAGTACTCGTCCGAAAGTAGATATTAGCGGTATAAAGCCCTTTTTAATCATTTCCATTAAATATTGATATGCTTGGTCAATATTGTGCCCCTTCGATAAGCCTTCAACCATTACTCGATAAGTGAAAGCATTGGGAGCACATCCATTTTTTGTCATCTCGGAAAATAATTTTTCAGCAATTCTTAGGTTCAATTTCTCAGTATACCCATTGATCAGAATATTATATGTTTCTGTCGTAGGGAAGAAGTGCATTCTTGTCATTTTCTTTAATATTCTATAGGCAGCATTGAGATCATTATTTCTGCAGAATCCATGTATCAATGTGTTGAAGCTAATGGTGTCTGGCACTAACCCTTCACTGACCATCTTGGAAAGAGTTTTGGAAGCCTCGTCTATTCGTCCCACCCTGCAGAGACTTTCTATTAATATGTTATAAGTAATAATGTTAGGGGTGCAACCTTTAGCTGCCATTTCTTTAAACAACTCAACAACCTCATCTGTTTTCGCAGCTTTACATAGACCATTGAGGACAGAATTGTATGTTATGACATCAGGTGATACACCATGACTCCACATTATATCAAAGACTTCAAATGCATTATCCAATTTCATGAGTTTGCAATAGCCATTAATTAAAGAATTGAAGGTAAAAACATCAGGTATAAACTCTTTGAATATCGCACCGTTCATGAGTTTACTAGCTTCAGATACAAATCCTATTTTACAAAGCCCGTCAATAACAATGTTGTATGTCCAACTATTAGGGGCACATCCGTTTCTAGGCATCTCTTCTATAAGACGTAAAGCTTGCAAGATTAATCCATGCCTTGACAATGCTTTGACCAGAGAATTATAAATCATGATATCAGGTTTGAGCCCTCTGCTAATAGACTCATTGAATAGCTCCACCGCCCTTTCAACATCACCGGTTTTACTTAATCCATTAATCAGTGAACCGTATGTAACACAATCAGGTATAAACCCTTTAAAGACAGCATCTTTCAGAACTTTCCATGCATCCAGAACCAACCCCACCTTGCAATATCCATCAACAATGGTATTGTAAGTAAAACTATCAGGTGAACACCCTTCATTCACCATCTTATGAAGATAATTCTCAGCTTCTACAACCTTTGCATCCCTGCACAACCCCCATATGATCGTATTGTAACTAACAACATCAGGCAAAAACCCTTCCGCCTTCATGAGCTCCAACAGAGCCACGCATTTCTCCGACCCCCTCGCTTTGCACAGGCCACGCATCAGAACATTGTACGTGTACACATTCACTGAGAACCCCCTCTTGAAAATCTTAGCAACAAGCCTATAGCTCTCTCTTATATCACCCTTCTCGCAGAGAACGTGCACAATTCTATTGAAAGTCATGGTATCAACAAACACGTCTCTTTCAAGCATTTCATCAAAGAGGTTGAGTGCGTCCACACGACAACCCGATCCAAAGAGACCTGCAATCACCGCGGCGTAAACGATGGCATTGAAGGCACAGCCCCTCTCCGGCATGGACCTCAGAAGCCTCAGGGCGGCGTGCGGCCTCCCCGTCTTGCAGAAAGCCTTGATCCTGACGGTGAAGGTGCAGGCGTCGGGGGCGATCCCTTTGTCGACCATCCTCATGTAGACCTTGTGCGCCTGAGGAAAGAAGCCGTGGTCGACGAGGACGTTCATGATGGAGTTGTACGAGAAGACGGAAGGGTCGCAGCCGAAGAAGTCCATCTTCTCGAAGACGTCGACGGCTTCCTTGACCCTCCCGCTGCGGCCGTAGTGGACGATGGCGACGACGTAGGCGCCCTCCATGGAGCTGTGGGGGAAGTGGGAGCGCATACGGGAGAGGAGGGAGTCCATGTGGTGGAAGTGGCCATCGGAGGCGAGCTTGTGGAGCATGCACTTGTAGGTGGCGAGGGTGTGGCTGAAGCCGTCCTCCGAGGCGGCGGAGTTGAACATGTCGAGGGCGCGGAGGGGATCCCTCTGCCGCTTCACCACCGCGATCACGTGCTTCGGCAGGAGCCGTCGGGCCATTCTTCGCGATCTGCAGTTTGGGGCGCGTAGACATTACAGACGAGGGGTTGGAGGTGGAGTTTTGGGCTCGGTTTTTAACTTCTTGGGCATATCGTATGTCTCGTCATGGTGACGAGTAATGAGTATGAGCAACCATCTCTCCTACTAATGTCAACAAATACATACCAATCTTATTTATATAAAAACTGTGGTAGAACTACTAAATTATGTTTAGATAACAAGTATTCCATTTGATATGTAACCAACATATTTTTCCAAAGTTTTTTACATAGATGTTTGTGATAGCAAAAAAATTTAAATAGCTTTATCTATAGGTTCATATTAAAAGTAATTATAATTGATTGAAGAAAAAAATAGAAACATATGAACATACTATGTGAATACTTTTGAAGTTTGAAGATAAATTAGATAGGTACATTTAAACGAGTTCATAAGATCGATCCATGATAATATATCACAAAATATTGGTAAAATATAATATTAAAGATAATTCAACTTTCACATATTAGGTGCTTTTGTAAGATAAAAATGGATGTTCTGTGTTATATATAATATATAAGAATTTAAAAGGTAGAAACTCTAAGGTTCGTATGAAGAATAAGCACTGGAATAAGGGACCAATTCCCCTCTCGATGGTTCCTAAAAGTACGGCTATTCTCATTCGCATCTCATTATTTTACTTTATTCCACTATTATTCATATATTTATTCCACCATGTTGGAAAAGAAAAGAGCCCACCCATGTGTTTAGTACCACATGGGGGAGCGGTCACTATTGGGTCTGTTTGTGGGGCTATATAAGGAGCCCCACACCCCCTGTACTCATTGAGAACTTCAATAGAAGAAACGCCCAATTCAGGGGCTTCTCCCGTGGTTTCATCCCGCTCCTCTCGGAGTAGGGTTCCACGTTAAAATCCCACGTTCTTCATATGTTTTATTCTTATTCTATGTTTTTGCTTCCGCTTCATATTTTTCTACATGGTATCAGAGCGGGTTCGATTCTCGAGATTTTTCATATTATTATTTGTTTTTCAAGAGTTGATTATGGTGCTTAGTTCTTGAAAAAAAATTTTGGAGATCATGTTATTTGTTCAACTTGAAGGGTTTTTTGAAACCCTAGTTCTGTTTGCCGAATCTCGATCTGACGACACAAGTTGATTCTCGTACATGCGGCATAACATGGCTCGATCTGGCCCCCCATCAGTTCGTGTCCAGGCCGAAGAGCATCCTCTCGCGCGAAGACCCCTCTTGGGAGATCGTTCTCCAACCCTAGCAAAGGTCGGCTCCGGGCCGTATCTTCTCTCCCTACAGCGGTGACCCCTGTGCAACCTCCGGCGGAGCCCTCGTGTTCAGGTGGCACTGATGGCAACTCCTTTTTCTTCCGCGTGCCTCCGACCCAAAGTGGAGCCCCAACCGCCCCCCTCTCATGGGGTGCGCACCCTCCAGAGAAGCCGCAGGCAATGGCTTCCCTCCCAGCAACAGGCGGCACCACCATTGCTCATGGCCGATCTGCCTCTCCAAGGCGGCACCCATTTACCACCCGTCGCGCTCACAGGCGCAGGCGGCGCTCCAGGCGGCCTCCCACAGGCGATAACGGAACCTCCAAGCACCGCGTACCATCAACCCAGGCGCCCTCAGTGGCACATCGCATCCCCATCGCCCTTTCTTGTACGCGCCCAGTTCGAAGGGGTTTCCCAGTTGTGGGAACCCTAGGGGAATCGGCGGCATTTAAAAAAATTATTAAAGAGGGGAGAGAGAGTGGTCTGGCGTTATAAAAAAACAATGTAGAGAGGGGCCTGCGGTGAGTACAAAAAAAAACGAAAAAAACGGCTGTTTATGTTGGGCCTTGTTTGGCCGAGAAAATGTAAAAAAAAAAAGGGGAGGAGAGAGGAGCCATTTTGGGCCCATATCTAGACAAGATTCAAGTTCAAAAAAAAAGAAAAAAAAAGAAAAAAAACAGAGAGAAAAGAGGCGCGTACAAGAAAAAGCCGTACGCATATGTTAACAAAAATCGAAAAAAAAAGAAAAAAAAAGTCGCGTACATGAAAAAAGTCGTACGCATAAAAAAATTATGATTCATGTTTGCTTCTCCCAACTTGTCTTTATTTTCATTATTCTCACAAGTTTGGGAGAAATGGGGAGTAAAATCCATATACATCCTACATCATTGACTGACAGATCAAACACTCCGGATTTCACAGAATATCAAGCCATCCTCACTGTGCATCGATCTTTGTCGTGGTGTCTCTATCCTCGACATCGACTCCGCATTGGATTTGTTTTCTTCAAGGCACGACAGAGACAAAGTCCGGTGACCCGCAGGCACGACTGAGACAGAGATCCGGTGACCATGCAAGCACGACAGAGACAGTCCGGTGACCTTCCAGGCACGACAGAGATACGTTCCGGTGACCTGATATACCCGTCAGCAAGCGGGTTTGTCTACCAGTTGCGGATACATGCATTTATTGTGGTGATTTCAAGTGAAGATGTAATGATGTATATTTTTCTTTATTGTTGCAAGTTGCAGCCGTCCCAGCTACCAACTTGAGGGGGAGTGTTGGAAAAGAAAAGAGCCCACCCATGTGTTTAGTACCACATGAGGGAGCGGTCACTATTGGGTCTGTCCGTGGGGCTATATAAGGAGCCCCACACCCCCTGTACTCATTGAGAACTTCAATAGAAGAAACGCCCAATTCAGGGGCTTCTCCCGTGGTTTCATCCCGCTCCTCTCGGAGTAGGGTTTGATAAACACCAAAACCCACTAAGACCCGGGTGAAGGTAATGAAACAAGGGTCGTTGCGACCCGGATCTCAGAGACGGTGTGTATCAAGAAAAATCGAACCGCGAAATGAGTCAAAAATCAAACAAGGCAAAACAAGCGGTCCTAGCTATGATATTAACCTGGTATAGCTCCCAGGGTCGAACACAAGGAGCACGGATTTGCCGTAGGCCTACGAAGTAGTGAAAATGAAATAAAAATAAAAGAAAATGTTTTTTTAGAGGTTTTTATGAATTTTTATATTTTTTTTTGATTTTCAAATTATAAAGAAAATAAAAGAAAGTAAAATCTAGGCAACTTCAACAATTTATTAAACACAACAAAAATAATGCAAAAATTAAGGAAAAATTGTTTTTGTGTTTTTTAAGTTTTTAAGTGTTTTTGGTTAATTTTTGATAATTTTCTAACGGGTAAATTATTTTCTAAAAATCAAACAGTGCGAAAAATGAAAGGTACTGTCCAGCAAGGCTTAAGACCCAAAAATAAAATATTTAAGGATCTCAAAAAGCCCTGGAGGTAATTTTCCTATAATCTAGAGAGAATAAGGAAAATTTAGGCACCTTAATTATTGTTTTTGGATTTTTAAATTAATTATTATGATTTTTATGAATTTTTGAGGGTTTTGCGATTTTTAGGGTTTTTAAGTGATGAAAAATAGCCAAAATTGGCTAGAAAATCAAACAACAAGCAAACAACAGTATCTAATTTTTTTATAATTTTTAGGGTGTTTTTATATTTTTTTGGTATTTTCAAACCTAGACAGTAACTAAAAAGGCTGTTTTTGAATTTTTAAAAATACTAAATAAAATCAAAAGTGTCCTCAAAAATTCTCAAAAATCTAACAACATGGCAGGAGCCATGTGTCAAATTTTCATCGAATTTGGAGGTAGTTTGATATTTATTCAAAAATCGAAAAGGGGGCACTGTGCACAGGGACGTAAGTGCAAATACCCAAAATTCTGAGGGCCAAGGTGCAAAAATCCCAGCAAGTCACGCGCATGGCGCGTGGCTGGGGCACTCAGGGGCCTTTTGGTAATAAAAACCAAGTTTCTGGACTTTTTGGTAACTCGTACCAAAAGTCCAGGGGCTTGGATGCAAAAATCCCACTAAAATCCGCACATGCGCATAAATAACACTCACAGGGGCATAAATGCAATTACCAAAAAGTTAACATTCATTCATTAACCCAACAGAACTACAGGGAAGAAGATGTAAATAACCCTAAACTACACGTGACGACGCACGTGGTCTCATACAAACAGGGGCATACATGCAAATCTAAACAAACACGAGGTCCACAATGCAATTTACCCTACGGAAATAAAGTTCTAAAAATATTTACAGGACTAAGACGAAAAAGACAAACTAAGAGGGGGCCCTAAGTAAATTACCCCTTTATTCGTCGACGGCCAGATGCGCGCCACGTGGAAGATCGGTCGGCTCTGGTGCGTTGGCGCTCTTCCTCTTCTTCTCTCGGGCCGAATCGACGCTCCAGAAGGAGCCACGTGGAGGATCGGACGGGTCAGGTCTCAGGTGGCTCCCTCTCTCTGCTCTACGGTCCTGATCAGCCCCTCCAGGTGATCGACGGTAGCTGCTCCACGATGAACGGACGGCTGGGATTAAAACTGGAGCAGAGGAGCTATCGGACGGTGCTGGAGGCTCCTTGAAGAACAGGTGGCTGGCGAGGTTCGCCGGCCTCGTGCACGAGCTTGGGACCTCCTCAGCTGCCTCTGAAGATCGGAGCAGGTCCGCCTTGGTATGCCGCAGCTGTGGGTGCTATCCGATGGCCCAACCGAGCCCTGGAGGGGCTCCGGCGAGGCTGGCGGCGCGAAGGAGCTGGCTGGAATGTAAGGGGGTCTCAGACGACTCCCTTTGGACCTGCAAAGCAAACCAACAGCTTCGCGGGTCGAGGGCAAAATGCCTCGACCCAAAGAAGCGAAGTGGGGGTGATCGGTGCGGCGGGGCGAAGGAGCTCCGGCGAGCGACAGGTGGTGGAGCTCGACTCCCAGCTCCGGGGCGAGCTGGGTTGAGTGGGAGTGCGAAGAACGTGCGTGAGGAAGTGGCGAAGGTGATGGGGTGCTCCGATGATCGAGATATTAAGCGAGATGGCCGGAATCAGGGAAGCACGTCGGAGAGTGGATTTGGGCGAAATCTGAAATTACACTAAATGGCGGAGCGAAATGGATACCTGGATGATGCGGGAGACTGGGCTGGAGCTTAGCTAGCTCCTGGTCCTTGCCTCAAGGGTCGTCAACGCCCGAGGCTCGAGCTCCGGTCAGACGTCGGAGCACGGCGGCGCAAGGCAGCCGGATCGATGGTCCAAGCACCTCCTCCTCTCTGCGACACCGGCAAATGCAAGCTGTCACCTTGCTGGTTGCGATGGAGGTCACTGGAGAGAGAATGGGGAGCCAAAGATGGATTGAGAGTGCGGCGGAGCTCGGAATATATATGCGTGCAGATCCGGAAAGGAGGTGGCGGGTAGGGCGAGCTGATGCGCGGATCTCGAGGCCAAAGCTCCGGCGAGCTTCTCGGATGTGACATGGTCATTGCGGACCCGGATTTGGGGTGGATGGAAATCGGGTCATCAAGAGAAAAATCCGAGAAGGCGGGTCGAATGAACAGACCCGGGCTCTGGTGGTCCTGGGGGAGGTGTTGACCGGGGGTCAACAATCCCCCGTGGACCAATCAGAGCCCGCCAATTATTGAAATTTTACTTGATTTTTTTGGGGCCTTAAATGGCCGAATTTTCAAAAACTTAAAACATGAAAAATGTTTGTTTTAATTTTTTCTATTTTTTTGTGATTTTTAATTAATTTTTGGAAATTAAAAATAAGGTATATACATAGTAGCTATACATAGGTATATATACACTATATTGATTTTTGATTTTTGATTTTTAATTAGTTATTTTTATACATTTTTATTCCCATTTTATATTTTATTTATTTATAAGATAAAATGAGGAATAAAAGGCTATTTATTTTATTTTTATTGTTTATATACATAGGGGAAATAATTATTTATGCACAATTATATACATGGTATATATACAAGATATTTTTGTATTTTTAATTTTGTAATTTTTATTTGATTTTTGTTTTAATTCTTTTTATTTATTTTATGTACAATATATACCATAAAATATTTACAAAAAGTTTTGGAAACAAATAGCTTTATTTACAAGGTGAAATAAGGTAAGGGAGGTGGTCTATGTACATGGTGAAAGGTTCTTTTTGGTATTTTTGATTTTTAGATTTTTATCTTGTTTTTAATAGTTCCTAAGTATATACAAAATATATACAAGTATATTTTTGGTTGAGGAAAATATTATTTTATTGATTTACATAAATATTTACACATGAGCTCCTATCTCCCTCTACTTGTGGCTTTTATGCGGTCAGGCCCATGCTGAGCCCTCCCTTGGGTTAGGTTGCTCAATATTTATTCTAAATATTTCCCTCTTTTTCTTTTTCTTCTTTATTCTTTTATTTTTGCACAAAAAACATGCTAATTATTTATATTTACAAAAATGCATGCTTTTGCTAACTAACCCTATTTACACATATCTACATGCATTTGCATAGGTTTTTGTAGCTAAAATATAAGAATAAAGAGTGATGAATGGGTATTCATCACCCCCCTATACTATACTTTGCTAGTCCCTTAGCAAACACTTATTTGAAAAAGAAGTGCAAAAGAAAGAAAAAGAAAAAGAAAAAGAGAATGTACATGGATCAAGGTTGATTATTAAACTTGCCTTCATTAAATTGAGGTATGGAGCTTAATCAGATCTTTGGATTATTGATGTGTCGGAACCTTATTTAGACTTAAGCTTAAAACCTAACAGCCTCCAAGTTCCACTATTCTATAACCAAGACTCCTCAATGCTCCAGATCAGAACAAGTCATCAACTACAAACCCTGAAGACCATGAATCTTTTCTTGTCCTGTGAAAGTGAGGTCTAAGCTCTCCACCTCAGAAATGGCAACTTGACAACCCTCCCTAACAAGGTAACTCTATGACCTTAATCTGGCCACTCTTTCCTCGAGGAGCGGGGTATTCCCTTCTAAGTTCAAGTACAACCGGCTCAAGAAGAGGGGGAAGAAGAGAATGGGCCAAGGCCAGTGTAGCCAAGTACCCTTGGGAGCTTGACCAGTGTAGCCAAGTCTCCCTGCTGCAAGCTACAACAGGTGGATCATGAAACCAAGCTTTGCTTATTGCACTTATATACATACTCCGGTGGGATTATCATTTTCTCTCAGACCCACCACTTTTTTGGAGTTCTTTTCTTTTTCACTTTTTTTTTCGAGTGCATCTATACAACATGTACATGTGCAGCATATATACAAGGAGTTTTTCCTCTTGAGCCAGTAGACTATCCCTCTTTTGAAGCTTTATTGCAACCCACAACTCCCGTCGTTAGACTTCATGGCGACCAGACCAAGTTGAGACGCACTTCCTTCACTAAATGAAGAAGAGAGGTTCCGCCTAGAAGTACTACCCTCATATGCTACCCCAAGCCAAGGAAGACTGCCTCCTCACCACCTCATCCGTAGAGAGCTCGGTGCATAGTGCGGTTGTCCAAGTAAAGCCATAATCTATATGAGTCATGTGTTGTTGTTAAGTGCTCTACTTAGGCTCATTGAGATGACATGTGATCATAGCCTAGTGGACTCAAAGAATTAAGTCACCATGGACCTGAAAAGCCTTAAACCTAAGCCCTATAAGGTTCCTCTTAGAGTTAGGTGGATTAAGATCTTAATCAAGCTCCATTTCTCAATTTGAATTCCAGGCTAGTTTAAATGTCAACTATCATCCAAGGAAAACTATATACATATGTACAAAAAGATGCATATTTACACAAATTTTACAATCATACAAAATTTTTGAAAAATGTTTTGAAATCATGAATGATGATGCATGAAGTGCAAGTTTTGCAAAAAGATATTTACACACATTTACACAAGATTTTTGCAAACTTTTGATTTTCAAAACATTTTGGAAAAATTTTGTACTATATACATAATTTTGATACAGAAAATATTTACACAAGCTTTACACACAAAAGTTTTTTTGAAATCATTTTTACAAAAATAATTTGTACACTAGCTATGTATGTGCAAATAAAAGAAGATTATGTACATGAAAAATTTTTTAATTTTTGTGGTTTTTAGCCATTTTTATTTATTAACACACTCACACAAAGTACGAGTTATGGCTAAAGTATATATGAAATATATACACACCCCCCTATACTTAGCTCGAACGATGTCCTCGGAGTCAAGAGCGATGAAGAAGACATAACTCGTGCTATGTATAGGGAAGTGAAAAGGAAGGCTATACAAAAGGAGAATGAAAAGTCAAAAGGTTCTCGGGTCTCCCCCCTATACTTAGGATCAAGTAATCCTAAGTATAGCAGGCTGTATACTAAGGGAGAACCGAGTGGAGAATGTACCGGGTCTACCCCCCCAGGGTAAAGTACACCCTAAGTATAGCGTAATCATAAGATGAAGAAAGGGATGTGGGACTAAGGAATGTGATGATATGGACATCTGGATCTATGTACAGCGGAGGATCAGTAAAGCTCAGGCGTGAGATGCATTAGATGTGAGTCAAAGACCACATCTCACGCAAAATGAATAGGGGCAAGATCAACGACCCGCGGCTCATGATCTAGAAATGGCTTGAGCCGCTGGCCGTTCACTCGGAAGGTACTCTCAGAAGACAACTCAGATATGTCGATGCTACCGTTGTCGTGTACCTTCCGAACCAGATAAGGTCCTTTCCATTTGCTCTGTAGCTTCCCTGGAAATAATCTAAGCCTCGCATCAAACAGCCATACTCTCTGTCCAATCTCAAAATGCTTGTGGCTGATATGAGAATCATGCCACTCCTTGACTCTCTCCTTATAATGTAGGCTGCTTGAGAAGGCTGAATCTCTAAGCTCCTCCAGGGCAGCTAGCTCTGCCCTCCTCTGGTCTCCTATACCATCTGGATCCATCAGAATGTCTGTAACTGCCCAAAGTGACTTGTGCCTCAGCTCAACTGGTAGGTGACAGGGCTTGCCATATACGAGGCGAAAGGGAGATGTGCCCAAAGGTGTCTTGAAAGACGTCTTATATGCCCACAAGACCGAGTCCAATAGCTGTGACCAATCCTTTCGGTCAGGGCGGACGACTTTCTGCAGAATAGTTTTGATCTCCCTATTCGACACTTCGGCTAGACCATTCGTCTGTGGATGGTATGGTGTAGCAACACGATGGTCTATGCCAAACTCGGTAGTAAGTGCCTTCACCTGGTCGTTGATGAAGTGAGATCCCCCATCAGAAATGAGAACTCGTGGAACCCCGAACTGCGTAATGATGTGCTTCCTCAAAAATCTGCAAACTGTCCTCGCATCAGCGGCTCGGGCGGGGATAGCCTCCACCCAACGACTCACATAATCGACGGCCAACAGAATGTACTCAAATCCCTGACTCTTAGGGAATGGACCCATGAAATCGATGCCCCATGCGTCAAAAACCTCACAGAAGTGAATGGGCTGCATCGGCATCATATCACGCTGTCCACAAGTGCCCATCCTCTGACAGTCAGTACACCTCTTCACGAACTCATCTGAGTCCTTGAAGAGGGTAGGCCACCACAAGCCGGATTGGAGCACTTTCTGTGCCGTTCTCCTCCCAGAATGATGTCCTCCTGCCTCAAGCTTGTGGCAGTAAGTGAGGACGCTATGGTGTTCCTCCTGAGGAATACACCGACGCCAGACGCTATCCCCTCCCTCGTGGTAAAGGATGGGATCCTCCCAATGGTAAGACTTGGCCTTCGCAAGGAAGGTCTCAAGCCTCTGCCTGGGCCAATCTTGTGGGACTTTCCCAGCAACGAGAAAGTTCACAATATCGGCATACCATGGGAGTGAGGCGATAGCAAGGATCGCCTCATCTGGGAAGGTATCTCTGATCGGATCAATCTGCTCTGACTCCTCAGGCTGCTCTAAACGGGATAAATGGTCCGCCACCACATTCTTGACTCCAGGCTTATCCTTGATCTCAATGTCGAACTCCTGGAGTAGAAGGATCCATCTGGTCAGTCTGGCCTTGGCATCCTTCTTTGCCATGAGGTACCTGATGGCGGTGTGATCTGTGAACAACGTCACTCGGGATCCAATGATATATGATCTGAATTTATCTAGGGCAAACACTACTGCTAGCATCTCCTTCTCTGTGACCGTGTAATTCCGCTGGGCGGAATCCAATGTGCGGCTAGCATAGTGTATAGCAAATGGTACTCCATCCCTCCTCTATCCCAGCACTGCCCCTACGGCAAAATCGGAGGCGTCCGTCATGATCTCGAATGGGAGAGACCAATCAGGTGGCTGGAGGACAGGAGCCTCAATCACACATCTCTGGAGAGTAGCAAACGACGAAAGACACTTGTCATCGACAAGGAACTCGGTGTCTTTCGTCAAGAGGTCGGTCAACGGTCGGGCAATCCTGCTAAAATCCTGAATAAATCTCCTGTAGAATCCAACGTGCCCCAGAAATGACCGTAACTGCCTCAGATTGGACGGCGGTGTGAGTTTTCTAATGACATCGACCTTGGCCGGATCAACCTCCATGCCCCTGTTGGAGATGATGTGGCCAAGCACCGTCCCTTGAGTCACCATAAAGTGACTCTTCTCCCAAGATAGCACCAAGTGATACTCAATACATCGCTGGAGTACTCGGTCTAGGCAGTCAAGACAGGAGTCGAATCCGTCGCCGTAGACCGAGAAATCGTCCATGAAGACCTCAAGGCACTCCCCTACCATGTCCGAAAATATCGACAGCATGCACCTCTGAAAAGTCGCAGGGGCATTGCATAGCCCAAATGGCATGCGTCGAAAAGCGTATGTGCCGAAGGGACAGGTAAAGGTGGTCTTCTCCTGATCCTCAGGAGCGATGGCCACTTGGTTGTAGCCCGAGTACCCATCCAGGAAGCAGTAATGGCTCTTCCCTGCCAGTCTCTCAATGATCTGGTCAATAAAAGGCAGGGGAAAATGGTCCTTCTTGGTGGCTTGGTTGAGTCTCCTGTAGTCAACACAAACCCTCCAAGAGGTGGGTACCCGTGTAGCAATCTCCTCCCCCGACTCACTGATCACAGTCGTGATGCCCGTCTTCTTGGGCACCACATGCAAGGGGCTGACCCACTTGGAGTCGGAAATGGGATAAATAAAGCCTGCACCCCACCACTTCGATATTTCCTTCATGACAACCTCTCTCAGGTTGGGGTTCAGACGCCGCTGGAACTCACGCGACGGCTTCGCCCCATCCTCGAGATAGATGTGGTGGGAGCACACTGATGGACTAATCCCATGGAGATCTGCTACGCTCCATCCGATCGCCTTGCGGTTCTTTTCAAGAACCCCCATCAAACGGGATTCCTGCTCTCCAGTCAACTCAGCGGAGATGATGACTGGGTACATCTCAGGATCGCCCGCAAGGAATCGATACTTCAGCGAAGTAGGGAGCGGCTTCAGCTCTGGAATGCTGGGTGCCGGCAAATCTGGCTGTGGAAGAAACTGAGTGAACGCTGCAAGGTCTGCCAAATCTGCCTGGGAAAGTGAAAGTGTACTCTCGCAAACTGGGTCGGGAGAAGGCGGCTCAACTGCACTGTCTCTGCTCTGCTCTGCCTCTACCTCCTCCTCTGTAGGCTAGGGTGGACTCAGGTCTGGCATCTGATCATAACAATCGGCCCAATCAGACTCTGAATCCGAGGGATCTGTATCAGAATCGGTGGCATCAGTACCACCAGAAAACAAGGTGGCCTCAGCACCACCATCACTAATCACCGTGCTGCGATCGAGAACCGGCTCTGCTGCCGCGACTGTATCCGAACCCAAGTCTGTGCTCTCCAGACTCTCCTCTGCTGTCATCTCTGCATCAGCTGTGTCTGAAAGTGAGGGGGTAGTCTGCGTCTCAAGGTCTGCCCAAGCTGCCTCATCATCTGTAATCACAAAGTCGCAGTCCTGGTGGATGTCTGGCTCTGCGTCTGTCAGCTGCTCTGAGTCGGTACTAGTGTCTGAGCGGGATCTGGATCTGGCTCTGTAGTCCTCGACCGTCTCTATTTGTATACTCTCGCCCTGGACGCGAAAGTACACCTTCCCGCTATCATGATCAGTCACCGCCTTGGCTGTGGCCAAGAACGGACGACCAAGGATGATGGGGGTATCGGCCACTGATTCAGGGATCTCCATGTCCAACACTACGAAGTCCACGGGGAATTTCAGACCCTGAATAGTGACGATAACGTCTCGTAGCAACCCCTTCGGCCTCTTGACAGATCGATCAGCGAACTGAAGGACTGTCCTGCTCTGTCGAAGAGTGCCCAACTCGAAGCGGTCGAGAAGGGCTGCCGGAAGTAGGTTGATCGAAGATCCGCTATCTAAAAGAGTACGGTCGAACCACTGCTCTCTGATCTGGCATCTGACATACGGGGCCCCTGCATCTGGCCTCTTGGCTGGCAGTCGGTTCTGAATCGCAAAGCACGTGGCTTTGGTCAGCACATGGATTTCTGAAGTGTGGTTCCTCCTCCTCCTCCTAACTGTAGTCCTCTCTCTCAAAAATCTCTGGAGAAGGGGGATGTGCTGCAAAGCCTCCTGGAGGGTCAGCTGAATGTGAAAGCGATCTATCATGCTCTGGCTGAACTCCTCAAACTCTCTCTTTTTTGAATCATTTTTCTTCCCCTTCCCCATCTGAAGGGCTCTAGGGAAGGGGATCACTGGGTCCTTCTCAGATGAAGGACTAGGAAAAGATCTACGCGGTTCAAGGAGCGGATCCACACATACATCATGCACCACAGTGGGACCAAAAGAATGTAAACCTTTTCCTTTATTCATCACAGAATCCTGAGAAACATGACCATGAGGAAAAACAACATCAGATCTCTCTCTACAAACACCGGTGGCCTCAGTACCACCACGGATGGGCTGCTCTGCTGCTGCTGCTGAAGGTAAACGTCGAGCGGCATCAGTACCGCTCACTGGCTCGGCTGCTGCTGGGGTGGCGTCAGTACCACCTCCTAGATCTGGTGAAGTGGCGGCCTCAGTACCGCCGGTGGGATCAGCATCTCTGGTGGCCTCAGTACCACCGTCATCATCTGGAGCGGCCTCAGTACCGCTCTCCTCCTCCTCCTGGGGCGCCTCTGGATGGTGCTCAGCTGAGGCGCCGCCGCCGGCTGGGGTCCTACCGCTCCTAAGCGTGGCAAAATCAACATCAAACAGATCTGAAGAAGTATCATCAAATGGATCGCTAGGAGTGGCTAACTCAGTATGTACTACCTGCTCAGACTTCCGCTTCAGGTTGTTCGGATTGGGCTCTATCTGTGCAGGTATGGCGGCCTTCCCTCTCACCAAGTCCCGCATCTCCTGGCGGAACTCATCCATCTCCCGTCTGAAGGTCGCCTGCTGGTCCGTGAGGAGGCGGGCGATGTCGTCCAAGGCGGGGCTCTCGTGGGAGCCCGACGGGTAACCTCTCTGTGGGTGAGGCTGCTGGTACTGCTGTGGGTGAGAGGGGTAGGACGGAGGGTGCTGCTGGTGCTGGTATCCCGGGTGAGCCTGCTGCTCACGCCTCCAAGACTGTCCCTGCTGATAGGGACGAGGACCGTAGGACGACTGCTGCTGGTAGGCTGGAGGCTGCTGCTGCGGCTGCTGGTGATGGTCTCTCGGCTGGGAGTACTGCCCTCCCTGACCTGACGGCTGCTGCTGGGGCTGGGCACCACCACTCCCCCACCTGAATCCGGGATGATCTCGTCGGATCCCAGGCTGGGGACGGTCGTACCAGATCCCGTTGACATCCATCAACGGCTCTGCATCCAAGGGGGCTGGGGGTAGCACTGCCAACGGCTGGTCCGGCTGGTAGACCACCATCTGCATCTCTGGAGATGGTGGGGACTGGTAGGTGTGCTGCGGCTGCTGGTACGGCTCCGCCTGTACAAGGTGAACCTGTCTAGGCTGCGCTGGGACGCTGGAGCGCTGGGACGAGCTGCTGCTGCTGCCGGAGTCGCCTCGCGACTGAAGACGGGGCTGAGAAGCCGTCTGTGTCTCCTGGAGACACATGAGCTGTGTCTTCAGGTCGCTCAAGACCTGTGCCATCTGATCCATCTGTGCTATGCTCTGGCACTGCTTCTTCTCTATCAGCTCCATGCGGTCCAGCTTCTCGCTGATGATGCGCATGTCTGCGGCTGACGACTCTGCCTGTGCTGCTGCTGCTGCAGACGAACTGGCTGGACCTGCATCTACCCGTGCTATCCTCTGGTACTGCACGGGTCCTGGCTGAAGTGGCTGGGTCTTCTGCGTGTAGAGCCGGGTCTGGGACATGACCATGTAGTTCTCTGCCATCTCCTCAAAAATCGCCCAGACCTAGTCATGGTCCTTGGCGAAGTAGGACCCGCCACAAGAAGCGTTCACCAAGCCCTGTAGCTCTGGTGACAACCCACTGAAAAAGCTCTGAACTAAGTTCGGCTTCGTGATATCATGGTGTGGGCATCTGTCCAAAAGCTCTCTAAACCTCTCCCAAGCCTCGTGGAACTGCTCGTTGGGGAACATGGAGAAGTTGCTGATCAGGGCCCTTGCTGCGTTCGTCCGCCCGAGTGGATAGTACTTGTTCAAGTACTCGGTGCGGAGCTGCTCCCAGGTGTAGACGAATCTCCCCAAGTGTTTCAGCCAGGTGGCTGCTCTGTCTGCTAGGGAGAATGGGAAAGCAATCATCCGTATGGTATCCTGGTCCACATGCCTGTCGTGGACAGTACTGCAAATCATCAAGAACTCCTGTAGGTGGAGGTGGGGCTCCTCTGTAGCCAGTCCGTGAAACCGCGGAAGCATCTGCAAGGTGTTAGGAGGGAACTTGAAGTCCCCCACGATAGCCGGAACCACCACCCAGTGGTGCATCAGTGTAGAGCCGGGGTTGTGCAACTCCCGCATCGGTCTAGGTGGTCCTGCTCCTCCTGCGGCTGCTGCCGCTGCGGCGGCGGCCGCGGCTGCTGCTGCTGCTGCTGCGGCTCGTGCCTGTGCCTGTGCCTCATCGGGCTCCTCGGGCTCGCTCTGTGCATCTCTCTCTGCTCTGAGCCTCTCCATCTCACGCCTCATCTCTATCATAAAATCTCCCTGATCGCGGAGCTGCTGCTGGACTGTCTCTAACTGTGCGATCAGGGTGGAGTTGATCGCTCCCTGGTCTAGTACAAAGTGCTCTGGTCTGCGGGAGTGATCGTCAGAACTGCCGGCCATCGCGACGTCTGCAAAATCGAAGGAGCCCAACTCAGGTGCTGTCAAATGAATAAGTCTCTCCTCGGGCTCAGGTCTCTCAGGTAAGTCAGAAAGGGGGTCGAGGGGGAACAGGGTGGAGTCATACTCGGGCTCGGAGAGCGGGTCTGAGCTCTCGCGAGCCAACCTAGATGATGTGGTAGACGCGCGAGCTGAAGACCGTGAAAGTTCGGTCAAATTATCTTGTCGATTTTATTTTGGTGAACACTCAAGATATCAGAGCGATTACGTGACCTGTTGGGAACCCGATGCTCCCAAGAGACTGGCCCAATCCTAAAGCTAGATCTTTCCCAGCCAGTACAAGTTGCGGACCGTTTACCGGCTACCCGATCAACCTGCTCTGTTAAGGATGTCACGGCCCGCTTTACCGGGTACCGGAGAGATCCTCACTGGAGAACGACTAACTCTAAGACTAGTAGTCTAACGGAAGTTCAGGCGTGGCTCTATCCTAGTGTGCGGGTCACTCTCTCGCTCAAGCAAACCAAACAATGAGGGGGTTGCTCTCCCCAAGACAAATTTTTAGGGTGAGCGTGTTTTAAGGTCAATAGTCTTAGCAGTCCCAATTTTATGGTTACACTTTTTTTAGGTATTTTTCAAATCAAACAAAACGCCTAACGAATTTTTCGGTTTCTCCTGGTTATTAAGTCCAAAAACGGGGGGAGAAGACGAAAAAGCCGATGCATGTGAAATCAATGATGCATGCTGAGTAAGAAATGCGTACCTGCCGCCAGCACTCTACATGCAAAGTGATCCGCGCATAAAATAAAGACAGAAAAGTAAACTAAGCTATATGATGCAACGGTAAAAAGCCGAGTCCTAAGACAAGCAACTTCTATTGATCGTGAAGAACAATAGTTAGTTAACCGAATCGAGTCCGGAGTCCGATCTTGGGAGTCACTCGGTGCCCGCCACAACGGGTCCTGCCAGCGCTGTATGTGACTCCTAACGGCACGTGGTCTCAAATCCAATTAAACTAACTTTTTTAGTGAATTTTAGTAAGGTCCAATTACGTTCTATAGGAACAGATATTCTATTAAGTGTTGGACCTTAGAAATCTTACGTCACAATCAACAAAAAATCCTATGTCTAGGGGCTCGAGCAAAACCGCGAAAAATCCGGAAAATGACAGTAAGAAATAAAAAGAAAACCGCGAGAAAAGCCGCGTAAAAAAACCGCAGGTCCTAATGGGTCCCCCGAGCACGCCGGTGCTCGACGAAACAGACCCGCTACGATCTAAGTCTAACAGTCCAAGTCCACAGTTAGAGGCCTGTATTATTACAATTAATAATAAATGAATGAATAAAACTATCCTACTGCCTCACTCCACTCAACTCTCTCCTCTCGCTCTCTCCTGCGGCTTCGTAGAGAAGGAAGCCGCCTCCGAGTCTCGCGCGAAGACCCCTCTTGGGAGATCGTTCTCCAACCCTAGCAAAGGTCGGCTCCGGGCCGTATCTTCTCTCCCTACAGCGGTGACCCCTGTGCAACCTCCGGCGGAGCCCTCGTGTTCAGGTGGCACTGATGGCAACTCCTTTTTCTTCCGCGTGCCTCCGACCCAAAGTGGAGCCCCAACCGCCCCCCTCTCATGGGGTGCGCACCCTCCAGAGAAGCCGCAGGCAATGGCTTCCCTCCCAGCAACAGGCGGCACCACCATTGCTCATGGCCGATCTGCCTCTCCAAGGCGGCACCCATTTACCACCCGTCGCGCTCACAGGCGCAGGCGGCGCTCCAGGCGGCCTCCCACAGGCGATAACGGAACCTCCAAGCACCGCGTACCATCAACCCAGGCGCCCTCAGTGGCACATCGCATCCCCATCGCCCTTTCTTGTACGCGCCCAGTTCGAAGGGGTTTCCCAGTTGTGGGAACCCTAGGGGAATCGGCGGCATTTAAAAAAAATTATTAAAGAGGGGAGAGAGAGTGGTCTGGCGTTATAAAAAAACAATGTAGAGAGGGGCTTGCGGTGAGTACAAAAAAAAACGAAAAAAATGGCTGTTTATGTTGGGCCTTGTTTGGCCGAGAAAATGTAAAAAAAAAGGGGAGGAGAGAGGAGCCATTTTGGGCCCATATCTAGACAAGATTCAAGTTCAAAAAAAAAGAAAAAAAAAGAAAAAAAACAGAGAGAAAAGAGGCGCGTACAAGAAAAAGCCGTACGCATATGTTAACAAAAATCGAAAAAAAAAGAAAAAAAAAGTCGCGTACATGAAAAAAGTCGTACGCATAAAAAAATTATGATTCATGTTTGCTTCTCCCAACTTGTCTTTATTTTCATTATTCTCACAAGTTTGGGAGAAATGGGGAGTAAAATCCATATACATCCTACATCATTGACTGACAGATCAAACACTCCGGATTTCACAGAATATCAAGCCATCCTCACTGTGCATCGATCTTTGTCGTGGTGTCTCTATCCTCGACATCGACTCCGCATTGGATTTGTTTTCTTCAAGGCACGACAGAGACAAAGTCCGGTGACCCGCAGGCACGACTGAGACAGAGATCCGGTGACCATGCAAGCACGACAGAGACAGTCCGGTGACCTTCCAGGCACGACAGAGATACGTTCCGGTGACCTGATATACCCGTCAGCAAGCGGGTTTGTCTACCAGTTGCGGATACATGCATTTATTGTGGTGATTTCAAGTGAAGATGTAATGATGTATATTTTTCTTTATTGTTGCAAGTTGCAGCCGTCCCAGCTACCAACTTGAGGGGGAGTGTTGGAAAAGAAAAGAGCCCACCCATGTGTTTAGTACCACATGGGGGAGCGGTCACTATTGGGTCTGTCCGTGGGGCTATATAAGGAGCCCCACACCCCCTGTACTCATTGAGAACTTCAATAGAAGAAACGCCCAATTCAGGGGCTTCTCCCGTGGTTTCATCCCGCTCCTCTCGGAGTAGGGTTTGATAAACACCAAAACCCACTAAGACCCGGGTGAAGGTAATGAAACAAGGGTCGTTGCGACCCGGATCTCAGAGACGGTGTGTATCAAGAAAAATCGAACCGCGAAATGAGTCAAAAATCAAACAAGGCAAAACAAGCGGTCCTATCTATGATATTAACCTGGTATAGCTCCCAGGGTCGAACACAAGGAGCACGGATTGGCCGTAGGCCTACGAAGTAGTGAAAATGAAATAAAAATAAAAGAAAATGTTTTTTTAGAGGTTTTTATGAATTTTTATATATTTTTTTTTATTTTCAAATTATAAAGAAAATAAAAGAAAGTAAAATCTAGGCAACTTCAACAATTTATTAAACACACCAAAAATAATGCAAAAATTAAGGAAAAATTGTTTTTGTGTTTAAGTTTTTAAGTGTTTTTGGTTAATTTTTGATAATTTTCTAACGGGTAAATTATTTTCTAAAAATCAAACAGTGCGAAAAATGAAAGGTACTGTCCAGCAAGGCTTAAGACCCAAAAATAAAATATTTAAGGATCTCAAAAAGCCCTGGAGGTAATTTTCCTATAATCTAGAGAGAATAAGGAAAATTTAGGCACCTTAATTATTGTTTTTGGATTTTTAAATTAATTATTATGATTTTTATGAGTTTTTGAGGGTTTTGCGATTTTTAGGGTTTTTAAGAGATGAAAAATAGCCAAAATTGGCTAGAAAATCAAACAACAAGCAAACAACAGTATCTAATTTTTTTATAATTTTTAGGGGAGTTTTTATATTTTTTTGGTATTTTCAAACCTAGACAGTAACTAAAAAGGCTGTTTTTGAATTTTTAAAAATACTAAATAAAATCAAAAGTGTCCTCAAAAATTCTCAAAAATCTAACAACATGGCAGGAGCCATGTGTCAAATTTTCATCGAATTTGGAGGTAGTTTGATATTTATTCAAAAATCGAAAAGGGGGCACTGTGCACAGGGACGTAAGTGCAAATACCCAAAGTTCTGAGGGCCAAGGTGCAAAAATCCCAGCAAGTCATGCGCGTGGTGCGTGGCTGGGGCACTCAGGGGCCTTTTGGTAATAAAAACCAAGTTTCTGGACTTTTTGGTAACTCGTACCAAAAGTCCAGGGGCTTGGATGCAAAAATCCCACTAAAATCCGCACATGCGCATAAATAACACTCACAAGGGCATAAATGCAATTACCAAAAAGTTAACATTCATTCATTAACCCAACAGAACTACAGGGAAGAAGATGTAAATAACCCTAAACTACACGTGACGACGCACGTGGTCTCATACAAACAGGGGCATACATGCAAATCTAAACAAACACGAGGTCCACAATGCAATTTACCCTACGGAAATAAAATTCTAAAAATATTTACAGGACTAAGACGAAAAAGACAAACTAAGAGGGGGCCCTAAGTAAATTACCCCTTTATTCGTCGACGGCCAGATGCGCGCCACGTGGAAGATCGGTCGGCTCTGGTGCGTTGGCGCTCTTCCTCTTCTTCTCTCGGGCCGAATCGACGCTCCAGAAGGAGCCACGTGGAGGATCGGACGGGTCAGGTCTCAGGTGGCTCCCTCTCTCTGCTCTACGGTCCTGATCAGCCCCTCCAGGTGATCGACGGTAGCTGCTCCACGATGAACGGACGGCTGGGATTAAAACTGGAGCGGAGGAGCTATCGGACGGTGCTGGAGGCTCCTCGAAGAATAGGTGGCTGGCGAGGTTCGCCGGCCTCGTGCACGAGCTTGGGACCTCCTCAGCTGCCTCTGAAGATCGGAGCAGGTCCGCCTTGGTATGCCGCAACTGTGGGTGCTATCCGATGGCCCAACCGAGCCCTGGAGGGGCTCCGGCGAGGCTGGCGGCGCGAAGGAGCTGGCTGGAATGTAAGGGGGTCTCAGACGACTCCCTTTGGACCTGCAAAGCAAACCAATAGCTTCACGGGTCGAGGGCAAAATGCCTCGACCCAAAGAAGCGAAGTGGGGGTGATCGGTGCGGCGGGGCGAAGGAGCTCCGGCGAGCGACAGGTGGTGGAGCTCGACTCCCAGCTCCGGGGCGAGCTGGGTTGAGTGGGAGTGCGAAGAACGTGCGTGAGGAAGTGGCGAAGGTGATGGGGTGCTCCGATGATCGAGATATTAAGCGAGATGGCCGGAATCAGGGAAGCACGCCGGAGAGTGGATTTGGGCGAAATCTGAAATTACACTAAATGGCGGAGCGAAATGGATACCTGGATGATGCGGGAGACTGGGCTGGAGCTTAGCTAGCTCCTGGTCCTTGCCTCAAGGGTCGTCAACGCCCGAGGCTCGAGCTCCGGTCAGACGTCGGAGCACGGCGGCGCAAGGCAGCCGGATCGATGGTCCAAGCACCTCCTCCTCTCTGTGACACCGGCAAATGCAAGCTGTCACCTTGCTGGTTGCGATGGAGGTCACTGGAGAGAGAATGGGGAGCCAAAGATGGATTGAGAGTGCGGCGGAGCTCGGAATATATATGCGTGCAGATCCGGAAAGGAGGTGGCGGGTAGGGCGAGCTGATGCGCGGATCTCGAGGCCAAAGCTCCGGCGAGCTTCTCGGATGTGACATGGTCATTGCGGACCCGGATTTGGGGTGGATGGAAATCGGGTCATCAAGAGAAAAATCCGAGAAGGCGGGTCGAATGAACAGACCCGGGCTCTGGTGGTCCTGGGGGAGGTGTTGACCGGGGGTCAACAATCCCCCGTGGACCAATCAGAGCCCGCCAATTATTGAAATTTTACTTGATTTTTTTGGGGCCTTAAATGGCCGAATTTTCAAAAACTTAAAACATGAAAAATGTTTGTTTTAATTTTTTCTATTTTTTTGTGATTTTTAATTAATTTTTGGAAATTAAAAATAAGGTATATACATAGTAGCTATACATAGGTATATATACACTATATTGATTTTTGATTTTTGATTTTTAATTAGTTATTTTTATACATTTTTATTCCCATTTTATATTTTATTTATTTATAAGATAAAATGAGGAATAAAAGGCTATTTATTTTATTTTTATTGTTTATATACATAGGGGAAATAATTATTTATGCACAATTATATACATGGTATATATACAAGATATTTTTGTATTTTTAATTTTGTAATTTTTATTTGATTTTTGTTTTAATTCTTTTTATTTATTTTATGTACAATATATACCATAAAATATTTACAAAAAGTTTTGGAAACAAATAGCTTTATTTACAAGGTGAAATAAGGTAAGGGAGGTGGTCTATGTACATGGTGAAAGGTTCTTTTTGGTATTTTTGATTTTTAGATTTTTATCTTGTTTTTAATAGTTCCTAAGTATATACAAAATATATACAAGTATAGTTTTGGTTGAGGAAAATATTATTTTATTGATTTACATAAATATTTACACATGAGCTCCTATCTCCCTCTACTTGTGGCTTTTATGCGGTCAGGCCCATGCTGAGCCCTCCCTTGGGTTAGGTTGCTCAATATTTATTCTAAATATTTCCCTCTTTTTCTTTTTCTTCTTTATTCTTTTATTTTTGCACAAAAAACATGCTAATTATTTATATTTACAAAAATGCATGCTTTTGCTAACTAACCCTATTTACACATATCTACATGCATTTGCATAGGTTTTTGTAGCTAAAATATAAGAATAAAGAGTGATGAATGGGTATTCATCAGGGTTCCACGTTAAAATCCCACGTTCTTCATAAGTTTTATTCTTATTCTATGTTTTTGCTTCCGCTTCATATTTTTCTACAGTATCTACCCGTATTCCACATTATTCTCATTATTTATATCTTTCCACTCGAACAGATAATAGACCCTTATTCTCCTTATTCCTCATCCTTATTCCTGCTTATTTTTGAACTGAATGCCCCCAAAGATAATTATGTGTAGAATCATCCACCAAATCGAGTATACTAGGTAGCGTCACAGCTTTTGGATAAAAATTGAGGATAGTATAACATACCTTTGAAATATTTAAGATGGGTCGATCTCTAAATTTGAATTATCTACCATAAAAAAAGATGTTGGCTTTTTCATTTTTTTCCTTAATATTGATAATATAACCTTATAATCCAAATATATATATGCATGTGTGCATTGAATGTATTTAAAATATCATATTTTTATACCTTATAATTTATGTATCATATAAAAACTTAAATTATGATAAGTTTAATTATGTTTATGCAAAATCAAAGTTAAATAGAAGCTTATGTGAAGGCATGCTATATAATACAACTAGGAAACACTACATGTGCTTCGATGCAGGCAAAGAATTTAATTATATAAGATGGTAAATTAGATATGTGATAATTTATGAAAGATGCAAAATGGAAATGGTCAACTTTAACGGTCAGCAGAATTGATTCTCAGAATTGATTCTCAACTATTGATTGTTAAAGTTGTGCTCATTTTTATTACAATAATAATTCCTTTACTTTGTTATACTATATACCTTGAGAAGATGAAGGAAAATCAAGATGTTTTATTTATATGTAATTAGTAATATATATGTGATAATTTACTTAAAAATATAGTAAGAAAATAACCAATTTAGTGGATTGCATACAATAGTCATGCTCATTTTCATCACAATAATAATATGTGCTTTATAACAGTATGTAACTTGAGAAGATGAAGAATAATCGAGATGTTTAATTATATAGTACTGATAATATGAATATGTGCTAATTTCTGAAAGATGAGGAATGAAAATAGTTAATTCTATTAAGACCTAAAAAATGATTTTCCAGTATTAATTATCCAAATTCTACTCATTTTTGTCACAACAATTATCCATTGCTTTATCGCATTATATAACCTGAGAAGATGAGATAGAATTCAGATGTTTTGATAAAAAAATTATCTAAAAAATCATATTAAATGACAATTCACAAAGGAGAGTTGTAAAATATAAACTAAATATATGTAATACTTATGGATAATAGGTATAAATAATTAAGGTAAATAAAAAATTCATAACAACATATAATAACGTAGTAAACAAAGATACAAAGTGGAGTCTAAGATAAGATAAAAAAATTATACTTTAATAGAAGATCGATCCTGATAGGATATGCAAATGACAACCTACTTGGCATATATATACTCGGTCATCTATGATTTTAATGAATATTTGTGCGTCATAAGAGTTAGGGTAAAAATAATATGAAGATAGTTATTAGATTCATTTCTTTAGAATGTATTTTACCATACATATAGAATTAGAGTTAATGGAAGATTTTTATCCAAAGTATTCAAATGTGTATGAAAGCAAAGAAAGGAACCTATAGAGATCTAAATAACTTTTTTTCTTCTCAAAATTTCAGTTATCAACCAGTACAAAAATATTTTAAAGCTATGGATTGAAACTATATATTCTATATTGATTGATAATTGGTGAGAAATAATTAAGATACACCTCTTTAAATTATGCATACAAACGAATATTTTCTATTATGCATTTATAGTCAAGAACAAAGACATTATGTATACAAAAGTAATACTAGTATTAATACCCCAACATTTAATCTATAAAGTTGAAATTCAAAATTCAATCAAAATATCGATTTTAAATATTGAAATTTTTATAGCAAATAATAGTGTGTATGGAATATATTTCAACTAGACCTTTTTACATAACTTTGTGAGATGGATCATCATGCACAACCACCTATTAATTCCATAATAATAATAATTTAATATTAAATATTTATATATTTAATTTTCCTTTCAACAAATTTGATTGATAAGGTCGGATTTTAAATTAATGGATAAATCAATGCTCAAGGATAAATCATGCTAGGATATTTAGTCTGTTCAAATTTTTTTTATTTATAATATTTATTGTTTACTTATTTGGGTATAAAGCAGGAAATATTTTCAATTGTCCAACTATAGAAAATTATACTAATAATATAATTGGTATCATATATGGTATATTACATTGGTGGTAAGAAATATATTGCAATGTAATCTTTCCTATATTCTTATAACCAACTCATAGGTATCAAAAATCTAATATGTAAATCATTCTTTGAATAATGATGTAAGATTACGAAGAGGCAACATTATTATGAAAACAACTATATAATTATTCAGGTTAAAAATAACATTTAGAATGACATTGTGTCGTAAAACTTAGTGTAAAGATAATATGGAGATAATTATTAGATTAATTTCTTTAGAATGTATTTTACCATACATATAGAATTTAAATTAATGGAAGGTTTTTATCCAAAGTATTCAAATGTCTATGAAATCAAAGAAAGGAACATAGAGAGATCTAGATAAATTTTTCTTCTTAAAATTTCATTTATCAACCATTATACAAATATTTTGAATCTATGGATCGAAACTCTATATTCCATATTGATTGATAATTGGCGAGAAATAATTAAGATACACATCTTTAAATTCTGCATATGAACGAATATTTTCTATTGCGCATTTGTAGTCAAGAACAAAGACATTATGTACGCAAAAGTAACACTAATATTAAAACCACAACATTTAATCTGTAAAGTTGGAATACAAAATTCAATCAAAATATTGATTTTAAATATTGGATTTTTCACAGCAAATAATAGTTTGTATGGAATATATTTCAACTACACCTTTTTGACATAACTTTGTGAGATGGATCATCATGCACATCCACTTAATAATTCCATACTAATAAATTAATATTATATATTTGTATGTTAAATTTTCCTTTTAACAAATTCGGTTGATGAGGTTGGATTTTAAATCAATGGATAAATCAATGCTCAAGGATAAATCATACTAGGATATTTAGTCTATTCAAATTAATTTTTTATTTATAATATTTATTACTTACATATTCTGGAGTATAATGCACGAAATATTTTCAACTGTCCAATTATATAAAAATATACTAAAATTGGTATCATAGATAGTATACTGCATGGTGGTAACATATATATTGCAATGTAATATTTCATATATTTTTATAATCACCTCATAGGTATTAAAAATCCAATATGTAAATCATTCTTTGAATAATGATGTAAGATTATGAAAAGGCAAAATTATTATGAAAACAACTATATATTATTCATGTTAAAAATAATATTTAAAATGACATTAAAAAACAACATTTAGAAAGTTGATGTATGAAATTTAAATGAAAAGTATCATTCAGTGACATCATCACAAACACGGTACAGAGTTTAGATGGAAAGAGAGATTTAAGTGAGAGAGACATTATTATGATAAATATAAATATAGTAATAGAGATGTGAGAGAAAAAGAAAGTATTTTTTAGTGGGGAATCAATAATGGAAAGGATGGAGATTGGATGTGGATGGGGAGAAGAACTTTGATCCATTTTTTATAACGTTCTATCTATATATATATAGAGAGAGAGAGAGAGGAGAGGGAGATCGTCGTCCATGGAGAGAGGGGGTGGTGGGATAAACATTTTACTTTTACATTGAGGGAAGAAAGCATGTACAAATGGAGAGGGGGATTGAGTGAATTACAAGTGGTAGATTGTTGGGCAACAACGGGAGCGAAAGGTGGGATCACGGGACCACACCCCTCTCCCTCTCACTCCTGCAAAGAATAGATAACAAGAAGGGCGACATATCCACGTGTCCAAAAGCTAGGTAAAAACCCAGCTTTAATATATGTAATAGATATTTTTCTAAGGTTGTCACGAGGTTATGCAAATTTACAAATGCTCTTACTATATGTATCTCTACTTAGCTTATTCTTAAGATTTGATAGGTGTAAACAGTGACTAAAATACCAATTCTAATGGGAATTGTACTCTATAATAAGAAAACAATAATTTACATCTCGCTTCACGCTTCAAGAAAAAAATTCATTATACTATATTCGTAAATATGATGAGAATGAGATATTAAAAGCATAAGGAAAATAAATGTTAGTAATTGTCGTTAGTGATTCTTCAACATTTATGTTTTACATCCCATAAATATTACACATTGAATGTATATCTCTTTATAAATATATGATATATAGACCATATTGAATATGTGATTCCTCTACATTAGACGTAAATTTGACATTAAATCCCGAAAAAACATAGAGAAAAAAGACATAAAATGAGAAAATAATGAAAAACACCTGACCAATAAATGTAGGTTGGATAAGCCTTGTTAATATACCAACTTGTACATATTACAAAAGACTAAATTCAAAGGAATTAGAATTCATATGCAAAACTTGAATTTTGGAGTCATATTGTATATTATATAATTGCATCTTCTTAAATATACCATTTCAGCTATATATTTACCTCTTTTTATTTATTTGTATTGTAACTAATTACAGAGAATTTAAAATTCCAAAAAATCGAGAAATTTATGAAAAAACAAAAAAGATTCATGTGTATATAGCTTTATTCACCAGTAGGAGGGGGTTACAAGAAAGAACGGAAATCCTATCAATTTCTTTTATATTGATTTTCCGTTTATATATTTGATTAAAAGGATATTTCACTTTGATACTGAATATATATTAGTTGTGATGAGAATGTTTCGTTTAGCAGTACAATTTGTGAAGGGCTATCACATCTAACAAACTCATGTATATATTATCTAATTGTTTAAAATTTGATGCATAATCTAAATCAACTAATTTATTATTTCATTTTAGCCTTAAATCCCTAGCTAAATACATGTATATATCATTAATTTGTCAAAAATAAACACTCTTTAATTTGTATAAAATACTATATAAAATATTGTACATGTGTTGTATTTAAAGCCAAAATAAAGGAACAAAGGAGGGAAAGAAAAAGAAACGAGACACCGTAGATGTTGAGTGACCCTAGCCCCCGAGACTCAGTCATCATAATGACTTAGTCAACAAAGAGTAAAATAGGGGGAGATAGGGCTGGCAACTATACAGAGCACACAGTATAAAAACCTTAAAAATATATGCCTATAACTACCTTTTTGGGACCTATTTTATTCTTTATTATTTACACATAAAATCAGTAAACTGTGCACATGAAAGTTGTAGATAAAAATCTATAAAAATACAAAATTGATTTCACATAAAAATAATATACATTGTACATTTTACACTCGGAATAAAAATCCAAAATCCAAACTTCCCAGACGTATATCTCCTCCATATGTACTCAAAATGCACCAAAATCATCCTTAATTATATATAACTTTTTTATTAGTTATTCAATGAAGATAGTTTCATTCAATTTGGAATTAAGATATTAAAGTTAGTTTTGGACCCCTATTATACAATATACCCGAATAAAATATTCATTTTATTCATTCTTTATATTTCATTGTTTTATATTTATAAATTTTTTAAATTTATTTATAGTATATGTATATATCTATAATAAAACAAAACCACAAAGAAAACATTAAAATAACATAACATATAAAAATACATAGATGAATCTACTATACTTATACCTATATTATAAGTATACATATTTGCATAAAAAATAAGTATACATATTTATTTAAGTATGCAAAAACATCAGAACACTACAATAAAAATATATTTAAGCATATTTAAATAAGTCACCTCGAAATATACAAAACATAAAATACAAAATAAAAATAAAATATACAAAACATAGGTCAATATACCTATAAATATACTAGTAAAAAGTAACATATAATAAAACATCTTAAAAATAAATAAAAATAGGCATTAAATTCTACATAAAATTAGAAATACTTTTTTATTTATAATATAAAAATAATTAATTCATTTATTAATTCTTTTCATTCAACGAATTTTTGCCTTGGAATTTTCTAGTTGGTCCACATGGACCAACCATGAGGCTTTGTTTATTGACCTGCGGTCAACTGCCTGCCCAAGGCTCTGACCTTTGTCAGAACTTCATGAGCGCCCCACCTTCACAATTTATCTACGCCACCACCTTCACCCTCTTGCCTCGAACCTTCCACTACATTGCAGCACCAAAAATTCGCCTGTAAATATACCCCCGGATCTTCTTTTGAAGTTTCAATCGCTCTTCAGACCGTCTTACCCCCTCAGATCTCTTCATCCACCTAGAGCTTGATGATAGGTAGCGGCTGGTGGTGGTCTACAACAACGAGGACAATAGGAGAGATGAATCCAGTCATCTCTGATGAGCTTGCCACCATGAGGTCCAACTCCTTGGTTCAGCCAAGTCAAGCCATCATTTAGTGTTCTTAGGTAATATCTTTAATGTAGATTTCATTTATATAGTTAGATTTTAGCTTCGATCAGCCGATTAGTGTTAAATTGAAAATCCCCAGTTCCTGGAGCTCGGCCTCTAGGACCAATCCATTGTGATCCTGACGTCGATTCACCCCAATTTTCATCCCATCTCCTTCCCCTTTCGATTCTCCATCAACCTACCATCAAGTTCACCCCAGATCCATTGTGGATCTGGGAATCGGTGCTCCTTCCTCCGCCCTTCATTGAAGCATCACAATCATTCCATCCCTGACGTTATTCTGCCCCATTTTTGGATCGAGGACCTTGCCCTCAAGTCAAAGATTGATTTCATACAGGATTGGGAGCGTGAAGGCCTCTTTGGAATCTCAATGATCACTTGGAGCAGCTCTAGGTAGCTTGGAGCCATCCGAGCTCCTTGACCAACTTCATCATCGCTGGAGCCCATCGTTGCACATGGAGGAAGACCATCGTACTGATGGGCTTGACGAAGAAGCAATCCACTGCTAGAGCAAGGAGAAACGAAGAATCTAAGCGCGCCAGAGCTTGGTTCATCGGAATTCTTCCAGACCTCTTCTGAACCGTCTGATCAAGAACAACTATCCAGATCTAATCTGCGCCGTTGATTTTATTCGAATGGGTACTCATCCAGAACTACCCGATCATCCACGTGGCGTACGCATAGCGGTCCGATCGAAGGCATTTAAGTGGGTAAATTTCAAAGACATCCTCTCTATTTTTTTGTAATAATTAAAAGGTCCTATAAATATTAAGTATTGTTTAAAAAAGTAAGGGATGATTTGCATGTAAGCCCTCAATTATTTTAAATATTGCACTTTAATCCTCCACCACGTCACCTCACGTGGCGGCCCATGTGCGTGGGCAAATTGCATGTACACCCCCATTATTTTGTAATTGTGTTTTAATATTAAAAGTTTTAATCTTAGTTCAAACCCTTTGGGTATTTTGAACTATAGCCCCTGACTTTATTTAATTGCAAAAATACACCTACTAATTCAAGTATTTTTATGTATGTTTGTCTATTTTTTATAAATATCATCCGTGTCTGAAAATTAAAAAAATAGAATAAGGTGTCTGGATGCATTCTCTTTCACTCATGTAATTAGTTTTGCATTTTATACATTTTACTATTTACTAAAAATCGGATAATGCACGGATATTCCCTGTTTGTCTTAAAAAATCCAAAAATATAAAAATGTGTTTAAAAATCCCAAAAAATAGTATATGTTTATTCTATCTAGTACTCCTAGACCAAAAATCCCTAAAAATAGAAAATAAAATGAGAAAAAAAAATAAAAACCCAAAATACTATAAAAATATAAAAAAATCATCAAAACCCCCAAAAGTATTTATCTCTATTTTATATTTTTATTTATTTATATATTATTATATTTTAAAATTGATTTGGAAAATATTTGAGGCTATTTGATATTTTTAAACTCCAAATCAATCTGACTTATTTATTAATTCCTATTTTGGAATTATTAGACTTTAAAAATTCCTAAAAATCAGCAAAAATACTTGAAAATCACTAAAATCATAGAAAATTATTAAAAAATACAAAAACATTTTAATGTTCTATTTTAACCTTTTTTATAATTATATTACCATATAGTGTATTATATCTCTATGCGTAGTTATATATAATTTATAATAATTACTATTATAAATATTTTATAATTATTTTAAAATTAAAATAATATTTATATATACATAATTAGAAAGAAAAGAAAATAAAAATAAAAATTTAAAAACCCACCAAAACCTAAGTAAATAGTGTGCATACATATATACATCTAGACTTGTATTATTTATATTTTATTATAAATAATATACCCGTGCTACACATGAGTTCCCTGAGTTTGACCCCTACTTGCTTGTCCACTATACACTTCTTTATAGGGTATAATAAATTTTAATTCAGATCTGCTTTTTCATTGCTTGATATTATTGTGTAGGTTGATTGTTGATTTAGCTAAGTGGTCTTTGAGAGTGGTCATTTCGATGGCTATGTGTCCGCCGCATGTGACACACATGACCCTCCTCTTGGGATTTCTTTGGCCTAAACAAATGGCACCGTTTCCTGGGAGCAATGGATCGTAGCACATTTTGTATATATAGTTTAACACTATTTTTCTTTATTTTCTAGTTACTTTATTTTGATGACTATTTGATTATTCTAATCCTATTTTTTGTTGATTTTTCTTGCGAGGGACCGCTTGATGATGACTATCTCTTAGGAGGTGGACACACCCGAGGTGAGCGGAGGTTGGCCTTCTCTTGTGAGCCAACCCAGAGAGAGCATGGGAGAAGAGCAAGGACGAAGGAGAAGAGCAGACAAGCTTAGCATTTTTATTTTCAGTTTTTGTGAGAGAGTGTGTCATTTTATTTTTAAATTAATTTGTAATAATTTAGACACTAACACACTTAGTGAGGTCCAGTGCCTAGGTGTCTGTTCACCTGGGGGCCTCGCCACAATTTTTTTCTGTTTTATTCACCTTTGTTTTTTTGTTTCATGTGTTTTGAGCTTTCCGCCTTTGTTTCATTTGTTTTGTGGAATGAGCACTTAAAAATTAGGATTGCTTGCACGGTAAAGTAGGTCCAAACACCTAATAGAAGCATGCTCCTATAGTTCTTTACATTTGGACTTAATCAAATTTAATTGTTGATTATTTGGGCTTGAGATCGAATGCCGAGAGAAGCTCTATACATCGCTTGCAGGAGCTGTTGAGGTGGGGACCGATGAGCTTTCAAGACCGGACTTTTGGATCTCATTTGTGAATAATTAGCATTTGGTTCTTCACGATAAATAACAATTCTTGTTTTGGGCGATTTCTACCATTTGGATATCGTACATATAACACATGTTTATATATTTTGTTTTGCATCCCGCATGGAGAACTCTGGGAAGCATTGTAAGTAATTCTAACTCTGCATGCATCATTAGTCACTAAGGCGAGATTTCCATCATGGTGCTTAATTGCATTGCTTTTCCGCCTTCTCCCTCTATTTTTGAATATATTAGGATTAAAGGAAAAATACAAAAAAAATCATTAGGCAACTTGCTCTGAAAAATATTCAAAAATGAAAATACAAAAATAAAAACAAGGAGGCTGCTAATAAAACTTTAATTAATATTCGTAATGGGCATCATTATTTTGGATTCATAAAGCCATCATTGTTTTCAGGTACATTCCAGATCAAGTGAGGCACGACCCATAAGGAATAGAGCCCAAATCCCGATCTGTGGTACAATTATTATCACTTGGGATGACGAAGTATTGGCGCTTATATCGTATGTGATCGAGTAGGGTGATGAACGTGAAATCTGCCTCTTTAATAGTGTGGAGTTGTTGTAGTACAGGATGCAGATTTCGGTCATGCAAAGACCACAGCTTCGAATACGTCGATATTATTTACTTGGCAAGCATACCAAGGTCGAACTCAGGGATACGGGCCTCTTTATCAATTTATCAAATTTTTGTCGATTAATGGATGAGTGATTATCTCCAAAGTCTTAGGTCTTCATGCAGATACACAATAAAATGTGGATTAAACAATGCAATTATATGATGCATGTAATTTTTATGTATTTTTTCAATGCAGATAAAAGATTATGCATGCATGATTAAATGTAAAGGATATACATGCAAAAGATTAATAAAAATGCCCTACAGAATATGAGCTCAAATTGTAATTCTAATTCAGAGCCAACTTGAGCATAAAAAAGACCATCTATTTGATGGCAAGGATTTATCGAGCAGAAGACACTATATAATATTAAAAATTCATCACATTTCATTTAGTATAAAATTAATAAATTAACATGTCATTAGATATATATAATTAAAGAGCTTCAAAACGACACTGAAATCATGCAATTCGAATTTAAAATGCTCAAGATATTGAAGAAATATTGCAAGGGCATAAATGTAATAAAAATGCGAAGAAATAAAGGATAAATAATCACAAATATGCCCTAGAAGGACCTATTTGCAATTTGCAAAAGCTGGAGGGGGCCCATATGTAATTATTCCTTGTTCATGGGGGCATATTTGTAAATCTTGCAAGCCAACGGGGCTCAATGTATATAACTCAGGAGCACACGTGAGGCACACGTATGGGGACCTAATTGCAATTCTAGAGAAGGCTAAGGGTATCCATGTAAAATACCCAACACCTCACGTGCTACACGAGGGATCATGCAGTAGGTAGCGAGGTTCGGGCAACACGTGATGCGCCCCATACGCTTTGGCTGTTGACTCGGGTATCCATGGCTGCATGTTCGGTGGGCGCTACGTGGCTCCATCTGGGTCGTTGGATGGTCGCCGCGAGGCACCATCCAACGACACCTATACTTTGTCTTCCAACGGAGGAGGGACGGTGTAAATGGGACTCTGGAGAGCTCGCAGAGACCCTCTGTGCTCCTCCGTGGTTGTAGAACGGTTGACAGAAGACGGAGCTACAAGGGTAGTTGTAGGTGGCAATCGACGTAGGGTCACTGGAGATGCTACTCGAGATCGGAGATGGTGCTGGAACTCTGACCATTGAAGGTAATGAAAGCTTCAATATACCTATAAATATACTTGTAAAAAGTAACATGTAATAAAACACCTCGAAAAAATAAATAAAAATAAGCATTAAATTCTACATAAAGTTAGATATACCTTTTGTTTTATAATCTAAAAATAATTAATTCTTTTATTTATTCTTTTCCATTTTCCAAGGCATTTTTGCCTTGGAATTTCCTGGTTGGTCCACGTTGACCAACCAAGAGGCTTCGTTTGTTGACCTGCGGTCAATTGCCTGCCCTAGGCTTTGACCTTTATCAGAACTTCACGAGCGCCCCGCCTTCTCCTATTTCTCTATACCACCACCTTCATCCTCTTGCCTCAAGCCTTCCACTATACTACATCCTGATCATCCCTCACCAACGCCCATCCTCAAATCTTCACCTACCACCATATCCATTCATGCCATCATCCCTCAAAAATCACCAAACATTCTTCTATAAATATACCCCCAGATCTTCATTTGAAGTTTCAATTGCTCTTCGGCTTGTCTTAACCTTTTAGATCTCTTCATCCACCTAGAGCTTGGTGATAGGAAGCGGTTGGTGGTGGTTTGCAGTGAGGACATCAGGAGAGGCAGATCCAACCATCTCCGGCGAGCTTGTCGTCTGATGAATCTCCATTTCATCACCTTTATTCTATCATTTTGGCCTTAAAAACCCTAGTAAATGTGTGTAAATACCCTTGATTTGGGCAAATTAACATTCATGCATCATTGTGTAAATATTGTATAAAATATAGTTTTTAATGCCAAAATTATAGAATAAAGAAAAGAAAAGAAAAGAAAAGAAAAAGAATAAAATATTGAAGATATTTTATGACCCTAAATCCTGAGACCTAAGCATCTTGATGACTAGGTCAACAAGGAATAAAGTAGAGGGAGATAAGGGTCCAAAATACAATAAAAATCCCTTTTATTTATTCATTCTTTATTCATTTTTGGGACCTATTTTATTTTCTACTTTTTATACTTAAAATAAAGAAACTTTATGCATGAAAGTTGTATATAATAAAATATAAAAAATACAAAATTTATATCGTATAAAAAATATATAGTGTACAAGTTACAATATAAATAAGATTTAAAATCCCAACTTCCTAGACCGATATATCTCAAATAAAAACTCAAAATATATCAAAATCACCTTTAATTGTATATAGCTTTTAATAATCCATTTAATGAAGGTGGTTTCATATTTTTTGGAATTAATGTGTGAAAGTTAGATTTTGGACCCCTATTGTATAGTTTACCTGATTAAAATATTTATTTTATTTATTATTCATTATTTTTATACTTTATATTTTATAATTTTGTAAATATTATTTATAATATATTTACATATTAAAACTAAAATAAAACATTAAATAAAACACTAAAATAAAATACTCATAGAAAATACAAAGGTAAAATACCTATATCTATACCTATATAATAAATATACCTTTTTAATTAAGTGTATATATTATATCAGAAAAATATAACAAAAATATATTAAAGTATATAAAAACAAGTTATAATTATATAAAATAATAAATTAAGTTAATGAAATCAAAATACAAAATAAAAATAAAAGACCAAAGTACATAGATAAATATACCTATATATAACCCCTAAAAAGTAACTTGTAATTAATTACATTTAAAACATAAATAAAAATCATAATAAAATAACTTATAAAATAATAAATGTTTTTTATTTTATAACCTAAAATAAATTAATTAATTTATTATTTTTTATTGAATTTTTAAATAATTTCCAGTGAGTTTTCCTTGGTTGGTCCATGTCTCGGAGAGTTGACTCGGGTCAACTCTCTAACTCGCCTCCTGTAGCTGTCAGACCTTCTTCCTAGGCCCTTTTCTCCATTTTTTGGAGGTCATTCCTTTCATCCTTTCACGTCGATTCCTTCTTGGATTTTTCTCCTTGTATGTTGCTCTTACACGCCCAAGCATTAACTTGGGGATTGAATCGTTGCATCGTCCGCTACACCTCGATCTTTGGAGCGCCTCGTCCACCTTGTACAAAACGCGACCTCTACCATCCTCTCTCTTTTGAACACCTTTTGACCTTGCTTTGGCCTTCCTCTCACCGTACTCAGGGCCGGGGAGGTGATAGCTCCCCTTCAGCCACTTTGAGAGGGGTCCGGAGGGGTCTAGGGTCGTCTCCACCATCTCTGATAGTCTACGCCACCGTGAGGTCAGTTCTTCCTGGCTTCCCAGCCGATTGAGGTACCCTTTATTGCTTTATTATCTTAGTTTTAATTATTAGGTTTGTTTCTTGCCTTTTATTCGAGCTTTGATCCCTCACATTAGCCTTAAACCATCCCTTCGTAGTTCGCCGGAGCTAGCCTTTGGCGAACCTCCCACTTGTACTCCGCCAGTTCTTCGCACCGCATCTCACCACCATCTTCTTGCCCTTGCGCTTCCCATCATCTCACACCAATCCATTCAACTTGCTCCTCTCTGGAGCATGATCTCGATGCTCAACCGCTGCCACCCGCCGGAGCTGTTGGAACCTCGTACCCCCTACGCCCATTCCACCTCCAGAAGCTTCTCCGAGCTCCGTGTTTTTTGTCTTAATCCTTTTTGCAGGTACCTGAAACAAGAAACACACTTGGGGGCAATTTTGGCCTCTCGCCGGAGGCACCTGGGACTCCTTCTCGTCTCCGACGTTGTGGAGGAACTCAGGTGTTCCTCCGCCCTTTTTAACGTCTCCCACCATTGGAGGACCTCTGCAGAAGCATCGTGGCCCATTTTGGAGCTTCATCGCATATCGGAGTAACGAGATCTACTTGCTGGAAGCTCCGCTCGCCGGAGGCGCTTCCATGTTCTTCATCAGCCCTTCTCCGCCGTCGATCCGGGCCTGTTCTTTCCGCTGCACAGCCACTGTCTGACTGTCTGACACCATAGACGTGATCAGTCTTGGCGATCTATTCCTATGCGTGAAGCTGAACTGTCATCAGCTGCTCTCATAGCGACGCGTGGCATTAGTGAAAGGGTGCATCACTGTTGGATCCACGTCCACTGGGTAGTTTGCGTTTTAGCCTAGCTATTTTTTATATCTATTTGATAGCAGCTAAACTTTCTTCTGTAGTTTAATTGATTTTTTAATAATTACGATCAATCCCCTGAACTTTTTATAATTCTGTTCATGTCCTCGGCCATGTCACCTCACGTGCCTGCGTGCGTGAGGTAGTGGTAATTTTGCACAAGGACCCTCATAGTTTTGGATATTTGTATTAGGCCCAAGAACTTTTTAATTACGTTATACAATTATGGGAAAATTGCAAAGTGGCCCTCGAGCTTTTTTTATTTGCAAAAGGCCTCTGCTAGTAGTGTAGTTTCTCTTCCCTTTTTATTTTAAATAGCAATTGAAAGCAAAAAAATCTCAAAAAATATCTAAAGATTCATGTTGTAGTGTGTTTTCACTTCCAATTTTTATTTTGTCGTTTGGAACCTTTTTAATATTTATTAAAAATCAAAAGTGCCCTTTTTGACCTTGTTTGTAATAGAAACCCATAAAAAAATATAAAAATATTTTAAAAAATTCCCCAAATTTATTTTATCTATTTATGTATTTTTAACCTTCAGACCAAAAATCACTAAAAATTATAAAAGAAAATTCCTAAAAATTGAAAAATCCTATAAACCTTTATAAAAATATAAAAAATCCATAAGAATCCCAAAAAAATCTATTTTCTATCTCTAATTTTTCTTCTTCTTATTATATATATTACAATTAATTTGAAGAATTTTTTATTCGGTTTTCTATTTTTCATATCCATTTTAATTTTGGGTATTTAATCTAAACCTGATTTAGGGTATTTTTGACTTTAAAAATATATATAAATTTGCAAAAAATTCTTAAAAATCATAAAAATAGAAAAATATTTTAAACCCAAAAAGATTTTATTTTCTTTATTTTGTCTATTTATTATTATTATTTATACATATCTTAGTCTATATTGTATATATACCTTTATATGGCTTTATATATAAATTAAAAGAAAAAGAAATATTAAAATATTAAAATATAAAAAAGAAAATATAAAAATAGAAAAAAAATCAAAATACAAAAATTAAAATAAATCAAAAATAAAATAATAAAATAAAAATAATAAAAACCCACAAAAAGACCAAATAGACACATACTTCACAATCACATTTTGCGCATTTACTTGCCCGATCTAGCCATCTGCTCCTTGTATTCGACACTCTACACATACTTGCACATTATACACATCTTTGTTGTAGAGTTAAATAAAATAAATTTTAACTCCATATTTGCTTTTCACGTCTTGATTATTAATTGTGGGTTAATTATTGTTCGAAGCAGGGTTTCGTGAGCGGTCACCGCATTGACTGGATTTCTCGCCTTGTGAGATTTATAGACCCTCATAAATTCCTCTTCAACACCACCGTGAGGTCCAAAACCTTGGTTCAACCAAGTCGAGCCATCATTTAATGTTCTTAGGTAATATCTTTGTTGAAATCAGAGAAGCGGAAGCAGAATCGATAAATAAAATAATAAACATCAAGAACAAGAAGATTTACGCGGAACCCTACTCCCTATGGAGCGGGATGAAACCACGGGAGAAGCCCTCAAAGGGGCGGATATTCTATTGGAATTTCTCAACGAGTACAGGGGGTGTGAGGCTCTTTATATAGGACCTCAAGGGAGAATATTCTATAGGATATTCTCTATAGAATATTCTCTTAACAAATAGCCACACATAATATTCTCTAACACTCCCCTCAAGCTGAAGCTGAGAAAGCTGCAGCTTGCAACAAAAAGAAAGTATACACCACATCCTCACACGATACATCACAAGAACACATGTCGCTGCTGGTAGAGGACCACACACGAGGACGGGTCTGCGGCTTTCAGGTCATCGGAACGTGTCTCTGTCATGCCTGTAGAACCGTTGCGATATCAGGTCACCTGAACATATCTCTGTCGTGCCTGCAGGTCACCGGAACATATCTCTGTCGTGCCTGGAGCAGAATCGCTGCAGAAGAAGAAGTCCAGCGCGGAGTAGTAGTCGGGTCACAAAAGAAGAAGTATGCACCCTGTCGAAGAAATTGATGATCGGTGAAGATGGATGCTCTGTAGAAAGTTGGAGTGTCGATTTGTCAGTCGTAGACATGCATAAGTCCTGAAGAATGTCATTTCTGACTCCCCCTTTCTCCCATACTTGATAGAATAAAGAGTTTGGAACATCAAGTTGGGAGAAACAAAAAAAACATGCATTTTCTTTCATCATTTCATTTTGTTTTCTTTTTTTTTGTTTTCTTTTTTCTTTTTTTTCAAGCCGTTCAACCTTTTTTACGGCTTTTGCAAATCAATCATTTTTTTTTGAAATCATCATTTTTTTATATTGTGTACGGCTTTTTTTTATTTTGTACGTGCCTTTTTCCTTTTTTTTAGTTGGGCCAAAAATACATCAACCCATTTACAATACATCTCCCCTCCCTTCTTCTTCTTCTTTTTTTTGATTTTTTTTGCAATAAGCCATTCAATATTTTTTTCTTCGGCTTTTCATCTTTTTTTGACAACCTTCATTTTTTTCATAAACAAATCTCCCTCTCTTTTTTTTGTTTTGGACTGTCGCAGCCCCCTTGGGCCCCTTTTTTTATTTTGGACTTTCAACGAAACACTGCCCAGTTGGGCCATCAAATAACAAACCCCTCTTTTTTTAAAAATGCGACCACTAGAAACGATAGGGTTTCCTCGTAACCCTTCTCAAATCCTGTCGCCGCCTGAAGTTGGCAATTTCGCCAGGAAATGTGCCGTCGCACGAGGGCCCTGGACCTGCGCCTGAAGGTCGATGGAGAGAGGTGGTCGAAGACGATTGGGCTCCGCCATTCGCCAGGAGGGTCCTGGAAGATCGATGCTACCACCTGGGACTCCGCCTGACAGGAGATACGTGAGATCAGAGGGAGGAGGAGGGGCTTCACGGAGCCCCATCAGGAATCGTACGGGGAGGGAAGAGCTCCAACTGCGCGTGCGGGTGCTCCGCTGGGAGATCGGGCCGGAGAAGATTCTGTTGCCTGGGGTTCTCCGCGCCTGGGGTCAAGGGTGCTCCTGCCCGTGCTGGGGCTTGCATCGAGGAGAGAGGTCTGTGTACGGCACCGGAGGGGCGGAGGAGAGGGACCTGTTGCGGCTAAGGCTTGCTGCCTTGGCTGATGTCGCCTCCTGCGTTTCTGCGTGCGCAAGGGGAGATCGCTTCCTGTCTGAGACCGCTTCCTGGAGATAACTCGAGGGCTAGGGTTGTTGGAGATGCTTTGGCGGAACCCTAGGCCTGTTGGGAGAACGACAATGGGCGATCAAGCTGGAGGGCACACCTTTGTGCGCCGCCTGGAGATTCACCTGTAACAGAGGAGTCGCCCGAAGGATTGGGAGAGAGGAGTGAACGAACCCTAGCAAGGGTCTCCATAGATTCCAACAATCTTGAATCTCAAAATAAAAACACATAAATCTTCAACAATAAATCCACAAGAATCGACTTGCTCTGATACCATGTTGAAATCAGAGAAGCGGAAGCGGAATTGATAAATAAAATAATAAACATCAAGAACAAGAAGATTTACGCGGAACCCTACTCCCTAAGGAGCAGGATGAAACCACGGGAGAAGCCCTCAAAGGGGTGGATATTCTATTGGAATTTCTCAATGAGTACAGGGGGTGTGATCTCAAGGGAGAATATTCTATAGGATATTCTCTATAGAATATTCTCTTAACAAATAGCCACACGGAGTATTCTCTAACAATCTTTAATATAGATTTCATTTCTATAATTAGATTTTAGCTTCTATCAGTCGATTAGTGTTAAAAAAATCCCCAATTCTTGGAACTCAGCCTTCAGGGCCAATCCATCGTGATCCCGCTATCGATTGACCCTGATTTTCATCCCATCTCCTTCCCCTTTCGATTCTCCGTCAACCAACCACCCATTCCTCCCCAGATCCATCGTGAATATAAGAATCAGTGCTCCTTCACCCTCCCTTCACCAGAGCATCACAACCATTCCATCCCCATTGTTATTATGCCTCATTTTTGAATCGAGGGCCTCTCCCTCGAGCCGAGGATTGATTTCGTGTAGGATTTGGAGCGTGAAGGCCTCTCTGGAACCTCAACGATCTCCTGGAGCAGCTTCAGGTAGCTAGGAGCCGTACGAGATCCTCGGCCAACTTCATCATAATCGGAGCCCATCTTTGCACGTGGAGGAAGCCCAACATACTGCTGGGCTTGATGGAGAAGTGATCTTCCACAAGAGTAAGAAGAAACGAAGAATCCAAGCGCTCTAGAGCTTAGTTCATCGGAGTTCTTCCAAAACTCTTCCGGACTGTCTGTTCAATAATAACACCCCATATCTAATCTGGGCCATCGATTTTATTTGAAGGGGTACTCTTCCAAAACCACCCGATCATCCACGTGGTGTGCACATAACAGTCTGATCGAAGTAACTTAAGTGGGTAAATTTCTACGAGATCCTCTGTAATTTTTGTAATAGTTAAAAGATCTTGTAAATATTAACGTTTACAAAGTAGGGGACAATTTGCATGTAAGTCATTGGATATTTAAAATATTGCACTTTAATCCTCCGCCACATCACCTTAGTTTGCGGCCCACAAACATGGGCAAATTGCATGTACACCTCCACTGCTTTTATAATTGTGTTTTAATATTAAAAGTTTTATTCTTATTTCAAAACTTCTGGATATTTTGCACTGTAGCCCTTGACTTTAATTTTAATTGCAAATATACCCCTGTCAGTTCAAGTATTTTTGTGTATATTTGCCTATTTTTTTATAAATACCATCCATGCTCCAACAATTACAAAAAAGATGAGGAACCTAGATGCATGCTCTTCCACGCCATTTATATAGTTTTGCATTTTATGCCCTTTTTCTATTTATTGAAAATTAGATAGTATACAGATATTTCATGTTTGTCTTAAAAAATCCAAAAAAAATTATAAAAACATGTTTAAAAATTCCCCAAAAATAGTATGTGTTTATTATAGTATATAGTACCACCAGACCAAAAATCCCTAAAAATAGAAGAGAAAATGAGAGAAAAAATTTAAAAACTCCAAAATCTTATAAAAATAAAATAAATCATTGAAAACTCGAAAAATGTCTATCTCTGTTTTATATTTTTATTTATATATTATTATCTATTAAAATTGATTTGGAAATATTTTAAGGCTTTTTGCTATTTTTAAACCACAAATCAATATGACCAATTTGTTTAATCCCTTTTTTGGCATATTTTGGACTTTAAAAATACCTAAAACTTTGCCAAAATACTTGAAAAAACATAAAAATAGTAGAAAATTACAAAAAAATACAAAAATATTTTAATTTATTATATTTACTATTTTTACCTATATTTATAATTATATTACCTTATAATGTATTATATCTCTATATACAGTTGTATATAAGTTATAATAGTAATTATTATTATAATTATTTTAAAGTTATTTTAAAATTTAAAAATAATATATATATATATATAATTAAAAAAAATAAAAATTAAAAATGTAAAAATAATTAATATTTAGAAACCCACGAAAACCGAAGTAAACAGTGTGCATACCTATATACATCTAGAGTTGTATTGTTTATATTTATCTGTAAATAATATACATGTGTTGCACTTGTGTTCCTTGAGTTCGACCGCTACCTGTTTGTCCATTATACAATTTTTTTGTAGAGTATATTAAATTTTGATTCACACCTGCTTATTCATTGCTTGATATTATTGTGTGGATTGATTGTTGATTTAGCTAAGTGGTCTTCTAGAGTGGCCATTTCGACGACTGTGTGTCCACCTCGTATGACACACACGACCCTCCTCTTAGGATTTCTTTGGACTAAACAGAAATATAGCGACTGAACCAAAGCAAATGTAATACTAAAAGGTTTTGGTTAACAATGGTCAAACTGAATTTAGGAATGATATGTCATTCTTACTATTTCATTTTTCTTTTTTCTTGATTAGTAAAAGTTCATTAATATGTAGATAGTATAGTAGTATTTTATTAAAATATTAATATGTATAGTCAATGCTAAACCATGATTTTTCCCACGAATGTATAGTCAAGAGCGGCATGATTGTCCAAATCCCTCCCATCTAATTTTAGAAACCCCCCTCTTTGCTTCAATGTTGTAGAAGATGTTATGTTTGTTGCTCTGCTATCGTCAAGGCATGAGGGGGATCCGTACAACTATGCTTTGGGTTTTGATCTTGTCCTAGGAACAAGGCTCCAACTCCAAGTGGTGCGACTATGGAAGTGCTGAGAGAAACTTGAGGCAAGAAACTCCGATTTTCTTCTTTATTGTTGTGAACCCCTTCGAGGTATGTTTATGAAGTTTGAAGTAGAATCATCAGCATTATTTAGATTTATTATCCCTCTATTTTAAACAACTCGCTTAATTAATTAATTCATTTTAACATTTAACACCTTGTAAATAAATAAGCTTAATTAATGTATATAAATAAGTACATAATATATGTATTATGGTTCCATATATTTTCTGTGTTTTTAATTTAAAAAACAAATAAAATTAGTTTAATATTGTATATAATACATTATATAATTATATAAAAATAACAAAAAATAACAACAGAAATGAAAGAAGTATTTTTAATTCATTAAAAATACATACAAAAATATTAAGTATGTATATATAATGTATTTTAACTTTGAGTTATACATAAAAGATCATAGATTCTTGAAAAGATACACAACTTTCATGTTGAACACTTTTTCATTTAACTTCATTTGTTATTTTATTTTTATTTTGCACCATTTAACTCATTTCTTATTTTCTATTGGGCCACATGGCCCAATATGGAGCTAACACATGACCGGCCCTTCTTTGGCCCCCACACTTGATCTCAACCGTCTGATCTTCAAATCAGACGACAAGTGCTCACTCTTCACCGATGATCTCTGAGTCACTTGATCTTTCTGATCAAGCGGATCTCACTCGCTCCCTTCTGCCCTCTTCTCCACCGTATGATCACAAGATCATACGGTTGCAGATCCGTCTTCCACCTCATGCCTCTTTGCCCCGTTCCTCGACGATTGTGTAACTTGTGACCTTCAACCAAATATCTCAACTGCTCTAGGTGTCATCCTCCATCGATTCTGGTCTCATCCTCTAGTCCTAACTCCCCTCTCTCACGCATGTACAATTGTTACTCATTCCTTCCTCACATGAGAGATCTGGGGGTAATTAAAACCACCTCCATCAACTGCCATTCCATCGAATAAAAGCTATATCTCGAACCAACTGTCACATCATCCATATTTACATGAGGGCTTGCCCTAGCCCTTATCCTCCTCCAGTGACAATGAGGATGAGGATCGAGGGGCTTCGACGGAGACACCCTCCAGTGTGATCCATGGCTGATGGGACATGTACACAACCATGATCCTGGTTGTTCAAGCTTCCCGTCGTGGTTGCGTGGGTCAAGAAAAGACCTGAGGTTCCATTGGAGCCTTAATCCCAAGTCAATGCCTCCACCATTTGTGTTCTTATTTCTCCAGGTAATGTTCTTATGTGTTTTATCTTATGTTCTTTGATTTAGTTAGGCATATATATTAACTTGCACCTTCAATTGACTGCACCATCACTTTCACCGCACTTCACTCACTCACACGCACATGTTCCATCACCAGTTCCCCTTCTCCATAGCCCCCACCACTTCGATCATCTTCTTCCTCCCGTACAGAGGAAGAACCCATTAGGGCTTTGTTCCTCTGACTTCAATTGGGCCCCCATCTCATCTCAAGTGTATCCCATATGCTTTGCCTATGCTTATAACCTTGTAGGTATCATCAAGTCTTCAATGGTCAGAGCCTCCAAGCATGTTCCGAGCTTCACCAGGACCTTGCGGAGGTATTCTGACCTCTAGTAAAGCATGATGAAGGTGTTGGCGGATGAGGAGCTAGCATGTCGAAGCTTCATTGTGGAGCTGCCGCAGGTGGATGATCTCCATTATCCTCGACGAGCAGTTACCGTCTGATCTGATGGATCTAATGGTCGGCATCTATCTCCGCACCTCTGCATGAGCGGATGGCCTCAATGGAACTGAAACCACTTAGAAGCACCCATGCCATCCACGTGGCCTGTGCCACCTACTCCCGACCGAGCCAAGACCCGGACCTCACCCGCACGTGCCTCGCACGTGGGTCCTGGGTATTTTGTAGTCAAAGTCCACGTGGCTTCTTCAATTTGCAAATTGGTCCAGTTGTCACATGCCTCGCCTCATGTGCTTGGATAAATTGAGGTATGCCCTACCAGGTTTCCAATATTGCATTTCTACCCCAGCATGTGAACTTATTGCAAATAAGACCCAACCGGCTTTCATCAATTGCATTTATGCCCTTATTGAACTGATTGTTATGATTTTGTGTTTTGTTTTATTATTTTTATTGTAGAAATGTCCCTGACTTATTATTTAATATCTTAAATGTGATCAATCTAATTAAAGTGATTTCGATCTTGTTTGAAAGCCCTTGTTTTGCTCTTTAATTAAGTATAAATAATTATTTGATTTGATCAATGTGTATCTATTGGAAATTCATATTAATAACTTGTTTATTCTTCACTGAATTCAAGTCAATCATTATATTATTAGCAATAATTCAACCTTGATTCTGATGTACCTAGAGTTTAATTAGGTTAACTATATTTCTTAATTTCATTATATTAATGACATGATTAATTGCTAGATATCATTTAATTGATCTACGTGTTTTCCTATTAGATACATGGATGAATTAACTTGAATATTGCACATACATCCATACCTTAGGGTCTAGTTTACATAAATTGGATTTCAATGTTTTCTTATTAATTCAAAGGCGTTATATTGTATTCGTGCATGTATATATGTCTCTTATTGTATTGAACATCATTCTGTGGCATCTTGTATTATTAACCTTGCATATGAAAACCAATAAAAAGAGTATGCATCCATAAGTATTTTTGTTATTCATTGACCTAGATATCATTATAAACTCACCTAATCTATGTATTTAGAATCCAATTAAATATTCTAATTGCTTATGTCCTTGTGTTCGACCCTAAACTTATTTAAGTAAATTTAGCCTCGATCTCTTCACATAGATTCAATTATCAAGGTTCTGATCAATAGTTAATTGGACGCATTACAATAGGATCAAAATAAGATAGCCGGTTAGCGATTCATCAGGGGAATGGGGGTTTTGTTACGGTTCTGTTCACCTGAGGTCATGGAGAATAAGGTGGAGAAAGTTGCGGTCGAGTTATCCTAAATGGGATGCAAACAATTGATGATAGAATGGAGCCTCAAGCTCATGCTATGGTGGTCAGACTCCAACTGATATAGTTCTACAAGGGAAGATATGCAAGAAGAGTCTGGCTCGAACTTCGCTCAGCCTTGGCGTTACAATCAAGGGTTGTGCAATTGAGGAGCATCGTGTCATATGGGTCGTGCTCCTAGGTATGCGGGTTCTTCGCTGGTGATGGTCGGAGTAGCATAGGCACATGTCCAGAGTCCCGAGCCTAGGCATGTCTCTCTCTCGCAACATCAAGAAGGTGCTCAAGCAAAGGGAGTGATGGAGGAGCTTGGGATCATTGACGAAATGGAAGAGTGAGTGCTACTGGAGGTACATGGAACATCAGTCGACCTTGGGGGTGGAGGAGAGGCAGTGGAAGGCAGAGCAGGAATGATGAAGGAGGGGGGGGGGGGGGGGTGGTGGGGGGCAAAGGAGGAGGTGGGTTTGCAGAGGAGGAGGGTGAAAATGAAGAAGATGAAGTAGAATGGATTTAGAAAATGACATATCTAATATAGGTACTTAATCTAATTAAGGTTCTGTTCTAAAAGTTAACATCCGTTTTGGACGTGGATAGACGACAACTGACCTGAAGGGTACAAGTGATAGCTATGGAAGAAGCCATGAGCACATATGATATTCCAAGTACGAGAGCGACATAAGTGGTATTGCAACATCTAATAGGGGAACAAATGATAAAATTCTCTGATCTTTTTAATATTTTACATTCTAAAATCGTCTTTCTTAGTATTCTCAATGTATTGTTGCATTTTAAATAACTATTAAATTGTATTTGACAAAGGATATTATGAACGGAGGAAGAAGAAAGAGAGTTGCCATTTTTGTATTTTATCTCATTCTTAGCCTTTTTCGAAGCTAATATGCAATAATGCATACGAAGAAATTAGTCAGCATGCCATGTTTAAAAGGAAATAATGGATACACAAACAAATTAATGGATTGAATCGGATTATATTTTAATTATAACCCAATCCAATCTATATTCAGCAGATTTGAAATACTCTCAATGTAATTAAGTCCATTAGAAACATTAAAAAATCCATTTAATCCAAGAGTATGAGACTAGATCGGAACATGGATTTTATCCAATCCATACGCATCCGTACATCCAACATTAATGTAAGTTTTTCATTCCAATTATTTTTCCACGTGCCTCCACCATACATTCCAAGCAGACTTGATCTTGCGTTAAGGCCTATTTTTAGAAGCCCTTGTGGAAATAGTTATTTTTGTTTGCACGCACATCCACAACGTTATTTGTTTTGCCATGTCTTACCATGTTTCTTTGAATGAAAGAACAAATATGAATTATTGGAAAGAATGGTAACAAATATATATAGATCCTACTTGCTCGGTGACAAGCATAAAAAGTGTTACATCCACATCATTGCAAACGCTATGTCGCAAAATCAAATTTCTCTGCTGTGAATAATAAGAGTCACTCATTTCTCATATTCAACGCAACATTTGATCAGCCAAACATCATCGCGCGTGCTCAGTTAATCAAACATGACAACACATACTTAGTAGAATGAAAATTCTATAGGCATCCCTATCAAGCTGGTCAATAAAGTAGTAATCTAGTTTGGAATCATACCTAGGTACAACAATAAACCCTAATGTCCTTTTCAAAAATTTATGATGGATCGAAATCTTCCAATATGTAGCTAAAAATCCCACATGATTCAATGCCACATAAAAATCACTCGAGTTAAATATTACTGAATTGAAAAAGATCATGAATTATAAATACAAAATGAGCAAAAAATCCCACCTGATGCAAAAATCTCGCGAGTTACAAAAAATCGCATATGATCAAATACCACATGATTCAAATATGTATATAAAATTCTCACATGATTCCAATGCCGCAGGTAAATCTCAAGGACCTTACAATTGAAATATCTTGTTAGATAAAATAATCGGATCAAATTCGGTGAAATTGGACTGAATTTCGGTGAATTTGGGTTTCGGCGGTGATCGAAATTCGATCGAAATGACCGATGTCGATCGAAATTTGAGGTCACTTATTGAAAAACTGATCGAAATGATCGAAATTTCGGTTGAATATCATCCGAAATTCTATCGAAATTTCATTCGATCACTCATCGAAATGGCGACGAAATCGGAATTTAAAGCCTTGGATAAACAATAGATGATTCAACTTTCAGGTGAAATCCCACATGAAAATTTCAAATGATCCGAGCACCATAGAGTGAAAATCACAACAAAAAAGATCCCTCAAATACACTAAAAAAACTCACCCTACGGCATCGAGATGTATTAAGTCCGTCCCTCATTGGTTGTCCATGAATCTCATTATCAAGAAGCGTATCCACAACCTCTTGTACTAGCTTTTCCTGACACATTACTAATTCTCCTGGTGTCGATCTACTTGTTGTTAATAAATCAATAAGAGTATTTTTCCGATAAATAACTCTTCTATAAAGTTCATTAATATCAGAACTCATTAGTTTACCCCCATCTATCTGAATGATGGGTTCTTAACTTAGGGGGAAGGACTGGGATTTTCTTTTTCAACGAAAAATAAATAGAATTTGATATGTATCACAATTTCATTACTAAGTCCAAATAATTTATCGAAATAATATTTTGATAGCTTGATACCATTAAATGGGATAATATTTCTAACATAATGCATGCAAGGATCCTCGAACAACTGTAAGCTTTTCTGAAAATCATTATGACAAACTACTACAAGATGTTCTATTTTTCCATAGAAATGTGTTCGCTCAATAAAGTCTCCAAAAGATGTTGATAATAAATAAGAGGAATGTCTACGGAGAAAACAAAATACTCATTCATATTCAGATACATAAGAATTATATAGGAATCTAAATAGTCTTTGCTTCTCTTTTGGAAAAGAGAAATGGATTTCTTTAGAGTAATGAAACTATTCCCATTTTCATATACATCTGATTATAAGTTCATTCCATACCTGACTAGACCGGAATATGGTTATGTACATTCTCATTATGAGAAGGAGTCATTCGAGCGTATGTAAATAGATACTATGTTTACATATGGATCTCTAAGTCGGTCGTGACATTCTATTTCGGATTAGGAATAGGCGTAATCGGACCTGCTTTTGACATATCTATCATTATTTTTTTGGGGGGGGAGGGGTACCGCATTAACTTCTTTGGGCTTCTATTGAATCGAGAAATAGGTTTGATTGTACATCTTTTTGATTGATATATATATAAGGTATCCTCCAGATCAAAGCAATTCGATGTTTGACTCGGGTCTATATGACAATCGGTGATCGTGATTCTAGTTAATTATAATTATACATACGATTTAGAGCTTATTCAATTTTAATGTTCATTGTAGACAACAATTATAACACTTTTGTAATATTAAAATAATTTTCATATATAATAAAATAATTATTAAAAACAATACATATTCGATGGGTATGGATGATTATTTACATATCCATATTCGTTTCGTTTGTATTAAATATGAATACGAATACATATACGGACATGAGTCAGATATGGATTTAGAGAATCGTATAATCGGATACGAATTCATCGAATATTCATCAAATACAAATCTAGATCGAATAAAAAGTGAATAAGAATATTTATCGACTTAAGATCAGATGCGAGTGCAATTGAATAAAAATAAGTTATTAATTCAATTGAATTAGTATCAAGTAGAAAGTGATTAAAAGAGAGTATCATTGCGGTATATATACCATTTATAAAATACTTAGCCAAGCAATAAAAAATATAAATCTCACAAGGGCGCTCTACGAATACAATCGTTATAATCGAATATGGCACAAGAGCTGAGAATATTGTGCATCATTTTCATTTGAGGGACCATTAGTTGCAATAGAGAACATTAATCCAACAATTTGTCTATCTATATTTTATTCGGTTTACAAGCTTTTACATTTAATTCAAACTATACATTCACATTTATTCATTTTAAGCTCTTTAATATCCTATTTGGATTTTTTAGAAACAATATTCATATTTGGTTAATGCCCCAGTACATATATCAATATTGTGTAATTTTTCGAATGTGATAAGCGGATATTCATATATGTCCATATCTATTTTCATTATTAAAGTTGACCACCAAAACAGTAGTATTTTCAAATTTAAATATAAGTTTATTTTATTTAAATTATTGATTTAAAATTTTATTTAACTTATAAAAAATTATTTTAAAATTTATAAAAGTGTTACAATTGTTGTCTACAATGAACGTTAAAAATAGAATAAGCTCTGAATCGTATGTATAATTATAATTAACTAGAATCATGAACTTAATATATATGTTATATGATGACGAAAAAGAATTATAAACTCAATATATATATATATATATATAAAAAAAGATGGCATTGAATAATTCGGTAGATAAAATGATTAAAAAATTGAAAACAAATGAAGGTGGTTGAAAATAGTATTGATAAGAAATGGGGAATAAAAATGCAAATAATCTGAAAAAGTTAGGCCCTCGGTACTTGAGATGCCTATTTGAGGCATGCCCTCCAAATCGATACATCGGGTGTTGATTTGGACATGACCCCTCAATTCGGTACCTCAGATACGGATTGGTGGTATTTTTTAAAATATTGTAACTTGACAGTTGTTTAATTAATTATAAAATTTTAACAGTTAATGAAAATGTCGTACAAATAAAGTGTAATAAATGAAAACTCTAAATTCTGTAAAACGCCCCTTACCTTAGGCCCTGTTTGGCAGGAGAATAAGCCCTGGAATAAGGGATCAATTATTCTCCCGACACGGTTCCCAGTGGTACGACTATTCCCCATTATTTCATCTTATTTCACTTTTATTCATATGTTTATCCCACCTTACCTACCTTTATTTCACCTTATTCTCCTTATTCCTATCCTCCAGCCGAACAGAGAATAGACCCTTAATCTACTTATTCACCATCCTTATTTCTGCTTATTCCCGAACCGAACGAGCCCTTAATGTGTAGAGACCTCCTCCCTCTAATCGGTTGCAAGGTAAGAAAGAGATGAAACTAAATTTTTTACACGAGTCACCGTGATTAGATAGATGTGTTTGTGCATTGCTGCCAGTGACAGTGAGGCTGATAACGTATACCACCTTATTTATCACTCGTTCTGAATCGCCAAGTGGAGGAGTTGCTCGAAAGAAGAGGATTGGCACTACACGAGCGAGTGGATCTCTCCATCACTTGGGGTGCAAGATCAGTTCTGTACCTTTTCCAACCGTATCTCATCATCATCATCATGATCCTTACAATCTCACCTTTTCCGGCATTGATTGGAAAGGCATCTCCGTCAGGATTCCTGATCTGGACAATGGATTATTCCATTTTTATTTTCCACGTCGAAAGACGAGATAGTCAACGTCATTTCCTGACTGCTGCGATAATCTATCCCAAGAATATATATACACATTCCGGAAGATTATATTAGATTCATTGCACACTACTTCCAAATTAGGCTACGTTATTTTTTTCTCGGAATCCATCACTAAATCAGCGTTCTTAAATGTATAGTGATGTTATTCGTTGCAAAGAAAATTATATTTGAAATTCGTCGCTATATCATTAACGATGATCCATGTAGCAATGATTGTCTGTTATTATTTTTCAAAATTTTAATTAATCGTGACAAAAGTTTACCTTGAAAAATTTAGCAATGATTAGCTAAAATTTTTAAAAGTAGCAATGTATAATGTCGTTATATGACCGTCGCTAATGACACATCGACGGATATTATATTTGTCGTTAAATTCAAGTAAAAAATAACTCCGCAACAAATAATATCATCATTATATATTAAACAATGACTAATTTAGTGACGGATTTTTGAATAAAAACTTCATTGTAGTTCAATTTTATTGTAGTACGTGCCAGGTGGTTGTTATTAAACTGCATGTATTGCATGCTCCACTATATCAGAACATGAACCTCCCGTATGTATATATTCAGTCCACACAAAATATATACTAACTGCATGTATACTGTTCGACGTCGATTTTTCTAAAATAATGATTAAATAAGTTCAAATTTAAAAATAAGCAGGAAGTTTGAATCTTTAAAGAAACATGCATATTCTGACACCAACCATTCTTGTTCCTTTCATTCCCTCCTCCCAACTTCTCGTCTCTCTATTTCCATCCTACTTCCCAAGAGTTCTAATGCGAACACCAGATTCTTTCACTCCATGGCTTCAAGTAGAAAGAGAAGGAATCATTTCACAGAGTTACAGGTGGAAGGGCAGAGGATATCCGAGGAATCGCAAATCGACATTGCGTTGAGAGGTCACTTTGTAGAGGCTTCACGAAAAAGATGAGGGAAAGTTTGGGGCTGACGGGGGAAGGGGGTGAAATCTATTTCCTCGGAGTAGGCTGCAAAGGTAGTGTCGCCCTTTTCGAAAAAAGAAATAAAGGCTTCTGTTTGAGTCTTGAATGCGAATGGTGCGCCGAGATCGGATGTATTCCCAATCTTCTATTATAGAGAGTTTTGGGACTTACTGAAGAGTGAGATTGTGGAGGTGCTTGAGGAATTCAGAGAAGGGAACATGGGCTTTGAGAAGGTTAACATGGCACTACTATTCTTGCTCCCGAAGAAAGATCAGCCGGCAAGAATTGAAGACTTCAGACCGATTGCCTTATTGAATGGGATCTATCTTATTGTAGCATAAATGTTAGCTAACATGCTCAAGGGGGTGATGGATTCTATTGTGATAGAGGCCCAATCTGCGTTCATTCCAAGAAGGCAAATGGTTGATGGACTAGTGGTGGCGTCAGAGATCTACCTTGATTGGAGAAGAAGGGGAGCAAAGGATGTGCTATGGAAGATCGATTTTACAAAAGCTTACGATTGTGTGGACTGGAGATCCCTTTGGTTATCACCGAGGAGAAGAGGATTCCCCATTGATTGGATTGCGTGGTTGAGGAGGTGTATTACTACATCTTCTTTCTCAATTTTAGTGAACGGAAGGCCGGAGGGGGGCTCTTTCCAGCCGCAGAGAGGTGTGCAGCAGGAATGTCTGCACGCACCCATGCTCTTTGTGTTTGTGGCGGATGCGCTAGTAGTAATGTTCAGGCAGGCAATTGATGGCAGATGGTGTGAAGGTTTTCGACAAGACGATATATCTGTGCCCTTGCTACAATATGATGATGATGACACTGTGCTCTTTTTAGATGGAACAGAGGAGATGGTGGGAAGATCGACTCAATTACTTGATATCTTTAGTAGGCTATCGAGGTTGGAGATAAACCTATAGAATTCAGTTATCACTTTTGGGATGTAGTATGAAGAGAAGAACAATATTGTAGAGATGCTCGGTTGTCCGTTAGGTGAGCTGCCGATTTCTTACTTAAGTTTCCTGCTGCTGGAAGGTAAATTGAAAGTGGCAGACTGGGATGTCGTGATCCAGAAGATAGAGAGTAAACTGGCAGGGTGGAAGGCATTCTCCTTATCTAAAGGTGGGAAGTTTTTGTTAAAAAATATCCCATCCTCCATTCCAGTTTTCTTTTTCTCAACAAGATTGTTGTCGGTGGGGATTAGAAAGAAGATTGAAAAGATGATGAGATGTTTCTTCTAGTCACATGGAAAATAGCAAAAGGCATGCATGCATCTGGTGTCTTGGGAAGAGATCACGAGATCTAAGGAATAGGGAGGTTTGGGTGTACGAGATTTGGAATGCATGAACAAGGCTTTGTTGGCTAAATGGGTGATACGAATTTGGGGTTCATCTGCAGACCTGACAACTAGATTGCTGAGGAAGATTTATGGGGTAAAAGGGGCCATGGTGGCTGGGTTACTCGATTTGAGTCTCCTTTATGGCAGGGAGTGCGAGAGGTGCCGAGGTACATTTCCCATAGGCTAACGCCTTGGGTGGGAGACATGAGGGATTTCAGATTTTGGAGAGATGACTGGACGGGAGAAGGCGCTCTAGAGAGGCGATTCCCGAGACTCTTCGTGATGGTTGCAACGAAGGAGGCCTATTTGAGAAAATATATGCATGATGGAGAGTGGAGGATAACTTTTGCCGCGACCCTCTCGAAGGGGAGAAGGGAGGAGTTGGTTAGTCTTTTGGATGCGGCTCACTTGTCGGTTGATCTCTCTACGATCAGAGATCATTATATATGGTCGGGTTCTAGATTCTCAGTTAAATAGTTATATGACGAGTTGAGAAGCGGTGGAGCAGAAACAACCGGCCTAGAATTCTGTAAGGATATGAAGATTATACGGGCGAGCAAGATACCAAGCAGGGTAAAAGTTCTCCTATGGTGCCTCAGGAGAAACAAGGTCTGTCACAAAGTTAGAGGACGAACTTACCGGGGACACAAGATGTGAGCTGTAATAGTTGTGGTGGACACACAGAGACTGCAGAGCATCTTTTCTTCAAGTGTGAGGCTTCGATGAAGGTTTGGAGGGAGATGGATTTTTCGTGGGTTGATGTGAACAGATCGACGAACTTCTATGAGGCAATCAAAAGGGTAGGAGGAAATTCCACTGACGACATCTCAAAATCTTTTATGGTGATCTGGACAATTTGGGTAGCAAGAAATGAATTGATCTTCAAGAATCAACTTTTTTATGCAGAAAACGTCGTGTCACATTGTAGGGCTCTCCTGGGCCTGTGGGATTCTAGATAATGATCGGTGTAAATTTGATTTCATATATATAATATAGATTTTTAGTGGTGACTCCCAAATTTGAGAGATCACCCTATTTGGAATAAAAAAAGAGAGTTCTAGGCTTCTAGCGTATGTCCAAATTTCATATAAATTGAAAATGTAAAATATATAATTTTATTATTTTTTGGTATGCATAACTGGAATATTATTGCTCTGTGTATATGAACACAAATATACACTACTATTTAATACCGAATAGAACTAAATATAAATTTTTTAAGACCACATTTTGAAAATAAATTATTTTTTAGACATATGATTAAATTTGAGATTGAGATCTAGAACTTGTGGTATGCCGAGTTATACATGACAAGTGGAAATGGTGGGTACCAGTATACATGGCAATTGGATATGATGGATACTTCACCCTTTCCATATGATTTTACGTAAAATATATAGATATTAAAAAAGACTATCTTTTAGGTATCGTATATACTTTGATCTACTTAGGAAAATTTTGAATATAGATTGATCCAAAGGCAATATATATTTTTGTTGCTATGTGTTTTTAATGTTAAAAGAAATTTTACATGGCTTGTGAAATATAGATTATGGGTATGTACGTAGTTGACCCCCTTAATCCGTCCTTGACAAGGATTATACGCCAATTTTGTTGTTGTATATCATTCGTAGTAATTTAATAACAATACCTTATACACATAATCATCAAATATCAAATATAAAGTATTATACAATGATTAGCATCCGTTTTTTTACTATCGGCTCTAATTATAACATTGATGATCAAAATGCTGTCAAATTCATTTTATTGTTGATGAAATTTAACAACACATTCATAAAAATTAAAAAAATATAATATTCTACAGATAAATCAAAAGTATTACACTATTTTCCTCAATTTATAGCAACTATTGCATTCTTTTTTGTTTTTACAAAAATACGTTGTTATATATGTTTCTTGCTATTTCATCACGATCTCTTTCATATTAAGTGACTATATGGAATCGAATAGCTTATATCGGTGACTATTAAGAGCAAATAACTTATATATACATATATATGAATAAAATGGGGCTGTCTCATGGGGGAGCTAACTTGGCTCCCATCATCACATTTTTCCTATTTTTTATTTTTTAAATAATTTTCTGTATTTTCACCATTATATTCTTATATTATGTCATTCAAGTTTCGTGTGATACAGAGACTCCTACGACCTCATCCATACAATCATTTTTAATGGTCGCAGAATTGTTGAAATCGACACCATCTGAATGGAGGCCGTAGGAGTATTTATTTCACACGAAACTTGAATGACATGATATAATTTTATATAGTTATGAAAATCCACAAAAGTATTTTTTAAAGAAAATAAAAAAATAGAACAATGAACGAAGTTAGCTCCCCATATAACAGCCTCATTTTATCATGTATAAGTGACTATTGAAAGAGAATAACTTCTGTCTTTTCATATTTCTAAAATTTTAAGACAAACAAAGTGTCATATTGCTGTGAATATTATTATATTAGAAGTAAGTTAACTTCTATGCGCTGCTCCCAATTGAGAAGCTTGTGGAGTCTTCCACAGGTAAATAATACGCATTTAGTTTATTTCCTTTCTCATTCGGGAAGAGTTCACACGATTATTTGTTTATTTACTCACATAAGAAGTTATAGGTTTTATTTATGCCATTTCATTAATTATCGGTTTGCCGTTTGAAACAGATGCTAATGAGTGCGCTTTAATCCTAGAACTAATGCAGATGAGTAAAGACATAATGTACTATTATTATTTATCATTGTAATTAATAGGTGCTAATGTATGCAACTCATCTCTAACCCCATCTGCCAGTAACGATAAAATTTCATGTTGCAGTTAATTACATTCCTACAATCTACTGAATAAAAGCAAAACGAATGCAACTGTAATTTACGATTGTTCTGTGAGTAGGGCAAAAATTATATTTTTCTACTATGGTTTTCTCCTTTGCAATTGATTTTCTAACATATTATTCAGATAGCTAAAATAATACAAATAATACGCAGAGATTGTTAGTATTAACACCAGAACATGCAAGTTGTCCTTTAATTACAAACTCCAAAATTTATCGAAGGTGATTACGTGAGGGAAGGCCTTTAAATTATATCATAATTCGGAGGCGATTATTATCGCATTTAATGCCAGATGAGGTTGTGGGCGATGGCCGTTATCGATTTTCACAAATATCCTCCACCACAAGATCTTAATACTTGTAAAGTTGTAACTCCATCCAAATCCAATTGATGTTCTCCGCCATTACATTCCCCATGCGCACGTCCCTATCCAGAATCATTCCATCTCTTCCTCTCTCTCTCTCTCTCTGTCAAATATATCTTCCCATATCCAACCAATGCATGCACCTCTACACTCAACCTCTCCCATGGACAGCAACTGCACTGGCAGCAGCTTGAGTTATGGAGAAGAGGCTATAGAACAGTACTATCCACTGGACTCCATCAGGTGATCATATTACTCTTAGTTCTCTGCATCAGATTGTACGTTCATTTTCTACTACTGCCTGTGTGTTGAATGCCATCTGCTTCTCCTCTTGCTTTCAGCATCAGCAGCAGTGATGACATCCACTGCCCTACATGGGACTGGCAGTACACGGCCAACGTCCCCTTGTTGGATTTCGATTTCTCTTCATTCGACTACCACTTTGCCAGCGACCTCTTCCAAGGTGAGAATTGCTTTTGATCCCATGGAATTATTTTCTTGTTCTGAGTTCAAACATAGATCGTGCTTTGAATTTTCCCGCAGATGATTTTGATTTCCCGGGGATGTTTGTGGGGGAGATAGCCGAGTCCTGCGAGTCGAACAAGCAGAGGGAAGCTGACGATGGGGTTAGCGAGAGGGCAGTAAATGGTGGGAAGGGAGCGGCGGAGGAGAATGTGAATGGTCGGGTGGTGGCTGAAAGGGGTAGGGAGGAGAGGGTGATAACGTTCGAGGAGGTGTCACGGCTCTTCTACATGCCCATAACGCAGGCCGCGAAGGAGCTCAACGTCGGGCTTACCCTCCTGAAGAAGAAGTGCAGGGAGCTAGGCATCCCTCGGTGGCCTCACAGGAAGATGAAGAGCCTGCAGACACTCATCAGAAACGTTCAGGTACATTACGCCCGTGTTCATCTTCTAATCTTGAGTGGCTGCTTAATCGATTGCAGATAGCGGAAAAAATCCTACTGCATTGCGTTCTCTCGTTTAGTAGATTGGTGATATGGATATTGATACTGCTGCTTTCTACGTGCAAAGAACTACATGTTATGAAACTAGTTCTGCCTTAAGTAGACAGGCATCGATGATTTTTATGTTGGCTTTGATGCTGATAGTTTTAGGCATCGATGATTTTTATGTTGGCTTTGATGCTGATAGTTTTAAGGGCCGGAGATGATAATGCATGCGGTACTGTGGATTTATGTTCATTTTAAATAACTTTTGAACTGGTTCCGATTTGCATTAATAATAAGGGATTGGTAATGCATGTAGGAACTGGGAAGGGATGGAAGGGGAGAAGGAGAGGAGCAACTGAGATGCGCAGTAGAGATCCTGGAGCAGGAGAAGAAGCTCATGGAGAAGGCGCCGGCGCTCCAGATGGAGGAGAAAACGAAGAGGCTGAGGCAGGCCTGCTTCAAAGCCAACTACAAGAAGCGGCGGCTCATGGCCGAGTTCGCGGTCGCCGATCCTTTGGTGATGGAGCAGTGTGATGCTATCGGCATTGGTAATACGATTGGAGAGCCCCAGCATTTGACGTGGGAAGATGAGGGCTGCTGCATCATCGGCAACATATTCCAATAACAAAAAAAAATTCCAATAACAGGAGCAGGGTTGGACAGTACTAGTTTAATTTGGATACTTTAGATAGAGGAGGGTGTGTTGTATGAATGATTTCTCTTTGTTTTAGATCAGGTTCTCCTTACTTTACAGCATGAAATGGAAAATTATTGTTCTCGTGGCCTCGAATATACACACACGTTATTGCTACAATAGGCTATATTGGGTTGAGATATCCATAAGTTCTGACGATGGGACTGATGTGATTATCGATGCGATTTGATGCAATGAAGTGTGACATCTTTGGTTTAAACATGATTGCTCGATGGAGAAGGGTCTCGGTCAAATTTAGTGTCGAAATGAATTATATGCCTTAATTTCAAATTGTGTGAAAGTTTCTCAATTCACCCGATTTTAATGTGGTACTTAAACTTTAAAAGATTATAATGCGAACCTTTAATATTTAACTAAATTTCAATAGTCGGTGATCATATTAAGATAAATCTCAAAAATGGAGTATCGAAATCGGATGTATAGTTTAAGGACTTTTCAAAGATACGGGGACACTTATTTTCATCCCTCTTTGAATTCAATTAGCATCTTTTAAAAGATCAGGGTGTAGGTCATGCATGCTTTGGTTTTGCATAAAACCACGCGGAGATTGTGGGTTTTAGTTCTGGCAAATGTGAAATATTAAAACTAATGGTAAGGATCATTATCATTGCTGGTGGAATGTTATGAACAAGGGCATGCAACAATGGCATGGGAGAAAGTACGCCTATTGGCGCCATTTATCAACAGAGTATATGAGAGGAGAGAGGTAAACCCACTATAAGAAGTTCAACCAGGGTTTATCTTCCAGCACAAAGAATGTTTACAGGCAGACCATGCTCAAGACTTCCTCATTGTTACTCCTATTGAGGACCTTGGGATGCATATGTCACCTATTGAGTATCGTATTATCATCAAGTATCGTCTTATGATTCCTCTTTTTCCAGCTGATGAGCCTTGTCCAATATGCCACAAATCATACTTGGACGCTTTTGGGGAGCATGAGGTTCATTGTCGTTAACTCCCAGGTTTTAAATATAGACATGATTTTGTAAGGGATGTCCTTTATGATGTACTCAGATATGCTGGAGTTGCTTCAAAGAAAGAAGTACCTGTGAATTTTTTGACGGATCCTCAAGAGGGGAGATCGACACTCAGACCAGCAGATGTTTTAATATTTGGATGGGCTGGAGGGAAGCATGCATGTGTTGATCTGACTAGAGTTTCTCCATTGGTGAGTCCGATAAGAAGTGATTTTATTGCGGGACACGCTGCACAGAAAGCTGCCTCAGCTAAAGTTGCTAAGCATGAGAAGGCATGTATTGACAATGAACATGTATTCATTCCTTTTGGTTTTGACACTTTTGGATTTTTGGCTACTGAAAGAATTATGCATAGCAATGTCATGGTTCCCAGATCTATAAATGTTCTATTTCGAAGAATTGGATTTGTCATTCAAAAGGAATTGGCGGCGTAGCTTGTTGCCCGTCTCCCATCAATCTCTCTGTAATAAATTTTTGTGTTTCTTGAACTATGGTCATTGAAGATTGCCAATAAAAAAAAGCCAAAAGTCTATAAGATCTAAGGCTGATATTTACCTAACTAAACTGCGAAATATGCATGCATTTTGTGACGTGGATAAGTTTTTTTGATATTCAAACTTTACATTATAAGATCTAAGGCTGATATTTACATAACTAAACTGCGAAATATGCACTTGTGATGTGGATAAGTTTTTTTGATATTCAAACTTTACATTTCCTGCACATTCTTTCTCTTTACAAAATGCTATATTTGCAATCGGTTCCCTTCCATCGTATTAGGCGACATGGAAAGCCTTCTTTTTCGAAATTCATTCCTCATAACACATTCATTTATGGTACTTTGTCAATGTTTGCATTGCAGCACATCCTACGTTAGGACTCAAATTCTAAGTAGGAATAAACATGAATAAGGATAGAGAATAATGGTTGATTCTCTGTTCGGCTGGAATGATAAGTAAAAGGAGAATTAGGTGGAATGAGGGTATGTAAGGTGGAATAAAGATAGAAATAATGATGTAATAATGAGATGTGGATGAGAATAGCCGTACTCTTGATAACTGTGTCGGGCAAAGAATTGACCTCCTTATTACAGTACCTATTCTTCAAGCGAACATGACCTAAACGTTGAGGAGATCAGGTGAATCTGATCATCGAAAAATCCCCGATCACAGTCAAATAAAAAATAAGGTTATGAACAATTTCACTCCTTTCCTCGACAAATAGGATGGCTAAGTCCTATAGAATCTAATTTTCAAAGGACGTGATCATCCTATGTCTGGTGAAGCTCGTCGATACTATGTTGATGACATTCAGATTGAGTAAATGAGTTGATGCATGTAGCCCTACCGTGAAGATAAAATGATTGAGGTAGAGAGTAAAATCTTCCCCTTTTTGTCATAAGCAAAAAGTTTGACAATCAACATAAAGTACAAATAAACAAGTTGAATAGTAGAGGAAATAGATGTCCAATACGTTTCAATCAGAACAAACTTAAAACAAAGATAAACAACATTTAAAGCAAAGATAAACAAACAAACATACATTATTCGTCTTTTATATATTAGCTTTTTGATGAAATACACATAAAAATAGCACAAACAAATTAAATGGATCAAACTGGAAAAACGAAAAATCTTTAGGATGGTGACACTTTGAAGCTTACTCTCTCACTTCAATCTTCTTCAGAACACTGGAATAACTCATGTTGCTAATGTAGGATAAAGGACATTATAGAGTAAATATCATGGTTTGGATGGACTTGGGTGGTAGGAGGTGGAGTCATGTACTATCTAGGGGTGTTCAAAATTTCAGAGTCAAATGGGTACCCGCTCCAACCCATCTATTTTAACCCTAATTCACGGGTACCCATGAAGGAATCTACGGGTCGGGTACCCATGAGTTTGTAACCCGCAAAACATTCTCGACCCGGTGGAAGCCTCACTTGGAAAAGTCGGGTACCCAGTCGGGTACCAACCCCACTTGGAAACCTGTTGATGAATACCCATTCATCACTCTTTATTCTTTTATTTTAGCTACAAAACCTAAGCAAAATACATGTAGAGACCTGTAAATAACAATAATTATCATTCGGCATGCATTGTGTAAATATGCATTTTTAGCATGTTTTTGTGCATAAATAAAAGAATAAAGAAATAAAAGAAAAAGAGAGAGATATTTAGAATAAATATTGAGCGACCTAATCCCAAGGGAGGGCTCAGCATGGGCCTGACCGCAAAAAGAACCCAAGTAGAGAGAGATAAGAAAGCTCATGTGTGTATATATACCTGTAAATAAATAAAATTATTTTCCTCTTAATAAAAATAAAATGGGTGTATATTTATTTGTATATATCTGTAAATACAAAACCAAATGAAAAATGAGAAAAATAAAAGCAAAATAAAAAGAGATAAAATTCCTTCTTCATTGTATATACCTACCTTGTACATAAAACCACTTATGTATTTATTTCCCCTTATAAATAAATAAATAAAAATCCCATAAAAATATGTACATAATCCATATTCCACAATGTAAATAAATAAAATAAAACCATAAAAATAAAAATATAATAAAAAGAAATAAAAATAAAATCAATTTCCAACATTGTATATATACCATGTATGTGTATAAATAAAACTATTTATTTCACCCTTGTAATTAAATAATAAAAATAAAATAAAAATACCTTATTATTCCAAATTTTATTTTATAAATAAATAAAATATAAAATTGGAATAAAATGTACAAAAATAAATAATTAAAAATCAAAAATAAAAAATGTATATTGTATATACCTATATATAATAATACTATTTTGTAAATACCTAATTTTTATTTCAAAAAAATAAATAAAAATCACAAAAAATAGTTTAAAAATAAATAAACAATTTTCATGTTTTAAGTTTTTCGAAATTAATTCATTTATTATTTTTTATTGAATTATCAAATATTTAATAATTGGCGCGCTCTGATTGGTCCACGCGGGATGTTGACCCCCGGTCAACTCCCCCCTTGGACCACCAGCCCGCGAATCCGACGCTTTGACCCGACTTTGCCTAATTTTCGCGCAGCGATCCGACTACCTCTCACCTAAACCCCGGGCTCCGATCCTTCCTCTTGCATCCGAGACCCACGCCTGACATGTTGCCTAGGGGTCCGTGCTTCACCAAGCCGGACTCGACGCCATCTTCTCGCACCTGCAGGAGTATAAAGCTCCAGCTCCGCCGCACGATTCACTCCATCTTTGGTCCTCCCCCTCGAGACCAGTGACCTCCTCCACCTCGCCTGAGTGACAACTGTGCGAGAGAGAGTAGCAGCGAGGCTCGGGCAGCTGGGAGCCACTGATCCGGCGATATCACCGCCGTGAGCTGCCGTGAGGTGGGCCAAGCCTCGGGAAGCGACGATCCCTTGAGGCCATAACCCCTGGAGCTCCGCCAGCTCCAGCATAGTCGATTTCCTCCACTAGGTAGCTCCGATAGACTGTAGGTTAGCGTAGATTTTAGTCTTTAGTTTTCTGTTCATGTAGCTCCGCCGCCATCGCCAGCCACCTCTGATCGTCCATCTGCCATCCCGACCCGACTACCACATTCGCCATTCTCCTCTCCACCTTCTCCACCCAGCCACCCCCCTGTCTCACCCCGGAGCAGGTCCCTCGCCTTCCTCCGCTGCCACTTCGCCGGAGGGTGCCATCCCACGTCACCCATTCACCCATTTCGCCTCTTACTCGGTCGAGGCACTTAGGGAGATCGAAAATGTCAATGCGCGATCAAAAACAATGATGCATGCAGGGGTTAGAGATGTGTACCTTGTCGCCAGCACTCTACATGTAAAATGATCCGCGTAGAATTTAAATACAGAAATAAACTATCCTATATGATGCAAGTAAACCGTCCTAGATGATAGCTTCTATTAACGGGCAAGAAAAAGTTAATTTGACTATGTCCAAATTACACTCTACTCTATAGGTATAGAAATTCTTATTTAGGGTGTTTGGACCTAATTAATTACCTAGCTCAAGCAAATTAATTAAAGCAATCAATAAGTAGCTCACGAAATCCACGTGAAACAAAGAAAATAAAGGCGATGAAAACAAATCCGGTGAGATCCCCCAAGTGTACCGACACTTGGCGAAACAGACCCCGCAACAAATGAATGTCCGTTTTCAATGGTTCAGATGCTAAAAATAAATAAAAAAGTCTCTCTCTATCTCTTTGGTCTCCTTCAATTCTTCTTCTCCTCCTCTCACGCTATCCTACGGCTTGGTAAAGAATCAAGTCGCCTCTACTTCACTTGGGTGCTTCGGCTCTCCTAGGATCGCCTCCTTCGCTTCGCGGGCCCTCGCAAGAAAAAGAAAAGAGAATGTGTAGAAACACAGTTATCAAATATAAGCAGAAAAAATGAAATCAAACAATGAATATGAACAATGGAGTGAATGTGGAAAAATATACACAAATATATACAACAAAGAATAGCATGTCAAAAGAGAAACCTAACTACCCTCGCTGTGCCTCCCCGGCAACGGTGCCATTTTGTTGACGCAGAAATCTTCAAGGATCGGTTGTTATTGATGGATATGTGGTTGTTATTATCCCCAAAAAATCCCGCAACAAACAAACATTTTTTTCTCTTCTCTCGCTGCAAAATTAACTAAAAGCGAATAATGAAGCAAGAGAAATTTTTACTACTTATTTTCCTGTATAGCGGACATGATCGAACTCAGGGAGGCTACAATTCCCAAGAGTTATTCAATTAATCAAAAATCAACTAAAAGAAAAAGCAGGGATCGCGAAGGCAAACTATCCTTGGTTTTTGTGAATTTTTCTCTTTTTATTTTTTAAATTTTTTATTTCAATTTTTTATTTTCTGATTTTCAACTTTTTAGTGATTTTAATTTTGCATTTTTTAATTTTCAAATAATGGACAATATGAACAAGATAAGAAATGTGTACACCAAACTCTTTTTGTAATTTTCAATTATATCAAAAATGCTCAAAAAATCCGGAGAAAATATTTTTGGATTTAAGGATTTTGGAATATTTTTGAATTTTTTTGTAGAATTTTCAGATGTTTTTGTATTTTTCTAAAAATTAGACAGTGGCAAAAATGAGAAACAGTGCACATCCTAGAGTAATTTACAACTTAAAATTATTTTAATGACTAAAACTTCTGAAAACTATTTTTATGATGAAATATATGCAAATTTATACAAACAGGAACCGAGATAATGATTTTTGGATTTTGTAGAATTTTTTTATGATTTTTAGTCTTTTTCATTTTTTTGGATTTGGAAAAGAATTAATGCGGGAAATTTTGGCAAAAATGAAAGGACAATAAAATAAAACTAATTTACTTTTTTTAGATTTTTTTGTAGCAATATTCAATTTTTTCTGAATTTTTGAATTGCAGGAAGAGAAAAAAGACACTGTTTTTTAATTTTTTAATAATAACAAATGAGTATGAAAAGCAATGAAAATTTTATGCTAGAAACATAAGCACATCCGGAGAATAGCATGAATTTTGGGAAATTTATTGTCCAATAAAAACATTTATTTCAATAAAAAAAGCAAGCAAAATAAGGTCTGGAAGTTAGGGACTAAACTGCAAATATTCAAAGTTTTGCATGAAACAATAACCAGAAATAAATAGAATGAAGTTTTCGCAATTTTACCTAATAAACACATGAGTTGCACGTGAGTTGCTGGAACTAGGGGCATTTTTATAAAGTGGGAAAAGTCCAGGGGCTCCGATGTAATTTATCTAGAATTTTTTTAATGATATTTCTTAGGGTTTGTGCTTCCCTTCGTTCTTATGTCTTCTCAAAGGGAGCCGTTGATGAATCTCAGATTCATCACTCTAAAAGTCATTAATTAAGCTCTAAACCCCTCAAAATCATTGGCATTGCTTCATTTATTCCACATAATTAGCATTCATGCATGTTTTGATAAGAATTGCATTTATCACTTATTTTCGCACAAAATAAGAAGCCAAAAATCCCAACCAAAATTGACCTGTAAATAGCCTAACTTCTTTGATTTTTAACTAATTCATGCTAACTCCAAATGACCCAAAACCACTCGATTGTTTACATATCACTAACACGAATAAATGAAAAATACAAAAAAAAATCACTAACCTAAATAAGTGGACCAAAAAAAACACAAACCTTAGTTCTAGGATTTCCGGACTAAACCCTAGTTCTTGAACTAATGCACATTCAATTACCTTCAAAACAAGACCAAGTTCAAGTGAATCAGAGCTCATATATGAAAGTTGGGTTTTGGGCCTCTTTTGAACATTTTGTATTTTAGCGGTTTTTAACCTATTATTTTATGTACATAATTAACTTATCTTATTTTATTTCTTTTTTATTTGTCTTCTTTGATGAGAGTTATATTAAAATGCACAAAAATCCAAATCCAAACTGAGCTTGAAATCAAAGAAACTAACTGAGTCTGAGTCTTCACTAACTGTCTGTACAAAAGTTCTCTTTTTCGTGTTTTATTTTATTTCTTCTTTTTCTTACTCAATAAAAATCCTAAAAAATAGATTAATGTGTAAATATTTATCTTAGATTTTATCATATTTTTTTCGGATTTTTATCTGGTTTAAAAATGACAAAAAAATCATATTTTACTATTTTTTAAGTATTTATCAAGATATTGATTTTCTGATTTTTGTGGGGTTGACACGTGGTCGCTCTTGGAGCCACCACATGTCACTCATTTTTGGATTTATTTTTTTATTTCATTTTTATAAAAAAAATTAAAAGGCCCACATGTGTGGAGCATGTGCCTCCGCACACATGCCCTGCACGTGCCTCTTCCACCACCCCAATATTGCCGCCACGTGTCACAATCGTGGCCATCCGATCTCGCCTTCCCCCAATTCCGCCAGCTGCTGCCACTACGAATCCCTCCATCAACCCTTATCGAATCCCCATGAATCTCGCAAGCCGCCAAATCTCCAATTACCATTCCTAACTTGGCCGGCCACTGCGAATCTCGCCACTGCCAATCGCCCTCTTCCGATCTTCATCACGATTGGCTTCCTTCTCCGATCGCCCCCCGATTTCCTTCCATCTCCAGCACCAATCCCCTCCGCTATTGAAATGTCGTCGCCCCCGATATTCACCTTCATGTGCCGATAAGCTCCTAATCCTAAGGATACCTCCGATGGTGATAGCCCGAGGCCCTTCACCCAGCGGCGAGATTCGAACCACCACCTCCTTGCTTCGTTGCAGCGCGGACAAACTCCACCTCCTGCTCTCGCTCCGACATCACACTGTCGAGCTTACGTCTGAGTTCATCACCTTCGACTTCGTATTCTCTGCCGGTCACTTCCTCTGCGCGAGCTGCTTGTGCACAAATCTTCATCGACAACCTCCAAGCTCCCCGTCGTTGGCATCACCGCCACGTCTTCTCCATCGGAGCTGCGACCCTCTTCAATGCTCATCATCAACATCAACCTCCACCACCACGATGATAGCCTGCTGCAACCTAGACCTCCGCGTCGGCTGCAACAGCGTCCTCTGCAGCAAGTTCCATCGACATCCAGCACTCCGCTGTGACTCCGATCAACAACGTCCGGGTAGCACCGCTCCTCCCCGACCCAGGAGCTCAGCCCCTTCCAGCCGCTCCGCCTCACCACCGAGCGGGAGGCCCGAGGCCCCCCCACGCACGTGCAAGGCATGAGCGCTCGGGGGGAACGTCATTCATCCCCGGGGCGTGTGATGCACGTGACCGCTGGGTAAATTACGAAGAAACCCTCGGTGGTTCACGTATTTGCAGAGGAGTCCAGTAACCAAGGGTCACGTGCTTGGCACGCGACCTCTTGAAAATTTTGCATCACATCCCCTAGTATTTTTGGTAATTACATTATAGTCCTTCTACTGTATTTTTATATTTATTTAAATATTGTAATTGTAGTAATACCCCTATGTTCTCCTTTAGTTTTGGACCTCTAAGTTGCATATTTTCATTATTTAAAAAATAACATGATGTTCGTCAATTAATTCTCTACATCTTGGCATATGTTGGACATTTTTGTGATCGGTGGTTAATTATTGATTAATTATTTTGTGGAAAATTACATATTTTGCCCATTTTATGCTATGAAATTCTTAACTAATTAACCGTTGCTCTAAAAATTACCAAAAATTCACAGATTGTAGAATTAATTATCTTTTACATTGTGCCTAAAATGAATTATTTGCATACATCGTTTTCCCTATAAAAATCATTTTGCATATTTCGATCTTTAATTTTTAATAGATATTAAATCTTGTATTTTTGAGGTTTAGGATTTTTCTGATATCCATCATCGGTGATAGATCTTGGATAATTTTATCCCTTGAGAATAATTAGGTTTAATATTTATTATAATTAATTATTGAAATTCACTTTGTTTACATTAAAAATTCATAAAAAATTCATTTTACATCCAAAAATTCCAAAAAATTATAGTGCATTCATTTCATCGTAATTGTCATCTTGGCCAAGTTCATATTTTTAGGACATCATTTGACTAACCTTTATATTTTAGTCCCTAAAATAGGCCAAAGTTGCATTTTGCATCCCAAATTGCATTAAAAAAAGATCGCCTCGAAAATCATGCATGAACTTTGATAGATAAAATTCTAGGTTGTTCCTTTGCCTCCTTGAGTTCGACCTTAGGACTTGTCCAAGTAAAATAAACATAAACCACACGATTAAAAATTGACTAAATAATTGTGGTTATTTCTTGACCGATTCCGATTGCCCGCCTACAACGAAATGACATTCATAATTTAGTGCACGATAATCCATGTATTTAACCGAGGGCATTTCAGACCCGTCAGATGGTACCATTGTCGGGGAGGCAAACAACTTAGATTTTTATCTAAAAAAATTTTTATTCAGTTTTCCGCATTCGGGTAGTCTGGCCCCCGAATCTTCACTATAAATTCCATTTTTTTCCTGCATTTTTATTTTATTTTCAGCATTTATTTTCTTATTTTTTTATTATTTTTTGAGTCACTCTCTTACATTTTCTCTCTTATTTTTCTTGCGAGGTACCCGACGTACGTGGAGCGATTTTTGGAAACTGAAGCATCTTCAATGACTTCCAAAAAGCCATAATTAATTTAAGATCGACTCAAGTCGTGAGAGAGCGTAGACTCTAGGATTGTATTTTCTGCAATTTTATTCTTTGTAATTAATTGCTCATTTATAGCGGTATCCGTTTGGACTCTCGCGTGTGTACAAAGACCTTGAACTTTTTCTGTGGTGTGTCGTAGCCTGTTTCATTCTCCGATGAGGGTGGGGTCCGACTTGAGTGGCGCTTAGGATAGACCTACACATACGACTATTAGAACTTTTTAATTTTTGATTGTGCTCGTAGGACCAGGGCTACACTTCACTTTAATTGAGACACACATTAAATCATTCAATTTAGTCAAATTCAACTCAATTCTTCCCCGCTAATAGAACGTTCTGCTTGGTGTGGTTTTCATCAGCTTACATTCATTTTTTCAATTCTTGTATTGCATCCCACGTGGAGATTGCGAGGAATCACTGCAAGTCTTCTAAATGAGCATACATCATCGTTTTTCGTGTGCATCAGCTTTTCCTGAATTTCTCCCTCTTATTTTGTCACATAATTTCAAAGGAAATTGGGACTGAACGGTAGACGTGTATTTGTGTTCACTTAATTTTTCAGTGATCGCCTAATTAAAATTGGGACTGCTAAATATAGCCGATTTTAAACAACCCATAAAATCAAGAATTTTTGCGGGAGAGCAACCCTGACCTTGGATTCTTTTATTTTTCTGAGTGAGCGAGAGATGACACTTAAGGCTAGAGCCCAAATCCATATTTTCATATTGACTACTGATTCTATAAAAATGATTAGCTACTTCTCAGTGAAGATCTACCGGTAGCCGGTAAACGGTCCGGATTTCCTTAGCAGAGTGGGTGGTTTAAAGGACACTGCGTAAGGCTCCGTCCTTAAGTAACACGGGTAGCCATTTTACGGTCCGTACTTACACCCATACTGGTTGAAAGTAGGTACGACTAGTCGTGAGAATTCGGGCCAGCCATTAAGAAAATTTCCGACACCAAACAGCTCGCTAATTATTTTCCAAGATTAATTTATCACTAACTAAAATCGAAAAGATAATTGCTGAACTCTTACGGCTTCATTGTGTGAGTTGTTGAACTTGAGGTTTGATTTGTGTTTGATTTGTATGCGTGGACCGATTGCGAAGATCAAAAGCCGCACACTTGTGCCATCACTCTTCTTTCTTGATTGAAAACAGATCCACCATGTCAACCAATAAACCTCCTTCGAAAATTATGGAACTTTTGTCCAAGTACCCATCATATCTGCATCATGAAAATAAATTCACCTCGGTTAAACCCAAACTGTCATTCCTTTCAGCTCTTTCAAAAATGACGGAACTATCCAAGAATCTATCAGAGCTATACTATGAAAATGAACTCGTCTCAGTTAGACCCAAAGTTGCAAAACCTCCTTCAACTACACATCATCCAACTTCCACAAGAGACTGTCGCTCATCAACAGATCCAACACTCCCTACAAATACGATCTACTTCATGAATGAGAATCCTTTGTATTCGGATAATACAAACCAACAACCAATTGAGGTCTCCACTTTTTCATATGTCAATCCTCTCTATTCCGATCATACAATCCATCCTTCATATTCTGTAAATGTTAATCCATCATTCATGGGAGATTATAACCTAATGATCGAATTTAACACTTCTTCACATCTTTCACCTTCCCCACCCTTGAACATAAATGAACAACCATCATCTTGGATTGATCATGACAACCCCATCTTCAGACATGACACTCATATAGAGGAATGGACTGATACATCGACACACATAAACCTTGTATGGTGACTCCACAATATCAAGGTCCGACCAATCATGATTAAAGGAATGAATTCTACTCAGAGCAACTACACATGCCTGAATCACACCATGGTTTCTATCCTATTGAGCATACTCCTTCCATGATTTTAGAGGAGAAATTTTCAGAAGATAAGGCCATATATTCAATATTCAAAGAAGATCTTATCCTAGCTCATACATGAAAGTGGAAGATGAAATTATTGGATCTCAAAATGGAAAATAAAAGAATACTCATGAAACTACAGAAACTGCTCCTGAAAATTCTTTGGAGGATGACATTTCGAGGATCACTAAGATATGAATTAATGGAGGAAAAATTCAGAAATTGTACTAGCTAACTCAGTTTATTTTATGGAAGCTCGGGTACGAAAGTGGAGGATAAAATAATTGGATCTAATATTGAGAACCCCGAGGATATTCAGAAACCCATAGACAACATTCACCCTAGGATGACTCTGACAGCAACACATCTACATACTATTCCCCTAGGAATGATTGTGCATCTGACTCTTACTTGGAACATCAAAGCCCCTTCTCATCTACGGAACACACCACATCCACACACCACACAGAAAATACCAAAAAAATTGAAATATTAAAAAACAAACAAAAAATCGAAAATCTCGAAAAATACATAAAAATTGAAACTGAAGAAGATCTGAAGAATTTGGATCCTGCCTTATGGGAAGCACTGGAGAAAAGATTAATTTTTGAACTTCCCTTTATACAGACCATTGAACACTTCCCCGACCTTAAAGGATTTGTAATGGACAAATTAATGTTGAAAAAGTCGGGTAGGATAAGAACAAAGACTGAAAGACATATCTTGTCAATGGCCTCCTCCTTGGTGTTGAGGAGAAAAAACAAGAGCTGCATAGTGAAGCGATTGCCCAAATTTGACCGTGAAATCAAAGATATAATTTTTACCCATGCTCGAATTGATGACGACTCACCAATCAATATCCTCCTGACCTCTGTATTTCACAACCTCAAACTCGGACCTATCAGGAAGATATGAGAGATCATTTAACTGGCTGATCGATCGATAAAACGACCGAGAAGAACCATTTCTGTCATCATGACATTCCAAGGTGCTCCGCTCAAAGTGGAATTCACGATCATTGATATTGAGCATCAAGGAGAAGTCATCCAGTCTCCAATTATTCTCGGGAAGCCATTCTTGGCATTGGCTAAGGCAATTATTGAGTGTGAGACTCGGGGAATCAATTTTATAGCATTGGAAGCACTTTGATCTCACCCAGTCTTTGAGGAACCACGATTTTTTGAGGCAACCCACAACGTCCTCGGCAGTCGTAACCATCAAGTGGTATAAGAGCCCTACCCCGTTGCTACATCTGAGATAACGGTTGTTGATGAAATTATTGGTTTAGTGACTCTCCCTCCTGCTCCATTCCCAACTGCTATCACCATAGAAAATCAAATATATGACTCATACGATCCTGAGACTTATTCATGGTCGCACCCTGGGTCAACCTATTCTAACTACCTTGATCAAATCAACTCGACACAGGAATGCTCCAACATCAAATCAATTAAGAACGAACATGCAGAGACTCTCCCCACTATTTCAATTCCTGTGAATCTCACAATAGAAAAGTTTTTCTTATATGATCCTGAGACTTGTGCATGGTCGCACCCTGGGTCAACCTACTCTGAATACCTTGACCAAATCATTCCAACTCAGGAGTATACCAACATTAAGAAGACTAAGAACAAACGCGCAGGACAAACACCGACCAAGGAGAAAATTTTCAACGGTTATTCATCTGGATACTCAAGTGGACTAACACCTTCACGAAACAAAATGATTGATCCTTCATCTAAAAAGAAAGTCACCTTCGATCTTCCAGAAGAGGAATCATCTGATGATCCCTCATCAGGTACGAAGAAGATAATCCACATGAGTGGGGTCTGTTCGGATGTTCTAAAACCATATCTTCGCAAGGATCCAAACTTCGATTCCCATTGGACGAATCCCATTCCTCACTATTATTCATCCAAAGCTGATTCTCCTGGTCTCATCAAATGTACTGGAATAATTTCTTATGAGTTGACTGAGACTGGTGCTTCAGAGTATTCATCCGAGGATGAATCGCTTGATCCCAAGAAGGAACAAATTCTGAGAAAACAACTGAAGAAACAAAAAGACAAGAATATCTGGAGTGTATCCACTTTCAAATACTATTCCTTTGAGGATAACTCTGATGATGGTTACCTTTCATCTGACTCATACACTTCATCTACTATCCATCATGATTTCTTTGAGGATAACACTGATAATAGTTGGGAATCCTATGATTCATCTCCTTCTCATCATTACGATCTCCCACCATAGGCTTACAAGAAGATCGGCCGAAAACTGCCTTAATCATCAGCTACCCACCCTCCCTCCCGACCACATCAGTCTCCTTGTACATCCTCTTCCTCTACTCAGGTCAAGGCCTAAGTATAGGGGGGGACCGATGCCATCTGTACATACCATTCTCCCCATCTCATGATCGCCTCATTTCCACCCTTCTTCCTCACTTAGGCTGACCAGAGCCTAAGTATAGTGGGAACCAATGCCCATTTGTATATACTCTCTTCATCCACATATCCCGACCACCTCATTTTTTTCGCTCTTCTTCTATACTTAGACTGTTCACAGTCTAAGTATAGGGGACATACCAATCTATCTTTTTCTTTTTTTACTCTCTTACGCTTAGCCCGAGCTATGTCTTCTTTACGCTTCTTGTGCTATGAGGACACTGCACTCGCTAAGTATAGGGGGATCTGTGTATATACTATGTATATATTTTAACCATATCTCATACTTTCGCGTAAGTCTATATGTCTTTACGGGGTGGGTAACTAACTTGAAAAAAAAGAGTTTTTGCTACTAACACTGACTGTGTCCAACCCAAAATTCTTGAAAAAAATGGCTTCTTATTTGCATTAAAAAAAACTTTTCAAAAAAATCACAAAAAATCCCTTGCATAAAAAATGTGTCTGCATTTCACACACCTGCACTTCATCCAGCATTACATTTGCATCTGTGAAAAGTCCTTGGGTTCTGAGCCGAGTTATGAGCAGAAACTGAGAGTGATCTGGACTTGACCTTAATCCACCTAATTTTCAGAGGAACTTCACTGAGAAATAGGATTTTAGAAACTTCATGTCTATAACTTAATTCTTTGAGTTCAACATGACAATGTGCAGTGTTTGACTCTTTGTGTCAAACCTGGTCTCTTCATTCTGGGTACAACTCTGGAATAAGGAATTAATTTGTACTCTCACACTATGCACTTAGCTCAACTCAGACGGGATGTTGGAAGACTGTGTGAGTTTCTTTTCTGGTAGCGTGGAAATCTAAAGACCGGAGTATGGGTTAAAATAATGCTTTTGAAAAGGGATGGACGACTGGGCACAATTTTTTCTAAGACCCCAAAACATGTACGGAAAAAAGATTCTATATCCGTAGGGGCACAACAAGATCCAAGTAGAGCTACCAAAAATCCAAATACAAAGAAACCACTACCAAATAAATATCTGACCAAAAAGGTCCAAGCTTCAAGAAAACCTGCAGATCTTGGTAGAGACTGGCTACATTGGCTAGCTTCATAAGGAGAGGTGACTACACTGGCCACCCTCCAGTTCTTTTCTCCTTCTTCTAACTTCTCCCCCATTTCGATTGTGAACACAGCGCGACAGACCTTAGAAGGAAATACCTGACTCCCTGAGGATGAGTTATTGAAGAGGAGGTTTGCATGGTAGTCTGACAATCTGGATGGAAAGAGCTAAAACCTTTCACACACATGAGTCGATTGTTCAATGTTATAGGGTATGCTTTGGGAAGAGGATTGATCTAAGATGACTTCTGAGCCGAAACTATGACAATGATATGTAAAACTTGAAGGCTGCTGATTTTAAAATCCAAGTCTCAGAAGTTGCGCCAAACTAATAATCCAAAGGTCGAGTCTAGTTTCATTTTTACCTTCAGCTCATGGTCTTGGTATGGAACCCAATATCATTTCATCTCATGACATTTCCTTTGATGCTCAGGGACGAGCATGGTTTCAGTATAGGGGGATGATGAATCTCATATTTATCACTCTAAAAGTCATTAATTAAGCTCTAAACCCCTCAAATTCATTGGCATTTCTTCATTTATTCTGTAAAATTAGCATTCATGCATGTTTTGATAAGAATTGCATTTTATCACTTATTTTCGCACAAAATAAGAAGCCAAAAATCCCATCCAAAATTGACCTGTAAATATCCTAACTTCCCTGATTTTTAAATAATTCATGCTAAATCCAAATGACCCAAAACCACTCGACTGTGTACATATCACTAACAAGAATAAATAAAAAATACAAAAAAAATCACTAACCCAAATAAGTGGACCAAAAACCCAAACCTTAGTTCTATGATTTCCGGACTAAAACCTTCATATATTCCCCATCCAATGTTCGATTTGATCCTACTCACTTTTGAACTAATGTACATTCAATTATTTTCAAAACAAGACCAAGTTCAAGTGAATCGAAGCTCATATGTGAAAGTTGGGGTTTGGGTCTCTTTGTACATTTTGTATTTTAGCGGTTTTTGACCTATTATTTTATGTACATAATTAACTCATCTTATTTTATTTCTTTTTTGTTTGTCTTCTTTGATGGGATTTTTATTAAAATGCGCAAAAATCCAAATCCAAACTGAGCTTGAAATCAAAGAAACTAATTGAGTCCGAGTCTTCACTAATTGTCTGTACAAAAGTTGTCTTTTTCGTGCTTTATTTTATTTCTTCTTTTTCTTACTCAAAAAATCCAAAAAAATAGATTATTGTGTAAATATTTATCTTTGATTTTATCATATTTTTGTGGATTTTTATCTAGTTTAAAAATGATAAAAAAATTATAAAACCCAAAAATCAAGGAACTCTATGTACATAGGATACCCCAAAAATATCACTTTGTGCAAATGATCGATTTTGGTTTTGGTTCCTTTATGGAATTGTAGATCTCATCAAAACGAGCAATTTTCATGAAGAAACTTTTTTATTTGAGGTCATTTACTATTATTTATGTATTTATCAAGGTATTTATTTTCCAATTTTTATGGGGCTAACACGTGGCAGCTCCTGGAGCCGCCAAATGTCACCCATTTTGTATTTATTTTTTTATTTTGTTTTTATAAAAAAAGTAAAAGGCCTGCACGTACGGAGCACGTGCCTCCGCGCACGTGCCATGCACGTGCCTCTTCTGCCACCCCACTATTGTCGCCACGTGTCACAATCATGGCCGTCCAATCTCGGCCGATCGGACGACCACTGCTCTTCGCCTTCCCCCAATTCTGCAAGCTGTCGCCACCGCGAATCCCTCTGTCAACCCTCCTCGAATTCCTGCGAATTTCACAAGCTGTCAAAACTCCGATAGCCCTTCCTAACTTGGCCGGCCACCGCGAATCTCGCCACCGCCAATCGCTCTCTTCCGATCTTCATCACGATTGGCTTCCTTCTCTGGTCGCCCCCCATTTTCCTTCCATCTCTGGCACCAATCCCTCCGCTATTTAAACGCTAACGCCCCCGATCTTCACCTTCATCCACTGATAAGCTCCTAATCCTAAGGATACCTTCGGTGGTGACAGCCCGGAAGCCCTTGACCCAGCAGTGAGATCCGAAGCACCACCTCCTTGCTTCGTTGCAGCACGGGCAAACTCTGCCTCCTGCTCTTGCTTTGGCTTCATGCCGTTGAGCTTACGCCTGAGTTCATCACCTTCGACTTCGTCTTCTCCGCCGGTCTCTTCCTCTGCACGATCTTCCTGTGCACAGATCTTCATCAACAACCTCCAAGTTCCCCGCCGTTGGCATCACTGCCATGTCTTCTCCATCGGAGCTGCAACCCTCTTCAACGCTCGTCATCAATGCCAGCCTCCACCGCCACGACGACAGCCTGCTGCAACCTAGACCTCCGCGCCGGCTACAAAATGAATTGCATTGTGCCCAAAATGAATTGCATTTGCATGCATCGTTTTGCCCCCTAAAAATCATTTTGCATATTTCGATCTTTATTTTTTAATAGATATTAAATCTTGTATTTTTGAGGTTTAGAATTTTCCTGATATCCCACCTAGTGATAGATCTTAGATAATTTTATCCATTGAGAATAATTAGGTTTAATGTTTATTATAATTAATTATTGAAATTCACTTTATTTGCATTCAAAAATTCATAAAGAAAATTCATTTTACATCCAAAAATTCCAAGAAAAAACTATAGTGCATTCATTTCATCGTAATTGTCATCTTGGCCAAGTTTCATATTTTTCGGACATCATTTGACTGATCTTTACGTTTTAGTCCCAAAAATAGGCAAAAATTGCATTTTGTATCCCAAATTGCATTAAAAAATTACAAAAAAGTCCGCCTCGAAAATCGTGCATGAACTTTGATAGAAACAATTCTAGGTTGTTCCTTTGCCTCCTTGAGTTCGACCTTAGAACTTGCCCAAGTAAACTAAACATAAAACCACGCGATTAAAAATTGAGTAAATAATTGTGGTTATTTCTTGACCGATTCCGATTGCCCGCCTACAATGAAACGACATTCATATTTTAGTGCACGATAATTCACGCATTTAACCAAGGGAATCTCAGATTCATCACTCTAAAAGTCATTAATTAAGCTCTAAACCCCTCAAAGTCATTGGCATTTCTTCATTTATTCTACATAATTAGCATTCATGCATGTTTTGATAAGAATTGCATTTTATCACTTATTTTCGCACAAAATAAGAAGCCAAAAATCCCAGCCAAAATTGACCTGTAAATAGCCTAACTTTCCTGATTTTTAACTAATTAATGCTAACTCCAAATGACCCAAAACCATTCCACTGTATACATATCACTAACAAGAATAAATGAAAAATACAAAAAAAATCACTAACCTAAATAAGTGGACCAAAAACCGAAACCCAAGTTCTAGGATTTCAAGACTAAAACATTCATATCTTCCCCATCATCTAATTTGATCCTACTCACTTTTGAACTAATTTACATTCAATTACCTTCAAAAAAAGACCAAGTTCAAGTGAATCGGAGCTCATATGTGAAAGTTGGGTTTTGGGCCTCTTTTGTACATTTTGTATTTTAGCGGTTTTTGACCTATTATTTTATGTACATAATTAACTCATATTATTTTATTCCTTTTTTATTTGTCTTCTTTGATGATATTTTTATTAAAATACGCAAAAATCCAAATCCAAACTGAGCTTGAAATCAAAGAAACTTACTGAGTCCGAGTCTTCACTAACTGCTTGTACAAAAGTTGTCTTTTTTGTGTTTTATTTTATTTCTTCTTTTTCTTACTCAATAAAAATCCAAAAAATAGATTAATGTGTAAATATTTATCTTTGATTTTATCATATTTTTTCCGGATTTTTATCTGGTTTAAAAATGACAAAAAAATTATAAAACCCAAAAATCAAGGTGCTCTATGTACATAGGATACCCCAAAAATATCAATTTATGTAAATCATCGGTTTTGGTTTTGACTCCTTCATAAAGCTATAGATTTCATCGAGACGAGCAATTTTCGTGAAGAAACTTTTCCGATCTGAGGTCATTTACTATTTTTTTAAGTATTTATCAAGGTATTTATTTTTCGGTTTTTGTGGGGATGACACGTGGCAGCTCCTGGAGCTGCCACGTGTCATCCATTTTGGATTTATTTTTTTATTTCATTTTTATAAAAAAATTAAAAGGCCTGCACGTGCAGAGCACGTGCCTCCGCGCACGTGCCCTGCACGTGCTCCACTGGCCACTTCCTACTGCTGCCACGTGGTCGAATCACGACCGTCCAATCTCGACCAATCGAATGACCGTTGGCCTTCTCCTTCCTCCCCCTTCTTTCCCATTCTGGGCCGCCGCCTATCGCTGTGATATCTCCTCCCTTGATCTCGTCATCCTTCCGCTGATCCACCGCAGCGTCGCCCCCGCGGATCCTCCGCTCGCCATCAGATCAATTCCACGCCTCGCCACGATCTCCATCGCCAATCAAATCGCACCTTTCTTCTTCACACGATTCAATCGAACCTAAGATGCATTGATTTCGTCCGATATCAGATCGCCATTAACCACTCCTTCCATTCTTGAACCCCGCCGCCATCTCATCACCGATCTCGTCAACCTCACCGATTATCTTCCATCTCTGATGTCACCCTTCGTTATTTAAAGAGCATCGCCGCGCCTCAATGGAGCACATCCGTCGTTCAACTCCAAGGAAACCTCTCCGGTGCTGACAGCCCGGTTTGCCTCCCTCACAACGAGATCCGAGGGCCCGTCCTTTGTTGCAACCCCCCTCCTCAGCGGCAAGCTGCTCTGCTCTGGCTTCCCTGCCATAGATCCCCCACCTCCAGGTACCCTCCTCCGACTTCGCAACTCCACCTCGCTCCTCTCTGATTAGGGATGTCAATCTGGGTCTACCCATTGGGTACCCAACCCAAACCCGCCTCATTTAAGGATCCAAAACCCATCCCATTTACTTTGGACGGGTTTGGGCTTTGAATTTGACTACCCATGCAGGTATGGGTATGGGTATGGGTTTCGGATTGCCTTGTGGGTACCCGAACCCGAACCCGCACCAAACCCAAATAAAAAATATATATAAAGATAGATGTGTGTTGCATTTTTATCAAACTATTCCCAAATCCATTTCATATCTAATACGCATCGATCTACATGTATAAATTTCCAACTCGTTTTTCTCCTCTCCATCTATTTATTCATATTCAGCTAACTTTTTGTATATTTAGTAAATAAAAATTATCAACACAAAAGAGTCAAACACTTAACATATATAAACCTTTAATATTCTCTATATATTACGCATTTTTATGAATCGCCATATTACACGATCTCACTCTATCTTGTTATCTGTGAAAATCTTGTATACATTTATAAACAACTTAAGATTTACCATGTCGAAGATATGGATATCCATTGGATACATGGGTATCCGACGGGTATATGGGTACCTATTAGAAATTACCCGTTTAATAAATGGGTGGGTATGGGTAGTTATATTATAAATGGGTATGGGTTTGGGAATAGTAATACCTGCCCCAAACCCGACCCGCTGACATCCCTATCTTTGATCCTCCACTCTTTTCATTCGTTCCACCTTCATTACTCCGCTCCTCCGCCGTCATCGATACCATCCACGATCACCTCCGCCAGCTCCGGGTCTGCATCTCGACCTCCAAGCTATCTGGACCTCAACACTACCACCGCCAACCACTTCATCAACGGGCAGGCACCTTCTTTGAGCACAGATCTTTACCGACAACCTCCAAGCTTCGCCGGCCCGCTGCACCTCCTCCACCACGACTTCACCGTCACTAAGGCATCACATCGCCAGCGTCTCCTGCCCGGACGACCGACGGCCGTGTGTCGGCCAGCCTGTACCTGACTACAGCCGTTAGATCCAAAACGTCCAAGATCTTGACCGTCCAAAAATGACCAACCTTAGGCATCAGATCAAGCCTCATCGACGGTTCAGATTTAAAGATCAGCCTCGGGTCCAACCCTGGTGCTTCGGGCATCACCGAGGGACATCGACCCATCATGTGGAACTTCGGACCGACCCTGCACCTGAGCCAACCCACTCGCATGTGCCTCGCACATGACCTGGTGAAAAATTGTAGAAGAGCCCTCGCCATTCCGCTAATTGCACATCTGCCCCTGCCGACCAAGGGTCACGCGCTTGGCACGTGACATCTTGGAGATTTTGCAAAATACCCCTAGGGCTTCCAGTAATTACATTTCAGACCTTTCTTTATATTATCTTATTCTATATTATTGCAGAAATACCCCGATATTCCCCTGTTGTTTCGAATTGCCACATTGCATTATTTTATTTATCAAAAATAGGCATTTTGTTCTACAACTAATTCTCTACATCTTGTCATATGTTTGATATTTTTGTGATCAGTGGTTAATTAATAATTAATTGTTTTGTGGAAAATTGCATACTTTGCCCATTTTGAGCTCTAAATTTCATAATTGATTAACCGTTGTTCTAAAATTGCCTAAAAATCATGGATTATAGAAGTAATTGTGTTTAACATTATGCCAAAAAAGAATTGCATTTGCATGCATGGTTTGCCTTGTAAAAATCATTTTTCATATTTCGATCTTTAAATTTTAATAGGTATTAAATCTGATATTTTTGATGTCGCCGCACGCTTCTCTCTTTTATATCTACCCGTACAGCTGGCGTGATTGTTGAGATGAAAAGTGGCCTCATTGGAGACAAAGTTCAGCGGTGGCCGCAAACGGCGGGCCTTGCGGGACTCTTGGTGGAGGAGGAGGCACTGGGCGGTGGGAGTCGCAGAAGGTCACCACACAGGTGGCAGGGTTCCCGTGGTGGTCGAGCTGGAGCAGCTCGCGGTAGGGCTGGATCGTCGATGAAGAGCAGCTGGTGTAGGGGCGCGGTGACCACGCGCAGGCGGTGAAGGATCTGGTGGTCGGGCTTCATGGCGCGCAGGCGACTGGCGGTGGAGGATTGCTCAAACGGAGGGAGGAGACTATCGGTGGGCGCGCGGTGCTCGACGGCGAGGAGGTGGAGGCTTCACGGCCTCGTGCGTGGAGGTCGGCGGTCAAATGAGGAAGACTGCGGTGGACTGTGGCGCGCCGGGAATGCACGGACGAGGGTGGCTAGTAGTCGAAAGTCAATGCACTAGTGTACGCTAGCTAAATTTTGTTTTATATAATTATTTTATTATATGATTATAAATCAGAAATGATAAAAAAATTTATAGTTTTTTAACAATATAGGAACGATAAATTTTTTTTAATTTTTTATTTGTTTTTAGGTGATCTTACAAAAGAAATGTTAGAGAGAAGAAAAAAATCTTTTTTTAATTTTTTTATATATTTTTATTTATAAACAAATTAGGACACGAGCACGATGGCTTGGTCCCGAAATCAAACGGAAGAGGTGAATGGGGATCCGGCAAAAAATGAGTAATGTAGCCGAGTCTCCGGCCACTGTGCCTGACTGGAGTTGAGAGATCGTGATAGGTAGAAACGAATGCGTAGAGATCGAGAAAGTGAGATGAAATATCGAGTTGGTGGCAGATCAAATCATGATGGATTTTAAGATCTAAAAAATGACAATGAAGAAAAATGGTAGAAAATAAAACTATGATTAACCTAGGATAAAAATAAGAGAAGAAAAGTGATGGATCTCACCTTAGGAGTGGAAAAGACATTGATCACCTCGACAAAGGCCGACTCGCTATCATCGGACGGCTCGGAGACTAGGCACCCTTCGGTGATAAGAAGACTCTAAGAGATCGGGCTCCTCTCACTAAAGATTGATCAAATTGGAATGAGGGAGAAGGAGCCATATAAATAGAAAAGATAATGGAGTTCGATTTTTTTGAAATTTTGAATGAATATAAGAGATAAGAGAGAAAAATTGAAATGAGATAAAGATAAAGAGAGATACTAGTGTTAAAAATATTTACAAAAATTAACTAATTTTTTGTATTTTCATCACTTTATTACTTTGAAAAATAAATGTTAATTTTTTTTATTTTTTTGTGGTAGTTAGTTAGGAAAATAAACTATATACATATGCTACATACATATATGACATTATATACATGGGTAAATAAGCAAATTTGTTTTTTCTTTCAAAATTTTTATTTTTTTATTTTTTTTAAATAATTAGTAAAAATATTTACAAATATCTACAAATACAATATATACAAAATACATGGGAAAATTGCACAAACCACCCTAGAAAACCAACTTTTCACCCGTAACTCTAAAATTATGAAATCATAGCCATTTTAAAGATAATTTAATTTAGAATACAATGGAAGTGAGTTTGGTTTAATTGGAGTTCATATGGAGCCGAAATTGGTCTTTCAATTATCGCTTAGTGGCTTTTTCCAAGTGTGGTTGATTCTATTTTGTACATAGTTTGATTGTGCAATTATTTTTATTAATTAGAAAAAAAATTATTTACAACTTTTGTTTTGAAAATTATTTTGTTTGAGGTCAATTTATGTACAAATAAAATAGTGTAGTACACAAATATACATAACACATTCTTTTGGATTTTCTGATTAAGGACCCTTTCTCCCCCTACATTATTCCTGGTCGATCAGGTCAAGTCTTGACCTTCTCTCGGGGTTAGGGTCAGCCTGTATCTATTACATATATGCAGACTTCCTTTTTTCTTTTCTTTATTTTTCCTTTCTTTCTTTCTTTATTTATTTTAGGTTAAAATGGTAAGAAGTTTACAATATTTACACACAGATGAAAGTTAGTAAGAATATGGAGTTAGTATTATATACATGTGTTTTATAAGGGATTTTAAGCTAAAATAAATGAATAAAGATGATGAAATGCATATTCATAAATGCCCCATACCCATCCAATCACCTAGACCTTGCACAGGCTTGGAGATCAAAGTTTCCACCTCTATCGCACACTAGAGACCTCCGCCTCACTTCATCTCCATCTATTTTGGCCCCAAAAGATGCCCATACTCGTCGCTTTTTGTTGTAAAAACTAACCTTGCAGGTCCGGAACGTTGAAGGCCTCTATTGAGGTGATTTTGAAGTCAAAGGATCAACTCTAGGTCACCAGAAAGAATCGAGCCACCAGGACCCCATTGCTAGGTCTTGGAGCACATTGTGACCCTCAACAGCTTCGACAACGTCCAATGGATCTATTCCCACCATCAACAAGGTAGGAGGAGATCAAAGCCACCTAGGAGCGATGATCAAAGTTCGTCGGAGTTGTGTTCTTGAGTTGTTCTTCCTCCACCATTCAGAGTTATTCGATCGAGGACCCATTCCAGGTCGAGCAGCAACCGTGGATGCCATGTGTTTCGGCCCTTCGATAAGGTGTTGAGATCTAATCTCAACCACACATTCGCGAACTGGTATCATGGGATCCGGGCTACCCACATGGATAAGTGAAGACCTATATGTTGTCCATCAACGTACGTGGGGTTATTGCATCCTCTGCCTCTGCTTTTTTATTTACTTTTTAGCCCAGAAACATTCATCTACAGTTTAAATATTTTTGTAATATTTGTATTTTGACCATCACCTTTATTTTATTTGCACTTAGGTCCTCCGCCATGTTACCTCATGTACGCATAGATGTGAGGCGATGGGGCATTTTGTAGAGGACCACCTCCAAGTTTCTGTATTTCGAATTAGTGCTATAATTTCAATATGGAAAAAATGGGGCTACCCCCATCCCATTTTTCACAAATTTTTTATTTTTTTGGAAAGATATCACTGTGTATATTCATCCCTATATCCCTCATATACGCCATTCGAATTTTGTCAGAAATAGAAACTCGTACAACCTCCATCTAGACATTCATTTTTTAACGGTCGCAGGATTTTTTAAATCGACCCTATTTGGATGGAGGCCATAGGAGTCTTTGTTTCTGACGAAATTCAAATGGCATATAGGAGGGATATAGGGATGAACATACATGGCGATATTTTTCAAAAACAAAATAAAAAAATTGATAAAAAAACAGGGCGGGGCAGCCCCATACAACCCTTTTAATATTAAGATTACGAAAATTGCACCAAGAACTGGATATTTTATAAGATTACGAAAATACCCCTATTAGTATTAAATATTTTTTTTATTGCTTTTATTTTATTAAATGTCTCTTATGCTCTAAAAATTCTAGGAAAATGAGGATAGAAGCATGATATTTAACTTGATCACATATATTGTGGAGTCTTTTTATTCTTTTTTTCTAATTATTAAAAATTTAAATTGGAGCATTTAATCCTTGTATGCTTAGAAAAATAAAAAAAATAAAGCAACTTCTAAAGATTCCTAAAAATTAGGGCATCTTTCTTAGTATATTTTATTCCAGACCAAAAATCACTAAAAATTACAAAAGAAAAATATTAAAACATTAAAAATCCCAAAAATATTTTAAAAATCAGTAAAAATTATATAAAATCCCAAAAATATTTATTTTTATCTTTGATTTTTGTCTAATATATGCAAATTATATTAAAAATAATTTTGGGAATTTTGAGACCTTTATCTATTTTCAAATCCCAAAAAAATCCAGCCTATTTATCTAGTCCCTGTTTTGGCATTTTTAATCAATAAAAAATACATAAAAATTAGCAATATTCACAAGAAAATTCCAAAAATAATGAAAATATTAAAACTCAAAAATAATTTATTCTATAATATTTAAGTTTTTTAGCTATATTTATAAATATAAAAACTTATATGGTATATATATACACTTAAAAGCTCTTATTAATACATATATTAATGTTACTATTATAAATACTTATAATATGATTTATTCCCTTTAAAAAATAAAAAGAATAATTCCTATTTGTATTTTCCTAGTTTTTATATATATTTATCTTCTATATAACATATATATTGCTTATATTATACCTCTTATATATTGATATTTTTATATTTATTATACCTTTACATACTAAAAATAAAACTAAAAACATAAAATTATAAAAATAAAATAAAAATTAAAAACATAAAAATATAAGACATAAAAAAATTCTAAAAAAATTAAAATCTTAAAAATCCACATAAAATTATAAATGCCCTATAAAGCACATAAAAACATTTGTTGATTTTCTTCATAGTTTGTTAATTTGTGGCTATCCATATTGCTCCTTTGTCGTTCAACCCCTACACTTGCTTACTACATACTAATTTGTAGGGCATAATAAATTTTAGCTCACTTATATTTATTGAATTATAAGAGTTGCGAGTTAGTTATTTGTTGACATGATTTGATCGGGTGTTGAGAGCTGTGAGAGCGGTTGATACATCGATTGTCGGACCTGAGTTGTCAGACAGTGCCGGCCCTCCAAGACCAGACGTTAGACACCTCTGATCTATAGTGGTTCATCACCTATTTATTAAAAATTTAAACCCAAAATAACATGTTTTTAATGAAAAATCATTATAATGTCATTTTTTGTCAAAAAAACTCCCCAAAAAACTTGAAGAGTGTGTGTCTCGCGCAACCCGCAGGTATGTATTCCCTCGAATATTCTGAGCCTAATTTATTATATTTTTCCTCAAAATCCAAAAATATTAAAAACATCTTATTTTCTATTAAAATTAACAAAACTCAAAACTACAAAAATAAAGGCCAATTTTATGTCCCTTACCATCCTCTACCATTAAAATATATTCTTAGGTATTTTTAAGGTCATCAACTAATTATGACTTTTTTCTTCATCCTAGCCATTTACCGCTATTTGTTTCATATGCTTCTCATTTTATAAAATTCCCTAGAATCTTAAATATTCTCAAAACTACTTTAAATATATATTTTCAAATTAAAAACACAAAAAAACTTTCCCTTCATTTTCTACCTATATCTTGTAATTCTATCTTTTTAAATCCTAAAAACAAAAAAAAACTCAAAAAATCCTTTATAAAATATAGAAAACATTTTCTAGAAATTATTCAAAAAGCATAACAAAAAGAATAGGAAAAAATATAAATTAAAAAATTAAAAATATATGGACCACAAAAAAACTAAACACCACGAAGGCTGTAAAAATACCACAAAGCGGGACATGTGTTCCACTTAAATATCTATACACATGAGCTGTTATACCTTATACACCTTGGTAGCTCATTAAGTCTGTCGCATTGAGTTTGACCTTGGAGGTGGAGTGAGATGGTCAGAGATGAGGAGAAGGGAAGGGCGTAGTTAAAGGTGTGCGCCAAGATCCATATTGTGTCATGGTGGTGGTGATATGATCAGGTGAATCATATCGATTTTGTGTGTGAAGAATAAAAAGGAAGAAGAATAAAAAGGTGTGATTAAGGGACTAAATGGAGATGAAGGTGAAAAAGTCAAGGAAGAGTGGAGCCGGTGTTTGAGCTGCGAAGCCCTTGGTCATTGCTCATGGTTGTCGATTGTCTATCGAGCTCAAGAAACACCTAAAGTAGGGTTACAATGGTGGAGATGGTCTCCACTGGATCTCACCAAAGGACCTAATCGATCTTATCCCTACTACATCCCCTCAACTGTTACATGTAGGAGGCAAGGGTTTCTGTGGTTCTCAACTAAAGGTGGATCAAATGGGGGAGGCTGTGGCAGGTGGAGCTTTATGGTGAGAAAAGTTGTATGGCCGATAGGTTTGAAGGTGAGTGGGAACTATGTGTGTACGTGGAGAGCTTAGGGTGAGCAATTGGCGTGAGAGCTGGGTCGTCGGGGAGTCGAGTGGCAACTGCTAGAGGGTGAGGTGAAGCATGGAGTGCTGGGGGAAAAGGAGAACAATAGAGCTAACGACATGAGGTCGTGGGAGAGAGAGAAGGCGGAGACTGTTGGATCAGATGAGATACAATGGTACCTGGGCGAGGCGCGTCAAAACTAAGAAGCATCGTTGGATCAAAGAGATCCAACATATGAGGGGAAAGATGAGCTGTAAAGAAGGGTCAAGTCACGTGGCTCGCCTATCCCAATAGGAAAAATAGAAAATACAAAGTAAATAAATCTAAAATAAATAGTAAATGAACTCAAAAAAATAGTGTTCAAAATGAAAGTTGTTCATATTAATGCGATTTACAACTTTCACGAGGAAAAACACAAAAGACATCATTCATACAAACTTATATTTTTGTTGGCATTTAATGTATATTTAATGTCCATTTTTATATTTTTGTAATTTTTGTGGAGACTATATTTATGTCCAAACATATATGCAAGTTAATCTAATTTTTCTGGATATTTATAAGAAGAAAAAGAAAAAGAAATATGCACAATATGTATAATGTATACAAACATAGAGATAGGGTTTTTGTTGAAATTTTATTACACATCAATTAACCCTAATTATATGCAAGATGTGGAATGTTTATTTTAGTTATTTGGGGTTTGATTGAATGATTTATTAAAGGGATTGAGCTAAGAATGATCAGTAAGGTGAAGAATCTTGGATTCATCACTACCGTCGGATCGAGGGCTTCATCCTCATCCAACGGTCCACAGGAGCCCCTAGAGGATGCCCCTCCACCCCAAGCCACACAATCACTTGCAGGCATCTGTAAAAACCTCCCACCTTTGTCAAGGTATGGACTGTCGGGCTCGATTTGATAATTCTATGTCGCACCCGAGCCTCTTCACTAGTCCACCAGGCTCGAGACCACTGAGCTCGCACAAGCCATCTTGCTACAGCCCCATGGAGTGCCCGTACTGAGCCTCACCCGAACCCTAGTTCATCATGTGAAGGAGTCACGTGGGTGGACTATTTATAACAACCACCCACGGACACCTAGATGTTGCATCCAGGCCCTGTCTCAATGCTGGAAACGTGGACCGGCATTCCATTTATTACAGAATAGGACTGCTTGAGGAGAAATTACACATTAACCCAAATTATGCGAGAAAAGGATTTGTTGGAGGTGTTGTATGTTTTTCTTGAATTTATGTCCCTAGATATTGTTGTAAATATCTTAAGCATCTTATCTCCAAATTGAATGAAATTAATCTGGTTAGAAAGGTAATGTAATGATATACACAATGACATAAAACATGCTCTAATGTGACTCATAAGCTTATAAATATTAATCAGAGAATTTGCTTAACTTGTTGTTGAAATCACGACTTTTATGGGTTTTTATTTAATTGAGAGGAGATAGTGTGAGTTCAAGTGAAAGTATCATTGCAATCCAGAATCGATTCAAATAAAAATTTTTAAAGAATGTGAAATATGCATGATTTTTATTTAACCTGGTTGGCATATAGGGTCGAAATCAAGGAGGCTACAAATAAACGAGGGATACTAATTATTGCTAATTTATGATAATTTTTAGTTTCTCTTTTTTTCTAAAATTTATGTATTTTTAGTAATTTTTATTTTTAATTAATTTTTAAATGTTTTATATTTTATATTTTCTGATTTTTTATTTTTAAATTGATTTAAAATTTGCAATTTTTATGTATTTTTAGTTTTAAAAAATAATTTATGAATATAATACACACAAGAGAGAAAGAAAAGCCTTTTATATTTTTAAAATATGTAAAAAATGCTCAAAAATAAGAAATTAAATGTTTTGTGTTTTAAATAGTTTTTAGTATTTATGTTGATTTTTGAGGTATTTTTATATTTTTTACAGATTTTTTTATCGATTTAAGATTGGCAATAATTTTTAAAGTAACATTAGCTACTATTTTTGTGATTTTTAAAATATAAAATAAAATCAGATGATCTCGAAATAAATTTTGTACAAAACTTTTTAGTAGGCTCTAAACAAGACTAAAAATTTATTTTTGTGACTTTTCTATGATTTTATACAATTTTAATAAGTTTTTACGTGTATTCAAATTGTTAATGTTTCCTATTTGAATTTTTAATTGATATATATGATAAATGGAGTAAATTAAATCTACAGTAACTTTTTTAGAGATTTTCAAAGTATTTTTGATTTTTTTGAAATTATCAAACACTGAAATAAAGTTTGTTTTGTATATTTAATATTAGAAAATCAAATCAATTTTCAAAAAAAATTATATGAGATAGAACAACTTAGTAGGAAGCTAAACTCTTTTTAATGGATTTTATAGAGCATTTTAGCTAATTAAACAAAGAAAAATAAGCAAAGACAATAAAATACATCTAAGAAGGAACCTATGTGCTATTTATGAAAAATTTTAGATCGATTAATGTAAGAAATAAGTGCAAGGTTAAATGTGTAAAAATCCAAGCAAATCACATGTAATAACACGTGCACAACAGACACGTGGGTATTTTTGCAATTAACAGAAAGTTTCTATGAATTTATTAACAATTGAAAGATTACATGATAAAAAATGCAAATACATCACAAAACCACATGGCTACTGATGAATCCCCATTTCATCACCTTTATTCTATCATTTTGGCCGTAAAAACCCCAGCAAATGCATGAAAATAGCACTAATTTATCTATAAAAGCATTCATTATTTGTTGCATTCATTGTACATAAATTAAGGTTTTTAATGCCAAAATATAGAATAAAGAGAAGAAAAGAAAAAGGAATAAAATATTGCAAATATTTTATGACTCGAACCCCGAGATCAAGGCCAGCATGGAATAGGTTGACAAGGAATAAAGTAGGGGGAGATAAGGGCCAACAGTACAATAAATACCTCATTTATTTATTCATTTATTTATGCATTTTTGACACCTATTTTGTATATAATTATTCATTCATCAAATAAAGAAACTTTATACATGAAAGTTGTAGATAATAATGTAAATAAAAATACAAAATTGAGTTTGTGTAAAAATAACACTCAGTGTACATTTTATACACAGAAAAAAGCGAGAATCTCAACTTCACAGACCCATATCTTGCAAATAAAAACTCAAAATCCACCAAACTCCCCTTTAATTGTATATAGCTTTCCAAGAACTATTTAATAAAATTGGTTTCATAATTTTTGGAGTTTATCTGTGAAAGTTAGGTTTTTGGCCCCCATTGTGCAATCTGCCTGATTAAAATATTCAATTTATTCCTTGTTCATTATTTTTACAAAATTATATTTTTAGAATTTTGTAAATAATTTATACAATACATGTACATATTGAAATTAAAAGAAAACCAAAAAGAATTTGTAAAATAAAATAAGTCTATAAGATACATAGACAAAATACCTATGTTATCTATATGTATATAAAATAAAATGGGATTTCAATATTCATCTATATTTTTATAATAATGTAAATATTACATATAACTTATTAAAAATACAAATCCAAAATAAAAACCAAGAAAATACATTAAATAAATTAAGTATATATAAAATATAGGTAAACTACCTATAGGTATACCTACATATATATGTACCTATTTATTTGAATATGAAAATCAACTCATAAAAATTAAATAAAAATACCCTCACACTCACAAAAATAAATCATAAATTTATAAAATAATACAATAAAATAATAAAATAAAATAAACAAAATAAAAATTAAATATACAAAATACATGTAAATGCATGCATAAACACATTATTAAAATAAAACCATAATAAAATACATCAAAATTTTAATTAAAATTCATAAATAAATACTACATGAATTAATACACATTTTTTATTTTATAAGCAAAAAATAATAAAATCATTTACTATGCTAAATAATTCATTTTCGAATGAGATTCCCTATTTTGTCCATTAGCGGCTGATGTGGACCAATGGGGTGCCAGCCTTTGTTGACCTCTGGTCAACTGTCCCATCGGGACCTGACGCCTCTGAACCTTGCTGATCCCTTGACTTGCGCCATTTTTCCCGGGCGTCTCATCCCTTGTTCTCGCTCGCCGCCTTCGCGAGATCTGTAGAGGGATCATCCATCTATCACGCATGCTTGTTGGATTGAGAAAACGATCATTGTACTTGCCGGAATACGCGGGCCAAGAAGGGCGACCAGTCTGTCTATAAATAAGAGCCCTCTACCTCCTCCTCAAATTTGGCCAATTTCTATCCACCCAAAAGCCTCGATTTAGTTCCTGGGAGGTTCCTCGTGATAGGGGGAGCATTTCAGCAACGCGACGCGGCCGGGGGAGGGATCAATTTTGTCATGGCGGAGCTCCGGCGTCCGTCCTGCTCCCTAATGGCCGCCATGTATAAGAGCTGTCCTTTCGTGCTTTTTAGGTAGATTTTAATTCTAGCATTTCAATTCCGTTCTTAGTTTAGTCTTTAGATCAGTAGCGCATCGTAAAATCGCAAAATCGAAGTTCGCCGAAGCTCTGCTCCGGCGACTTCTCCACCGTGATACCCACTGTCTCCGACCGCCCCATTCACCTCACTTTGTTCCCCATCGTATTCTCCATCTATCGATCACTTTTGTTCAACCAAGGACCTCCAGTCCTTGCGAATCGGAGCTCCACCTCCGCCTATCGCCGGAGCTCCTCCGCCTCACCTCATCTTGCACCAAAGCTTCACCAACCAGGGTCGAGGAGATTGCCCTCGTCCCCCTGGCTCTTCCTATGCAGGTCAAACGACGCAAGGAGCCCTTCTGGGCTCGATTCGAACCATGAAGAGGCTCCTGGAGGTCCCGACCTTCATCGACCTCGCCCGAGCTCCTTAGACCTCCAGGAGCCACGCCAAGACCACGAGCAGACGCAGGACGCCTCCAGCTACGATCCGAACACCTCAGACGCGAGGGAGAAGCCCGGAGGAGCCCAAGCTTCAAGATCGAAGCTCGCCTCGCGCGAGCTTCTTCCCTGTTCTTCCAGGAGGCTCCATCGCCGTCCGATCAGGGTGGCGCCCCCAGATCACACCAGAGCCGTCAGATGAAGCCCTGCACCGACCGTCAGATCAGCTCGGCTGATCTAATCTCAGCCCTTCATCGGCGAAGCGGTACCGGCCATTGGATGCACGACGTGTGTCCAAGTGAAATGATCCATGCCGTCCACCAGCGCGTACTTAAGGGTAATTTGCAGATCTTCACCCCAACGTTTTTGTATTTATTGTTTAGTCGTGTAAATAAAAATCAAAGTTCATTTTATTTTGGACATGTTGCATGGGCCTCCCTGTACATTAGTGATATTACTTTTAGGTCCAGTCCACATTACCTTACGTGTCGTCCCACGTGAGGTGGCTAATTTTCAAAAGACCCCCTGTACGTTTGTATATTTCTATTTAGTCCATAAAATAAAATTGAAAGTGTATTATTTTTGTGAAAATTGCAACCAGGACCCCGAACTTTTCTGAAATTACTTTTGGTCCCTGTGGGTGCGGATCACGTGTAGTCCCACGTGATGGTCATTTTGCGTTGGGGTCCCTGGCGGGTTTTGTATTTCATTTTAGCCCTTAAAATTGCAGACTACGTGTTATATTTTTGGTGTTTTTGCACTACAGCCCCTGTCTTTATTTTTATTTGCAAAAATGCCCCTGCCAAGCCATATATTTGTGCTTAATTGTTCCATTTATTTTATGCATCATATTAACTTGAAAAATTCTACAAAAATTAATATAAGCTGCCGTTAGCTTGCTCTGGCACGCCATGTTTTTAGTTTTTATTTTTTTGCATTTTTGCATTTATTAAAAATAAAAAACATGCATTTTCTCTACTGTCTAGCTTAGAAAATACCAAAAAATAGTAAATCACCTCGAAAAAATCCAAAAAAACCTATTGTCTATTTTATCATACTTTAGTGTCATTCCAAAAATCACTAAAAAACTCAAAACAAAAACCCTAAAAATAAGAAAACCCTTAAAAACTTCAGAAAAATCTAAAAAATCCTAAAAAAATTCCTAAAAATACAAATTAAGCTTCTGTAGTTTCCTTCTTTTATTATCAATAAGTTAAAATTGATTTAAGGATTTTTGGATGTCATTTGCTATTTTTAGACCTCATTTCAATTATGTCCAGGAGTTTAAATCCATGCTTTCCTTCATTTTCCCTTTTAAAAATATCAAAAAGATTGTGCAAAGTACCTAAAAATCACAAAAACAGTAAAAATCTATAAAAAGACCAAAAATAGTTTATTTCTGCATTTTGAGCATTTTTTGTATATTTTTATAAATATTATATCACCCCTCTCACTACATTGTATATACATTCCAATATTGAAAAAAATTAAATAAATAAATATATATATTAATGTATAAAAATCTGAAAATTAAAAAAATCAAAATATAAAATTAAAAAAATATATTATATATATAATCTATCTATATGTATATGTATTATATTCTCTATACATACCCTTTATGGGTGTATATCTTTATATATCTATATTCTATAAAATATATATATAAATATATATAAATATATAATATTAAACAATATATTTATTAAGAAAAAAAGAATATAAAAAAAGAGAAAAACCCACAAAAAATAGGCTTCATACAAGGATGACTCTGTTGTACATGAACATCATAGGCTGCTTCATTTTTGTATTGCTCTCTGTGGTTCGACCTCTACATGCTTATTCACTATACATTTTGTGGTAGAGTTAAAGGTTAATTCACAAATTTTGGGACTTAATTAATTTATTCTTTCATGTGGGTTAATTGTTGATTGATAGAGGTCTTTTGTCGGTCGCCTCAGCGACTGCGTTCCCGCTCTGTGAGGAATGCAAGACCGATAGAAAATCTCTGTCATCAAATGGTGCTGTTGTCGGGGAGCAATGAGCGTAGCCTATTAATTTTGTCATTCTTGTTTAGAAATTGATGTATCATTAATTTTGTGAGCAACTATTTATCACTATGCTCGATTGATTTAGTTATTGTGATTAATTTCTTCCTATTTTATTTAATTGATTGAGCTATACTGATTCAATCTCTTTGTGACTTTGTTGCGAGGGCCCGTCACGCGAGGATGGTTTCTTGGGAGCCAAGGCAACCGAGCTTGGAGGAGGGTGGTCTTCACCTCATGACAATATGGAGAGAGCACCAAGGATACAAGGGGATGGGAGTGAGATAGGTCTAGAGCAATTAGGATTATTTTTGTAATTTATTGTGAGAGAGAGACAATTTTGGCGTGTAATAATTAACAGAACTCTACTCTTCATAATGAGGTCCAGTTCCCAGGTGATTGTTCACCTGGGGGCCTCATCACGGTTTTCCGAGTTTTTCATCGCTTTCTTTTCTTTGTTTCCCGAAGTTTTGAGCTTTCCGTCTTTATTTTACTTTGTTTTGTGTGCATGGATCCCCTAGATATAGGTTGCTTGACTCGGTAGCTAGGTCCAAACATTAATAAAAATGCCTGTTCCTATAGTATACTTCGTATGGATCTAGTCAAACTTAAACAAGCTGTTCATTTGTCTCTTAGCCCTTGTGCCACAGCAAGCCCCACAAAGCGCTTTCTCCTAACTCAAGTGTGTTGAGTAGAGGAGGGGTGAGCCAAGACCGGACTTTTTAGGCTAAATATGAATGAGCGACTTATGGTTCTTCACGTTAATAGCAGCTAATGTTTAGGGCGATTTTGTGCCTTGCATACCGACATGTAGATAGGTTTAAAAATTCTGTTTTGCATACCGCATGGAGAGAGCTGGGATGCACTGTAAGTCTTCTAACTCAGCATGCATCACTCGATTCAATGGTGATATTTCCATCATGGAACCACTTGCACGGCTTTTCCGCTATCTCCCTCTGATTTTGAGCACCTAGGACTTAATGAAAATCTACAAAACGTTAGGCGCTTGTATGAAAACAGACTCAAAAAAAGTGAAAACCCAAAAAAATTAAAACAAGAGGACTGCTAAATAAACTTTGACCTTAATAAAATTTGTAATGGACTATCATTGTACCGGGTTCATAAAGCCCTCATTGTTTTCAGGTACCTTGGAAGGGGACCAAAACCCTACTCCCTTGAGCGAGTACGACCCCCTAAGGATTAAAGCCAAAAACCCAATCTGCAACTGCCTTGTGTATCGCCTGGATTTCCGAAGTAATGGTGCTTCTATCGTACGTAGGCAAGTAGGACTTGGTCATCAATGATGACTCTCTGTTGTGTAGAGCATCGACCCTGTCCGAAGTATTGAGCATAGGCCACGCCTTCACGGGGGTGTCTGTCTCATTGTCCTGCATCTGAGTAGGTTCTTGCACGCTCACGGGTGATTCTGTTGCGAGCGAGAACCGAAGTATTGGTTTCGCCTATCGACTTCCTCTCTCTATTTCTTTGGCTGAGTAGGGATCCAGGAAGGGTTACAAGGACTCCAAAAAGTACAGACTATAAGTTACACAGGAGGAGGACAAGTACAGGATACTCTTCTGGCAGTACTCTCTCTCCTATAGGGTAGCGTACTAAGGACTTGTTATAAGATATGCTTGAAATCACTACTCTAAAAATGAAAAGATAATAAACAACCGAACCTTTACGGCTTCACATGGCGTGAGTTGGTGAACCCAATTTTGTATTGCGTTTGTATGGATCTAGATTAAGGTTCAAAGATCGAGTCCCGTGCCTTTGCGCAAATTTTGTTATGTCATTCTCCTTTGACCACCCCGCTCAGCCGAGCCTTTCTACTGTTTTACACTCCTTTTTATTCCTCGTTGACCATCGTATCCTTCTTCCAATATCCTATCCTCTATTGTGCTTTGCGAAGTTGATCCATGGATGGTTTCCGTTGGGACCATGCCGACACCCACATCGATTCCATAGACTCAACTCCGCCAATAAATTCGAGGCGATTCCCGAGAACCCGATCCGGACTTTGCGGATCGATCTCCAGACTCCTCGTTTTCTACCTTTCCCTTAACCACACAATAAACTTGGATCACTTTTGTCCCGCTTTCGCCGTTGTGAATGGAAGTCGATTACAGTCAACATCCTTTTCCGTTCACAACATGCTGGGGTTGACCTGAATTCCAGCTTCATCATGACACCTGAACAATATTGCAAGTGGGCTGATTTGGACTATCTCATTCTGCAGATAGAAGACAGATCGAGTCGTGGAGACTACTCCGGAGTTCATTTCGTCCGACTCAGACCCCGATATGGCTCCTCAAGGAAAGGGCAAGGGTCAGCAGCCACCCCAACCAGAAGGACAGATGCCAGACCAGAATCAAGTCAATGAACAACTACTGGCGTCTATCCAGGCCATCCAACAGCAACTGACCGAGCAGGCCCTCACGCAGACAACATTTTAGGATATGTTGAATGATATGATGAACCGAGACGAGGGAGGAGGGGGCAGAAGAGCAGGTGGAGGTGGAGGGGGAGGAGGTGGTGGACGTGGTCCACCTGACGATGATGAGCCAGAGGGTGGGAGACCCAAGCCTACCCTAAAAGAAACGTACAATCCGAGAGACAGCCAGATGATCGAGTGGATCCTCATTCCACCGGTACACGCTCACTTTGAGCTGAAACCCCAGCTCATTGCTCTTCTTCCAGCATTCCACGGAAACACCAGTGAAGAGCCGTACATTCACCTGCAGCAATTCTCACGCATTTGCCGCACCACTCACTATCCCAATGTCCCTCTAGACATTGTCAAGATGTTGACGTTCCCCTTCAGCTTACAAGACAAGGCCCTCTATTGGGTCAACCATCTGGGGAAGGTTGTGACGACCTGGGAGGAGCTGAAGTCAGCTTTTCTGCATAAGTATTACCCTCTCGGTCGGCTCAACCAGATGCGAGCCCGAATCAGTAATTTCTCCCATGGAGCCCATGAGTCAGTACACGAAGCATGGGAGAGATTCACTGACCTGCAGGAGAAATGTCCCCATCATGAGATTCTGAAGAACAGCTTGGTTTAGCACTTCTTTGGGGGACTGAACATCGAGAGACAAAGGCTCGTTGACGCAGCATGTGGGGGTTTGCACTTCAACAAGGTTAAAGATGTAGTCTGACAGATATTCGAAGAAATGGCCGAAGGAGAGGCCGCCCTCTCTTCATCCAAGGCATATCAGAAGCAGCCCCAGATCATCCAGAAATAAGTACACATGGCAGCGTCCAAAGAGGAAGAGAGAGATGAGAGCTCCAACCTCAGTATCATCGGGGGCCATCTCTCGAAAGTTGATATCATTGAGAAGCGATCACAGGACCTCGAAAAACTCACTGTGATCGAGAAGAGGACTCAGAATTTAGACAAGCTTGATCAGATCAACAAGTACCTTGAACTGTTGGTGGGCACCATCAACTCTGTTCAGTCGGCGACACCATCAGAAGCTCCAGCTGAGAAGAAGGATGAGCAGCAACCGCAACATCAGCCTCAGCTGAGCCAGCAGCCACCGGCAGTCCAGCACATGTACTACGTGCAGGCGCCCGACCAGGACCAGCCGCAACAACAGATGGTTGTGTACCAACCAGAGTTTCTTTCAGGACCTGATCCAGTTTTTCCACCACCACCCATGATTCAGGAAGTGAACGGGGTATGGACCAATGACGCACAGCCGACCCGTCCTATGGGACAACCCCAGGGTCAGCCACATGCCAACCGGCAATACCACCAACCTCAGGGTGGTCGTTTTGGACAGTCCTCTCAGCCTCATCAGCAGTATCATCAGCCTCCCCAGTATGCAAATCAATGGAGGCAGAATCCGCCATACCAGCAGCCGCAATACCGTCATCCACAGACGTTTCATCAGTATGCGGCTGCCCCACCTCAGCAGTATCAGCAATATCCTCCCCCCTCTTATCAGAAACTTCAACTTCCTGCACCACCCCAACACCACCAACAACAACCTCTGCACCCATCCATGCAACAGCAGCGTGGTCTGCACGCTAAACCCACCGAGGTATCCCTGTGAACCCTACCATGGATTGTCTGGCCCAACTTGTCAAAGGGCTGGCGGAAATGACCAAGAGGCTTGACGACCTGACCGCCACTAGAACTACCATTCCAGCTCAGGTCGAAGCCAACCCCAATAACCTCAAGAAGAAAGAGCGGGTAGAATGTGATGTCCTGTCCGTGTCTGATAATGATATTACTGTTTATTCTAATGTTGTTACTCTCAGGAGCGGTAGGGCCTTGCCTCCGCCTGCCACCAAGAATGGGGTGAATAAAGAAACAGGTGGATCGTCATCTTCCGCATCAGTCGTGCCAGCTACAGGGGTGGGTGAGGAGGAAGAAGAAGGAGAAGCCAATCCAACCGTCGTGCAATACCATCAGTTCCAGCCAAAAATACAAAAAAATCAGCAAAATCAAAAACAACAAAAAGAAGCTTGCAGCCGAAGTGAAGCCGCGCCAGCCTTGGAGGAGCCGCCAGCAGCAGCCGATCCCTCGCCAGCCGACGGAGCCGAAGCTATACTTTTTGCTCGCCCCTCAGCACCAGCATGCCAGAATACAGTTTTTACTCCTTTTTGTAGTCCGGATGTACAACATTCTATGGGCAATGATATTGATGTAAATAAGAACTCTATTTTTCCTGCTAGAGATGTACATATTCCTTTTCCTCATGCAATAGAAAAATCCAAAAAAATTGCAAAATGGAAAAAAGGCATTGTCTGATCCAGGAGTTGTGGAAATATTAGACAAGTTGACTGTTGAGATTCCCTTATTGAAGGTCGTGGAGTACATGCTAGCTGTGAAGAAAGGACTAAAGGAGGCATGTACCAACAAGCGTTGCCCAGCACAGGAGAACAGACCCAGAGATGTAGAAAAGCACGTGCTATCCATGGCCATTGTGGCAGCCATCAGCAACATCCCACAGAAGAAGCAAGACACAGGAGCACCTCTTATCAGTTGTGAGATTTTTGATCAGGTCTTCGAGCGCACTCTCCTCGACAGTGGGTCTTCCATCAACGTTTTGCCATCATCAATAATGCAAGAATTTGGGCTAGGTCCGCTCAAGCAGCCACGAATGATCCTTCGGTTCGCTGATCGATCCATCAAGCGGCCCCAGGGTCTGTTGGAAGACATTGTAGTTAAAGTGCAGGAGATGCAATTCCCGGCTGATTTTATAGTCCTTGATATGGACTCACCAGCACCTCTGCTCCAGACCCCTATCATCCTTGGCCGACCATTTTTACGTACTTCTGGTGCCGTGGTTGATTACGGGTCTGGCAAGATTACTTTTAGCTCAAACACCAAGCAAATCACTATAAACATGAGCAGAAAGCCGAACGCCACAACTGATGAGAGCCATGCAGCATCCGAAGCAGACTGTGACTTTATTGCAGAAATCAGAGATTCATTCTTGTCATTGAATGATTCATGGACCCGAGAAATCCTCACTCTTGAGGAGGACTTGGAAAGCACAGTTACCCTATGCTCCGATGATTCTTGGGAGACAGGTTCTCAGATGCAGGCGCATCTCTTTGATCATTCACTCCAGACCGAACACGATCAGCCTAGCGCAGAACCGTTCGACACATCATTGGGATCTCAACAGAATGATGAGGATGGTAGCCCCTTCAAAGAAGTACATCCCACCACCAGCATAGTATCTGAGGTGACCGACAAGTTGGACAGGTCAAAACCAGAACTCAAGCCACTTCTTGCAGGCCTGAAGTATGCTTTCCTTGCGGATGAAGAACAAATGTATCCGGTCATCATCAGCAGCAGGCTGAATCCGGATCAGGAATCTCGTCTTCTCGAGGTTCTAGAAAAGAACCGCAAGGCACTTGGTTGGTGTGTATCAGATCTCTTAGGGATAAATCCTGCTTTGTGTTCGCACCACATCTACCTAGAAGAAGATGCCAAGCCGTCCCGCAAATTCCAAAGAAGATTGAACCCTAACCTTTGGGACGTAGTCATGAAAGAGATAACGAAATGGTGTGATGTAGGCTTTATCTATCCCATCTCCGACTCAAAATGGGTAAGCCCACTGCATGTAGTTCCAAAGAAATCCGGGCTTACTGTGGTTACAAATGACAAAGGAGAGGAAATATCCACTCGGGTACCAACATCCTGGCGGGTGTGTGTTGACTACCGCCGTCTTAATGCAACAACTAAGAAGGACCACTTCCCCTTGCCATTCATTGATCAAGTTTTGGAAAGACTAGCAGGCAAGGAGTTCTTCTGCTTTTTGGATGGGTATTCCGGGTACAACCAAGTGGCATTCGCTCCTGAAGATCAAGAGAAGACTACCTTCACTTGCCCGTTCGGCACCTACGCCTTCATGAGAATGCCCTTTGGATTATGCAATGCACCTGCAACCTTCAAAAGATGCATGTTAGCAGTCTTCGCCGAGATGGTAGGTAGTTTTCTCGAGGTGTTCATGGACGACTTCTCTGTCTATGGTGATAGTTTTGATTCTTGTCTTGAGCACCTAAATAGAGTGCTTCAGAAGTGTCGGGAAGTCAATTTAGTGCTTTCATGGAAAAAGAGCCACTTCATGGTCACCGAATGCATCGTGCTGGGCCACGTCGTTTCCAAACGTGGCATGGAAGTCGACCCAGCGAAGGTGGATGCTATTGCAAATCTACAGCCACCTCAGTCAGTAAAGAATGTAAGGTCATTCCTGAGGCATGTGGGATTTTACAGGCGATTCATCAAGGATTTCAGCCGCATTGCCCGACCTTTGACAGAACTTCTGTGCAAGGAAACTGAGTTCAATGAAGATCAACAGGTTCTCCTTGCTTTCAATCAGCTGAAGGAGCTTATTACTCAGGCTCCAATCTTACAGCCGCCAGACTGGTCTCTTCCCTTTGAGATAATGACCGATGCATCATACTTTGCAGTCGGGGATGTTCTTGGGCAGAGGAAAGAGAAAGCGCCCTATGCCATTCACTACGCCAGCAGAACATTAGATGAAGCACAGAGAAATTATACAGTGACAGAGAAAGAGTTGCTGGCTGTGGTTTTCGCCCTTGAGAAGTTCAGATCATATTTGCTTGGATCAAAAGTCACAATTTTTACCGACCACTCTGCTATCCGGTACCTCCAGCAGAAGAAGGATGCCAAGCCGAGACTGATTCGATGGATCCTTCTCCTCCAGGAATTTGATCTGGAAATTAAGGACAAGCCTGGAGTTCAGAATGTGGTAGCAGACCATCTCTCCAGAATTGTGCAGCACGAGTCTCCTCTGAACAGTGCACCCATTACAGAAACCTTTTCTGATGAATCAATCTTAGCAGTGGATTCTCTTCCTTGGTATGCTAATATAGTCAATTACCTCGCCTCTGGGGTAACACCATCGGATTGGACGAAGAATCAGAAGAACAAATTCATGTCGACCATCCGATTCTATCAATGAGAGGATCCTCTTTTATTCAGGGAAGGAGCAGATTGTATTTGGCGTAGGTGCATCCCTCAGGAGGAGCAATCTAGTATCCTCGAGCATTGTCACTCGCTCGAATCTGGTGGACATCACTCTGGAGATCGTACGACAGCCAAAGTACTTCAGTGTGGCTTCTGGTGGCCCACATTATTTAAGGATGCAGCAGAATTTGTCAAACGATGTATTGACTGTCAGAGATTGAAAGGTACACTTACTGCAAAAGATTCGATGCCCCTGAAAATCATTCAGATAGCAGACGTTTTCGATGCATGGGGCATTGACTTCATGGGGCCTTTCCCTAACAGTCAAGGTTTTGAGCACATCCTTCTTGTCGTCGATTACGTGAGTCGTTGGGTTGAAGCTATCCCTGCTCGAGCCGCTGACAGCCAAACAGTGTGTTAGTTCCTGAAGAAGAACATCATTTCACGGTTCGGGATACCGAAAATTCTTATATCATACGGGGGTAGCCATTTCATTAATAAAAAGGTCAAGAAATTGACGAAGGAGTACAACATCGATCATCGTGTCGCATCACCTTACCATCCTCAGACCAATGGTATGGCAGAATTATCAAAAAGAGAAATCAAGACTATCCTGCAGAAACTTGTCAGGCCAAACAGAAAAGATTGGTCCCAACTCTTGGACTCGTTCTTATGGGCTTACAGAACCGCCTACAAGTCTCCCTTGGGCATGTCGCCCTATCGTCTTGTATACAGAAGCCGTGCTATTTGCCCGTCGAATTAATTCACAAGTCTTTATGGGCAGTTAACAGTTGCAATTTGGACTCACGCAAAAGTGGTCAGAAAAGAAAGGATGATCTGAACAGACTTTTGGAGTTCCGAGACTATGCATACGATAACACATTGATGTACAAAGAGAAGGTGAAATGCTGGCATGACCGACACATCAGACGAAAGACCTTTGATGTTGGACAGAAGGTGTGGTTATTTGATGCAAAGTTGTGGATCTTCCCGGGCAAATTAAAGAGTAAGTGGACAAGGCCATTTCGAGTTTGTGAAGTGTGTGACAATAGAAGTATTTCCATATCAGAATTGTACCCTGACGCACAGCCATTCATCGTCAACAGTCAACTCCTGAAGCCTTACCTCGAACCAGATACATTCTTGGCCGTTGTAGACTCCATTAAGCTCGTGCACCATGATGACATATCCACAATAGTAACAGCATCAGAAGATTCAGACGAAGCACCCCAAAAGCTGTTTATCTGAATTTCTTCTTTTCTTCTTTTCTTCTTTTCCTTTTCTATCTTCTTTTTGTATCAAAAAGGTGCCGCCCTTATAGACAGTTTTCCATACTTATGACGTACTTTGTCCTAAGTATAGGGGGGATGTGCACCCCGAGTTTTTCATTTCATTTCGATCCTCTTCATTGTCTCCTCTTCTTGTCTATACTAAGGAGTACCTTACCCTAAGTATAGGGGGAGACAATCTGAGTACGATCTGTGTATTCCCACCCTTGACCCTCCCTACTTTTTGTACAATCTTCTATACTTAGGATTATTTGATCCTAAGTATAGGGGGGACGGTCAACTTCTCATTCATTCATTCACATATATTCTTTAGATCTGTCTATACTTAGTACGAGTTATGTCTTCGCTTTTCTCTTCGACCTATGAGGACATAGCTCAGGCTAAGTATAGTGGGGTCGTATATACCATGTATATACTATAAGCCATAACTCATACTGAAAAATAAAACATCAACTCAATATAAAAAGTAATAAGTAACTCTATAATAATAAAAGATGATTGTGAGCTCCTCAGACTCTTTATACTGATTAATAAGTCAGGAAAAGCATTTTGTGAAAAATATTCTCTTTGAAAAATCTTTTGAAAATTGCTTGAAAAATAGTGTGTACAAGTATTCAACCTTTGTAAAATTAGTTTTGTGTGTAAAAATTATTTTCTTTGAGTGAAATAAAAATGTGTGAAAATTAGTTTGCAAATGATTGAAAATTTTGGTTGTCAAATTATTTTGAAAAATCTATCTATCCTGTGTGAAAAACCTTTGTAAAATCATTTTCAAATGTGTGAACATGTTTGTCAAATTAGTTTGGACCATAGTTTTCAAAAATCTTTTGAAAATAATTCTTGAATAAGTCTGAGGAGTCTGCACAAAAATCTCTCATACAAAAATAAGCAATAATCCCAAATAAAGCTTATAAGAGCCAAAACCATGTTGTACAGCAAATACGGTTTTTCTTTGTATATACTGATTAATAAATCAGGTTAAGTACCTTTACAATATGATTTGAAAAATAGTGTGAACTGTTTGGAAAATTTGCTGTGAAATGTTTTCAACCTGTGTAAAATTGTTTGGATTGAAAAACTTTGTCTTTGTGTGGAATAAAGGATTTGAAAAACCTATGTGCAAATGTTTTTGAAAAAATGTTCGTCAAAACTATTGTGGAAAATGTATATATATAGTGTGAAAAATCTTTGCAAAAATAGTTTTCAAATGTGTGTAAATGATTGCAAAAATTATCGTGTACTATAGTTTGCAAAAAATATTTTCAAAAAACTAGACCTGAGAAATAAAAGCATCATTACAAACACTTGTAAATCAAATACATAAAATTCTTTCTGTACAATCTGAATAAATTACTTCATTAAAACCTGTAAAGTCTTCAAAAAAATCATACATTTTGTAAATAAAGCAGCAGCCCGTGTAAATAATTGTGTGTACTTTTTGTATGTGTCATACTTTCTATTTGCAAAAATTCTTTTTGTAAAAAGATTCTTTGATTCTTGTAAATTCTTTGTGAAAAATTGCATCATTCATTGTGCATAGCATGAGAATACCATTCATATTCTTTTTGAGTGAGCTTGATGATTGAATCAGTCCAATAAAGTCTAAAATTGGAGCTTGGTTAGACCTTACCGCACTTAACTGCACTGGAACCTCATGGGAACTAGATTTAAGGTACTTCAGGTCTATGCAGACTTAATTCTTTGAGAAATCAGGGCTGGGTTCAAGTCACCTCAACTGACTAACTAGAACTTTTCGAGACACACGCATGACTCTTGCCGATCGTGACCTAACTTGGACACTTGCACCTTTCACTTGGCTCAACTCAGTTGGAGTGGTGAGGGGGTTGGATTTGTCAGTCTGAGACGCACACGGGTGGAAACATCCGTCCTCGTCTAGGGAGGGAAGTGCACCCCAACCTGGTTCAATAGCCATGAGGTCTAACGACAGGAGATTGTGGGTTGCAATAAAGCTTCAAAAGAGGGATAGTCTAATGGCTCAAGAGGAAAAATTCCTTATGTAAATGCTGCTGTGAATAGTATGTCGAAAAAAAAATGGTCAGGCCTGTACAAAAATAAAATGCCTGCAAAGTATGTACATATGTTGTAAAGCCAATAATCAAGCTTGAGTTCCAAAGTCAAATATGTGAGCCTGCAGCTGGATGACTTGACTACACTGGTCTTGCATCCTAGGATAGGTAGCTACACTGGCTACCATCCATTCTTCTCTTCACCCCCTCCTCTTGAGATAGTTGCCACTTGAACTTAGAAGGGAATACCCTGCTTCTCGAGGAAAGAGCTGTTGGATTGGGGAATCATTTGGTTGTCATTCTGGAGAAGTCGGTTCCTTTGTCGTTTCAGTTGGGGAGAGCCACTATCACTTACACTGTACAAGTCATCTTCATAGTTATAAGGGTTTGCGTATGATGTAGACCAGTTCTGACCAGGCTATTGAGGTGGGTTGAACCGAGTTCTGTGACTCTCGAAAGCTGTTGTATTTTAAAGCGGGTTCCCGACTAGGTTCCACACACATCTACACCCAAGGTCTGACAGGAGCTCCAAATTCAGATTTTATAAAGACATACATTGCACTGAAAGCACCCCTATTCACTCTATCCTTCTTTAATTCCCTTTTTCTTTTCTTAATTCTTGTTGTACTTATTGCATAAGTATTTGCTAGGGACTAGCAAAGACAAGTATAGGGGGTGATGAATCTCCATTTCATCACCTTCATTCTATAATTTTGGCCTTAAAAACCCCAGCAAATGCATGAAAATAGCATAATTTGTCTATAAAAGCATTCATTATTTGTTGCATTCATTGTACATAAATTAAGGTTTTTAATGCCAAAATATAGAATAAAGAGAAGAAAAGAAAAAAGGAATAAAATATTGCAAATATTTTATGACCCGAACCCCGAGACCAAGGCCAACATGGAATTGGTCGAGAAGGAATAAAGTAGGGGGAGATAAGGGCCAACAATACAATAAATACCTCATTTATTTATTCATTTATTTATGCATTTTTGACACCTATTTTGTATATAATTATTCATTCATCAAATAAAGAAACTTTGTACATGAAAGTTGTAGATAATAATGTAAATAAAAATACAAAATTGAGTTTGTGTAAAAATAATACTCAGTGTACATTTTATACACAGAATAAAAAGCCAGAATCTCAACTTCACAGACCCATATCTTGCAAATAAAACTCAAAATCCACCAAACTCACCTTTAATTGTATATAGCTTTCCAAGAACTATTTAATAAAATTGGTTTCATAATTTTTGGAGTTTATCCATGAAAGTTAGGTTTTTGGCCCCCATTGTGCAATCTGCCTGATTAAACTATTCAATTTATTCCTTGTTCATTATTTTTACAAAATTATATTTTTATAATTTTGTAAATAATGTATACAATACATATACATATTGAAATTAAAAGAAAACCAAAAAGAATTTGTAAAATAAAATAAGTCTATAAGATACATAGACAAAATACCTATGCTATCTATATGTATATAAAATAAAAGGGGATTTCATTATTCATCTATATTTTCGTAATAATGTAAATATTACATATAACTTATTAAAAATACAAATCCAAAATAAAAACCAAGAAAATACATAAATAAATTAAGTATATATAAAATATAGGTAAACTAACTATAGGTATACCTACATATATATGTACCTATTTATTTGAATATGAAAATCAACTCATAAAAGTTAAATAAAAATACCCTCACACTCACAAAAATAAATCATAAATTTATAAAATAATACAATAAAATAATAAAATAAAATAAACAAAATAAAAATAAAATATACAAAATACATGTAAATGCATGCATAAACACATTATTAAAATAAAACCATAATAAAATACATCAAAAAATTAAATAAAAATCATAAATAAATACTATATGAATTAATACACATTTTTTATTTTATAAGAAAAAAATAATAAAATCATTTACTATGCTAAATAATTCATTTTCGAATGAGATTCCCTATTTTGTCCGTTAGCGGCTGATGTGGACCAATGGGGTGCCAGCCTTTGTTGACCTCTGGTCAACTGTCCCATCGGGACCTGGCGCCTCTGAACCTTGCTGATCCCTTGACTTGAACCATTTTTCCCAGGCGTCTCGTCCCTTGTTCTCGCTCGTCGCCTTCACGAGATCGATAGAGGGATCATCCATCTATCACACATGCTTGTTGGATCGAGAAAACGATCATTGTACTCGCCGGAATACGCGGGCCAAGAAGGGCGGCCAGTCTGTCTATAAATAAGAGCCCTCGACCTCCTCCTTAAATTTGGCCAATTTCTATCCACCCAAAAGCCTCGATTCAGTTCCTGGGAGGTTCCTCGTGACAGGGGGAGCATTTCAGCAATGCGACGCGGCCGGAGGAGGGATCAATTTTGTCGCGGCGGTGCTCCGGCGTCCGTCCTGCTCCTTGGTGGCCCCCAGGTATAAGAGTTGTCCTTTCATGCTTTTTAGGTAGATTTTAATTCTAGCATTTCAATTCCGTTCTTAGTTTAGTCTTTAGATCAGTAGCGCATCGTAAAATCGCAAAATCGAAGTTCGCCAGAGCTCTGCTCCGGTGACTTCTCCACCGTGATACCCACTGTTTCCGACCGCCCCATTCACCTCACTTCGTTCCCCATCATATTCTCCATCTATCGATCACTTTTGTTCAACCAAGGACCTCCAGTCCTTGTGAATCGGAGCTCCACCTCCGCCTATCGTCGGAGCTCCTCCGCCTCACCTCATCTTGCACCAAAGCTTCACCAACCAGGGTCGAGAAGATAGCCCTCGTCTCCCTGGCTCTTCCTATGCAGGTCAAACGATGCAAGGAGCCCTTCTGGGCTCAATTCAAACCAGGAAGAGGCTCCTAGAGGTCCCGACCTTCATCGACCTCGCCCGAGCTCCTTGGACCTCCAGGAGCCACGCCAAGACCACGAGCAGACGCGGAACGCCTCCAGCTACGATCTGAACACCTCAGACGCGAGGGAGAAGCCCGGAGGAGCCCAAGCTTCAAGATCGAAGCTCGCCTTGCGCGAGCTTCTTCCCTGTTCTTCTAGGAGGCTCCATCACCGTCCGATCAGGGTGGCGCCCCCAGATCACACCAGAGCCGTCAGATGAAGCCATGCACCAACCGTCAGATCAGCTCGGCTGATCTAATCTCAGCCCTTCATCGGCGAAGCGGTACCGACCGTTGGATGCGCGATGCGTGTCCAAGTGAAATGATCCATGCCGTCCACCATCGCGCACTTAAGGGTAATTTGCAGATCTTCACCCCAACGTTTTTGTATTTATTTTTTAGTCGTGTAAATAAAATCAAAGTTCATTTTATTTTGGACATGTTGCATGGGCCTCCCTGTACATTAGTGATATTACTTTTAGGTCCAGTCCACATCACCTCACGTGTCGTCCCACGTGAGGTGGCTAAATTGCACAAGACCCCCTATACGTTTGTATATTTCTATTTAGTCTATAAAATAAAATTGAAAGTGTAATTTTTTTGTGAAAATTGCAACCAGGACCCCGAACTTTTCTGAAATTACTTTTTGGTCCATGTGGGTGCAGATCACGTGTAGTCCCACGTGATGGTCATTTTACGCTGGGGTCCCTGGCGGGTTTTGTATTTCATTTTAGCCCTTAAAATTGCAGACCACGTATTTTATTTTTGGTGTTTTTGCACTACAGCCCCTGTCTTTATTTTTATTTGCAAAAATGCCCCTGTCAGGCTATATATTTGTGCTTACTTATTCCATTTATTTTATGCATCATATTAACTTGAAAAATTCTACAAAAATTAATATAAGCTCCTGTTAGCTTTCTCTGGCATGCCATGTTTTTAGTTTTTATTTTTGTTGCATTTTTGCATTTATTAAAAAACAAACACATGCATTTTCTCTACTGTCTAGCTTAGAAAATACCAAAAAATAGTAAATCACCTCGAAAAATTTCAAAAAAATTACTTATTGTCTATTTTATCATACTTTAGTGTCAATTCAAAAATCACTAAAAAACTCAAAACAAAAACCCTAAAAATAAGAAAACCCTTAAAAACTTTAGAAAAATCTAAAAAATCCTAGAAAAATCCTAAAAATACAAATTAAGCTTTGTAGTTTCCTTCTTTTATTATCTATAAGTCAAAATTTATTTGAGGATTTTTGGATGTCATTTGCTATTTTTAGACCTCATTTCAATTCTGTCCAGGAGTTTAAATCCCTGTTTTCCTTCATTTTCCCTTTTAAAAATATCAAAAAGATTCTGAAAAATACCTAAAAATCACAAAAACAGTAAAAATTTATAAAAAGACCAAAATAGTTTATTTCTGCATTTTTGAGCATTTTTTGTATATTTTTATAAATATTATATCACCCCTCTCACTACATTGTATATACATTCCAATATTAAAAAATTAAATATATATATATTAATGTATAAAAATCTGAAAATTAAAAAAAAATCAAAATATAAAATTAAAAAAATATATTATATATATAATCTATCTATATGTATATGTATTATATTCTCTATACATACCCTTTATGGGTGTATATCTTTATATATCTATATTCTATAAAATATATATATAAATAGGGAAAAGGGAGCCTACACCCATGTGTAGGTAACTTACCTACACCCAACTCTTTTTCCCTCAATTTTTTTATTTTTTTGAATTAATTCTTTGGGGAATTTAGATCACAATATATCATCATATCGTCATTCAAATTTCAACTTATTTTGAGACTTCTAACTTATCCATCATGACAGTCAAATTTTAACGGTCTGAGATTTGCTGAAATCGGCCCCTTCCGATGGAGCTGTTAGGAATGTATGTTTTACATGAAATTTGAAACACGTATTCCATTTAATATTCTAAGTAAATCCCCTAAAGATCCATTTCAAAAAAAACAAAAAAATTAAGAAACAAGAGGTGGGTGTAGGTAAGTTACCTACACATGGGTGTAGGCTCCCCAATCCCATATAAATATATATAAATATATAATAATAAACAATATATTTATTAAGAAAAAAAGAATATAAAAAAAGAGAAAAACCCACAAAAAATAGGCTTCATACAAGGATGACTCTATTGTACATGAACATCATAGGCTGCTTCATTTTTGTATTGCTCTCTGTGGTTCGACCTCTACATACTTATTCACTATACATTTTGTGGTAGAGTTAAAGGTTAATTCACGAATTTTGGGACTTAATTAATTTATTCTTTCTTGTGGGTTAATTGTTGATTGATAGAGGTCTTTTGTCGGTCGCCTTAGCGACTGCGTTCCCGCTCTGTGTGGAATGCAAGACCGATAGAAAATCTCTGTCATCAGATACACACATGAATTCAGCTCAATTGGACACAAGTGCAAATACATAAACTTACAGGAGTTTTATGTAGTTATTCAAACATTTTATTTACAGAAGGACTAAAGTAAAAACAACAAAAACAAGCAATAAAGAGATGCAAATTTCATCGAGACTGCATGCGATGCACGTGAGGAACTGGGGCGATGAACAACTCAGATCAAGTCCTTCAATCTAATCGTGCGTGGTGTTTTGGGTGCGAGATGACGATGCCGATCAGATCTGGAAGTTCTGCTCTTGATTGAACGGATCTGCGATGGCCTAGAACAATAATGAAGAAGGCCTTGTTGAATGCACTTCAATCAATCCCATCTTAGTCTATCAGGTCTCGATCCTTGTTATGATGAGTCCAATCGGTTTCTGAGATGATTCCACTGTAGTCTCTAAGGAAGAATGATTCCAGATCTCGCTTTGGATATATTTGGAGGTCCTGTGTGTTGATCACAGCTGAATATGCTCAGATGAGCTGATCCAAACTTGTTTCACTGTGTCCAGATACTTACATGGCGTAGTGAGTTTGCTTGAAGCTTTTTAAGTCTTGGATTCATGTTATTAAGTAACAAAAATAATAGGAAATGGGGGTAAATGGATTGGGTTCGTGTGAGGTGAAGGGATGAACCCAAGGCATCAGATCCGAGGATCTGGAGGGGTCAGAGATGGAAGAAGGAATCTGAAGAAGCGGGTGATCGTCCTGATGTAGGTGGAGATCGAGAGTCAAATCGAGGGTGAAGGACCTCTGATCGTGATGATTGGAAGTCGGATTTGAAGCTCTGATACAACTTTACAAACTCAAACAAAGATTGAACAAAAGCAAATCTATGTTTCCTGGAATAGAGGAGATACCTGGGCTAAAGCTCCTAGGTGCTTAGGATTATTGCCTCGACAGTGCAGCGATCCTAGAGGCTAGGCTCTCGCCGGAGGTGGAGCAAGAGTGAAGCTTCGCTGGATTAAAGTCCTACTCACACTCCTCTCCTCACTGTAACAGATCAACAAATGTCACTCGTACGGGCTAACAGAGCTCACTAGAGAGGAAGGGTGACCAAAGATGAAGAATTGAATGAGTTCCAGGAGCCTATATATGCAAAAAGAGATGAAATTCAAATTAAAAAATGCACTCGTATCGAGGTGGATCTTGGAAGAAAAAGTTAGGCATGGATCTGAGTTACAAGGAGGTTAATCATGTACGATGGAGTGAAACAAGCGAAAATAATTGGCGAAGAAGTTAGGTTGATGTTGGAAACAAGTGAGAAGAGAAAGAGGGTTAGTTGATCTGATGGTCAACAAACAGGTCTGGGCCAATCACGACCCAAACCGAATAAAGATAAGGAGGAAAAGGACAAAATAAATAAAGTAAATCGAAATAATTAATGATAAAATAGCAAATTTCTTCAAATAAAAATTATTAAAATAAAAATATTTATAATTTAATATTTTTTTCTTATTTTTAATGAATTAAATAACTTACTTTGTATACTTTAAATGATTAGATACATATATTTACATGTATAAACTACATATATATAAGATATACATATTTTTATTTATGTATTTTTAAGCATATGCAAGTTATTTTAATATTTTATGTATTTACACAATAATTTAAGGGTTTTAAAAATATTTTTATTTTTATGAATTTATTTAGTGAAATAAATAAATACACATAAGTACATTATAGGTACATTTTACTTATGTAATCAATACAATTATTTTTTGGTTATTTTTCAATTTTGTTATTTTTATTTGTATTTTATATAAATAATATAAAATATGTATAAAATATTAGAAATACAATATTTTCAATAATATAAATAAATAAATTAATTAATAGGTAAAATATACATATACAAATACAATAACACTCCAAAAGGTAGAATTTCACATCTCAACTCCAAATTTAATGAAACCACTTTCATTTTAAAGCTTATTTTATTTTAAATACATTGACATTAAGTTTGCTTCATTTGAGTTCATATGGAGTAATTATTGTTCTTTCAATTATGGCTTTACAGCTTTGCAGAGTGTTGTCCCTTTTATTCTTTACATGATTTATTTTTGCAATATTTTTTTATTATTTAAAACACATTTTTTATATGAGTTTCATGAAGAAAATATTTTTATTTGATGTTTAATTAATGATAAATAAATTAGTACAAGATATGTGAAAAGTGAATTTAATGAATATGCACAATGTGACTTTGAGTTCCTGATATTTTTATAGGTTATTGACCCTATCTCCCCCTACTTTATTCCTTGTCTACCATGTCAATGCTTAACCTATTCTTGGGGTTTCAGGTCAGTCTGTATCTATTACATATACACAACCTTCTTTATTTCTTCTTCTTTTCTTCTTTATTCTTTTTTTTGGTATAAATACGAGCTAAATATATAATATTAGAAAATGATGTTAAAATATTAATTAATGAGAATTATTTGTTATTTGCATGTATTTACTAAGGACTTTAAGCTAAAATGAAATAATAAAGATGATGAATCGGTGACTCATCATTCCCATATACTTTACCTTTGATAGTACCTTAGCAAACACTTATTTTAAGAATAAGTGAAAGATAAAAACACGAAAAGAAAAATAAAAGAACTTAGAATAATTTTGATTATTAAATTAATAGAATAATTTTGATTATTAAACTAATAGAGTAAATTTGATTATTAATCTATCCCTCATAAAATTAATTTAGTGAACTCGATCAGACATTTGGATTATTAGTTTGTGGGAAACTTTTTGGGAATAGGATTTAGACTTGACAACCCTTAAGTTTCATAATTCTCTGTTTAGTTCACCACAATAGTTAGATCAAAACAACTCTTCATACACAAACTCTTATGGATATGAATCTTACTTGTACAGTGAATGTGAAATGGTAGCCCCACATCTGAAATAACAATGAACAACCTTCTCTAGCAAGGTGACAATAATTCCCCATTCCAGCTACTCTTTCTTTGAGGAGCGGGGTATTCCCTTCTAAGTTCAAGTTCAACTGGGCCAAGAAGAGGAGGTATAGAAAAGAATGGATTGTGACCAGTGTAGCAACATATCCTTTAAAGCTGGGCCAGTATAGGCAAGTCTCCAACTACATGTTTCCTTGTAAACTTTGATTTTGAAACATATGTGACGAGTCGCTAGATACAGTGTTTAATTAGGTCACGTTGTAGCACGTGTACTCAGCGATTCGGTCAGAACCGAGAGAAGATCTCCGTGAAGAGTGTCTCGGCTTAATTTATATCCCGGGCAAGTCCGAGGTCGAACTCAGGGAGGCAAAGGAACAACTTTGGGGTTAATTTGCAAATTTAAGATCTAGATTTCCAAAGCGGTTTTTTAGATTTTTTTTATGCAAAAAGAAATACAATGCAAGTTGCGGTTGAACTACGACACTAAGAAAGCATACAACAAGGCCAAATTAATTTTAATGCTAAATTAATTCAATTCAGCCAAATTATATTTTTCCTAAAATCCTAATCCAGTGGGGAACACAAAACACATTTTTTCGGAATTTTAGGGATTAAAATGCAATAACTAAAAATGCACACTTTTTATGGGTTTTTTCACAATTTATCAACCAAACAATAAGCAAAAATTATGAAAAAAATGTTGAAATTAAAACATGATGCAAGGAAGCTACAGTAATTTTTTTAGAATTTTTTGACAAGTTATGAATTTTTTATGAATTTTTAGTAAAAACAAAGTGATAGTGAGTAATTAATTTCTATTAAATCCAGTTATCAAATTAATCAACTTGCGAATTATCTCAAGTAGATATTTAGATGAGCAATCCAGGAGACTTGAAATTTCATGAAAAGGATGTCTGTGGATTTAACTAAAAATCAAATACGAAAATCACTCAATAATTTATTGCAGGCACAATACAACTCCAATGACGTGAAATTTGGACTGTAAGTTCATCATATATCAAGACATCATATATATTTTTTATGGAATTTTTAGAGCAACTATGTGTGAGATATAAATTTAAGAGCAGTGAATGGGTAAAATATGTAAAATTTTAGTTGAACAATTTTAATTAATTACCCATGGACCACAAAAATATAAATAAATGTCCACAATGTAGAGAACTAGTTGCTCAACATCAAGATATTTTTCATTGAACAAATTGATGCAAAAACGAAGTCCAAATTTAGGTGCGAACACAAGGGTCTATGTGCAAATTAGAAAACAATATATACAATGCAACTTATGTACAGGGACTTATTTGTAATATTAGAAACATGGAATATAACACTTGCAATTTTTACAAATAAAAAAAAATTGAAAAGCACCTTCTTCCTCCCTGCTTACCCGATGGAAGAACCCAAATGTGGCGTGGTCGGCGGCGGGTTTAGGCGGAGGAGGGGCGGCTCCGCCGCCGACCACGCACGGAGGAGGCGGCGCCGGCGGCACGGTGAGCGGCCGCGGTGGCGCGGCGGATGATGACTGGGGAGGGCGGCCCGCTGGGGTGGCGGTGATGGAGGCAGTCGCTTGCAGCGGCGGCCGCGCTGGAGGGGCGGCGGCGGCAGGCCACCGTGGCGAGAAGCGCGGCGGCTGCCGCAGAGAGGGCCGGCGGGCGGCCGGCGATGGAGGAGAAGGGGTGGGGGGGCGGCGGCGCGGGAGCTGCTTCCCCCTCCCCGCTGTTACTTTTTTTTATTTTTTTTATTTTTTTAATTCTTTTACTGCTGTAATAGAAAGAGAGATATTTTTTTTAATTTTAAATTTTTTTATAATTTTGATTAGACAAGGATTAAACATGATGAAAAATATGATGATGGTGAGGATGATAAACTAAACAAATGAGGGGGAAAATGGTGTGATGGTGGTGGTGGAAGGGATGATATGTTTGTGCTAAAAAAATTTGCAAAAAGACCAGATAAACTAAAATTACCTACGATGAACGCGGATGCCTATGGAGTGCTCGTGAGAGCACGGTCTTCGCTCGAATCGCCGGCGCACGATGAGCTCAAGCAGCGCGCGGTTGCGGCTGCGATGTTGGCCAAAAAGCCAACGGATCACACCGGAGAGAGGGCCGTCGTCGCTCGACCGCGGTTGCGTCGCTGTCACCGATTCAACTCAGGGAACTAGGCTCTCCTCACATAAAGATGGATCAAAGGCAAAATTGAGGAGAATGACATGTATATAAAGATGATGGAATGAGAAGTTATTAAAGTGGTGGAGTTGAATGGGAGGTTGTATTATTAATGGAGTTGAATGGGAAGTTGGAAAAAATGGTGGAATAATGGAGTTGAATTGGTGGTTATTGTAGAGAATGGAAATTAAATAATAAAATAAATAAATAAATAAAGTTGTCTACTTTAAATACAATAAAAAGAAAAGAGAAATAGTGGAGAATTTACAAAAGAAGACAAAACACCATGTACATTTTTTTTACTTTTCTAATATGTAATTTTTTTTCTTTTTAATAAGAGATATTTACAACAAAAAAATACAATAAAATAATATAAATAAAATACAATACAAGCATGATTTTTTTGTATTTTTAAAAATTAAGAAAGGTAAGATAAAAAATGAACAAAGAATGAATATATACATGGAATACAATGTACATCTAGGCCCCAAAACCCAACTTTTGCAAATGATCCAATTTTAATGAAACCACTTCCGTTGGATAGATAATTTTCTAACTTGAACTTTAAAAGTGAGTTTGGTGAATTTGGAGTTCATACGGAGCGGGAATTTAGCTTGGAAGTTGGTCTTTACGGCTTTTTCCCATTGGGATTTAGGAGCATTTATTTGAGATATAATTTGTTTTGTATTTTTGTATTTTTATGTACATTATTATAAACAAGTTAGAGAAAGAATTAGGCAAAAAGGAGTTGAAATGAAATTATTAAAAATCCATGAAGTTTTGGGCTATTTACAAGTATAAAACTCCTTATTTTTGCGGCTTTTTATGTGTAATTTATTTTGTACAATCTAATATACAATAATTAGTGTGTTTTATTTACAAGAGTCATTTTGTTAATTTATGGATTTTATGGACATTTTTCGGGGATTTTACTCAGGGATTTTGCTAAGACCAAGATATTGAGATGATGAATCGTGGATTCATCAATATGCCATGCTTATTGATATTTTTCTTTGATGGGAATGATTTTTTATTTGATTTCATGCCTATCTAATGTTTTGGAGACTTTATTTCATACTTTTTTATATACATACAACATTGCAACATTTACATAAGGAGTTTTTCTTCTTGGACCAGTAGACTATCCCTCTTTTCAATCTTTATTGCATCCCACATCATCCTAACTTTATATGTCGGTACCACTAGACTAGGTTGGGGGACGCTGGCCTACTTTTGGGGCTATGTATGTTTCCAATCATGTACGTCTCAAGCTAATGGATTATGTCCCTTACCACCTTATCTTTGTTGAGTTACGTGCAAAGTGCTTGTCCAATTAAGTCAATGTCTAAAAGGGTCATCATGTATCATGAAATATTCTACTTAGACCAATCAAGATGACATGTGAACATGGTCTTATGGATTCAAAGAATTAAGTCGCAACGACCTGAAAAGTCTCAACTCTAGTTTCTATAAGGTCCCTCGAAGATTAGTTGGATTAAGGTCTTAACCAAGCTCTATTCTTCTGATTTTATCCCAAACTAGTTCATATATCAACATCATTCTGAAAAATGTGAATGTAAATGTAACAATTTTTATTGACGTGTATTTTTGATTTAAACTTCTTATGTGGGGTTTAAAGAGATTTGCAAATTTTTATAAATTTTAAACTTTTTAAATTTTTACGTGTTCTTGAAAGAGTTAGAGAATTAAATGTATTTACCAATATTAACAAGGATTACGTACACATTCACAACGTATTTTATATAAAAATAATAAAAAATTATACAAGGTTTACACAAGATTTTATTTAGAAAAGAACTTAACTACAAGTTTTATATACATTTTTTAGAAACGGGTTTTATTTACAAAATTTTAAATATGGCTTTTATGAAAGAATTTTATATACACAAAAGATATATATTACAATTGATTTGGCTTTTATACGCATGAATTTTAAAAAAACTTTATATATTGAATCTTTATGTTTAGAAAATAATTTTATAAAACAAGTGTATAAAAGATTTTTACAAACAATGTTCCAAAAACCTTTAAAAATAATTTACAAAAGTTTTACAAATCATTTACAAATCGTTTTACAAATATTTTACAAAAACATTTTTGAAAACATTTTCTTTTTAAACAGTTTACAAATAATTTACACAATAATAATTTTGTAGAAAAATAATTTTATAAACTATTTTGCAAACAAAATGATTTTACAAACATTTTACAATTATAAAAATAATTTTACAAAGATTTTACAAATTTCTTTACAAATATTTTTACAAAGAATCTATAAAATATTTACAAAATCTTTTTTCAAAAGAACTTTACAAATAATTTTACAAAATATTTTTATTATAAGTTTTAAATATGAGCCATGTTATTAGAAACATAATAAAGTGTGGCTTATGTCCTCTAAAGTATATATACAATATATACGACAACCCCTTTACTTAGATTGAGCTATGTCCTCATAGTGACCAAGAAGCAACAAAGGAAGACATAACTCATGCTAAGTATAGAAAAGTGAAAAGAGTCCTATACTACAACGACTAAAATAAAGAATGAAAAGAATAGAATTCGGTCATCTACCCTATTCCTAGGATCAAATAATCCTAAGTATAGAAGATTGTACAAATGGGGATAATCGAGGAAAAAATAAACAAAAATCAATGACTCAACTTGTCCCCCCTATACTTAGGATAAAAGATCCGTAAGTATAAAGAAGACTATCAACAAGTTGAGGGATATGCGGGAGAATAGAAGAAATAAAATGGAAATAAACAAGATGAAAGAAATGACATCACTCCCCCTATACTTAAGGTAAAGGATCCCTAGGTATAAGCAACAACAAGGGTAATGAAATAGAATGAAAATAGAACAACTCGGTGTCTACACCCCCTATACTTAGGATAAAGTACATCCTAAGTATAGCCACAAAAATACTAAGTGAGCCCTGGGATGTAAAACAAATAAATGAAGAAAGAACTACAAAGACGAAACACATATATACAAAGTAGACAATGTTGAGTTGCCTCCCAACAAGCTCTAGAGTTTACGTCGTAGATGGGAACAAAGGCTAGGGCAAAGGAATATCAATATTCAAGACAACATCTGTAAGGCGAATGATATACTTTCATTGTCGTTTCGATATGAGAACAACAACAAAGTCAACAATGCAAATGATGACACCCGAATAAACACTCAAGTAGGTATATGCTACTGAAAAATAGAAGAGAAAACTAATCAAGGAATCGGTATCTCAAATGATATCATCAGCTCAAGAAAAGAGTGAGGCGAATAAATAGAGCTGAGAAAATCAAACTTGGAGAAAGAAGGATCAGTCATAGAATCCACCGCGTCAATCAGAATCTCAAAAAGGTATGGAAAGTCAAGAACAAGAGACTCATAAAGAAATTTGATATCTGATGTTCATAATGGAGATAAATTAGAGAAATTGTCGAATATCTCAAGGCATGACTCATCCTCATGAGGGTCGTTAAGGAGAGAAGACTCAGACTCATAAGAATCATACGACATGGTCCCTTGATCCAACAGATCGGATGCACACCTAGAGACTGAAATCAAGAACAAAGAACATGTTGCATCCTCCGCAGATAACCCTCGAGGAGGAAAGTATACTCATCGGTAAAGAATGATGAATCATTTTCTAACTTTGAATCTACACCGATGTTGGGTACACACTCCTCGCACCAAAGCATCTAAACAACTGTAGAATGCCTCTGAACATTCTGGAACTGGAAGCTCTACTGGTCAACAACTCAAAACTCTAGAAGTGTCTGAAATTTATCCTCGAGCTGCGACAATGCTAATAATCATTTGTTCCTCATGAAATGTACCATTCTCTTGTATAAGAAGGACGTAATGCTCATATATGGGACTATACATATCTAGCATATCAAAATGGTGTCCCTCATCTAGCTCCAGTATATATGGGACTATCTATATCTGGCATATCAAAATGATGTCCCTCATCTTTCTCCAACTACAGAAATGGTTCAAAATATCCGTAAGAATATGAGAAGTGCTTCTGAGGAATGAAATATGGCTGGCCATGACATGGAAATTGGAATGGCTGAAAGAATAACTGAAACAACGTGGGCTCCTGCTCTGTTTCTTGGAATACCGGAAGAGGTGGTATCCAACAATCATGAACTATGAAGCGCAGAAATGACTCAAACACTGGCTAGAAAATCAATGTAAAATGGATCAATGTCTGAAGATGGAACTCACTATGTATGTCTCATTATCCATCATCTGTGCTGCCTCAGTATCTACGTCCACTGCATGGTGTGTAATCTCTGAATCCTCATGAAATGGATCGTACATGTGTAGTCCTGCATCTTCCATGTGTGTTGTCCCGACTAAATAATCTCGTGGAGACTGGAAAGTTGATGAGGCATCATAAATCTCTACAAAGAAAGTCCAAAGTGAATCAACATCGAGATTGTGGTGTGAACCACCACACAAGGTATTGACCAGTGTCTTCTGCTCTATGGTTATCTCCTATAGAAGATCTATACAAGGTCAGACTTTGAGATTTCATGATTCAAAAATCTCCTTAAAAGGTCAATAAACCTCAACCTTGCATCATGTAATGGCTCAAGGGGGTCTTGGGTAAAATCTCTAATAATCGACCGCATCATCTCTGCTCTACGATGGGTGTAAAATCATGCAAAAATAATATCTGTAGGTCACCCCATGTAGAGATCTTCCTCCCCAACTGTCTGTACCATCTCACGACTCTATTCTAAAGGGAAAGGGGGAGGATTTTCAGTTTCAACCCCTCAGAAGTGATGTTCGTATAAGTTCAGGATTCACAAAAATCCTCAAACTCATAGATATGGAAATATGGTTCCTTATGCAATTCTCCACTAAACTTTGGCAACATATGAAAGAACTCTAGATACAGAATGAATGAACTCAAAGTAGATGCTGACTTCGTTCCTGAATCTCCTGCTGGCCAATATCTCCTAATGATTGCACCATCATTCCAACATGATATCTGCTCGGTTCTCTCATGTGCTCAGTATTATCTCCACGAGCCTCAACTCCTAGTTCAACATGCCTAATAGAAATATAAAGTGATATGGGAGGGAACAAAGAGGATGGGGATGAAAGAGATAAAGAAGACAAAGAAAGAGAAAGGGATGAGAGGGCGATCAGAGTTCTAACATCAAGACGAGAGGGAAACAAAGAAATCGACATGATAAAGATATATCTCAAACAAAGGAGAAAGACACAACCGTGGTTCAAGAAGAAAGTCATATGGACTGAACAAGGTGGACGTTGGTAATATGGATGAAAAAAATTGGAGCCGCGAGATCCGACTGAAGCGATTGCCTACCCATCATCGCGACTTAAGAAATATAAAAATAAATAGAAATGATGAAATAAGAAGAAATCTAGAAACTCAAATAAGGGTGGGGGGAGGGAGAAAAGAAAAGAAAGAAAAGGAGGACACTAAAGAAGAAAAAGTGATTGGCAACAACATAGAGAGAAATGCAACAGATTCAACACAGATCACAAGCAAACACCTAACAAACCCCATGTTCACCAACTTGACACAATGAAGATCATGAAAGTTCGGTCGCTTATCTTTTCAATTTTAGAGTTAGGTAGTGACACAATTACTTAAGTCGTACTCATAAGTGGTGTCGCCCTATCACCCAACGTACATCTTCACACCCCCCAAACAGTTGAACCATCTACCTGGGCTGCCGGGTTATATCCGACCCAAGTTGAGATATGAAGTAGAGCACACCAAAATGATTTTCTATGGTCGAAGGCAAGTTCTTGCACCTCTATCGAGTATCGAAAAGAAGTACATGGGTGCTTAGGGAAAAAGTCCAGGGATTTTTATCTCTATTCCTTTAGGTTATGTCCTCACCTACTTTGTTTGGAGGTAAGTTACCTGCAGCACGGAGGGGTTTCTCTCCCCAAATCAATGAATCAAATCAATTACATTTATTTTAAGGTCACATGGAGTTAACAATCCCAATTTTATTTTTTTTATTTTTACTTTTTTTGGATATTTTTCAATAAACCGCTTAACGGTTTTTCCAATTCCTTTTATCCTAAATCCAAGAAAACAGAGATGAATCGGAAAAGTTGATGCACGGGAAAAATGAATGCGGATATAAGTGTTAGGATCGTGTACCTTGCTCCAAAAGTCTACGTACAAAGTGATCCATGCATATAAAGTAAACAAATCTATATGCAAATGCAAGCGAAGAAACCGTCTTTAAACAAGATTTTCTATTAGCACTAAACATAGATTTATTTGATTGCGTCCAATTGAATTCTATAGGAATGGATAGTCTTTTTTAGATTTGGACCAAATGTTACCTAGATCAACCAAATAGAAGCATAAATCTAAGGGGCTCAAGCACAAAAAAAAACAAATAAAAGAAAATTGAAAAAATCAAATCACGAGAAAGAAATAGAAAAAATGAGTAAAATGGGGAGAAAGAAAGGTAGAAATCGAGAAAACCGCGTAAAATCGGTGAGGTCCCCTAAATGCACCGACACTTGGTGAAACATACCTCTAAAAGAATAAGTGTCTCTAGTCTCTACAAGCCGGGATGACCTTAATGGACCCCTTCTACTAATGCAGAAAAAGGAATCCTACACTAACATACTCTCACAAAAAATAAAAATGCGATATAAAAATGGCTTTGCTCTTTGGTTTCCTACTCCTCTTTGACTGCTCACTCTTATCGTTCAGTCAACATCGACTGGCCTCCACCTCGCTCGGGTGTGTTAGCTTTCCTATGATTGCTTCCCTCGCTCGTCAGTCCCTCACAACAAAGATGAAACAAAATATATGTTAGAAGAGTTTTTATGAATAAAATGAAAGCAATAAAAGATATAGAAAACAAATAAAACAAACAATCAAGTAGAAAAGAAAGAGAAAAATATATCTACCCTAGTTGTGCCTTTCCGTAACGTTGCCGTTAGTTGAAATAACGGGTTTTATGGGTTATATTTAATTAAGAGAAGAAATAATGTACATGAAAGTGTCGTTGCAACCCAAAACCGATTCAAATAATAGTTATTAAAGAATGTTAAATAGGTGTGCTTTTTATTTAACCTGGTATAGCGTTCAGTGTCGAACTCATGGTGGCTACAAATAAACAAGGTATATTAATTATTGCTAATTGAAGAGGATCTTTAACTGCTTTTCTTTTTCTAATTTTATGCCATTTTACTGATTTTTATGTTTTTAATTAGTTTTTAAATGTTTTATATTTTATATCTTTCTTATTTTTTGTTCTTAATTAATTTTAATTTTGTAAATTTTTTATATTTTTAGTTTTGAAAATCAATTTATGAATATAATATATACAAAAGTGAAATAAAAGTCCTTTTGTGTTTTTACAATATGTGAAAATGCTCAAAAATAAGAAAATCAAATGTTGTTGTATTTTAAGCATTTTTCCTTTTTATGTTGATTTTCTAAGTATTTTTTTATTTTTAAGGATGTTTTACTGATTTAAGATTGAAAGCAATTTTTAAAGTAAAATTAGCCAATATTTTTATGATTTTTAAAAAAGAAAATAAAAGCATATGTTTTGGAAACAAAATTAAACAAAAGTATTTTTATTAAGATTTAGAAAAGACCAAAAATTTATTTTTATGACTTTTCTATGATTTTATATAATTTTTTATAAGTTTTTATGTATATTCAATTTTTTAGTGTTTTATGTTTGGATTTTTGATTAATTTTCGTATATGTGATAAAATACAGTAAAGTAAATCTATAATAAATTTTTGAGAAAAATTTAAAGTCTTTTCGAATTTTTATGCATTTTAATTCTCAAATCGTGAAATAAAGTGTGTTTTATATTTTTAATAATAGAAAATCCAAATAATTTTTCAAAACAAAATTTTAAGAAAATAATAACTTAGTATGAAGCTAAATTAATTTTATGGATTTTATAGAGTAATTTAACTAATTAAACAAAGCAAAATAAGCAAAGAGAAAAATGCAATTAAGTAGGAACCTATGTGCAATTTATGACAAATTTTAGTCCTATTATTAACACATGAAATAAATGCAAGGTTAGATGTGAAAAATCAAAGAAAATCACATGTAATAACACGTGCACAGTGGACACAGAGGCTTTTTTTGTAATTAACAAAAAATTTCTATGAATTTATTAAGAAATGAACGATTATAGGATAAAAATGCAAATACACCACAAAACCATGTGTCACCTTCCTCCTCCTCGATCGACAACGGAAGGGCTGGGCTCCGACGACCACTTCAGAGCACCACCGTTGCGTTGTGATCAGGTGGAGGCTCTGGACAGCTCGTGGAAGACCTGACGAAGATGATGGTGGCTCGAGGTGGTTGTTGCGAAGCGCTGTGAGATGCATGCGTGAGGGTGTGGCTTAGATCGCACCAGAGAGGGAGATCCAAGGGATGTGGAGCAAGCAGGAGGAGAAGGTGGAGAGGAAGGCATGAGGAGGAGATCAGACGATAAAAGAAGAGGTCGGTTGGCGCCAAGAGAAGGGGTCACGTAAGTGACCTAGATGGCACCACATGACCCAATCAAATTATTTAAAAAACAAGTAAATAAAAGAAATTATAAAAGGAATAATATGAGGCAAAATTAGCAAAAAGTGAAAACATGAAAGTTGTAGATCTCGATGAGGTCTATAAGTTTCATGTTGATCAGAAAGTCAAATGAGATTAAAAATGCAAAGAAATAATTTTCAAGCATTTTCGAGGATTAAAAACACTTATTTTTAGTTATGTTGACATTTTTATATTTTTAATGAATTTTAATTAGAATAATTACTTTATATACAATATATACATAATTAATCTAATTTTTAAAGATTTTTTGTTTGTTAAGAAAAATTAACAAAGATAAAGTATGTATAGAATATACAATTGTCAGATATTTTTTATTTCTTTTAATTTTGCTCATTTTGTGGATACTAATTATTTATGCCATGTTAGTTAATTAATTAAAGAGTATAATAAAGAAAGAATTAGGTTAAAATAATGATTATTTACACATAAAATAATGAGCTCAATAAGGGTTAATTATTTACAAATTTTAAATCCTAATATTAGTACAATTAGTGAATGTTAATTAATCAAATTACAGGGGTTTAGATAATGATTTATTAAGGCGATTTTGCTAAGAGGTCCAGAAAAGTAAATGAATCATGGATTCATCAGGTACGCACGTGAATTCAGCTCAAATGGACACAAGTCCAAACAAAAAAGCATATAGGAATGTTATGCAATTATTCCAATATTTTATTTACAAAAGGACTAAATAGAAAATAACATAAACATGCAGGAAAGAGATGCAAATTTCACCGAGATTGCGTGCGATGCACGTGGGGAGATAGAATGACGAGCGACTCAGATCAAGTCCCTCAATCTGATTGTGCATGGAGTTTTGGGTGCTAGACAATGACGCGGATTAGATATGGAACTTCAACTCTTGACCGTATCGATATGCGATGGCCTAGAAGAACAAAGAAGAAGACCTTGTCAAATGAACTTCAATCGATCTACACTAAGTCGAATAGGTCTTGATCCTTGTTGCGATGGGTCCAATCGGTTTTTGAGATGATTCCGTTGTAATCTCCAAGAAAGAGAGATTCCAAATCTCGTTGTGGAGAGATATGGCGGTTCTGCATGTTGACCGTGACTGAAGGTGCTCAGATGAGATGATCCAAGCTTGTTTCTCTTTGTCTAGGCACCTACATGGAAAAGCAAGCTTTCTCAAAGACTTTTAGGTGTCGGCTGCACGTTATTGTGTAATAAAAAAATGGGAAATGGGGTTAAATGGATCGGGTTAGCGTGAGGTGAATGGATGAGCCCAAGACGTCAGATTCGAGGATATGGAGGGATCAAATATGTAAGAAGGAATCTAAAGAAGCAGGTTATCGTCCTGATGAAGATGGAGATAAAATATGTAGTAAAATCGAGGGTTAAAGACCTCTGATCATGATGATTGGAGCTCGGATGTGAAGCTCTATTATAAATTTACAAACTCAAATGAATATTGAACAAAAAGGAAATCCAAGTTACCTAGAATGGAGGTCGTACATGGGCTGAATCTCTGAGGTGCTTTGGATAAGCCTCGATGGCACGATGATGTCAGAGGCTGGGCTCTCGTCGGAGGAGGAGCAATGGCGAAGCTTCATTGGATCAAAGGCTTACTCACGCTCCTCTCCTCACTACAACAGATTACCACATGCTCGAGGCAGATCTGGGAAGAAAAAGTCAGGCGTGGATCTTGGTTACAAGGAGGCTAATTGGGTTCGAAAATCACGTGAGGAGTTGGAGTGAAACGGTTGAAAATAATTGGCGAAGAAGTAGGGCCGATGCTGGAAACATGTGAGAAGGGGAAGAGGGTTAGTTGACCTGATGGTCAATAAATAGGTCTGGGCCAATCACGACCCATCCCGAATAAAGATAAGGAGGAAAAGACAAAATAAATAAACTAAGTAGAATAATCAAATTATTAAATTAATAAATTATTTTTTGTGATTCAATAATTTTTTGTGATTTTTAATAAATTAAATAACTTAATTTAAATAGTTAAATAATTAAATAGATATATTTACATGTATAAAATACATATATACAAGATATTTTTATTTATGTATTTTTATAAATACACAATTTATTTAATAATTATTTATTTACATACTAATTTAAGGTTTTTTAATTTATATATATATTATTTGTATGAATTTATTTAATGGAATAAATAAATACACATTAGTATGTTACATGTACATTATACCTATGTAATAAATTATATTATTTAATTTTTGTTATTTTAAATTTTTTTATTTTTAGTTGTATGTTATATAAATAATATAAAATATTTACAAAACATTAAAAATACAACATGTTCGAAAATATAAATAAATAAATAGGTACAATATACGTATACAGATATAATAACACTCCAAAAGGCTAACTTTCATATCTCAACTCAAAATTTAATTAAATCATTTTCATTTTAAAGTTTATTTTATTTAATTACAATGAAGGTGAGTTTGCTTCACTTTGAGTTCATATGGAGTAATTATTGGTCTTTCAATTGTGATTTTACGTCTTTTTCAATGTAGTGTCCCTTTTATTATGTACATAATTTATTTTTGCAATCCTTTTTATTATTTAAAACACATTTTTATGTACAAGTTTCATGAAGAAAATATTTCTATTTAAGGTTGATATAATGATAAAGAAAATAGTATAAGAAATGTGCAAAGTAGATATGACGAATATGTACAATGTGACTTTGAGTTTCTGAGATTTTTATAAGTTATTGACTTTATCTCCCCCTACTTTATTTCTTGTCGACAATATCAATGCTTTACATGGTCTTGGAGTTTCAGGTCAGTCTGTATCTATTACATATACATAGCCTTCTCTATTTCTTTTTCTTTTCTTCTTTATTATTTTATTTCGGTATAAATATGAGCTAAATATACAATATTAATAAATGATGTCAGAATGTTTAATGAGAATTAGTTGTTATCTACATATGTTTTATTAAGGATTTTAAACCAAAATGAAAAAATAAAGATGGGGAATTGGTGATTCATCACTTGCATTGCCATAGATTGCATGTTAATCCAATTTTACCAAATAATAGGCCTTGGAAAGCTTGATTCACCAAGGTTCTTATTTGAGGATTAATTCCTTGTTTAGAAGGATTTAAATTCATGATCTAAATGCCTTGGTGAATTAATTTAGTTAGGAGATTATGTTTTGGAGCGTAATTGTTATACATGGAAATTGGAGCTTAAACTTGCCTTTAAGTGGAGATTAACTCCAATAATATGTTAGCTTAAGATTGAACAATATTTTCAGAAGTCTTATCTATATGTTTGTGTGCATTTAATTTCATTTGCATTCCACTCATTTTCATTGCATCTTAACTTGCATGAAAATCGATAAAAATCCATGCATTCACCAAGTTCACTTAATTGAGATAGAAAGCGATCAAATCGAGTAATTAACCCATAGATATCACCAAACACAACCATCTCCTTATATTGACCTTGGGGCTTGCCCAAGTAAAACTAACAAAACACCAATTGCACCTCTTTGCAGAGATCTTTCTGCGGTTGGTTCTGATTAATCGTTGAATTTCCAACTACAACAAAGAAGACATAATTTAGAGAGGGAAATTAGCAATTATCATCGGTCTGCTGATTTTGTCTCAGAAATCATTCTCTTCTTAATGTACATGAAGCACCAAAGACAAGAAGGTTCCTCATGTAGTCGGGAAAACTGACAAGATGAGGAACACGGTATGGTGTATGACCACTATGGAGAGGGAAAGACATTCCAAGAACCATTATGCGGAGAGATATTTCTCTTCTCCTCTTCTTTAGGAGAGAGACTAGATAGCTTTGAGTTGAGTTGAATGAATGAGAAAAGATACGAAACCTGTCTTTTATAGTCATAGGTTGGACAGTCATAAGAGATAGTGGTGGGTATTTTTCTCCATCAAAAATTAGTTCACTATCTTGTGTTCATGTTTGGACTTAGTCTATGATAATTATGGAGTTATCTCTCTTTATAATTACCTATTATCATTTTGATAATTCTTGAATTATTTTTTGAGATAATTCATTAATTATCTCATGATAATTCTTGAATCATCACTTAAGATAGTTCACTAATTATCTCATGATAATTCTTGAATTATCATATGAGGAGAATTATTATTTATCTCTTTGGATTAATTAATCCAATTCATTATTCCAAATAATATCCATTTGTTTAATGAATAAGGTGAATCCAATTCACATCAACATTAGTTATTATGCGAATCATATTCACATAAGTCCTGATATTAAATATAAATCACATTCATATCAGTATCGATTATTGTGGATCTATATCCACACCAATAAAATTTCAACTATGTGAATCATATTGACATATTCCCATATAATTAATCAATGATAATAACAACTATTATCTTGATCTTCAATTTCTCGTTGTACAGCTCCTAGCACAATTGGGAATTGTATGCTACATTCGTGAATACTTGGAGGTAATATGTGGGAGATAGTATAGTCCATATATAGTGACTTGATATTATATGATAAAAAACATCTAACATCTAATATATATAATATCAGGATTCAATCCACTTTAATTGATTTGATTTAATCAGACACAAAACCAAGTTCGCGAATTGACTCCTTCCACTTTCGGATAATTTCCAACTCTTTGGATCTAGAATATGTTCTGTGAATTGAGATATAATCTAATTAAATCTCATTCATTTACATTCAATGCGGAGTCACTAAAATCCATTAGGTTTCATCACTCCTTAGAAATGGAAGCGTTGTGGTATACAACCTTTTAAGATCTCTCGATACACGTACATCCTACATATTGGAAGACCTTGAGTAAACCCAGAGTTCAAATCTATTTTTATTTTCCACCTTCTAGGGTTTATTAGTAAGTTTTTCAATCGATCAGGGTGACTATATCGATCATATGATTTCCAAAAGTATATATAAATAATCTTGAATTATTATCTTGATTCCAAAACAAGACGACCATCGATGGAATTCAATATGACCCTAATATCTCATATGTGAACTCATGTCTCACGGTTCAACAACATGGTTCCTTTGAAAGATCATACATCTCATATGTTCTTGTATGCATACCAACTCGTTGGTATATAAACCTTGTCAGATCATCAACCTATTGATGAGTCTCCATTTCATCACCTTTTCTCTTTCATTTTGGCCTTAAATCCCTAGCTAAATGCATGTATATATCATTAATTTGTCAAAATAAACACTCTGTAATTTGTACATAATATTGTAATGTTATTCTATTTCATTCCAAAATTAAAAAATAAAGGAAGAAAAGGAAAAGAAATGAGATACCAAAGGTATTGAATGACCCTAGACCCTGAGACCAAATCATTATGATGACTTGGTCGGTAAGGAATAAAGTAGGGGAGATAGGGCAGAAGAATTGTTCAGAAAATACATCAAAACCTAATTCTTAATTCATCAATAATTAATTTTTGGGAACTATTTTATTTTATTATGTTTACTCCTTAGATAACAAAACCTTCAACATGGCTATTTTAGACAAAAATACAAAGAAAAATACAAAATTGAGTTCACTAAAAAATAATGCATAGTGTGCTTGAGATACACAAAATAAAAAGCCAGAATAAAAATTTGCAAATCTGTATCTTCTCCATACTGTATTAAAATTGACCAAATCACCTTTAGTTGTATATTACTTTTGATAAGCTATTTAATGAAGATGGTTTCATTCAATTTGGAGTTAAGATGCAAAAATTAGGTTTTTGGAACCCTATTGTATAATACCTGAATATAATATTAAATATATTTATTATTTATATTTCTCAATTTCTTTTATTTTATAAAAATATATATTTATATTAATTAAAATATCTGTACATAATTAAAAATCAAACCTTTAAAAATATAATAAAATAAATAAGTCTATTATCATACATAGATGAAATATACCTATAAAGAATATACATAATTAATTAACTATACAAATAAAGTTAGAAAAATACAAAAATAGCTAAATAGGTATTTGAATAAACAAAAAAATATAAAATACATGTATATGATAATAAAATATATAATACACAATAAAAATATTAAAACACGTGTGTTTGTACCTATATTCAGACATGTAATATTAACTTAAAATAAATAACCTTAGAAAAATAAATAAAATTAGGAATAAAATAATATAAAAAAATACAAACATTTTTTGTGATTGACCCCTGTTCGATTACCCCCTCTCTTCCAGGTGTTCAGACGATGGAACCCACATATTCTCCCCCTTTTCCCGGGTGTTTAATCACTCCAATTGACTCGATCTTTTATGCAAACCTATTTTCAATCATACCTAATGCACGACCAACCTTTTGATCCCTTGTACATAGCCCTAATGGCTTGATAATCCTCAGTCTATCCACCTCCTCGTCCAGCCAATAAAATAACTTCCTCTACCATTGATCCTAGTTTGATCCTTCCTTGGTTGGTCTTAGCCCCTCAGACCGATTCCTATCTCATCCCCTAGGTGGCAGCTTCGATTTGAGAGGGTTTACAGCGAGGAGGAACGCTTGAGGAAGCGATCCACTCCATCGCCAGAGGAGTTCTGCTGGCTGGTTTTGCCTCCTCGACTCCGATCGAGTCGAGGTCATATCTTCATGTTCTCAAGTAACTCTAGAACTTAGATTGCGATTCTTGTATTTAATTTCTCTTTTAATCGCATCTTTAGGCCCAATTTAGAAAACCCTAAATTTTCTTAGACCTTAAGCTCTTGGCCAAATCACCATGAATCGATCGTTGTTCTGCCCTTATTATCATTGCACATCGATCCATATCGTGTGCTTCATCGATCCTTCGGTGCCTTCAACCTGAATCTCACGAGATTCAGTGAGCCGGATCTCCCTCCAATGCCCTTCGCCGGAGGCTCATCGCCCCGCACATCCCTACACGTATTAGCCTTATTTTTGGGTCGAGACGAATCACCCTGAGCCACGTAACATTTTGGTGCAGGATATCGACCTTGGCGACCCATCTGGAACCTTATCGAAGACCTGGAGAAGCTCCAGGTCGTTTGGAGCCATCAGAGCTCCCCATTCATCCTTGTCCTCATCGGTGACAACCTGCATACGTGGAGTACCAGGAAGCTAAGCCCCATGTCAGATTGAAGAATCATCTCCAAAGCATGGAGAACACGATGAAATCAAAGGTCCTCGAAGGTGTGTTCTTCGGTTGTTCTTGTTGATCCCTTCCCATCCGTCCGATCAAGAACACGACCCAGATATAATCTAGGTTGTCCAATTTAATCGAGGTTGTGAGCATGAGGAGCCCTTAGGCCAGACACATGGAGCGTCATCAACGGTTGGATTAAAGTGCTGTAAGTGGTAAAAATTGCAACCAACCCCCTTCTCCTTTTTATTTTTTGTAAAAGGTTCTGTAAATATTTAATTTACTTCAAAAGTTTGTGGATAATTTGCATATATGCCCTCGGAATTAGTTAATATTGTACTTTAGTCCAATGCTAAGTCACCTCATGTGGACCCCTACGTGAGTGGACATTTTGCAGGTGAACCCCTCTAAGTGTTGTATTTATTGTTTAGTCCAAAATCAAGTTATTGTTCAAAAAGTGTGGTTATTTTGCATGCGAACTCCTGGAATTTATTTTATTTCCAAATATGCCCTCGCCAGCTTTATTTATTTTTAATTTTGCATTTCTATATATTAAAAATAGCTCCTAAGCTCCAAAAATTATGCAAATATTATGGAAAATGTCCTCTAGCTGGCATATTCATGCTACGTGATATGTTTGCTGATTTTATTGCATTTGATATTTATAAAAATAAAAAAGCTATTTTATTCCCTATTTGGCTTAGAAAATACAAAAAAAACCTTTTCAAAAATTCCAATTTATCACTCCATACCAAAAATCACAAAAAATGCAAAAGAATCCCCAAAATTAGCAAACACTTGCTAACCCTCAAAATTTACAAAATGCTTTCAAAAATCCCAAAATATTAGTTTATGTCCCATATATATTACTACATATTAAAATTAATTTTGAGAAATTTGAAACCCTTTTCTATTTTAAATTTTAAAATCAATTCGACTTGATTAAAAAGTTCCTATTTTGGACTATTTTCATTTTAAAAATACAAAAAATTAGCAAAAATTCTTAGAAACTTCTCAAAAAGAGAAAAATATTTTAAAAATACTAAAAGGTTTTGTTTTTAAATTTTTGATTGTATAATATATCTATATTTATAAATAATAGAGCCTATATAGCCTATATATACCTATATAGTATTATATATACTTATTATTATTAATTATTACAAATATTTTATAAATATTTTAAAACCTTAAAAAAGAGTATTCTTTCCGATATTTTTTTATTTTTATACATTTATTATATATGTACTATTATATATTTCCGATATTATATATATCACCTTATATACTTACATATATCCTTATGTATCTTTATTATATATGAAAAAATAAAATTAAAAATAGAAAATTAAAAATTAAAAAATGTAAAATATAAAACTAAAATAATATTAATTAATTAAAACCCACAAAACATTGAGTAAATATTGTGCATATATATACATACATACACAGTTAAATTATTTATTTATAAATAATATTGTGCTACGTCCCTTATTCCCTATGTTCAGCACCATACTTTGCTTGTCACTATACATACTTGTTTGTAGGGTTTGTAATAAATTTTGATCCACATACACCTTGATTTCATTGCTTCATTTTTATAATGTGGGTTGATGGTTGAGATTGTCCATTGAGTTTAGCGTCGGTAATTTAGCGACTGAGGTCCGCCTTGTGTGACCTCACGACCGCTTCACCTATCGATCTACTACATATATATACACTTGGACATATAGTAGTATATCTGTCTCCAGTCAAAGGATGTGTGTTCATTCGTGATAGTATACGATACGAGTCTTTAGCAACTTGATCTCATCAAATTAACTCTTTTAATTTGAATCATTTAATACCTCTGGATATTTATTCATGTGCATAGGATCTATATCAAGAGCATCGGTTGGATATCAATCTTCAGAGAAGATTACCATGTCTTTTCAGATTGGAGATCCTTCTTAAATATCACTTGAGGATTCCAGTTGTGCCTTCGATCTAACTCTTTAGATTTACAACCCTGTATCAGCCTGTATTATCTAAATCTTTAGACTGACAATTGTATGATATCAAGATGGCCACGGAACATAACCCTATTTATATAGAAGGACCTCAATTAGAACTTAGTTTATATTTTACATTAAATAATGGAGTGAAAGCAATGCATTTATTGCATAACGACTTGCCATGACCTCACATGTCCAACAATCTTCCACTATCTCAAAGAACCATTCATAGGCTACTCTTAAACTCATACCCTTGTGATTATATTTTATCTATTCGGTCAAATATCTTGGTCAATTAATTGGTCAGTATGTCCTCGCAGATATGCCAAGTTCTATTACATATCTCATGGTAATTATAATCACATCAAATGTGATATCTATGCCCAAACAATCAATACTTGACCTTGTTGAAATAATCGTAGTGTCTTGCCTCTTGCTACTCTTATCTCACAACAATACAGTAAAATATCCAGGATGGCATTCTTTATATCCTTATCATACTATTCTCAGGTTCGTAGTTTACTATCTCCATAGACTAAGACATAGTCTTGAGTCTCACTTAGTTACTGAAGATAAAACATGGATATAGCTATCTCTATAGTCTTAAGTCCTTGAAGTTGTTTTATTACTACAGTCAAGTGTTTTATCTCCTATCAAGATTGATAACGATTTAGCACTCCCACTGAATGAAAGATATATGGTTTTTCATACACTTGGCTTACATTGAGCTTCCTATAGCTGATGTTTGAGGCACACGGCCATAACCTTCTCACCCTCAACACTTCGAGGTTTCATTCTTTTAGATAGGTCAGAACCATATATTAAGGTAAGGAAGTGTGAGTTCTTAGGGATCGAGATACCTTTAGAGGGGGTGAATAGTTTATAGATGGAAGAATAAAATTTCCCGTAAACCATACTTGAGCACAAAACGCTAAACCAATCAATCAAGCTCACCGCATAGGATGTTTACGTGGAAACCCAACTGGGTTAAAGGCACGACATGAGTCACCTAACTCGGAGTTTCTGTTTAATCAAGCCAACCAACTTCTTCATTAAAGCATGAAATATTTACGTGGATATCTCAACCGTTTATAAAGCTTCTAGCTTCACAACTTCAGATCAAGACCCAAAATCAATGATAGAGATATGACGTTGTAGTAATGTCAAGGGTGGATAAGCTCCCATTGTCCCCAGGTTTTCTTGGATAGATCTAGCTCTGCTAATCCAAGAACTACCTACAAAAATTAGGATCTTACATTAAAAGTTCTTGTAGAGAAGGCTTAATGAAAGAATATCAGAATAATATTTCATAATAGTTTCCTTAGTAATATCATTGATAACTCTCATAGTACAATCATATTTTAATAACTAACAGAGAGATAATTACAGATATTATCATCATATAAGCACTAGCAATTGTATCTCAAATAACACAAGTGAATGATAATATAAAAGGATAATATCACTAGAATTGTATCCTGTCAAAAGTATTATAGTTACCATTAGAAGAACTAGAATACTTAGAGGCTATCAAACACTACTTATTGATAGCTTTCACTAGCAAGGCTATCTTTAGCACTATTTTCTCATAAATATCAGAAAACTCGAAGAACCAGAGACACAATAGGAAAAAATCACTCAGAGAATTTTCTTTACTTGTAGAGAGTGGGAGTGAATTATGTGTTGTCCAAAATTGGGTATGTGATTAGTCGGTGACTTGAGGTTCCTAGCATGCGATCTTGGAGGGCCAGCGGTGTCTGACAAGTCAGATCCTATAATCGATGTACCGGTGCCTCTCTCAGCCCTTGGAACTCAACTCAAGCGAAACAATCAATAATTAACCCATAACAATGATTAAGTAAATAAATATAGGTGAATTAAAATTTATTATACCCTATAAAGAATGTGTATAATATACAAGTAGTAGGGGTCGAACCACAAAGGAGCACACGATGTAAAGTAACAAAAAATAAGAAGACAACTTAGAGTATTTTTGTGTTTTTAATTTTTAATTATTTTTGTGGTTTTCTAAAAAATTTTATATTATACTTTTTTGTTTTTTATTTTGCAAATTTTTAATTTTGAATTTAGAAAATAAAATATAAGATAACATCAATTATATAACTATATATTTAAATATAAAGAAAAGATTAAAAGACATGTTTTTGGATTTTTCAAATATAATAAATAAACTCAAAAATTCAAAGAGTAATGAATTTTTTAGTTTTATAAAACTTTCTCTATTTTTTGGTAATTTTTAGACAAGTTTTTAAAATTTTTATGGATTTTTAAAAAAGAAAATACATAAAATAAATAAAATAATAAATCAGGGAACTTGAAATAGGATTAATAAATATGTATCAAATCAGGCCGAGCCCAAATTCAATTTTTCTAAATATAAAAAAATTAAAGAAAATTAAAAAACATAGATAATTTTTTGTGATTTTGCTTTGAGTTTTTATAATTTTTATTAGGTTCTTTGATTTTTTCGATTTTTAGGAGTTTTAATTAATATTTTGCAAACATATTTGGTTAGAAAATCAAATATAGCTAAATAAACATACTAGATTTTTTGGAACTTTTCAAAACATTTTATAATTTTTATGGACTTCTAAACGCTAAACATGAGAAAGTGCAATGTTTTGTATTTTTATAAATATGAAAATAATTTAAATTGACTTAAGAAAAATATATATGATATAAAATAGTTTCAGGCACTTAAGATAATTTTCCTGTACTTTTTAGATGCAAAATGATAATTTAATAGTTAAAATACAACTACAAAATTAAATCTACAATACAAGGACCTAGTTTTAATTTTCAAGAAGTATCAAAGCATTAAATAATACTTTAAAGAAGTCCAAGGGCATACATGTTATTTTTCCACATTTAAAACATTATCCACACTAGTAAGGGTATAAATGCAAATGTCTAGAAAAATAGGGCCCAATGTACAAATTTACCAAAAATAAAAAAACTAATATTCAATGTTTCTGGACCAAAATGAAATACCAAAACCTGTAAAGGTATCCACGTAAAATTCTTAACCCCTCACACACAGGCACGTGAGGTGGTGTGGATTGGACTAAAATGCAAATAGAGGAATGCTTAGGGTCTTTACTTTATATAATACAAAAATATCACAACTTCAAATGAATATTTATGTGCTAAATATAAAATACAAAAAGTGGAGGGGAGAATATGCATTATACCCCTCAATAGGTGCTAGGCAGACGATGCTGGTTACTTCACGTATACATGTGGCGCCTTTTCAACGATCGATGATGGTTCAACGATGGAGGACGGAGATTAAATCCCACTCTATGATCTGATAGCTCTTTAATGTTTGATTGGATGGTTGTTGTGCGATCTAGAGAAGGGATCTGATCCAATGATGCAGAGATTAAATCACGCCATTTGTTGAAACGTTCTTGGCTGGTCTACTAATCAAACACAATTCACAGTTGTTGAGGTGACTGAACACAAGAGACGAATCTTGCAACAATTAACCCATAATGAATAATAAAGTAATGCAATACGTGTGTAGAGTTAAAATTTATTATAAATCTACAAATGTATGTATAGTATAAGTATGTAGAATGTCGAACCCAGGCAGCAAACATGATAAATTGGGCAATGAATCCAAATTTCCTTCCCTTGTCTTTTTATTTGTGATATTTTTGTGGGTTTTCAATTATATTTAACTTAGGTACTTATTTTTTATATGATTTTGTTTCAAATTTTACAATTTTTATTTTCTTTTTATATTTTCCAATTTTTACTTTATTTTTCCTTTTCTTTTTAAAGATATAATATATATATAAGTATAAATAATAATATATAAATACTATAAACCGTATATATAGAAAATACAAAAAATGCAAATAAGTACAACCCTTTTTACTTTTTTAAGTTTTAGAAATATATTTAATGTATTTATAATAATTAATAATAAGAAGTAATATATAGTATTAATATAAATATAAGCTATATATAAGGTTCTATATTAATAAATACAACTACATACAATAAAAAATATAAAATAGTTTTTTGTTTATAAACATTTCTCTATTTTTATGAATTTTCTTATAATTTTTGCTATTTTGTATTTTTAATTAATTAAAAATGTAAAACGGTGACTTATAATAATAGGATGAATTATTTTGGAATTTGAAAAAAGAGAAAAATATCTCAAAAATTTCCAAAACTATTTTTAATATATAATATAAACAAAATTTAGAAGTAGAAACAAATATTTTTATCATTATTTTTTTAAGATTTTTATGAGATTTTTGGGGTTTTTAAAATTTTAGTGTTTTTCTTTTGCAATTTTTAATGGTTTTTGGTCTAGAGTTACACAAAATAATAATACAGAAATCTATTTTTTTTTTGAATTTTTAGATTAGGTTTTGTAATTTTTGTATTTTTGTTTCTAAATAAGGAATAAATCCTTTATTTATTAATTTTAATAAATAGAAAATATAATAGAAAGCCTTCATGAAAATATACGTGACAAAGTTAAATATTAAGCCTCTATCCTAATTCTCACCGAATTTATAGAGCATCAGAAACATTTAATAACAACAAAAAGAAAATTCAACACTAATAGGGATATTTTTGTAATATCACAAAACTTCTCGGTCTTATATGCAATTTTCCACAAAATATTATACTTAATATTGAAAGTATAGTACTAAATATAAATACAGATTCTCGGCAGGGTTTAGGTGCAAAATGTCATGTCGCCCCATGTGTATGCGCACGTGAGGTGACGTAGACTAGACGTAAATGTAAATATAATAAATACAAAGGTGAAAATGTAAATATTACAAAAATATTTAAAATGCAGATGAATGTTTTAGTGCTAAAGAGTAAATACAAAAAATGAGGGGCTTTTGGTGTAGAATTAGCCCTCACATTCTCATCAATAGCTGAGGATCCTTCACTTGGACATGTGGTTGGTTCTAGTCGTGTGATGTTGATTCGCAATGGATGGGTTGGATTAGATCCAGCTGCTGGATTTGACGGTAGTAGCACGCTCAATCCAACGGAAGCTGCTTCACCTATAGCCGACTAGTGATCGTACGGTGGAGACCTCCCATGGACGAACAGGGAAGAACTCAACTCTGGGGAAGGCTCCATCTGCAGCTGTTCGGGACTCTAGCCACCTCCTGAAGTGTTGAAGAGCTCTAGAGGTTCATCAGGGTGGTCCTTAGTAACTGGAGTGCTTGGAATGGTTTGGGCCCCATCGATAGGAGCCTAGAAATAGAGCATAACTGGAGCCTTATTCCTGATGTAGATACCCCCTTAGATGGGGTCCGCCCGCAGCTATTTCTGCACGAAATGTCGATAAGGCTCTGGCAAAGCTCATGGGGCTTTTATTTGGTGGAAATCAAGGGGAAATGGGATGTGGTAAATCTCTCCGGCGATGGGTGGAAGAGGGAGAGCAGAGGACTTGATCCAGAATGAATCAAGGTGGCAGGGTGACTTGATTTGGTGGAGAAGCATCTGGGGGAGCTGATGGGGTTACTGGTGGGTCAAAATAGGGCTGGACAGCGGAGAAATAGTGGTCGAAGCCTAGTTCTCCAGTGAATGACTAAGTGGAATTTATGCTAAAATAAGCAGTAAATGCGGGAAATTAAGATGAAAACAAAATGCTGGAAATAAAATCTACCTAAACATGCAACAAAAATGCGCTCAAACCTTCTCGGAGACGGGGAGCACAGAACCACGAGGCGGAGCTCACCGACGATGATTGGATCACGCTTCCTACACCTCTCACATGCTGTAGACCTCGCGAGGAGGATGTTGTCACCACCCTCAGCCCGATCATGCCATGATCTGAGGGTTTGAGCATAGAGAAACTGATTAAATTCAAAATGGGGTTCAGTGAATGGTATATGTACAGGTGATGGTTTGAACTTGGATTCGGCTCGATGTAGGGCTCTATCGATCGAGGAAGCATTGTGGCGTGAAAAAGCTATGATCGGGGAAGAAAGGCTATGAAGAAATCAAGTCAAAAGGATGAAAGAATCAGGCACAAAAAATGTGAGAAATGAGGAGGTCTAGTACTGATGGAAGCAAACCTATGAGGGGCGAGGAGTTGACCGAGGTCAACTCAGACCCGCTCCTCATTGTTCCATGCCAGCCCAGAAGGAGACAAAATAGGGAGAAATTCCATTATTGAATAAATTTAAATTATAAATTATTTCGTTATTTTTTTGTCAAACATGAAATATATTTGTTTTTTTATGTAGTTTTTATTATGCTTTTTATTTGTTTTACAAGTTAATTTATTAGATGTTAATTTTTACATGTATAATTATGGTATATTTACCTATATATGTTGTAAATTATTTTTATTTTGTGTTTTATATTTTATTACTTTATACACATATTTTATATATTTATAACTTATATAAATATATATATGTACATATTTTTATTTTTTTCTAAAGTTATTTATTTACTTAAATAAATAGGTGAAATATACCTACATAATGAAGTATATTATATATTTTATTTTATTTTGGATGGTTTTATTTCATTTTAATTCATTTATTTTATATTGTATTTAAAATTCTATAAATTTATGAAGGTTAAAAATATAAAGAATAAATATAAAGAATATTATATACAAGTATATTGCACAATGAGAGCCCAAAAGCCAACTTTTGCATCTTACTTCCAAATAGAATTAAACCACCTTCATTAAATAGATAAATAAATTTTATGAACAATAAAGGTGATTTTGAGTTTGTTTGGAGAAGATACAGGTCTGTAAAGTTTTCTTTGCAACTTTTTATTCTGTGTATCCCGGGCACACTGTACATTAATTTTTAATGAATAAATTTTGTATCTTTCTTTGTATTTTTTATACCAGTTTCATGTTCAAAGTTTATTGATTTGAGGTATAAATATTAAAGAATAAAATGGGTCCAAAAAAGCAATTATTGGGTTATAACAATTAGGGTTTTAGGTGTATTGGTCGTTATCTTCCTCTACTTTTTTCCTGGTCGATCAAGTCAATTCTTGACTTAGTCTTGGGGTTCAGGGCCATTCAATACCTTTGGTATTTCATTTCTTTTTCTTTTCTATTTTATTCTTCTATTTTAGCATTAAATATAGTATTTTAGATAGTATTTATATATCAATAAATGGATGTTATTTTACACAAATTAATGCTATACATGCATTTAGCTAGGGATTTAAGGTTAAAATGAAAGAATAAAGGTGATGAAATGGAGATTTATCCCCTATACTTGCCTTTGCCAGTCCTTAGCAAACACTTATGCATATACATGTAGAAAAAGAAAATAATGAAAAGAAAAGGAAATAAATTGGATTTATTTAAACTTTTAAAGGTATTTTCATAAAATAAAAGTTTGGGGCTCAATCAGAGACCTCTGTAATTTAGGTTTGGTCGGAACCTTATTGAGAATCGGACTTGAAACTCAACAACATCTAAGAACCGCAAAACTCTGCCCAAGTCTCCTTAAAAGACAGGTGATGACACACCTCGCGACTCGGGTTAAGTAATACCAAAGGTCATTACGACCTGAATCACAAAGCATAATCAACAAGAAAATCAAGACCACACAAATCAATCAATCAAAACATACAATATAATGTCAACGGTCTCCACTATTTATTTAACTTGGTATAGCGACCAGGGTCGAACACAAGGAGCACGGAAATGTACAAAGTAATAGGTAACAGAGAAACAAAAGCATATTTTTATTAATTTTAATTTTGCAACTTTTTATATTTTTAAAATAAGAAACAAGACAAAGCAATAAAAGTCTAACAAGCTTCAACCATTTTTATTAAAACTAAAAGTGTTGAAAATAGGGAACAAAAATATTTTTATATTTTTCAAATATTCAGATGTTTTTTGTTGATTTTATGGGATTTTTGCAATTTTTATATGATTTTATAAAAATCAAAGAAAGATAAATAGGGAAAACAATGTACAGCCTGGACTAAAAAGCAAATTTAGAATATTAAAAATGCCCAAATATCATGGTTGTGATTTTTATGAGAGAGCAAATAAAAAGAGCTATAAGTAGGAACTAAAATCTTGTTTTTTTTCTAGCTTTTTTTATGATTTTTACAAGTTTTTGAGAGTTTTTAGATTTTTAGGGTTTTTATGAGGAATTTTCAAACAAAAATGCTACTAAGTACAAAACAAAGCATATAAACAACACACACAATTTTTATAGAATTTTTCATACAATTTTTCGAATTTTTATGTGTTTTATAAAATAGGTAGAACAGTTTTTAGGTGTTTTTAATTTTTAGAAAATATCAAATAAAACTAAATTAAGTCACAAACATTATCATAAATATTACGTGTTAGCAGGAGTTGATTTAGTAATTATTTTATGGAATTTTTGGAGTTGATTTAGTAATTATTTGATTAGGAATAAAGCACACAACACACAAGGACCTATTTGCAATAATCAGAAAGTATGCAAACCAATTAATAACATACGAAGAAAGCTCGAAGTCAGTTTTGCAAATTGTCCAATATATTAACGTACATGTTCAAAAACGCACGCACATGGGTATATATGCAATAACCAGAAACATTCTACTCAAAACATAACATCTATAAAGGTTAGGGATAAGTCATGCAAATAACCCGCAAACTCACGTGTACATGCACGTGTCTCTGGTTTGGAAGGAATAAAATGCAAACACTGAAAACATAAAGGTCCTATCTGCAAACTATCCAAACTACAACTTTATTTACATAACTATATAATAAAGCATAAAAAAGTGGGGGTAGAAGAGCAATATACCATGAGGACGCGCTTGCAGGGACACGTGGGATACGTGGCATACGTCGAATATGTCGTGGTCGTATGGCTCTGATCGTTGCCACCTGTTGATCTGACGGTGTAGAAGTTGTCGCAGACGTGCAGTTGGATTTAACGTTGCAGCTCTGATCTAATGGCCGCAGCAGCCTTCTGTCGGGCGGTTATGATGCAATATGGCAAGAGGCGGAGGGATCCAACGGCAGAAAGGATGCAGGAAGAATAGCCTCCAGGTGAACGTTTATTGGTGATAGGAGGAGATCCACCGGGCCTATGAGCTCACCAAAGAGGTTTGGAGCATCGTGGAGGTACTCCGCGTCTGATGGCGAGCTTTGATGTGAAGGACAACGACCGAATGGTCGTCGCGGTGGAGGTGCGTCTGGAGCTGCTCCGTTTGAGCAGTCGAGGGCAAAATGGGGGTCTATCGCACGGTCAAGGACCTGCAATGGGAACGTCGCTCGGAGGCGTAGCTCCAGCGAGGATTATTGCTTGGCGAAACACAGATAAATGAGGGTGGATGGAGTTTAATTCCCAACGAAGATGAAGGAAGGGAGTCGTGGCCCTAATCCCGACCAAAAGTCGAGCCTAAGGATGAACAGACTATAGTGCAAAGGTGAGCATTCGTAGGGGATTCGAACGATAAGGATGTGAGGGTGAGATGAGGCTCCGACGACCAGGGTGGAGCAAAGTGGAATGATTGAATCGAACAGGGAAATGAAAGGGATATGAGGGATACATGAGGTTGCTGACGAACTCAGCTGAGTCAGGAGGTGGTGGAAAGCTGGGTTGTGGCCTCAGCCACGCTGCGGCGGGTGGGGAGGCTAGATACGGTGGCTCTCGCTGGCCATGTAGCTAAGATGCGTGATTACGCTACAAAACTTCGATCCAAAGATGGCCTCTGATAGATGTCACTCAACCAAAGGTGTCTAGGGGTGGAAGAAGGGGTGAGGCACGAGTTGCGGCACTGGGCATGTGAAGGAGACAATTTATAGGTTTCCCAAGAGGGTGAGAAGATCGGGCGAGAGCGTGCAAACCTATGAAGATCAGTGCCTTCTTAGGGATCCGTGAAGGTGATGGATACAAGGAGAAGGCTCGGGCAAAGAATCGGGTCGAGAAGAGGTGAGACCCGACCGGGAAAAATGGGAGAAAACACTTCGATGAGAGAAGTCGGGTCGGTCTGCCCTGGAAGAGGGTGTTGACCGGAGGTCAACACTCGGTCCCGGCCAATCAGAAAAAGATATTTACAAAATATTTACAAAATCACTAAAAAATAGTAAATGACTTCAAAATAAAAAGTATATAAAATGAAAAATGTTTATTAATATTCAAACTATTTTTCTGTGGTTTCTAATTATTTTTATGAAAAATAAATTATTGTATATATAATAATTAGTGATAAATAATGGTTTAAAATACCTATGTATTTTGCACAATTATTTTTATTTTGTTATTTTTACAAAAATACCCTACTTTTGTATTTTATTTATTTTCAACATGTTTTTAGGGTACAAAATAATTTTTATTTTATTTTTATGATCTATTTATAGGTATAGAATAAATAGAGAATGAGACATATATACATGTATATTGTACAAGTGAGAAAAGATTTTATTTTTATTTTATTTTTTGATTTTTATTTTATTTTTATTTTAGTTTTAGAAATATATACAATGAGGTAATAATAATATTTTTATTTTATTCTATCAAAATAATAATTATTCACATATATAGGTAATATATACAACATAGAGTAGGCCCTATCTTTCTCTACTTATTTTCTTTGGCGATCGTGTTAAGGCTTGACCTTTTCTTGGGGTTCAGGTGACTCTGTATTTATTCTAAATACCTCCTTCCTTTTTCTTTCCCTTTATTCTTTTATTTTTGCACAATACATGCTAATTATGCAATGTTAACATATGCATGCTGAATGCTAACTTATTGTATTTACACCTATTTACATGATGCTTTGCTAAGATAAATAGCTAATATAAAAGAATAAAGAGTGAGAATCAGGGATTCATCACCAGCTCAGAACAAGTCGATGTCATACTAAACCCTTATGACTATGAGTCTATTTTGTATAGTGCAAGTGATATGTAGTTCCTCTCGTCTAAAGCAGTAAAGAGGCAGTCTTCTCCAACATGGTGACCCTAATTCCCCAATCCAGCAACTCTTTCCTTGAGAAGCAGGGTATTCCCTTCTAAGTTCAAGTGTAATCGGCTCAATAAGAGGAAGTGGAGAAGAGAATGGATGGTAGCCAATGTAGCTACCTATCCTAGGATGCTTGACCAGTGTAACCAAGTCATCCAGTTGCAAGCTCTCATGAATCTTTAACTTTGAAGCTCAAGCTTGCTTATTGAATACGTATATACACTCCAACATGAATTAATTTTTCTTTGATTTTTGGCCATCTATTTTTTTGGAGTGTCCGATTTTCCATTTTTTTGAATAATACTACTTACAACAGCATTTACATTAGGGCCTTTTCCTCTTGACCCAATAGACTATCCCTCTTTTGAAGCATTATTACAACACACAGCATCCTATCATTTGACCTCAGGGATACTGGATCAGGTTGGGTCACAATGACATATAGAATTGTGACTTTGTATGTTTCCATTCGCTTGTGTCTCATGCCAGCAAATCCAATCCTTTACCACTTCAATTGAGTTGAGCAAAGTGTAAGGTACAGGTGTGCAAGTTTGGTCACTATCGACAAGAGTCATGTGCATGTCTCGAAATATTCTACTTATGCAGTTAAGATGACATCTGAACCTAGTCTTGTGGTCTCAAATAAATTCTAGCAAACCTGAAGCGCCTCAATTCCAGTTCCTGTAAGGTTCCTATGATTAAGTGGATTAAGATCCAACCAAGCTCCAATCTTCATATTTTATTTAGACTAGTGCAATAGTCACTATAAATCCGAAAATGCAAATGCAATGCAATTAACAGAAAACTTTTTTACAAAGTAATTTCTGATTTTAAACTTTTTATGAATTTTTGAAGAAGTTTTGCAAATTTTTATGCAGTTTTGAAATTTTTTGCATATTTTTATGTGCTTTGATTTTTGCAAAATTTTAGGGAATTTTCAAATAAATGTTAGTGGAAGAATTATATGCAGATATTTACAAGGGAGTGCATCCAAAATTTAAAGAATTAGATGAAGAATCTACACTAAGAATTTGTACAAGTGATATTAGTTATTTTTATAAGTTTTTATAAATAGGGTTTGTAAAGAATTACATATAGGATTCTCAAATTAATTTTAAAATGTTTTAAACAAACATTTTGAAAACTTTATTTTGAAAAAAATACAAATAATTTTTTGCAAACAATTAAAAATTTTGGAAATCATTTTGCAAAGATTTCTCAAATAGTATATATGGATTTTTGAAAATTATTATACAATTATTTTTCAAATCATTTGCAAACTAGATTTTCAAATATTTTATTCACACACACAAAAGAAGAAATTTTTCCAAACAAAATCTTTTCACAATGGTTTGAAAATATTTTACAAAAAGTTTTCCAAACGGTTTCAAAATAAATTTCAAATTGTTTCCAACCATTTTTCAAATAATATTGCAAACCATTTTTAACATAATTTATTAATAAGTATCTACAAAGAATTTTTATGCATATTTTTACCGGTTTATTAAATGTATATCCTTATTCATATAGTATATTAGCCATATTGTTCAAAAATACAAAAGTATAAGTTATTGCTAAAGTATATGCAATGTATATACGATCTCCAATACTTAGCTTGAGCTATGTCCTCATAGGTCAGAGAGAAAAAGGAAGACATAACTCGTACTAAATATATAAAAACCTACACCACAATGACTAAATAATGAAAGAATGAGAAGTCAACTGTCCCCTCCATACTTAGGATCAAGTAATCCTATAACAAACTGTATGCAACATGTAGGGAAGGTCGAGTGTGGGAATGAACAGATCATTAGGCTCGATATGTCTCCCCCTATACTTAGGGTAAGAGATCACTAAGTATAGACATGAATATCAACAACAGAGGAGACATCGAGTGGATCAATAAACCGATAAAAATAAAAAAATACGATGCATAAATGGTCGCATCACTCCCCCTATACTTAAGGTAAAAGATCCCTAAGTATAGGCAACAACAGGAGTGTCGAAAAAGAACTAAGAAAGAACAATTCGGTCTACACCCCCTGTACTTAGGAGAAAGTACATCCTATGTATGGACACAAATATCAAATAATAAATCTGGGGTGTAGGAGCAAACGAAGATAGAAGGAATAGAAGCGAAACACGTATATACAAGAGGTTTAGAGTGTTGAGGTGCCTCTCAACGAGTGCTAGGTTTTACACTCCTAGTCAGGCGCAAGTGCTAGGAAAAACATTGTATCAAGGTTCAGGTTGGCATCTATCAGAGAGATGTCGTACTCTTTCCATCATTTCAAAGTGAGAATGACGACAAAATTGAATATAACACCTGCACATACAATCAAGTGAGTGTATACCATGAATAGAAGAGATTCGAAAACTATGTCAGGGTCCGGTGGTTCAAAAGAAATCATCGGCTTGTAAGGATGGAGGGAGTGATCAAAGATAGCAAAATCAAATGTGGAGAAGCATGGATTAGTGATAGAATCCTCCACATTAATCACATTCTCAATAATATACGAAGAGTAAAGATCAGGAGACTCTCTAAGCAGTCGGGCATATGATGGACATATGGTCGAAAGATCAGAGAAATCATCGAATGCCTCAAAACATGGCTCATCCTCACGAGGGTCATTGAGGAGAGCAGACTCAAAGGAGTCACAAAAATCATACGAATCAATCTTTGCAGTCGATAGATCAATTGCACAGTCAGCAGGTGAGATCGAGTACCTAGAAGGTGTTGCATCCACCTGTAGAAAACCCTCGGGGTGTGATGCAAGCTGATCAATGGAAAGTGAGGTCATGCTGGCATCTAAACTCTCATCCTCAAAAAAATCATCACACTCATCAATCAGGAGGATGTATAGTTGATGGGAGGGGCTAACAAGATGGGGCAAATGAAAATGTAGGTCCTCACCAAACAACATCCACTGGAATGCCTCACGGAATTGATCAAAATCCGATATGTGCCCTATGGGGATCTGGAAGTCAGAGAGAGAAAAATAGACCGGTTGATAGGATGGGTGACACAATGTGGGTTCCACCTCCATCTCCTGTGGTACCAGCAAAGGAGGTACAATGGGATTCTGAAACAAGACATGCAGAACTGACTCAAGGGTCGATATTAGGAAATGGAAACACACAACATGGGTATCATCATCCTTAATCTGTATTGCCTCAGAGATCACATCCTCAACCAGGCCTGCAATAGAAGAAACCTCAACAATAACATCACACAAATCAAATCCATAATCTGCTAAAAGAAGCACACTCATTCCGGCCTCAAATTGGTCCGGCTCAATAATATCGACAGGATCCCCGATGCGGGCCTTATCGTACAACAGAACATGCTTAGGAGTAGGAGAAGGCGAAATGAGAGGGAACAATGAGGGTGGGCGAGATACGAGATATGGGTAAATTGTGGCTCAAGAAGAGAGTCATCTTGGGATGGACAATGGATACAGACATGACGGTGATATGGGTAAAAAGAAGCTACAAGATCTAGTTGAGGATGAGGATAACCCCTGATCACAATGTAGATGATGATGAACAAGAAAAAAGACTCAAGAAATGGAAAGAAGAAAAGAAGAAAAGGCTCGAAGACTGATAACTTGAAGTAAAGACAAACACTCTTGGATCCAAAGTCGGTAATTAAACACAAAGCAAACTTCCTTTCACCAACTCGACATAGTAAAGATCATAAGAGATCGGTCGATTATCTTTTCAATTTTAGAGTTAGGTGAATTTTCAAACAGTTATACAAGCTCACAAGTGTAGTCTCCTAGAGTGATCGTGCTCAAGTCAGCGGATCACACCTATTTGAACACAAGACACATCGTCTACGATCAGAGGCAAGTGCTTGCAGCAAGTAACAGGGCTCAAGAGCCAACCCATGCGCTTAGGGCACACGTCCAAGGACGGATGCTCTAGTCCTTAAGGCTCTGTTTGTTTGATTGGAAAGGAATTACAATGGAATGGAATAAAGACAAGAATGGAAATAACAATGGAATAGAAAGGAAAAAGTTTTTTCATTCCATTGTTTGGATCATATTATGAATTGAAAATTTTATTATGAGACATGTTCCTTTCTTATATTTGGAAAGGGAAATGAATATAAAGAAAATAGCATTCCTTTGATATATTTCGTTAAGTAGAAAAAATAATCGGTATACTCAGACTTAATTTTTCATATAATCGATATATTTCATATAAAGAATCAATAGTCAAATTTAAATGGAAACTACTTTAATATTTTTTCATACAATTGATATATTTGATATACCCATATCGGCATCCACTACAATATTTTATTGCCATATCTATATCCATATTCTAAAGAATTTGAAAATGTTATGGGTATCCATATTTAGAAAAAAATGAAAACATATATCCATGTCCATATACGTATCCACTAAAATGTAACCCGTGTCCATATCCTAAAAACAAAAGATGCTATTTGTATCAATATCTATAACTACAAAAAAATAAAATCCATTTCCATGTCCATATCCGCTTCCGTAAAAAAATATCATCCATGTCCATATATGTATCCGTAGAAAAATTAAAATCCATATTCATATCCATATAGGTATATGCTAGAATATAATCAGTATCGATATCTTAGAAAAAACTGAACATTGCATCTGTTTCCATATCCATATTTAAAAAAATCATATATCCCTGTCCATATCCATATCTGGAAAAAAACAAAAAAACACATATTTGTGTTTGTATCCGTATCCGTAAAAAAATCATATCTGATATATTTTATCCTTGTAATAGATATATTTAATATATATGTATTCGTATCTGTTGGAATATCGTGTAACCATATTTGTATCCATATCCAAAAAAACTTAAATTGTATCTATACATGTATCCGCAAAAAATATCACATATCCATGTTAGTATCCATATATGCATCTATTTGTAACTTATCCAACTTTTTTGCATCCATATATTTGTATCCATGTCAGTATCCATATATCCATGTCCAAAAAAACCATGTCCAAAACAATATTCAAAAAAAAGGAAAACACGTATCCATGTCGATAACCATATATTTGTAACAATGATATATTCATAAAAAATATTGAAGAAGAATACATTCATTGGCATTAGTAAGGAATGGAATCCCAATTCCTAGGTGGGGTACCTGGGAATGGCAATTCCCATGAATGAGGGAATCAGGTTTCCTTTGTAATCATTATTCCTGCATAAAGTTGATCTAACAAACAAAGGAATGGAATCAAGAGAAGAATGGTGATTCCATTCCCTCCTCTATTCATGCATAACAAACGTGGCCTAAGTGTACATGCTTCCCTCAATCAAAATACAACATGTGTACAATGAGGGAGTTGCTCTTCTCTAAATATTGAGGTTAATTATGTAAGATCAAATAATATTAGTAGTCTCGATTTTGTTTTTATTATCACTTTTTTGTTATTTTTCATGCATGATGACTAACGAAGTTCCAATTCCTTTAGTATCCTATGGTGATCAAACTCGGAGGGAGAGATTGGAAAAGCAATGCAAACAAAAAATCAATGATGCATGCTCAGTCAGAACCACTAATCTTACTTCCCAACCCTCTTCGTGCGGGATGCTAAACATAATTGAAACTTATGCTATATGTAGATGCGAAGCCGATAAAATCATCCTAATCTAGGATTTGCTCTTAGTGTGGTGAACAATATGTTAAATGCTCAAATAAGAAACCCAAAAGTCCAATCTTGGAAGTTCATCGGTGTCCAACAAATCGGATCCTGCAAGCATTGTATCGAACCTCTCTCGATGCTTGGTTTCGGGTCTAAGCAGATAATAATTAATTTGATCTAAGTCCAGGTGAAAATCTATAGGCACATGGAATTATTGAGCTTGTGAATTAGAGTATCAAGCAAACAATCCTAAGCTAGGGCTTAATCACACAAAATAAATAAAAATAAAAGGCATAAAACTCATAACACAATAAATAAAGAAAAGGTGGGAAAGCCGTGAAAAAGTTGGCAAGGCCCCCAAGTAAACAATTACTTGGGCAATGGACCTAGGAGTGTCGAAGTGTCCTAGTGTTCAATTATTACAAATTAAAAAATATCTCACTCAAATAACAAAATAAATACTACAAGTATAACTGCTCTCAAAAATCTCCAAGTCCTCTCCTGATGCTCTCTCCTGTCGGCTTGTGCTGAAAAGCCGCCTCCGCACTTGGGTGCACCGATCTTCTTAGGATGTTTGCTCTGGATCCGTGGTCCCTCGCAACAAGGTCAAACAAAGAGATGGTTATACAATTCTAGATAAAATAAAATAAAAAGGAGAAATGAATAAAATAGATAAAGAGAAAGAACAACAATCTATGCGATGTTGCTCCACGGCAACAACACCATTTGTTGAAACGCTCTTGGCCTGTTGTTGGACGGGAATTTTTTTTGAGTTATGAATATAATGAAACAAATGCGTAATGTCGTTGATCTAAATAATTCCGCAATAAAAAAATATTTTTTTTCTTCCCAAGCCAATAATTACAAGAAAATGTGGCTGCAGATTTTTTTGCAACTTATTAACCTATATAGCAACAAGATCGAACTCAGAGAGGCTACAATTACCGACGGTTATTCAAATAATCGAAAAAAACTAATTAAAAGAAAAAGAGAATCTCAAATGCTAACTACCTTTATTTTTTGAGATTTTTATTTTTTTAAATTTTTTATTTATGTTTTTTTTATATTCTAATTTTCAAATTTTTAGTGATTTTAATTTTCAAATTTTTGAAATTTTTTAGTTTTCAAAAATATATTTTTCAAAACAACTTTATACACAAAAGAGATGCATTTTTTTTAATTTTTTTTAAATATGATAAAAGTGTTCAAAAATATCCAAAGAAAATCTTTTTGTACTTTGATAAAAATTTACTTTTTTGTAATTTTTCAGAAATTTTTAGATTTTTTAGGATTTTTAAAATGAATAAAAACATGGGGAAATGTAAACAATGAGCAAACAAGATTATTTTTCAATTTAAACATACTAGATAAATGCAAAAATTATTAAAATTATTTTTTCTAAAACTACATAAAATTATGTACAAACAAGAACTGAAATCACTATTTTTCGGTTTTTATACAATTTTATTTGTTTTTTAAGATTTTTATTATTTTGTTATTTTTTGAGTTTTATAAATAATTATTCATGAAAATTGGATAGAAAATAAAATGCATAGAAAGAAAACTAACCTGATTTTTTTGGATTTTTTATGCAATATTTGAATTTTTATGATTTTTTAAATTTTAAACAGGGAAAAATGCCAAGTTTTGAATTTTTAAATAATAACAAATGATGATAAAATGCAATAAAAATTTTATGATATAAACAGACACCCATCGTGAATATAATATGATTTTGTACAATTTAGTGAGCAAATTTTTTATTTTAATAAGAAAAATGAGCAAATTTAAGTTTGGATACACATGGACTTAATAGAAATATTCAAAGTTTTTGTATAAAAAATAACCAGAGATAAAATGAGGTCGGAGCTTGCAAATTATCCAAGTTGAACGTTAGTGCACATGCTTTCTCTGGAGGGGGCTTCTTTGCAAATTGTCAGACTTTGGAAGGTATGGATGTAATTTTTTCCAAGTTTTTTTTAATGTTAGGTCTTCGATCTTCTTGTTCACACCAACGCAAAGGGGGACAAAGGGGCGATGCACCCCCTTTTCTTCACAAGCATAGGGGCGGCGGCAGCTCTGGATGTCGAGTCTCTAAGGCGGCGAGGTGGCGTTGGATCTGAATGACGATTGGCAGGCGTTCTTGAGGGACTGCGATGGAGGAGCTCTGCTAAAGAGGTGGTGATGGTGTGGCTCGCGTGGACGACCGACGGTTGCAGTGGTCCATGAGCGGAGAGAGACTGCGCGATTGGGCGGCGGGGATCGTCGGGCTCCAGGTGGTGTCGACGAGCGGCAACGGGCTGGATGGCAGATCACGAAGGCGGTGAAGGTCTTCTCCTTTGCACGGGGGTGTGAGTTGCTGCAGATCAGCGGAGGGCTGAGGGGGCGACATACGGCCCATGGCGGCCGGTGGAGATAGTTCGGCTGCCTCCGCGGTGGAGGTGGGAAGCGATGGCTGGAGTGCTTCCGCCCCCAACTTTATTTCTTTATAAAGTTTAAAACAGAAATTGGAAAACCTTTTTTATTTTTTGTAAAAAGAAACCGTCGAAGATTTTTTATTGTAAAAATAAAATTATATTTTTTTAATTTTTTAATTCCTATGAACCTGCAACAAAATAAATATAATTTGAATCGAGCAAGACCAGCTCGATCCATAATTACTGGAAAAAATGTGAATGGAAACACGGATCCGGTGAGGTGGAGGGATGGATCCGGATCTCCGACCACCATGCGTAGCTGGAGGTGAGTGGTTGCGTGAGATAGAATGTAAATGAAGAGGTTATGAAAATGATGTGGATAATTGGATCAGTTGGGAAAATGATAACAATGAACTATAAATTAAGAACTATGATCTAATATTGAACCTTGACGATTAAATTAAAAGCGCAAAATTACACTACGATTAACCTATTAAAAACAAGAAAAAGTGGATCTCACCATGTGAGAAAAAAACTATCGTAATCGTCTCGACGAATGTCACCTCGCTGTCACCGGACGACTCGGAGGTTGGGCGCCCTTCTTCAAACAGATCACTCTCAGAAAAAATAAGCTCCTCTCCAAAAGATTGATCAAGTGAAAATGAGGAGGAGAAAAGAAAACGAATTTCAAATTCAAAATTTGAATGAAGAGGAAAATAAGGAAGGGAGTTAATGGTGGAAATTAATTAATTAATTAATTAATTAAAAATTAAAATTCATAATTAAATAAATTAATGAAATAATTAATTGATAAAAATTAATTAGACAACTTAATGGTGGTTATTTAAGATATAATCAAATTTTATATACATGGTAGGTTTTCAAATCAAATAAATAAATGAATAAATAAATAAATCAAATTTTAGTAATTATATTAATTTAATTACTTAATGTTAGATATTAGTTTTTTTTGATGATTTTTATTTAAGGAGGTTAATTTTACACATATCATATATACATAATGTACATTATACACATGTACAAATAAGGAAATATATTTTTTAATTATTTTAATTTTTTATTTACTTTAATTACAATGAACAATATTTATAATTATTAAAAATATAATATGTACAAAAGTAAAATAATAAATACAATAAATAAATGGTCAAATTGCAAAAACCCACTTCATAAAACTGTCTTTTCAACCGTAACTCCAAAAATTATGAAATCATGGTCATTTTTAAGATAATTTAATTTAGACTACAATGGAAGTGAGTTTTATTCAATTTGAGTTCACATGGAGCCAGAATTACTCTTTCAATTATACCTTTACATTTTTTTCCGAGTGTGGTTACTTTTATTTTGTACATGTTTGCAAACATTTTTATTATTTAGGAAACATTTTTATTTACAACTTTTGTTTAATAAAATTATTTGAATTTAAATCAATTATATAAAATAAAATAATGTAAGTTTTGTACTAGTATACCAAGAATAAATTCAAAATATTTATGAAATGTATTATTATTATTTGGATTTTCTGATTAAAGACCATATCTCCCCCTACTTTATTCCAGATCGATCAGGTCAAGTTTTGACCTTCTCTCAAGATTCAGGTCAGCATGTATCTATTACATATATACAGTCTTTTTTCCTTTTTCTCTTTATTTTTTCTTTATTTATTTATTTTAGGTTAAAATAATAATATATGTACAATTTTTACACATAGATGCAAGTTAGTAAGAATATGGATTTATCAATATATACATATGTTTATAAGAGATTCTAAGCTAAAATAAATGAATAAAGATTATGAAATGCAGATTCATCACCTGTCTGCTAATCAAACACAATTAGCAGTCGTTGAGGTGACCAGACACAAGAGGTGAATCACGCAACAATTAACCCACAAATGAATAATAAATCAATGCAATATGCACGTGGATTTAAAATTTATGATAACTCTACAAAGTGTGTGTATAGTGTATGTATGTAGAGTGTCGAACTTAGGGAGCAAACATGATAGATTGGGCAATAAATCCAAACTATCCTTCTCATGTTTTTTTATTTGTAATATTTTTCTGGTTTTTCAATTATATTTAATTTTAAGGGATTTTTTATTTTATATATTTTTTGTTTTTAATTTTATATTTTTTATTTTCTTTATATATTTTTGATTTTTAATGTGATTTGTTTCCCTTTTAAAAGATATAATATATATGTATACATACACATATAATACTATGTAAATACTATATAATATATAAATATCTATAATTTATAAAATACAAATAAGTATAGTCTTTTTTCTAAAGGTTTTCAAAATATATTTAAGATATTTATAATATCTAACAATAATTATAAGTAATATATAAAACAAATGTAAATATAAGCTATATATACAGTTCTATATTTATAAAAACAATTATATATAGTGAAACATTATAAAATCAAATATTTCATGTTTTTAATAAATTTCTCTATTTTTATGAATTTCTTATATTTATTGCTAATTTATTTTGTATTTTTAATTAATTAAAAATGCCAAATAGTGACTTATAATAATAGGTCGAATTGTTTTGGAATTTAAAATAGATAAACATATCAAAAATTTCCAAAATTCTTTTTAGATGTGATATATAATATAAAAAACTCAGAAACATAAATAAATATTTTTGGCCTTTTAAATAATTTTTATTGATTTTATAAGGTTTTGGGGTCTTTTAATTTGTATTTTTTTTTCTTTTTTTTGCAAATTTTAATGGTTTTTGTTCTCGAGTTACAACAAATAATAACATAAAACATCTATTTTTTTGGAATTCTTAGATTAGATTTTATAATTTTTTATTTCTAAATAGGGACTAATTGCTCTAAAACCTTCACAAAAATATATGTAACAAAGTTAAATATTAGGCCTCTATCCTTATTTTTCTAGAATTTATAGAGCATCAAAGATATCTGATAAAAATAAAAACAACAAAAAAATCAATACTAACAACGGTATTTTTGTAATATTACAAAACTTCCAGGTCTTGGATGCAATTTCCACAAAATATGACACTTAATAATGAAATTACAATACTAAATATAAGTATAGAAACTTATAGGGTTTAGGTGCAAAATGTCCCGCCACCTTACGTGTATGTACACGTGAGGTGACATGGATTGGACCAAAATGTAAATAAAATAAACATAGGGGTCAAACTATAAATATTACAAAAAATATTTAAACTATGGATGAATGTTTCAGGGCTAAAAAGTAAATACAAAACTGAGGGGCTTTCAATGCAGAATTACCCCTCATGCACTGATCAATGGTCAAGGATCTTTCACTTGGACATGTGGCCGGTTCTGGATGCGCGATGCTAGTTTGCATTGGACCTGTTGGATTAGATCCAACTGCTGGATCAGATGGTAGTGGCACGCTCAATCCAACAGATGTTGCTTCAAATGGAGCCGGCTAGTGATTGGACGGTGGTGACCTCCCCTGGACGAACGAGGAAGAACTCAACTCCAAGGAAGCTTCAATCTGCTGCTGCTCGTGACTTCGACCACCTCCTGAAGTGTTGAAGAGCTCTAGAGGTTCCTCGAGGTGGTCCGCAATGATTGGAGTGCTCAGAATGGTCCAGGCCCATCGATAGAGACATGAAGCTCAAGGATACCCGGAGCCTTATTCTTGGTGTTCACTCAAATGGGTCCACCCTCAGCTATTTCTGCATAAAAGGTCGACAAGGCTCTAGTGAAGCTCACGAGGCTTTTATTTGGTGTAAATCGAGGGGAAATGGGATGTGGTGAAAACTCTTTTGCGATGGGTGACAGAGGGAGAGCAGAGGTCTTAATCCGGAACGAATCAAGGTGGCTAGGTGGCTCGACTTGGTGGAGAAGTGTCTGGGAGTGTTGATGGGGATGACGGGTGGGTCGGAACAGGGATGGACGGTGGATAAATAGTGGCAGGAGCCTAGTGCTCCAGCGAATGACTAAGTCGAATCTTTACTAAAATAAGCAGTAAATGCAGGAAATAATGATGGAAAAAATTGTTGGAAATAAAATCGACCTAAAAATGCAATAAAAATAAGCTCAAATCTGCTCGGAGACAGGGAGCGCAGAACCACCAGGAGGAGCTTGCCTGCGATGGTTGGATTGTGCTTCCTACTCCTCTAGCGCACTGCAGACCTCACGAGGAGGATCTTGTCACCACCCTCAGTCCAATCGTGCCATGGTATGACGATTTGAGAATAAAGAAACGGATCAAATTCAAAATAGGGGTCAGCGAAGGGTGTATGTACAAGTGATGGTTTGACCTTAGATCCGGCTCGATGCATGGCTACATTGATCGAGGAAACATGATGGCATGAAAGAGCTATGATCTAGGAAGAAAAGCTATGGAGGATTCGAGCCAAAAAGATGAAAGAATTAGGCACAAAAATTATGAGAAATGAGGAGGTCTAGTACTGAAGGAAGAAGACCTATGAGGGACGGGGAGTTGACCGAGGTCAACTCAGACCCGCTCCTCATTGGTCCACATCAACCCAGAAGGAGATAAAATAAAATGTACTAAGCCTTCTCCCACTATAAGTAGGGTTGGCTTCAGGGATTCTTGATCAAATCCCTGTTGAAAGATTCAACTAACTTTTACGCTGGCCATCGACTACCTAACGCAACCCCTGCAAGAGTGGGATTTGAACCATGGTCTTTTGTGTGGAGACACACTGTACTACCCCTAGACCAATAAGTGGGTACCCAGAAGGAGATAAAACATGGAGAAAATCTCTTATTAAATAGATTTAAATTAATAATTGATTTTATTATTTGTTATCAAAACATGAATAATATTTGTTATTTTATGTAGTATTTTATTATGATTTTTATTTATTTTTACAAGTTAACTTATTAGGTGTTACTTTTTACATGAATAATTATATGCATATATGCCTACATATGTTGTATTTATTTTTATTTTGTATTTTGTATTTTTATATTTTATACACATATTTTATATATTTATAACTTATTCAAATACATATGTACATATTTTAGTTTATTTTTCTAAAGTTATTTATTTACTTAAATAAATAGGTATATGCATAATATAGGTAAAGTTTACCTATATAATGGAGTTATTATTTTATTTTATTTTAAGTTCTTTTATTTTATTTTAATTATTTTCATGCATTTTATATAACATTTACAAATTTATAAAAATATAAGAAGGTGAAAATATAAAGCATAAATATAATGAATATTATATACATGTATATTGCACGATGCGGGTCCAAAAGCCAACTTTTGCATCTTATTCTAAATTGAATGAAACCAACTCCATTAAATAGATAAATTAATTTTATGAACAATAAAGGTGAGTTTATTGCATTTTGAATTTGTTTAGAGAAGATAAATGTTTGTAAAGTTTCCTTTGTGGTTTTTTATTATGTGTGTCTCAGACACATTGTGCATTATTTTTTAATGAAATAATATTTTTATTTTTATTTGTATTTTTACGTACAAGTTTCATGTTTAAAGTTTATTGATTTAATGTATAAATAATAAAGAATAAAATGGGACCAAAAATGCAATTATTGGGTTATAACAATTAGGGTTTTTGTATGTTTATTGGCCCTTATCTCCCCCTACTTTATTCTTGATCGACTAAGTCAATTCTTGACTTAGTCTCGGGGTTTAAGGTCATTCAATATCTTTGGTATCTCATTTATTTTTCTTTTCCTTTCTTTATTCATTTATTTTGGCATTAAATAAAATATTTTATACAGTATCTATATATCAACAAATGAATTTTATTTTGCATAAATTAATGCTATTTACATACATTTAGCTTGGGATTTAAGGCCAAAATGAAAGAATAAAGGTGATGAAATGGGATTCATCAAGCCCCTCTAGAAGAACATGGAAGAACATTTGGTGAACTGAGCTTCGATCGAGCCTCCTGCTTGCTTCAGACGATCTCCTTCATTGTTGAGATGGTCTACACGTTCCTTGGAGTATTCCATAGCTAATGGATGCATCAAAAAGATCCAGATCTCATCGAAGGAGGCCTGGAAGGTCGGAGCAGATCTCGAGTACTGATGAATATGTGATTCATCACTCTAATTAGCTAAAAACAGCTTCGTCCTGAGAATTTAGGATCATTTACGTGTTAACTTCATAAAATTAACTTTCATGCACTCATAATTAATTTGCATAAATAAGCATTCATTTTTATATTCACAAAGCATCTATATATTTTTCACCTAACTTCAAACATTTTTAGTTAGTTCATGCAAAGTCTAATTAACATGAATCCAATTTCATTGTGAACATATCACTAACCTTAATCCAGAAAAAATCCTAAAAAATGCTAACTTGTACATATTCAAAAAATCTAAAACCCTAATTTCATTACTGATAAACGAAAATGATGATATCTCTCTCATATAATATTCAAATGAACTCTACTCACATTTGAATTAATATACGTTCAATTATCTAGAAATTAAGACCAAATTCAAAAGAATCAGAGCCCATTTGTGAAAATTAGATTTTGGGACCTAACTCTGCGTTGTACATTTTTGCTGATTTTGACCTATCATTTAATATGCAAATTTCACTCATTTCAATTATTTTCTTTTTATTTCTTTATTTTATTCATTATTTTATAAATTACATAAAATTCAAATTCAAAAAAAGCAATAAAAAAGACGGATTCTAACATGAGTTTATTGTCCTAATCCACTTGTACATAATCCATTTCCCTATTTTTTTCTGACCTAGTTTTAACTCATAAAAAATAAAAAATGCATTTGAGTCTATTTGCATTATTGCACATCATGTTTAATTTTTGTATATATTTATTTATCATTAGAAAATCAAATAAAAATTACAAAGCCAAAATTGGTAGTTTATATACATAAAATATCACCTGAAAAATAATGGCTTTCATTCCATAGTCCAAGCACATCTAGGCCCTTCTTGCACATTGTAGTTCACAGTTAGACACACATTTTCATGTTGGTTATTTTTGTAATGGAGTCCATTTGATATCTTTCATGTATTTAATTCTGCATTTATTGCACTAGTCAAATATCTGATCGAAGTTGTGCCATGTGGCACAACCTCAGTGGAGCCACTTGGCTCCAAGCCTCCCTTTCTCTTTCTACGTGCCAAGCACATGAGCCTAGCCTCTCATTTCCCCTCACATGCGATGCACGTGACACCTCTCTCACACTACCTCACATATTGTGCACGTGACCGTCCATCTCCCTCCTCCTCATGTACCTTGGACGTGAGGGTCGCCTCCTACCTCCAGCCGATCCGCCTTCCCAGTACCACCTCTACGTAGCCTCCATAGGAAGCTGCTCTACCCGACCTCAATCTCATGATCCCCAACTATCTATCGCCTTTGATCCTAATCCCCTCGGATCGATCTAGCCACCATTAGCTGCCTTGTCTCCCCCCAGTGAGCCTTATCTGATCCTCTATAACCACCACCAGTTTCAACCGCCATTATCTCCTCTCCAATAGCATTGCCTTTACGCCTCTTTATCTCTCTACAAATACCCATCTTCAGTCTCCATTCAAAAGATCTGCCATTAACGATACTACTAGAGAGGGAGAGAGTCAGAGCAATAGGGCGGTGACAGTACCCTATCCCCTCCGACGAAGACCAACCTTTAGTGTGATCCATGAGAGCTTCCTCCATCGTGCTGCTGCAACCTCTCAAGCAGCTAGCAGAGCTTTGCCATGATTGCCCACAGTTGAGGCAAGAATCTGGAGCGAGACACCCTTTCTCCTACACCTTCCAGGCGAATTACATTCTTCTAAAAATCAACGATGCTAGGCACCTGGGCCCTGGTTAATTTTGTTAATATTGCCGAATTAACGATGTCAAAGTTGTAGCCGGGTAATCTAAGAATCGTCAAAAATGACCACATTGAGAAATGATATGGAGAATCAAGTCTCAATGTGATCGAATTTATTTATTTTACTTGGGTAAGTCCCAAGGTTTAACTCGGAGACGTAATATGAGGGTCTAGAATTAACATTTAAATAATCTAAGAAATTTAGTCTTTCATAGAGAGATGAATATATATGGTATTTTCATTTAAAGAGATGTAATTAATTGCGAAAAGAAAATATGATGCATGTGTTTTCAAAATAACTTTTATGCAAGAAAAATGCTATGTTATGTGGTGATAGAAATAAAATAAGTGCATTTTTATTGATTTTTAAATGATGCAATGATACAATGAAATGATGATGCAAAGGTGAATGTGGAGCAGTCAAACCAAAAACAACCAAGCAATTAGCATGTACCCCAATGATTATCAAAAACACTTATTTTGTTAAGCTATAACTAATTTCATGAAATAAATCCTCACAAATCACAAGTGATTAAGCAATTAAGGTAATGAACAAAATAATAATGCTCAAAATATAAGAAATGACCTCCTCAAATAAATATTGTCAAATACTATCTCAAAGATGGAATCTCAGTGTTCTATATGATAGATAATGAATCAAGGTTTAAAACGACACCAAGAACATAAAAATATGATCACATAAGCTCAAGTTATGATACATTGTAGTTCATGGTCTTTAACGTAATAAAAATAATTAAAAGTCTTACAGTTATACCTTGTGGCGGGGATGTTGTGCAATTGTTGAAAGTCGATTGGGTTGATGATGTAATTTACCCCAGCAAGGATATTTATGTAGTTTTTGGAAGATGGAGGGCTTCTTCTATAAATTGTCTAGGTACATGTGCAACGCACGTGACCTAGACCTTCGGGTCATTTTAGAAACTCGGTTAGGGCTCTGGTGTAAATCTCCCACTACACGTGATGTGCACGTATGAGTCTGGTCCAGATGGCGGTTCAGTGGCCTGAGCTCCACGTGTTGGCTTCACGTCACTTCACTGTACCCGAGGTTGTGTGTGGCTCGGGTAGTAGGCTCCGGGAAGATCTTGAGCATCCGATCAAAGCCGATCCAATGGCTACGCTTTGGGCAGACTTCGATAGTTGTGATGGCTTGTTTTCTGATCCGAATGCAAGTTGTGCCTAGAGACCTGGAGTGGTGCTTCTCCTCGTGGATCAACCGAACTCGTTGAGGCTACACTGGTCTGATGTTTCTCGGAGGCCTTAGTAAGATGGGTAGAGCTTTGCAGGTGCGGTAGATGGAAGGCAAAGACGGTGGTGATGGGAGGCTGCGGGAGAAAGAGGTGAAGAGAGGGGGAGATTGATGGTGGTGGATATGATATTTGGGCGGAAGAGCAGAGTGAAATGAAGGTTGTTTGATTCAAAGCAGAAGGAGGAAGATTATAATAAGAAGAGGAAGAATGTGATTCGCTTGGAAGGTATAGAAGAAGGGGGTTTATCTCATGATTCTTGCCTCAGTTGTGGTCGATTATAGCGAATCTCCACTAGTCGCATGAGAGGTAGCAGTAGCACGAGGGAGGAATCCCCCGTGGATCATGCTGGAGGTTGATCTTCGCCGAAGGGGATAGGGCACTATCACCACCCTATCGCTTTGACTCTCTCCCTCTCTCGTAGTATCGATTAATGGCGGGTCCTTTGAACGGAGATCGGAGATGAGAATTTGTAGAGAGAGCAAGAGGCATAGAGACAATGCTATGGGAGAGGGGATGATGGGGGTTGAAACTGGTGGTGGTTACAGAGGATCAAATACGGCTCGTCGGAAGGGATATAGATAAGGCAGATACGGATCGAAGGCATTTGGGAATGGGTTGTAGGTGATAGGGTTTGTTAGAGCTTCGGTCGTTGGGTAGAGGATAAGATAGAGGTGGTTAATGGTGGTGGGTCTCCTTCCGTTGAGGAAAGGAAGGGATTAGGGTTAGTTATAGGTGATAAAGATTAGGTGAATATGGAATAGGTGATCGACGGTCGGGGATAAGGAGATGGAGGACCGATGGAGCAGCTCCCTACAGAGGCTACATATAGGAGGTGCTCGGAAGGAGGATCGACTGGAGGTAGGAGGCAACCCTCACGTACAGGTCACATGAGGAGGAGGAAGAGGATGGTCACATGCATAACATGTGAGGTAGTGTGAGAGAGGTGTCACGTGCATCACACATGAGGGGAAATGAGAGGCTAGGCTCGCGCGATTGGCATGTGGAAAGCGAAAAGGGCGGCATGGAGCCAAGTGGCTCCACTGAGGTTGCGCCACATGGCATCGCTTTGACCATATATTTGACCAAAGTAAGAAAAAGCGGAATTAAATACCTAACAAATATCAAATGGACTCCAATGCAAAAATAACCAATATGAAAAAGTGCGCCTAACTGTGAACTACAATGTACATGAAGGGCTTAGATGTGCTTGGACTATGGAATGGGATTATTTTTTAGGTGATATTTTATGTGTATAAATACCAATTTTTTGCTTGTAATTTTTATTTGATTTTCTGATGATAAGTAAAAATTAAACATGATGTGCAATAATGCAATGAACTCAAATGTATTTTTTGTAAGTTTTATGAGTTAAAAATAGGTTAAAAATTAGGGAAGTGGATTATGTACAAGTGGATTAGGTCAGTAAACCCAAGTTAGAATCTTGTTATTTCTATTGCTTTTCTGATTAAATAAAGAAATGAAAAATAAAATAATTGAAATGAGTGAAATATGCACATGAAATGATGGGTCAAAATTAGCAAAAATGAATAATGCATAAGTTAGGTCCCAAAACCTAATTTTCACAAATGATTTCGATTCTTTTGAATTTGGTCTTGATTTGTAGATAATTGAAATACATTAATTTAAAAGTGAGGAGAGTTCATTTGGACACTGTTTGAGTGAGGTATCAATGTTTTCGTCTGTTTGTTATGAAATTAGAGTTTGAGATTATTTTGAATATGTACAAGTTAGCATTTTTTAGGATTTTTCATTGATTAAGGTTAGTGATAAGTTTACAATGAAATTAGTTTCATGTCAATTGGAGTTAGCATGAATTAATTAAAATAGGTGAAGTTAGGTGAAAATATACATATGATTATGAATGCAAGAATGAATGCTAATTTATGAAAATTAATTATGAGTGCATGAAAGTTAATTTTATGAAGTTAACATGTAAATTATCCTAAATTCTCATAATGAAGCTCTATTTTCAGCTAATTAGAGTAATGAATCACAGATTCATCAAGTATCGGGACCTGTAGTCTGATTGTTTTGACCCCCCAAATGGGGTCCTTTTGGGCTTAGACCCGCACCAAAAGCTTCAGGGCTCAAGGGCAAGATCCTCGACCCAATGGTGAGTCTGAACTCGAGGGGTGATGATATCCATCGACTGGTGGAGGAAGGAGATCTAATCCCCATATCTGAGCAAGAATTGGGATGAATAATGGGTCGGGGCCACAGAAGATGATGAGGTGAATGTTTAAGGGTGGTCAACAAATCGATCAATGGTGGGATACACGGAGAACAAAGGGTAGAGGACAGAGTTTGGAGCTCCAACGAACTTCAATTTTTGGTTTTTAAGAGATAATAAATGAAATCAAATGAAAAGAAAAGACGCGGCTATACTACTGCTACTCCTAGGAATCGAACAAACAAAGAAAAGAACCGCTCACTGCCTGATGTGGTCGGGGGCAAAAGATTACCAGAGAAGCTTCGGCGATGGGCTGAATCACTTCAAACCTCCTTATTCCTCGATTTGAATCGATGGGGATCATTCTCTATCCTAGAGGAACACTCTAAGATTCGATCCAAGGGGTCAAAAGTCGATCAAGAGGGATTAAACTTGAATCAAAGCTCGTAGGTTTTCATTTATATCAACGATAAAGGGGGTCAAAAGATTTAGGGTTTGCGCATGATTCAATATTCCATCGATCGAGGAATCATCAGGGTATGAAAATACGCAGATTGAGGCAAATATTTCATGAAGGAATCAGGATCATTTGGTGTTTACATCAGACGGAAAAATTGGGAGAAACGAGGTTGTCAACGTTGACAGCCACATGCCTTAGACGACCAGGGAGTTGGCTGGGGTCAACTCAGACTCGATTCCCATCGGTACACATAGGACACTACGAGACAAAATAGAAAAATGGAAATAAGAGAAATAAAATCGAAAATGATTTTATTATTTTTTTCTTAAAACATGAAAGTTGTTCCTTATTTTATATACTATTTTAGGTGATTTTCATTTATTTTTATCGACCCATTTATTATATGTTAATTTTTACAAGTCTAATTATAGGTATAAATACTTCTATTTTGTGTATTTTAATTTTATTTTGTATTTTAGATTTTATTATTTTATACACATAATATATATATATATATATATTTGTTTATTTTTTCAAGTTTATTTGTATACATATATAAATATGGGTATGTATAACATAGGTATAGTATACCTAGTATTTTGTTACATTATTTTTTCATGAGTTTTTAGAGCTTTTATTTTATGCTTATTATTTAAATATATTTCAAATAATATTTAGAGATATATAAAAATACAAGAAAGCCAAAAATATAGAGAATGAATAAAATGAATATAATATACATGTATACAATACAATAGGGACCCAAAAGCTAACTTTTGCATATCGACCCCAATTTTAGTGAAATTATCTTTATTTGATAAATAATTTAATTTAGAGTACAATAAATGTGAGTTTGGTCAATTTTGAGTTCATATGGAGAAGATATTGATCTGTGAAATTCCGTTCGCATTTTTTCATCTGTGTGTCCCAGTCACATTATACCCTATTTTTATATACAATTATTTTTATATTTTTTTGATTTTTTATATATGTGTTTTGTATTGAAAATATCTTTATTTTTGTTGTGTAATAGTATGTAAAAATTGGTGTAACTTTGAGCTATATATAGTGTATTGATCACCTAGGGCTTCTAGGTGATAATGTTATTTTGTATGTATTTATCTACCCTTATCTCCCCCTACATTATTCTTTGTCGACGAAGTCAATATTGCCTTAGTCTCAAGGTTTGGGGTCAGTCAGTATTTACAATACTTCCTTTATTTTTATTTTCTTTATTCATTTATTTTGTATTTAAATATGGTTATTTAAGCATTATTTACATACAACAATTAGGAAGTTAATTTTTTGCAAGCTAACTTATATACATGTATTTTGCAAGGGTCTTTAATGCAAAATAAGGGAATAAAGGTGCATGAATGTGTATTCATCACTCCCTATACTTACCTTAGCTAGTCCCTAGCAAACACTTATTAGGAGAATAAGTGATGAAAAAAGGAAATAAAGAAAATAAAAATAAATAAGGTAGAATGATCATGATTTTTTAACTTGTCTTTTCAAATTCAAAGTTTGGAGATCAGTTAAGACCTTTAGATTACTAGTGTGTTCGGAACCACATTAAGGTTAGGACATGCGACTCAACATCCCTTAGATTCCATGCTTTTTTATTCAGTTCAACTCAATAGTCTGGTCAGAATTGTCCTTTCAGACGTAAACTCGTGCAACCTTGAAATGACCAGTGCCAAGTGCGTGGATGTGTTAGCTCTTCCTAGATAAATAGTTGAACTATCTAGTTGTCTCCTCCTCTGGTAACTCATCCTTAGGGAGATGGATATTTCCTTCTTAGTTCAGGTATGTGCTAGTTCACAATGAAGGGGAGAAAAGGCTAGAAGAAAGGGAAAAGAAGTGAAAATGGACCAGTGTAGACACATTTCCTTATGAAGCTCGGTCAATGCAGCCGAGACTCCACCAAGAATCAGGCCTTTTCTAAAGCTCAAAATTTTTGGAATTTTGGTGTGTGATGAATCCACATTTCATCATCTTTATTCTATCATTTTGGCATCAAAAACCCTAGCAAATGCCTAAAAATAGCCTTAAATATAGCATCTTAGCATTCATGCATGTGCATCCAATTAGTGTATAAAATAGTGTAATTAAAGCCAAAATTATAGAATAAATAAAAGAAAAGAAAAAGAATAAAATATTGTAAATATTTTATGACCCGAAACCCCGAGACCTAGGCATCTTGATGAGTAGGTCGACAAGGAATAAAGTAGGGGGAGATAAGGGCCAAAAATACCAACAAAATTCCTTTTATTTTATTCATTCTTTATTCATTTTGGGACCTATTTTTGGTTCCACTTTTATACATCAAATAAAGAAACTTTGTACATGAAAGTTGTAGATAATTAAATATAGAAAAATACAAAATTGATTTCATAGAAAAATAATGTACAGATAAAAAGTTATGGTCTGAATAAAATTCCAGAATGCCAACTTCCCAGAACCGTATCTCACAAATAAAGACTCTAAATGCAGCAAACTTACCTTTAATTGTATATAGAATAAAATAATCTATTTAATGGCGGTGGTTTCGCATTTGGCGGAGCTACGGTTTGAAAGTTGAGTTTTTGACCCACCTTGTATAGTTGTACTGATTAAAATATTCAGTTTATTATTTATTCATTATTTTTGTATTTTTATATTTTTATAATTTTGTCATTAATACTTATAATAATTATATGCATTAAAATCAGAATAAAAACATAAATAAAACTCAAATAAAAATACTTGTATATATCATATACATAGGTATTATACCTATAAATATACATTTACATTCTATACTTGTATTTTATTAAATATACAAAACAATTCAAAAAAATAAAATAAAAATATAATTATGTGTATAAGAGTATGTTATAATTATATAAATTAATAAAAATAATTAAATAAATTAAAATCACAAAATAAAAATAAAAGAATAAAATATATAGAAGAATATACCTATAAAGGGTATAATAGGCAACTTGTAATTATACACCCCATAAAAATAAATAAAAATCACTATAAAATAATTTATAAAAAAATAAACATTTTTTATTTTATAACCAAAAGCTAATTAATTCATTTGCTATTTTTAATGATTTTTTAAATCATTTTTCAGGATTTTTCCTGGTTGGTCCCCGTGGACCAACCAGGAGGGTCTGAGAGTTGACCGCGGCTCAACTCTCTGACCCGCCTCCTGTTCACGTCAGGATGTTGGTTTTTGCCCCGATTCGTGGCTTTTTCGAAGCTCGTGCTTTCACCAAATGGCCTCGCTCTCTTAAGGACTTTTTCTCCCCTACCAATGGTCTTTCACGCCCTAGGATTTTCTAGGGGAATGGATCAACGAGGCGCACTATTTTCCTCAATCTTCGCGATCTGTTCACCATCTTCAAAAACCACCCACTTCTTCCTCTTCGAGTTTGAACCGCTTTAGCCTGAGCCAAAGACCTCCGAGGGCTCGTTGTTGGACTCCCGGTGACAGAGGGATGGTGCTCCACCTTGTCGAGGTGTCTCGCTGAGCTCGACGGCGTGTTCCAAAGCCACCTTAGGCCATTCGGCCGTCGAGGTTCTTCCTTGGGCTCCCCAGCCTTCGAGGTCGTGTTTTTCTTATTTTTTCTTAGTTGTTTAGCTTGTTATTACGTTTAGCTTTCATTTCGTATCCTCAATCAATCGTTTAATCGCTTCAATCGTCACCACAACGAGCCCCCTAGCCGGACTTCGCGCCGGCGAACCACCTCCATCTCCACCAGTCCTAACCGTCCATCTTGCACCATTCAACGCTGGATTTTTCTCCTCCCCTTGCTGTTGTGCTTAACTTTCATTGCAGGACCCAAGGGAGGTCCCAGCACCTCGAATTTTGCCCGAGAAGCAGCCCCAGGTCACACGCAACCGCCACAACCACCTGATGGACCTGGGCTACTTCTGAAGACCCCATCGCGTGCGGAGGAGCCCTAGGGACGTTTTGCGTCCTCCATCTTCCCCTGGGGACGAAGCAAGAGAGGAGAGGAGCAGATCGAAGTCCGCCCCGGCGGAGTTTGTCCGTTGTTCTTCCAAACTCCCTCAGTGCCGTCGATCTGGGGGATGTTCTTCACGCGGTACAGCAGGCGTCCGATGCGTGCAAACCAGCACCGTTGATCCTCTTGCGGCGATCTAATCCACGCCGTCGGAGCCCAACCGGTATCAGGCGTCCCAGGCTTGACACGTGTCATAAGTGCCTCCAACCCACCGTCCGCCAGCGCCTTAAGATTGGGTAATTGCATCGACGCCCAGTCGTTTTTGCTATTCATTTATTAGACCTGAAACATTCCTGTTTTGCACTAAACTTTTGTAATATTTTCAGTAAGACCCCCCGTACTTCTTGTTATTGCTATTAGATCCCCAGCCAGGCGCATGCGTCGCACGCGGCCCTGGCGTTTTTGTAGATTTAATCCTTGAGAGTGGGATATTTGCTAATAGTCCAGAAACTATTTTCTTTAGTTAAATATTTTGTGAGAATTTTGCGAAGAGGCCATCCAACTTTCCTTATATTACAAAAACACCCCTGCAAGTGTGCATTTTCTTTTTGCTTCTAGTAATTTTTGCATGTATCTATAAAAACCCAAAAAATCCCCAAAAATCAGTTTAGATCTCTGTTGCATAGTAGTTCATCATCATATTTTTATTTTTCATATTTATTGCATTTTATTATTTATTAAAAATAAAAAATAGCCATTTTCAGCACTGTCTAGCTTATAAAATCCATAAAAAATATTAAATGACCTCGAAAAATTCCAAAAAAATTCCCTAGCGTGTATTTTGATTTATTCTAGCATCAGTCCAAAAATCACTAAAAATCTCAAAAGAAAAACCTTAAAAATTATAAAATACATAAAAACTTCAAAAAAATCTATAAAATCAAAGAAAACTCAGAAAAATATAAACTTAGTTTTTGTTTACTATATATTTTATTATCTTTATTTGAAAAATAGTTTGGAAAATATTTGTGGCTATCTGATATTTTTAATTCCCATTTTACCCCCAGCCAGTAGCCTTTTCACTGTTTTGGTTTATTTCAGTGTTTAAAAATACCAAAAATAGTTTGAAAAATACCCAAAAATCACAAAAACAGTAGAAAATCATAAAAATACCAAAAAGAATTTATTTCTGAATTTTTGGCTATTTTAGCATATTTTTATTAATATTCTATCTTCTCTTTTATTACATTGTTTTAATATTCCAATATTAAAAAAATAATATAAAATATAAAATTATAAAAAACAGAAATTAAAAATCAAAATACAAAATTAAATATTAAAAAATAAAAAAATAAAAAAAAATAAAAACCAACAAAAATCTTTGCTTGCTTAGTGTAGACATCACTCACATACACTCACACACATTTATTTGAATTACCTTGTTTGCTCCCTGTGTTCGAACTCTCTGCATACTTGCTTGCTATACATTTTGTGCAGAGTTAAAAATAAATTTTAACTCCACATTTATTTCTATTTCTTTGATCTATAGTGTGGGTTAATTGTTGATTAAATACAGGATTTTGTAGTGATCAATACACCGATTGTTGACTCGCCTTGTGAGTCAATACGACCGCTCTCAATTTTGCATTAATCAAATGGCGCCGTTGCCGGGGAGCAACAGTGCGTAGATCTCATTTTTGTTGTGTTGTGATCATTTGTCTGCATTTCGCGGCTTTTATTTCTATTTGTATTATTTTTGATATTTCTTGTTTGAATTGTCTAACCTCTCTCTTTTTTGACTTCTTGCGAGGAACGCGGATCGAGGGAGGAGCTCTCTTCCAGGAGCACCTACGCACCCATGTGAGGCGACTTGACTTAGCACGAAGGCGGGCTAGGAGAGGATTTTGAAGACAGTTCTATTTCATTTATTTTCTTGTATACATTTTGTAATTCGTAGTGAGAGAGAGAGACTATTTATTGTAATAATACAGGTACCCCCAGACATTTGACTTTCGAGCCTAATTTCCAAGTGATTGTTCACTTGGGGGCTCGCCGTGGCTTTTCTCGCGTTTTTCTTCGCATTCTTTTTATTTTGTTTTGTTTTTCGATTTTATTTATTTTGTGTGATTGAGCTCCTAGTTTTAGGATCGCTTGTGTAGCATTAGGTCCAAACACCTTAATCAACATTGCATGTACCTATAGTACGTTCTGGACTTAGTCAAATTTTAAACAGTTGATCATCACCTTCAATCCGCCGCGCCGCAAGCTCTCCCCGCAAAGCGCTTTCTCCTAAACTCAAGTGTGTTGAGCAGAGGAGGGGTAAGCCTAGACCAGACTCTAGGGTTGAGGATTGGTGGTCAGCTTGTGGTTCTTCCCGCTAATAGCAATTTCTGAACTTAGGACGATTTCATCGGCTTGCATTTGCATATAGATAGGTTTCAATTCTGCTGAGCATCCTTGCATGTAGAGTGCTGCAGGCAAGGTGAGCATTTACGCTTTAGTATTCATCATCGTTTTTGTCGCTTGCATTGCTTTTCTGCCTCTCCCTCTGATTTTGCCAACCTAGGTGCTTAAAGGAATTTACTCCTCGTTAGGCGCATGCATTTCTCACTAAAAAATCCAAAAAAAAGAAGTGATAATCAATAAAATTAGTACTGCTAATATTACTTGACCCTAAAACCGATCAAAAAGAAAAATCTTGTATTGGGGCGAGTAATTCCCTCATTGTCTTAGTTTTACTTGCTCGCGCACACACTAAGGATAGTGCCCAAATCCCATTCAGCCCCCTAAGTGTTTGTGCAACATTTTGACTTCTCACCTAACTCTAAAACAGACAAGATAAAAAGACCGACTTTTCGGTCTCTACTGAGTTGAGTAGGTGAATTGAGGGTTTGACTTGTTTTCATTTTTGTTTGTGATTGTTTGGTGTGTGTCCTAGATCATCCCTGCGCATTTACGCCTTCTTCTTCACTCTCTTGACTTGACCTTCGTGCTCCCCCGAATCATTTCCTTTTGTTTCCGAGATGGACTCCTGGAGTGCATTCTATCCGGACTTTGCGGATCCCTCACTCGCTCCAGCCTGTCCACCTCCCTTTTATCAGGAGGATCCTCTTCCGAGTTTTTCTGAATTTTGTACATACTCACCTCAGCCACAGTATCACAACTCAGAGTTCTTTTCACACCCACCCCCGCATGTATATTATCCACCTCCACCTTCACATCCACCCGAGTCTGACCTGATGGAGTCACCTCCCTCGATCTCTATGAGTGATATCTTGAATCGGATGACAAAGCGCATTGATTTAATGAATGATGATATTGCTTTCTTGAGGAAGAATCAGATTAATGGTCCTTTCGTCGGGGATACGGCTTCACTTGTAGGAAATCATGGGAGCTTGCAATCGCCAAAAATACAAAAAAATGAGAAAAATGTAAAAATCCAAAAAGAGTTCGGGAGACACTTGGTTGATCAATATTTTGAGGAGAGAGTCCACTTTCCAGAACCCTTGACCACACATCCTTTCACACCTAGTCCCACCTTTGACCCCGAGGATGCCGCTGTACAGACTGCTCTTGGCATGCCTCGTGTATATGCTGATTCCGACTTCCTCCCTTGTATGGAGGAAGTCCAAAAATTCAAAAAAATGTTGACCGAACCCGAAGTGGTGGCTACTATTCATGAGATTATCCGTGCCCCACTTCAGCAGGCCATGACCCAATTATCTGCTCCTCTTCCCAAGAAGAGAAAGCGGAGGAGCAGATCTGAGCATCACATTTTGACCATGGCCACTGCCCTCGCCATCACACACCGTCCCATTCCCAAGAAGAAGAACACAGCTACACCTTTCATCACTTGCACCATCTCTGACTACACTTGTGATCGCACTCTCCTGGACGGCGGTGCATCTATTAGCATATTACCCTTCTCACTGGTACAGTCTCTTCACTTAGTGCCTCTAAAGAAAACCAGGATGATCATTCAGTTTGCTGATGGATCGATCAAGAGGCCGAAGGGTATCCTTGAAAACGCCGTCATTTCTATTCAGGGCACTAGCCACAATGTTGATTTTGTCGTGTTCCCAAGGAGAACTCCACAGGGGAGCCATCTCCAATCATCCTGGGACGACCATTCCTCGCCTCTGCGAGGGTTGTTATTGATTACGGATCAGGAGAGATTCGCTTCGTCCTGTTGACGAGAGCGAAGTGGCGATCACCGCACCCACAGTTGATCAGAGACCTGCACCTGATGCTCTTTCACCGATCATAGTTGACTCCGAGGCCTGTGACCGATCTGATAATACTAGAGATGCTTCCTTAGCAACCATTGATGAGACCCGACGGATCCCCCGAAAGGGGAGGAAGTCGGAAAGCATAGACCTCACAGTTCCTCCTCCTGGTGTGTGGCGATGTGTTGATGAAATCCAAAGTATCTACGTGATTGATCCAATTGAGGGGGGGCAGATACCAAGACTATTGAGGATGTTTATGAAGTTGCCCATTATTTTGAGAGACCTCAAAAGGAAACAAATGACCTAGGTAAGACTAGACGGGACGAACCTGGTTTGACTACTTCCACTGATATGTTTGTGCATGGTCCTTCACAAGTAAAGATGATTGAGGTCGGTTATGATGCTGCCATTTATTTTGATAGATTCAGGCCTCTTGATGGAAATGATTCAGGTGAAACTCTTGAGGACGATCTGAGTTCGTATACTTCTACCGATGATTTCGTGCCTTTTGACTTTGACCTGGACGAGCCCTCGCAGGACGAATCCGATTACACTTCTTCCGAGGATGATGAGTTCGTCCCATTTCACTTTGATATCGGCGAGACTTCCAAGGCCGGACCTATTCGTACTTCTTCCACTCACCCGTATGTGCCTTCACACCATAGGACCACTAAGGGAGAACCTAGCCATACTGCTTCCATTGATCAGTTCGTCCCTTTCCGTTTTGATTCCACTGAGGGCCTTCACCGTGTCGACCCTGATCGGCTTCCGTCCACTGTAGACCCCGATGTCGACATACACCACACCAGATCTATCCCTCAGCGGTCTCGCAAGAAGGTTAGCTTTCAGCCTTATTGATCATATGTACATCCACCTCTGTTGTACATTCTCCTTTGTTCATCTCTGTCTCTCCTGTATTACTCGCTCACCCATTCTCGTGTTTGCCTTGCTTAGGACGTACTTTGTCCTAAGTATAGGAGGGGTGGACGAGCCGAGTGTTCTTTCGTCATTCTGTGTCATCGCTCCTGTCGTTGCCTATACTTAGGGCTTCTGTTACCCTAAGTATAGGGGGAGTGGTGTGTATATCCTCACGTTCTCTTCATCTATCTTTTGATTTCTTTTCTTCTTTTCTTCTTTTCTTCTTTTCCTTTTCTATCTTCTTCATTTATCAAAAGGTGTCGCCCTTGTAGACAGTTTTCCATACTTAGGACATACTTTGTCCTAAGTATGGGGGGCGTGCACCTCGAGTTTTGCTCTATTCTTTTTGATCCTCTCCATTGTCTCCTCTTCTTGTCTATACTTAGGGATATTTTACCCTAAGTATAGGAGGAGACAATCTGAGTACGATTTGTTCATTCCCACCCTTGACCCTCCCTGCGTTGTGTACAATCTGCTATACTTAGGATTACTTGATCCTAAGTATAGGGGGGACGGTCAACTTCTCATTCATTGATTCATTCATTTATTCCTTTATTCTTTAGACTTGTCTATACTTAGTACGAGTTATGTCTTCTCTTTTCTCTCCGATCTATGAGGACATAGCTCAAGCTAAGTATAGGGGGGTCGTGTATACTGCGTATATACTTTAGCCATAACTCGTACTTTTGTATTTTCTTAATAATATGGCTAATCATTCTTTAAAATTCATTAAAAATCTTTAATAAAAAGGTGTTCTGTTCCTCAAATTCTTTTTGTATTTACTAATTAATAAATCAGGTGAAAATGTTTTTTGCAAAATGTTTGAAAAATAGTTTGAAAATCCTTGTGAACGTCTATTGAAAACTATTTTGAAAATATTTTGTTACATGTTTTCAATCTTTGTAAAAATGTGTGGTTTGTAAAAATTTATTTTCTTTATGTGAAATAAAATTTTTGAAAATGATTTGCAAATGGTTTGAAAAATGGTTGCAAAAATATTTGAAAAATCTATATATACTGTTTTGAAAGCCTTTGCAAAATGATTTTCAAATGTGTGTACATGTTTGTAAAATGTTTGTAAAAACTATTTTGGACTATAGTTTTCAAAAATTGTGTGAAAAAGATTGTGTCAAATAAGTTTGAGGAATACTTACATCTCACCAAAATCCACTATACATATATGTGTATAAAATTGATCACTTACCCTTGTAAATTCTTAAAATCCACTTCTTGTAAATATAAGAAGCACTCCCGTGTACATATTTTCACCTAGTTTTCAGCCAAAATCTTTTTATTTTCAAAATCCCAAAAACATTTGCAAAAGTAAAATCCAAAAACATTTGAAAAATCTTTTGAAAAATACAAAAAAATGCATCTGCATATGCATCGTCATCTTTGCAAAAATCCATAAAAAGTTCAAAATCTTGAAAATTGCATCACAAAAATATTTTCTGCATCCTGCATCGCATTTGCATAGCATTCGCATTTTTCGGATTGAGTTTGATAGTTGAACAAGTCTAAGTAAAATCCGAAGATTGGAGCTTGATTGGACCTTAAAATCTACCTAATAACAGGAACCTTATAGGAACTGGGTCTGAGGTACTTCAGGTCTAGTTGACTTAATTCTTTGAGGATCACGGGACTTAGTTCAATGGATTCTTGGCTGCCTAAGTAGAGTATTTCGGAGCATACGCACGACTCTTGTTGATAATGACCTAACTTGGACACCTGTACCTTTCACATGGCTCAACTCAGTTGGAGTGGTGAGGGGATTGGATTTGCCGGTATGAGACGCACACAAGTGGAAACATTTGTCCTCCTCTAGGGAGGGAAGTGCACCCCAACCCATCCAGTAATTAGGAAGTCTAAAGACAGGAGATTGTGGGTTGCGATAAAGCTTCAAAAGAGGGATAGTCTACTGGCTCAAGAGGAAAAACTCCTTATGTAAATGTTGTTGTATATAGTATTTCAAAAAAATTGTTCAGGCATGTACAAAAAATAAAAAGCCTGCAAGTATGTACATATGTTGTATAGAAAATAAGCAAGCTTGAGTTCCAAAGTCATATCATGTGAGCATGAAGTAGGACGACTTGACTACACTGGTCTTGCATCCCAGGATAGGTAGCTACACTGGCTACCGTCCATTCTTCTCTTCACCCCCTCCTCTTGAGTTGGTTGCCACATGAACTTAGAAGGGAATACCCCGCTCCTCGAGGATGGAGTTATTGAATTGGGGAATCATTGGGTTGTCGTACTGGAGAAGTCAGTTTCTTTGTCATTCCAATTGAGGAGAGCCACCATCACTTACATTGTACGAGTCAGACTCATAGTCGTAAGAGTTTGCGTATGAGTTGAAGTATTTCTAACCTGGCTATTGAGGAAACTTGGACAGAGTTTTGGGATTCTCAAGGACTGTTGGGTTTCAAATTCGGTTCTCATTAAGGTTCCGCCCGCACTAAAATTCCAAAGGTCCTACCTAAGCTCCAAACTTTGATTTTGTGAAGACGAGTTTGATAATCGAATAAAATCCAAGTTCTTCTTTTTCTTTTCTTTCTTTTTCTTTTTGCACTTATTGCATAAGTGTTTGCTAGGGACTAGCAAAGGTAAAGTATAGGGGGATGATGAATCCACATTTCATCATCTTTATTCTATCATTTTGGCATCAAAAACCCTAGCAAATGCCTGTAAATAGCCTTAAATATAGCATCTTAGCATTCATGCATGTGCATCCAATTAGTGTATAAAATAGTGTAATTAAAGCCAAAATTATAGAATAAATAAAAGAAAAGAAAAAGAATAAAATATTGTAAATATTTTATGACCCGAAACCCCGAGACCTAGGCATCTTGATGAGTAGGTCGACAACGAATAAAGTAGAGGGAGATAAGGGCCAAAAATACCAACAAAATTCCATTTATTTTATTCATTCTTTATTCATTTTGGGACCTATTTTTGGTTCTACTTTTTATACATCAAATAAAGAAACTTTGTACATGAAAGTTGTTGATAATTAAATATAAAAAAATACAAAATTGATTTCACGGAAAAATAATATACAGATAAAAAGTTATGGTCTGAATAAAATCCAGAATGTCAACTTCCCAGACCCATATCTCACAAATAAAGACTCCAAATGCAACAAACTCACGTTTAATTGTATATAGAATAAAATAATCTATTTAATGGCGGTGGTTTCGCATTTGGCGGAGCTACGGTTTGAAAGTTGAGTTTTGGACCCACCTTGTATAGTTGTACTGATTAAAATATTCAATTTATTATTTATTCATTATTTTGTATTTTTATATTTTTATAATTTTGTAATTAATACTTATAATAATTATGTGCATTAAAATCAGAATAAAAACATAAATAAAACTCAAATAAAAATACTTGTATATATCATATACATAGGTATTATACCTATTATATACATGTACATTCTATACTTATATTTTATTAAATATACAAAACAATTCAAAAAATAAAATAAAAATATAATTATGTGTATAAGAGTATGTTATAATTATATAAATTAATAAACATAATTAAATAAATTAAAATCACAAAATAAAAATAAAAGAATAAAATATATAGAAGAATATACCTATAAAGGGTATAATAGGCAACTTGTAATTATACACCCCATAAAAATAATTAAAAATCACTATAAAATAATTTATAAAAAAATAAACATTTTTTTATTTTATAACCAAAAGCTAATTAATTCATTTGCTATTTTTAATGATTTTTTAAATTATTTTTTCAGGATTTTTCCTGGTTGGTCCACGTGGACCAACCAGGAGGGTCTGAGAGTTGACCGCGGGTCAACTCTCTGACCCGCCTCCTGTTCACGTCAGGATGTTGGTTTTTGCCCCGATTCGTGGCTTTTTCGAAGCTCGTGCTTTCACCAAATGGTCTCGCTCTCTTAAGGACTTTTTCTCCCCTACCAATGGTCTTTCACGCCCTAGGATTTTCTAGGGGAATGGATCAACGAGGCGCGCTATTTTCCTCGATCTTCGTGACCTGTTCACCATCTTCAAAAACCACCCACTTCTTCCTCTTCGAGTTTGAACCGCTTTAGCCTGAGCCAAAGACCTCCGAGGGCTCGTTGCTGGACTCCCGGTGACAGAGGGATGGTCCTCCACCTTGTCGAGGTGTCTCGCGGCGACGTGTTCCAAAGCCACCTCCGGTCATTCGGCCGTCGAGGTTCTTCCTTGGGCTCCCCAGCCTTCGAGGTCATGTTTTTCTTATTTTTTTCTTAGTTGTTTAGCTTGCTGTTATGTTTAGCTTTCATTTCGTGTCCTCAATCAGTCGTTTAATCGCTTCAATCGTCACCACAACGAGCCCCCTAGCCGGACTTCGCGCCGGTGAACCACCTCCATCTCCGCCAGTCCTAACCGCCCATCTTGCACCATTCAACGCCCGTGTCATAAGTGCCTCCAACCCACCGTCCGCCAGCGCCTTAAGATTGGGTAATTGCATCGACGCCCAGTCGTTTTTGCTATTCATTTATTAGACCTGAAACATTCCTGTTTTGTACTAAACTTTTGTAATATTTTCAGTAAGACCCCCCGTACTTCTTGTTATTGCTATTAGATCCCCAGCCAGGCGCATGCGTCGCACGCGGCCCTGGCGTTTTTGTAGATTTAATCCTTGAGAGTGGGATATTTGCTAATAGTCCAGAAACTATTTTCTTTAGTTAAATATTTTGTGAGAATTTTGCGAAGAGGCCATCCAACTTTCCTTATATTACAAAAACACCCCTGCAAGTGTGCATTTTCTTTTTGCTTCTAGTAATTTTTGCATGTATCTATAAAAACCCAAAAAATCCCCAAAAATCAGTTTAGATCTCTGTTGCATAGTAGTTCATCATCATATTTTTATTTTTCATATTTATTGCATTTTATTATTTATTAAAAATAAAAAATAGCCATTTTCAGCACTGTCTAGCTTATAAAATCCATAAAAAATATTAAATGACCTCGAAAAATTCCAAAAAAATTCCCTAGCGTGTATTTTGATTTATTCTAGCATTAGTCCAAAAATCACTAAAAATCTCAAAAGAAAAACCTTAAATATTATAAAATACATAAAAACTTCAAAAAAATCTATAAAATCAAAGAAAACTCAGAAAAATATAAACTTAGTTTTTGTTTACTATATATTTTATTATCTTTATTTGAAAAATAGTTTGGAAAATATTTGTGGCTATCTGATATTTTTAATTCCCATTTTACCCCCAGCCAGTAGCCTTTTCACTGTTTTGGTTTATTTCAGTGTTTAAAAATACCAAAAATAGTTTGAAAAATACCCAAAAATCACAAAAACAGTAGAAAATCATAAAAATACCAAAAAGAATTTATTTCTGAATTTTTGGCTATTTTAGCATATTTTTATTAATATTCTATCTTCTCTTTTATTACATTGTTTTAATATTCCAATATTAAAAAAATAATATAAAATATAAAATTATAAAAATTAGAAAATTAAAAATCAAAATACAAAATTAAAATTAAAAATTAAAAAATAAAAACCCACAAAAATCTTTGCTTGCTTGCTTAGTGTAGACATCACTCACATACACTCACACACATTTATTTGAATTACCCTGTTTGCTCCCTGTGTTCGAACTCTCTGCATACTTGCTTGCTATACATTTTGTGCAGAGTTAAAAATAAATTTTAACTCCATATTTATTTCTATTTCTTTGATCTATAGTGTGGGTTAATTGTTGATTAAATACAGGATTTTGTAGTGGTCAATACACCGATTGTTGACTCACCTTGTGAGTCAATACGACCGCTCTCAATTTTGCATTTATCAGTGTGTGCTTCTATTTGATATTTCTTCGTTTGTTATTGCCTTGCATTCTTGTTTACCCCTACATATATATAATCTTTTGGTCTTCCCATGTTTTGATGTTTTAGAAAAAATGTGCTAGCAGACCATCCCCCATATGAAACTTTATTTAAATCCAATCTCCAGGCGTTAGATGTCCATGATACTAGACAAATAACATGTTAAAGTACCGGTTTCGACAATCCCCAAGAATGGTTCCTAAGCCACCCTTGATGAAACGACCTAATATCATACAAACTTAGACTTCCAAATATTTCAACCCATCTTGGTTGAGCTAAGTGTTGAGTGTGTGGTTCTAAGTCAAGTCATTATCTCAAGAGTCATACGAATGACATGAAGGGTTCTAATTAGTCACATAGAGTTGACTCATGAACTCAGTCTCAAAGAACCTAAAGAATGAAATCATAATGACCTGAAGCTTCTCAATTCGAATCCTTAACAAGTTCCCCAGACATTAGGTGGGTTAAGGTATATACTAAGCTCCAATGCTTCAGATTTTATTCATACTTTTTCAATTGTCAAAATCATTCAGAAAAATGCTTATGCAATGCAAGAAATATTTTTGTGAAGATATTTTCTCGTTATGATCTTTTTATGAGATTTTCAAAAAGGTTTGTAATTTTTTGTGGAATTTTGAAAACATTTTGCCATTTTTTATCTATTTTAAGATTTTTCAAAATTATATGGATTTTTTGGAAAAGCAAATAGAGTTAGTGTGTTAGTGCAGATTTGATGGGTGTATTTTTTATTGTAAACCCATGCCCAATAAAGTATAATAGCCATATTAATAACAATACGGAAGTACAAGTTATGGCTAAAGTATATACAACGTATAGACGACCCCTATACTTAGCGCGAATATGTCCTCACAGTGATCAAAGAGAAAAGGAAGACATAACTTGTGCTCAATATAGAAAAGCCTAGACTACAATGATTCAAAGAATGTGAAGTCGATTGTCCCCCTTATACATAGGGATAACTAATCCTAAGTATAGCAGATTGTACACGAAAAAGAGATAATCAAGGGTTAGAATGTACGAAATCACCGGCTTGGCCCATCCCTGTTGTACTTAGGGTAAAATATCCCTAAGTACGTATAGAATATCAACGAGTTGAGTGTCAGGCAAGGGATCAAAGAATGGACACCCGAATCAGTCACCCCCTATACTTAGGATGAAACATATCATAAGTATAACAATGATTAAAGGGATGACTGAGTAAAGGGAAGAATAGGAAAAAGAGAAAAAGAAACTAAAAGAAGAAAAGAAGAAAACAAAAATGCTATTTTGGAATTGTATATGTATGCTCTTTCAACATCTGGAAGCTCTTCTTGGTATATAACATAGACTAAATCAACAACAGACATGAAGGTGTCATACTCAAGATACAATTTTAACAGTTGTCCATTGACTACAGATGGTTGTGCTTCAGATGACAAAACATATATTACAATGCTACCATTATCACGTACATTTTTCATGATAAACGGTCCAGACCATTTGCTCTTCAGCTCTCCTGGAAATAACTTCAACTTTGTGTCAAACAACCACATCTTTTGATTCAGTTCAAAGGTCATTAATCTGATATGCTTGTTAAGCCATCTTTTGACCTTTTATTTGTACATAAGGTTGTTGTTACAGATTCTCAGAATTCCAACAAATAGTTCAAGTCTAGCCTTTGGTTCTTCCCAGCTTGCTCTCTATCCAAATGGCAACACTGACTATCCACGAGGATTTATGAATTAATTTTATGGGCAAATTGCAAGGCTTGACATAAATAAGCCAATAGGGAGACATGCGTAGCAGATACTTGTACGTTGTACGATAAGCCCAAAGAACCAAGTTAAGCAATTGTGACCAGTTCTTGCGATTAGGGCATACAAGTTTTTGCATAATTGTTTTTATTCCTTTGTTTCAACACTCATCCAAGCCATTAGTTTGCAGATGGTATGGAGATGCGACACGGTGTTCTATGTTGTACTCCTTGGTCAGTTTCTTGACCTCTTTTTTATGAAATGACCCCCCATTGGATATCAGTATTTTAGGAATCCCGAACCGTGCAATAATGTTATATTTGAGGAACTGACAAATTGTACGACTGTCTGCGGCTCGACTAGGGATAGCATCCACCCATCGGCTGACATAATCGGTCACCAACAAGATGTAATCATAGCCCTGACCGTTTGGAAATGGACCCATGAAATCAATCTCATGTGCATCAAAGATATCTGAAATTTGAATATACTTGAGTGGCATGGTGTCTCGAGAACTAATGGTGCCACCCATCTTCTAGCAGCCAGCATATCCTTTAATGTAATTAGTAGCATCCTTGAAAAGACTCGGCCACCATAGGTTGCATTGAAGAACTTTTGATTTTGTCCTCTTTCTAGAATGGTGTCCACCAGATTTTACCTGTGGTAGTGGTTCAAGACACTCATATACTCCTCAGAAATGCATCTTTGCCAGATATAGTCTGCACCTTCACGAAACAAGTAAAGACCCTCCCACTGGTAAAAATGTATATCGGACATGAATTTGTCCACTTTCAGCTTGGGCCAATCTTGTGGCACTTATTTGGATACAAGGTAATTGGCTATTGGTGTACCAGGGAGCGAGGTGACTGATAGTATGGCTTCATCTAGGAAGGTCTCTGTGATGGGAATAATATTCTGCCCAGGAGTATCTGCTTCTGTAATTCCAGAAAGATGATCTGACACCACATTTTTGACTCCGGGTTTATCTCTTATCTCAAGGCCGAATTCCTGGAGGAAAAGGATCCATCTAAGTAAGCGTGACTTTGCGTCAGTCTTGCTTTGTAGATACCATATGATAGAGTGGACAGTGTATACAATCACCTTGGAACCGGGCAAGTGTGACCTGAATTTTTCTAGTGCAAAACTACAACTATCAGTTCTTTTTCTATCACAATATAATTCCTTTGGACTTCATCCAGAGTTCTACTAGCGTAGTTAATAGAAAATGATTGTCCATCATGTCACTGTCCCAACACAACCGCAATAGCATAATCGGAGGCATCTGTCGTGATCTCAAATGGAAGAGACCAATCTGGCAGTTGTAAGATAAGAGCATATGTGATTATTTCTTTTAGTTTATGAAAGGCATGGAGAACTCTATCATATACAATAAATTCAATGTACTTTCGTAGGAGTTTTGTAAATGGTCAAGGATCTTGCTAAAATCTTTGATAAACCTTCGGTAAAAACTGATATGCCCAAAAAATGATCGGACGTGTTTCAGAGAAGCAAGTAGCTCAAGTTTTAATATAACTTCAACCTTGGCTAGGTCAACATCCATGCATCGCTTGGAAACGACATGGCCCAACACTATTCCTTCAGTCACCATAAAGAGACTCTTCTCTCATGAGAGCACAAGGTTAACCTCACAGCATCGTTGAAGTACTCAGTCTAAATAGTTCAGGTACTGATCAAAGTTATCACCGTAGATAAAAAGTAGTCCATAAAGATCTCAAGGAAACTGCCCACCATGTCTGCAAATACAGCCAACATACATCTCTGGGATGTAGCAGGGGCGTTACACAGTCCGAACGTCATGTGTCTAAATACGTACGTCTCAAATGGACAGGTGAAGATGGTCTTCTCTTGATCTTCAGGAGCTATAGAGACATGATTATAGCCAAAATACCCATACATGAAAAAGAAATTATCCCTTTTCGCAAGTCTTTCAACTATCTGATCAATGAAAGGCAAAAGTAAACGATCTTTCTTGGTCACTAGGTTAAGGTGTCTATAATCCACACAGACACACCAAGAAGTGGGTACTCTGGTCGAAATCTCCTCTCCTTTGTTGTTCATTACGATAGTGATCTTGATTTCTTAAGAACAACATGCAACAGACTTACCATTTTGAATCAGATATGGGATAGATAAATACTACATCGCACCACTTCGTGATTTCTTTCATCATGGCCTCCTAGAGATTTGGGTTCAACCTACGATGAAACTCACGGGAAGGCATGTAGTCATCTTCCAAATAGATATGATGTGAGCATAATGAAGGGTTTATCCCATGGAGATCTGAAATTTTCCAGCCAACAGCCTTGCGATTTCTTTTTAGAACCTTGAGCAAATGAGATTCTTGATCCACGCCAGCTGAGAACTGATGATGACCAGAACCATGTTTTCCTCACTTGCAAGGAAGGCATACTTAATTGATGAAGTTAAAGGCTCTGGCTCTGGCAGACATGGAGTCAACTCTGTGGAAACTTCAACAATTGCGACTTGTGCAAGCTCTGTCAACCGTGTGCTATCCACATGGAGTGTTTCTGACTCAAACAAGACATTTGAAAGATCTGCAAGGAATTCGTCTTGCTCTGTCAGGGATGGATCAATCTTAATCAGTTCCGATATTAAATCAACATGGACCTCATCTTTAAGGATAGAAGGGTATACGACTGTGCTTCCTAAGGATTCCTCCTTGGAGAGGAATTCATATGTTTCAATGTCATCCAAAAACAAGGTTGTATCTCTGATCCCTGCAAGAAAATCACAATCCACGATCTCTTTCTGCATCTGCTCACTCTCATCGGAAATGAATTATGTGATCTTGGGCACTTGGACCATTTCAATGAGAACCTTATCGCTGCTTGAGTGAAAGGTGATCTTCCCAATACCATAGTCAGCCAATGCTTCGGCCGTTCGGAGGAATGGTCATCTAATTTGATCGAGGTGTGCAGACGGGGTGTTGGGGCATCCATATCAAGCACAATGAAATCCACAGGGAACGGCATCCCTTGGATTGTAACAATGATATCCTCTAAAATTTCCCTTAGCTGCTTCACGAAAGTGTCTGCGAACTACATAATCATTCTTGTGACTTTAAGCTGTCCTAACCCAAATTCTTTAAGCAGGGATGTAGGCATCAGGTTAATCGATGATCCACTATCAAGGAGTGTTCTTTAAAACTCCTGGTTGAACATCTCACATCTGATGAGAGGTGCTCCCATGCCCTTCTTCTTTCCAGGGAGGTTGCTGATAATACGGTTGCCACGGTTAGAATATGTTTATGTGATTTTCAGCTTATGGTTTTGAGGAGTTGATGATTTGTTGTACAAGCCTTTTTCAGTACTTTTCTTATCATTGGCATGTACTCACCGGCTTTTAGGAGTGGCATCTTCAACATAATGTTTTGAAATAATTCCACAATGTTAAGAATAGACAAGGCATTTTTCAACTTTTTATGGTTTTTGAATTTAAAGCATCAGGAAATGGAATGTGCGCGTCATTAAAAACATCATTTTCATGCAGAATATAGTCCTTATTTACATACGAATGGTTGGGCATAGTGCAATAATAAAAAACAGAGGGTAAAAAAATGTAGGAAATTTAGCTGCATTGGCTTGCACGGGATCAATTGCTGGTGTTGGCTTCTCCTTTGTTGCATCGACACAGCCTTGGATATTATTACTTGGTTCTTTTTTGTTTTCTTCATTTTTTATCTTTTTGATGGTAATGGTGGTGCTACTCCTCTTTTCTCCTCATCAACTCTAGGCTCAAGTGCGGGCTCAACTGCATGTGATGAAGACTTGCCTGCAGAAGCTTGATATATCCCTTTGGTTGAAGCAGTCGGTTGTAGTGTCATACAACTCCTGAGGTGAACAACATTAGATAACATAAATGAATTTATACCAGTTTCGGCATGTGGTTTTGCATTGTAGTCTACATGTTCCTTTCTCCTGAAGTTGTTGAAGTTCGCCTCAACTGCGTTGGAATGACTTTCTTTGCAATGTGGTCGTCAATATTCTAGCTCATCTCCTTCATGTTTTGTATCAACTAAGCCAAGCAGTCCAAGGCATGATTCATCGAAGCGGCCTCTGATGACTCTGCAATCGGAGGGAGCTGAGGCTGGTGGTACTATGACTACTAATGACAGTATTGAGATTGATGAGGAGGGAATTATTGACATGGGTATCGAGGAGGAAAAATGGTTCTGATATTGAGTAGCCGGTGACTGCTAATGGCATGGTTGCCAGTAAGTCGCCTGCTGGTACAACTATCTCCTATTATTGCTTTGGTGTGGAGACTGGTGGTGTTGTTGCTGCTGAAAATTTTATCCACCTTTTTTGGAACAAATGGCCAGATACCATGCTTGGACCCTGAGGTGATCCTCCAGGATGAGTATTACACAATATTCACTTCCTGAATTTACGGCAGTGATGGATAGAATGACTCTAAATAAGCCCGGGGATCTGAATGGTATACCACCATATATTGTTGTGGAGATAAAGTTCCGTGGTCGAGTGTCTATACGTAGTACTCATGTTGAATTGATTGGAGTGGCCCTTGATTCTGTTGCTAAGATTGCTCCTCCGCTTAAGCAAAATGCTTGATACGTTCCTTCACAAACTACCAGGGTGGATGGTGCTCACCATAAGCTCAAGCAGCTTGGATAATTGATTGATTTTATCCAGCAACTTTGTCCTCTATTTGATCACAATAAGTTTTCAAGGTCTTGTGATTGCTTCTTAAGTATGTCCACCTTAGAGAGATGGTTCCCAATGATGCTGAGATTGGAACTCATGTCTCTATCCTCTTCATGGTAGGATGCCACATGAACTGGCTTATGCGATATTGCTGGAGATTTCTGGAATACACGAGATGAAGATAGGGTTGTAGAGCCCTCAGAATTTCTTCGAATATTTGCCACACAACATCTTCATCCTTGTTGATGTGCGATCCTCCGTATGCAGCATCAACAAGATGTTGGCTTTCTTGATGCAAGCCCCAGAAGAAATTCCTAACCAAGTGATGAATCTGTGATTCATCACTTCAAAAGTAAAAAATAGAGCATTGTTCCCGAGTAAATAGAGGCATATTTCCCTTTATAATGCATAAATAGCATTCATGCATGCATACATAATACATGCATTTTAGCAGACCATTTGCATTTAAATAAGAAGCCAAAACCCCTTGTAAAATATCCACTTACCAAAATAACCTCTTCCTTATAATATGTACTCCTTAGTTAATAATATAGGGAAGAAAGCCAAAAATCCCCCTTGTAAAATAGCCAATAAAGCCCTAGAATCCCTGGATCAGAAAATACACATAAATCCTTCATACAAACTCCGAAATAGGTCTACTCACTCTTAGAATACTACACATTAAAAGACCTTTAAAATGAGACTAATTTCATCCAATTTGGAGCTCGTATGAGAAAGTTGGGTTTTTGGGCCTCTGTATACTACATGTATGTATATTTGTATTATTGTATTTATATATCATATTTGACCTCATTCCCGTCTTTGGTCAACATGAAACTTGTAGATCTCATCGAGATCTACAACTTTCATGTTTAGAGTTTCTCCAAATTCGGCTCCCTCTTCTCTCTACCTTCATTTTTTGGTCCAGCCAATCACAGCAGGCCACGTGACGCCCTCTGGTTGCGCCACGTAGCCCGATGCCCTTGCCTCATCCGCCCGCAGCCACAGCCGTTGGATTACCTTCCTAATCCAACGGCCAAGCCTTCTCCACGCGCACTCTGATTTCCAGCCGTCTGATCTACTTTAGCCTTTGATCTCATCCGCTCATTAGCGCTTTAATCTCATCACGCCACATGGCAGCGTGTGCGCCCTTCGATAGCGCCTTCATCTCTTCATCTGAGCCGTTAGCCCCGTAGGCACCTGGACCACCCGATTAAACATCCGACTCTTATCCTAGCCATCCATCAGCGCCGAGTCCTTAGCGCACCACGTGGCGCCCACTACACCCTCAGATCGCCACGGCCAGATCTTCATCCAGACGCTACTCTCCACCTTGATCACCACTTTTGGATCAAGATCCAACGGTGGAGACTTTGTCTCCTACCTCGGGTGCCCCTCTCTCCCACGTTCTCTGCCTTGCGGGAGGGGCATCCCCTTCCTATTCTTGGCAGCTCTCCTTCCACCGTCGCCGAGCACCACACCCTCCACGATGACCCCCACTCATCCCTGATCCTCGCCAGTCACTCCATCACCCACGTCGACCTCCAGCTCTCTCCCACGAACTCCATAAACCTCGCCCCATCTCCATTCCAGCCGAGACCTTCATCCTTTAAATACCCCCTCTCCGGCCAATTTCATCCCCATCGCCATTACAGGAGAAACCCCCGAGCTCAGATATCTCGATTGGTGACAGCAATTGGACGTCTCTTCGAGCGAAGACAGGCGTCTTCTCCGGCGAGATCCACAGCACCCGCCATCGTGTCGCAGCCACCCTCCGCATAGCTGCTCGAGCTCAGGGATCCACCGGCCCTTCGAGCGATGACCTGGAACTCAAAGAAGAGCTCCAATCCCCAGGTGAACGCCTCCATCCCTTCTTGATCTTCTCTTCATTTTTCTTAGTTTTTTTTCGCTTTTTATTCGCCGCCTACGGCCACCTGCTCCCCTCCATTTCACTCCGCCGAGCTCCGCGTCAGAGCTCCCATCTTCGCGGGTACCTTCACGCCCTCCGACGATGCCTTTCATCTTCCAGCAAGCTCAAGCTCCGCCACTTGGCCGGAGCTCCTTCGCCATACCACCTCAGTACCCCTTAGGCCTCTCCGATCACCTTCACTCCTCCACGAGTGCACGCACGAGCTTCGGCTCTTTTTCTAACATTTGCAGGTACTGTTTCGTCCACTGATCGGAAGCTCGCCGGAACTCTTCCTGAGCTTCGACACCGTCGTGCTCCACCGCCTATCTCCAGCCCCTGAGGCCACCAATATCTTCGCCGCACCTTCGAGCATCTTCTGGGATAGCTCCGAGCAATCGGAGAGCTTCATCGACGCTAGGAGGAACGGGCGGAGGGACGGCCCCTTCGCCGGAGCCCCGCCAAGTCCTCCGCAAGAGGCGGAGGATCGTTAGGACGGAGGTCCAGCCACCGTTCGATCATCTTGATCGAACGGTCCCACGACGTCCACGTTGCCGCGCCCAGCTCATCACTCCACCGTTGGATCGACCAGTGATCCAACGGCTTGCAGCGAGCCATGTCGCCATCTCCATCGAAGCCAGGAGCCATTGGATCAACTTAGATCTAACGGTCTGAGGTCTCGCCACGAGTCTTCACCGACATCCGTTGGATCGAGCTCGATCCAAGGGTCCACAGTGTGCCACGCAGCTACGGTCCGAGCCTCTTCCCCGAGCCTAGGCTCGGATCGCCCGAGCCTCACTCCAGACCTCCAGAAGTGCCCGAGCCGAGCCCCGAGCCTCCGCAGCTACCCGAGCCTAGGCCACCCACGTGAGGAGCACATGCGGCTTTATACAGAGGCCCCTGGAACTTTCAGATATTGCGAATCAGTCCCTGTGAAGCAGACCACGTGAGGAGCACGTGCCTTGTGGAGAATTTGCACTCCAATCCCCAGCATTGTAGGTAATTGCACTTAAGTCCCTGTTAGCATATTTGCTTTATGTAATTTTATTTTCCTGTGTTGCATTTACACCCATATGCTTGCACGCATCCCTAGGTTGCATTTTACATCATTTTTATATTCCCAAATTTGCATTTTGTTGAGAAACTTATCCTCTATCTATTGTGTCACGTGTCATATTTTTGTAATTACAGTAGATTTTTAAATGAATTAATTGGTTGATGTGTGGAATATTTTGCCTAGTGACACCTTTTAATTTCTAGTTAATTTTCTGTGATTCCAAAAATCCTCAAAAATTCACAGTAGCTTTAAGACAGTGAACTTAACATGCCATAAAAATTTCATGTCAGTTGCACACATATCGAGGCCGAAATAAATTGTTGAGTGATTTTCTCATTTTAATTTTAATAAATTCATTTCACATTGAAATTAAGATCTGTCAATTTTCCTGGATTCCTTATCATTAGAGCTATCTAGGATAATTTTTTTCTCTTGAAAAAAGTGTGATTTGTTATTTATTAAAAATTAATTAGTGAAAATCACCCTGTCTACATGTTTAATTCACAGTAAATTCATTTAGTGTCTAAAAATTCCAAAAAGATTAGGGTAGTTCATTTTAATCATAATTAATCATCTGGCCAATTTTTAGAATTCTTGGACTCCATTTGATATCTTAATTGAATAAAACTTTATATTGGCATGCTGGTTGCATGTGTCTGCACAGAAAATAGTAAAAGATAAAAAAAAATTATTTCCCCGAAAATCCAACACTCGATTTTTGCTAAGATTTCACCTAAGGAGACAGATGCCTCCCTGAGTTCGACCTTGGACTTCACCAAGTAAAAAAATTGCCGCTTAAAATTAACTTGAATCTAATTAAGTGGTTTTTGATTAGCCCTCTCGTATCCGACTGCAACGAACGAAATTAAATTAATTTGGACATTAACTCTGACCGAATTAACATAGGGTGCGGGGCGGTTGTCAAAATGGCGTCGTTGCCGGGGAGGCACGGCTTAGGTTGATTTTTAGTGATATTTTGAGTGTTTGATTTTTTCATCCCCAGGTAGTCTGACCCCCGGTTTTCTTGTAATTATTTTCTCTCTTTTATTTCTTTACATCATTTTATTTTTTGAGTCACTCTCTGACCTCACTCTTTTTCTGTGCGAGGAACGCGAGGAGTCGAAGACGCTTCGACGATCGAGCATTTTAATTGAGTGAATAGAGAGGCATTGTAATTTTTATTTATTTTATTTCTTTTTCGCATCATTTCCAGCTGTTCCCGTTTGGGATCTCACGCGTGTAAGTATAGTGGAACTGTGTCCCGTGTGCTGTGTGGATGAATGTAAATTAGCTTGCACTAGCGGCTCCCCGAGCCAATCTAGGAATTGCTTGTGCTCGTAATCATTAGGACCACACAACTCACTTAAAAGACGCACTTAGACCGCAGTACTTAGCCAAATTAACCTGTTCTTCACGCTAATAGAACTGCCTGTCTAGGAGCGGCTTTCATCGCCTGCATTTGCATTTAGATAAAGTTTTCAATTCTGTTCTGCATCCTGCATAAAAAAAGCGAAGGGATCACTATAAGTATTCTCTACTCAGCATACGCATCATTGATTTTAACTTGCATCGGCTTTTCTCGATTTCCCCCTCTGATTTTCACATTTAAATTAAAAAGGAAATTGGGACTGTCCGATAGGTGTGCTGTGTGGTTGACTTAATCAGTGGTAACTTAACTTAAAATCGGGACTGCTAAACAGTATTGACTAAAAAAATGGAATAAAATTTGAAAATTATTTGCGGGAGATTAATCCCCGACCTTGTTTTCAGGCTGAGTGAGGGTACTTGAGTGTGTGTGAACACCTTAAGGCAGAGCCCAAATCCCCGCCTTCCATATCACGTTCCGACTGATCCTAGCAAATATCACAAGTCGAATAATTTCAGATTCATTGACTAGTACCAAGTAGCCTCCGCCTATCTCAGGTAGATAGGGGCGAAATTGCGGTACTTTGCGACAAGCTGCCAGTAACCCCCCGGGGTGAAGTTCCGGCCTTGTCAGCCTCCGCCTGCTTGCAGGTAGATAGGGGTGTGGTCATTGAATCCATCGACTTGGGATAGGAGCGAAGAAAGGAAAGATCGGCGGTATCTTAGGCGACAGGTTAAACAGGGAAGACGCATCCGGCTCTGAGCCGACTTCCCTATAGGCCGCGTAATCCTTGCTATTTTTGCTTGAAAATCACACTTAAAAACTACAAGATTAATTGGACTCGATTTCGAGTCCTTCACTGTGCTGAGTGTGAACCCAGGGTTTTGGATTGATTTTTGCTTGCTTCAGGTAGCATGCATGGAAATAGCATCAAATTGTACATAATAGCATTTTGGCCTCAAAAACCCCAGCAAATGCATGGAAATAGCATCAAATTGTACATAATAGCATTCATGATTCATTGTATTAATTATACATTAAATACTGTGTTTAATGCCAAAATTATAGAATAAAGAGAAGAAAAGAAAAAGGAATAAAATATTGAAGATATTTTATGACCCAAACCCCGAGACCAAGGCCAGCAAGGAATTGGTCGACAAGGAATAAAGTAGGGGGAGATAAGGGCCAGCATACAATAAATACCTCATTTATTTCTTCATTTATTTATGCATTTTTGACACCTATTTTGTACGTAATTATTTATTCATCAAATAAAGAAACTTTGTTCATAAAAGTTGTAGATAATAATGTAAATAAAATTACAAAATTGAGTTTGTGTAAAAATAATACTCAGTATACATTTTATATACAGAATAAAAAGCCAAAATCTCAACTTCACAGACCCATATCTTGCAAGTAAGAACTCCAAATCACCCAAACTCACCTTTAATTCTATATAGCTTTCCCTAAACTATTTAATAAAATTGGTTTCATAATTTTTGGAGTCCATATGCAAAAGTTAGGTTTTTGGCCCTCCATGTACATAATACCTGAATAAAGTATTACATTTATTCATTATTCATTATTATAACAAAATTATATTTTTAGAATTTTGTAAATAAGGTATATAATGCATACACATATTAAAAGTAAAGGAAAACCCAAAAATAATTTGTAAAATAAAGTAAGTCTACAAAATTCATAGAGACAAAATACCTATACTATATATCTTTATATAAATAAAAAGGATTTTATTTCTTGGTTCTTTTATTCTTTTATATTTTTATAATAATATATACATTATACATAACTCATTAAAAATGTAAATCCAAAATAAAAATCAAGAAAATACATTAAATAAATTAAGTATACAAAACACATAGGTAAAATACCTATAAGGATACCTACATATACCTATACCTATTTATTTAAAAATGTAAATAAACTCCTAAAAATTAAATAAAAATACCTTTATACTCACAAAAATAAATTATAAATTTATAAAATAAGCTAATAAAATAATAAAAGAAAATAAACAAATTAAAAATAAAATACACAAAAATACATGTAAATACATACATATACACATTATTAAATTAAAACCATAATAAAACACTTCGAAAAATTCAATAAAAATCACAAATAAATACTACATGAAAAAATACACATTTTTTTGTTTTAAGAAAATTCAAATAAAATCATTTACTATGGTAAATAAATCAATTTAGGCTCAAATTTTCAGTTTTGGCGTTTAGCGGCTGACGTGGACCAATAAGGCACCGGCCTTCGTTGACCCCCTGGTCAACTGTCCCATCCCTGCTCTGGCGCTTCTGAACTGTCAACTCCCCCGATTTCCTCCATTTTTACGGTCATCCCATCCATCGATCGAGCTCGCTTCCTTCACAAGAATTGTTCTCTGATTATCCATGATGCCCGCTAATAACTTGGATCGATCAGATGCTCAGTGGATTAATCAATAATCGCCGGTCAATAAGGCTACTCGCCAATGTTTATAAATAAGTAGCTCCGCCTCCTTCCTCGAATTTGGCCAATTTTATTCCTCCCAATGAGCTTGAATCAGCTCCTAGTGTAGCCCTTGTGACAATAGGTGCTTCCCAGCACCTCGATTCGGCCCATGGAGGAGGAGAATTTTGTCGTGGCGGCGCTCCGACGGTCGCCCTGCTCCTTGGAGGCCCCCAGGTATAAGAGCTGCGGTTTTAGTTATTTTAGTTAGGATTTTGTATTAGCATTTCATTCATGTCTTTTATTTTGCATTTAGGTCATTAGATTAGCCTAGGTTAGTTAATTCGAAGTTCGCCGGAGCTCAGCTCTGGCGACTTCACCACCGTTCTCCGACTGTTTTCCGGCCACCACCTTGCCTCCATCTTCTTCCCCTTCCATTTCCCCACGTCCCATGGAAATCAGATCTCCACCTCCGCCCTTCGCCGGAGATCGTCGCCCGTACCCCCTTTCGCTCCTTTCGACCCAAATAAGGCCCCCAACCCCTTGTTTTTGTGCGCTGACCTTCCTTGCAGGTGCTGGAGGCCAAAGGACCCCCGTTGGGGTCGATTTGATTCTTCTGCAGGTACCTGGGACCCTCATCCTTCATCGACCTCGCTGGACCACTCCGGTGAGCCTCCGGCTTCCCTGAGCGCTTCAGTCGACAAAGCAGGGCCCCAGGTTGCTTCTTGGAACATCAGATGCCTGAGGGAGCGCCGGACGAGCGAGCAGCACCGGATGGAATGTTGGGGAAGAGGGAGTTCTTCCCTGTTCTCCGTGCCTTCGTCTTCACCGTCCGATCGTGGTCCCAGCCCAGATCGAACCAGCGCCGTCAGATGGAGCACCGCATCAACCGTCAGATCAGCTCGGCTGATCTAATCTCAGCCCTCCATCGGCGAAGCGTCATTGGGCAAGGAGGTGGCGACGCGTGTCAAGTAAACGAAGCCCAACCGTTGGATAGCGCGCCTTTGGGGGTAATTTGCACATTTAACCCCCGCACTTTTTGTATTTAATTTTTAATATTGTAAAATAAATAGTGTGTTGTAAATAAATTGCAACTTTTGCATAAAGGACCCTGAGTTTATTAGAATTGCATTTCGGTCCTTCCGCGCCTCACGTGCAGTCCCACGTGAGGCGCGTGAAATTTGCACAGTTACCCTGGCGGTTTTTGTATATTGTAAAATAGTCCCGAAAGTTTAAATAAATGTTTATTTCTTTTGGAATTTTTGCACTGATGCCCCTGGAATGTATTTTATTTGCAAAAATGCCCCTGCCAGGTTTAATTATTTGTGAGTCTTTTATCTATTTATTAAAAATACCTAGGATGCTTCTAAAATTCTACAAAAATTAGGTTAAATGCTTCATGCCCTGTATTTTCACGCCCATATTTTATTTCGCATTTTTTCGCATTTTTCCTAATTATTAAAAATGAAAAAGAAGCCCATTTTGTACTGTCTAATTTATAAAATACAAAAAAATTATAAAATGTTTTTGAAAAATTCAAAAAAAATTATATGTGGTACAATTATATCTATATTGAGTCCAGAAATTGAAAAACCCTAAAAATATGAAAAAGAAAATTAAAAAAATCAGAAAGCTCCAAAATCCAACAAAAAAATAGAAAAATCATTTCAAAACCCCAAAAAGATATTTTTCTCTTTTATAATTATATATATTATTATTAATATATTAAAATTAATTTGGGTAATTTTGGAGTTTATTTTGCATTTTTAAAACCCAAATTATATTCGGGTATGTATTTAGTCCTATATAGTGGACATTTTTGAAATTAAAAATACATAAAAATTAGAAATATTCCAGAAAAATAACAAAATAATTATTAGAAAAATAGTAAAAAGCTAAACAACTTATATCTATATATAATTTAAGTATTTATGTCTATATATCTATATATACTATATTATCCCTCTCTCTCTCTTCTTATAGATATATATATCTCTTTACAAATATATATACCTTATATATATACATATCTATATATTATATAATTAAAAATATAAAAAGAAAATAAAAAAATTATAAAATATAAAAACCAAATAAAAATTATAAAAAAAATAAAAATAAAAAATATATAAAATCCAAAACCCACAAAAACAATAAATGGACATGAACAATGGATTGAATAATTACACAGCACATACAACCATTCACCTCCCAGTGTTCGACCTCTACCTGTACTTACATCTATACACATTTACATGTAGAGTTATAATAAATTTTAACTCCACATTTTTGGATATCATTGCATATATTATTGTGGGTTAATTGTTGATCGATTTGGGATCTAGTGAGCAATCGCCTCAGCGACATTGTGATCCCGCCTTGTGTGGATTACTCTAGACCCTCGTCAGATCCCTTTTATCAAATATAAAAAGCGGTCGTCGCAGCATGTGGGGGCTCCCATTTTAACAAGGATGAAGATGTAGTCTGGCAGATTTTCGAAGAAATGGCCGAAGGAGAGGCCGCCCTCTCTTCATCCAAGGCGTATCAGAAGCAGCCCCAGATCCTCCAGAAGCAAGTGCACATGGCTGCATCCAAGGAAGCAGAGAGAGATGAGAGCTCCAACCTCAGCATCATCGGGGGCCATCTCTCTAAGGTAGATATCATTGAGAACCGATCACAGGACCTCGAGAAACTCGCTGTGATCGAGAAGAGGATCCAGAACTTGGACAAGCTAGATCAGATCAACAAGTACCTTGAACTGTTGGTCGACACTATCAACTCTGTCCAGTCGGCTACACCATCGGACGCTCCCGCTGAGAAGAAGGACGAGCAGCAACCGCAGCATCAGCCTCAGCCGAGCCAGCAGCCACCGGCAGTCCAGCACGTGTACTACATGCAGGCGCCCGACCAGGGCCCGCCGCAGCAGCAGATGGTCGTGTACCAGCTAGAATATCTTTCTGTACCTGATCCAGTCTTCCCTCCACCACCCCTGATTCAAGAAGTGAATGGGGTATGGACTAATGATGCACAGCCGACCCGTCCTCAGGGACAACCCCAGGGTCAGCCATTCACCAATCAGCAGTACCACCAACCTCAGGGTGGTTGTTTTGGGCAAGTCTCTCAACCTCACCAACAACACCAGCAGCCTCCCCAGTTTGCACATCAATGGAGGCAGAATTTTCCTTACCAGCAGCAGCCGCAGTACCGCCACCCACAGCCGTATCACCAGTACGAGGCTGCCCCTCTCCACAATACCAGTAGTATCCTCCTCCGTCGTATCAACAACTTCAACTTCCGGCTCCACCACAGCAGCACCACCAGCAACAGCCTCCCCACCCATCTACCCAACAGCAGCGTGGTCTGCACGCTGAATCTTCTGAAGTGCCCCCTGCGAATCCCACTATGGATTGTCTGGCCCAGCTTGTCAAAGGGCTAGCGGATATGACAAAGCGGCTCGACGACCTGATCGCCACCAGAACTACCATTCCGGCGCAGGTCGAAGCCAACCCCAATAATTTCAAAAAGAAAGAGCATGTATAATGTGATGTCCTGTCCGTGTCTGGTAATGATATTACTGCTTATTCTAATGTTGTTACTCTCAGGAGCGGTAGGGCCTTGCCTCCGCATGCTAGCAAAAGTGGGGTGAATAAAGAAACAGGTGGATCGTCATCTTCCGCATCAGTCGTGCCAGCTCCAGGGGCGGGTGATGAGGAAGAAGAAGGAGAAGCCAGTCCAGCCGTCGTGCCATGTCAGCAGCAACCTCAGTAGAAAATACAAAAAATCAGCAAAAATAAAAACAACAAAAAGAAGCTCGTAGCAGAAGCGAAGCCGCGCCAGCATTGGAGGAGCCGCCAGCAGCAGCCGATCCCTCGCCAGCCGACGGAGCAGACGCTCACTTTTTGATCGCCCTGCAGCACCAAAATGCCAAGATCCAGCTTGTACTCCTTTTTGTAGTTCGGATGTACAACATTATGTGGGCGATGATGTTGATGTAAATAAGAACTCTGATTTTCCTGCTAGTAATGTACATATTCCTTTTCCTCATGCAATACAAAAATCCAAAAAAATTGCAAAACGAAAAAAGGCATTGTCTGATCCAGGTGTTGTGGATATTTTGGATAAATTGATTGTTGAGATTCCCTTGTTGAAGGCCGTGGAATACATGCCAGCCGTAAATAAAGAACTGAAAGAGGCATGTACTAACAGGCGTCGCCCAGCGCAAGAAAACAGACGCCAGCAAGTCGAGAGGCATGTCCTCACCTTGGCCACGGTAGCAGCCATCAGCAATCTCCCCCAGAAGAAGCAAGACACAGGAGCGCCTCTGATCAGTTGTGAGATTTTTGACCAGGTCTTCGAGCACACTCTCTTGGATAGCGGATCTTCCATCAATTTTCTGCCCTCATCCATAATGCAAGAATTCGGGCTGGGACCGCTCAAGCAGACACGCATGATCCTTCAGTTCGCTGACCGATCCGTTAAGCGGCCCCGAGGTCTGTTGGAAGACGTGGTAGTTAAGGTGCAGGAAATGAAATTCCCAGCTGACTTTGTAGTCCTTGATATGGACTCGCCTGCACCCCTGCTCCAGACCCCTATCATCCTTGGCAGACCATTCCTTCGTACTTCAGGTGCCGTGGTTGATTACGAGTCTGGGAAGATCACTTTCAGCTCGAACACCCAGCAAATCACGATAAACATGAACAAAGAGCAGAATGCCACAACTGATGAGAGCCAGGCAGCATCAGAAGCAGACTGTGATTTTATTGCAGAGATCAGAGACTCAACTTTATCATTGGATGATTCATGGACCCGAGAAATCCTCACTCTTGAGGAGGACTTGGAAAGCGCAGTCAGCATATGCTCCGATGATTCTTGGGAGACAGATTCTCAGATGCAGGTGCATCTTCTTGAGCATTCACTCCAGACCGAACATGATCAGCTTAGCGCAGAACCGTTCGGTGCATCATCGGGATCTCAACAGGATGATGAGGATGGTAAGTATCGCAAGGAAGTACATCCCACCACCAGCATGGTATCTGAAGTGACAGATAAAGTGGACAGGTCTAAACCAGAACTCAAGCCACTTCCTGCAGGCCTGAAGTATGCTTTCCTTGCGGGTGAAGAACAAATGTATCCAGTCATCCTCAGCAGCAGGCTGACACCGGATCAGGAATCTCGTCTTCTCGAGGTTCTAGAAATGAACCGCAAGGCACTTGGTTGGAGCGTATCAGATCTCCGAGGGATAAATCCAGCCTTGTGTTCACACCATATCTATTTGGAAGAAGATTCCAAATCGTCCCGTGAATTTCATAGAAGGCTGAATCCTAACCTTCGGGACGTCGTCATGAAATAAATCACGAAATTGTGTGACGCAGGCTTCATCTATCCCATCTCCGACTCAAAATGGGTAAGCCCACTGCATGTAGTTCCCAAGAAATCGGGGATTACCGTGGTTACAAATGACAAAGGAGAGGAAATTTCAACTCGGGTACCAACATCCTAGCGGGTGTGTGTCGACTATCGCCGTCTCAATGCAGCAACCAAGAAGGACCACTTTCCCTTGCTATTCATTGATCAGGTTTTGGAAAGATTAGCAGGCAAGGAGTTCTTCTGCTTTCTGGATGGGTACTCCGGGTACAACCAAGTGGCGATCGCCCCTGAAGATCAAGAGAATACTACCTTCACTTGCCCATTCGGCACCTACGCCTTCAAGAGAATGCCCTTTGGTTTGTGCAATGCACCTGCAACCTTCCAAAGATGCATGTTAGCAGTCTTCGCAGAGATGGTAGGCAGTTTTCTCGAGGTGTTCATGGACGATTTCTCTGTCTATAGTGATAGTTTCGATTCTTGTCTTGAGCACCTGGACAGAGTGCTTCAGAAGTGCCGGGAAGTCAATTTAGTGCTCTCATGGGAAAAGAGCCACTTTATGGTCACTGAAGGCATTGTGCTGGGCCACGTCATTTCCAAATGTGGAATGGAAGTCGACCCGGCAAAGGTGGATGTCATTTCAAATCTTTAGCCACCTCAGTCAGTAAAGAATGTGAGGTCATTCCTGGGGCATGTGGGGTTTTACAGACGATTTATCAAGGATTTCAGCCGCATTGCCCGACCTCTGACAGAACTATTGTGCAAGGAGACTGAGTTCATTGTTGATTAGCCAGTTCTCCTTGCTTTCAATCAGTTGAAGGAGCTCATCACTCAGGCTCCAATCTTACAGCCGCCCGACTGGACTCTTCCTTTTGAAATAATGATCGGTGCATCAGACTTTACAGTCGGAGCTGTTCTAGGGCAGAGAAAAGACAGAGGGCCCTATGCCATTCACTATGCCAGCAGAACATTAGACGAAGCACAGAGAAATTATACAGTGACAGAAAAAGAATTGCTGGTTGTGGTTTTCACCTTAGAGAAGTTCAGATCATATTTGTTGGGATCAAAAGTCACAATTTTTACAGACCACTCTGCTATCCGTTACCTACAGCAGAAGAAGGATGCCAAGCCAAGACTGATTCGTTGGATCCTTCTCCTCCAAGAATTCGATTTGGAAATAAAGGACAAGCCTAGAGTTCAGAATGTGGTAGCAGATCATCTCTCCAGAATAGAGCAGCATGAACCTCCTCTGAGCAATGCCCCTATCACAGAAACCTTCCCTGACGAAGCCATCTTAGCAGTGGATTCTCTTCCTTGGTATGTTGATATAGTCAATTACCTCACCTCTGGGGTAATACCTTCGGATTGGACGAAGAACCAAAAGAACAAATTCATGTCGACCATCCGCTTCTACCAATGGGAAGATCCTCTTTTATTCAGAGAAGGAGCAGATTGTATTTGGCGCAGGTGCATCCCTCAGGCGGAGCAATCAAGTGTCCTCGAGCATTGTCACTCGCTCGAATCTGGTGGACACCACTCTGGAGATCGGACGGCAGCAAAAGTTCTTCAGTGTGGCTTCTGGTGGCCCACTTTATTCAAGGATGCAGCGGAATTTGTCAAACGATGTACTGATTGTCAGAGAATGAAAGGTACACTCACTGCCAAAGATTCAATGCCCCTGAAAATCATTCAGATAGCAGACGTTTTTGATGCATGGGGTATTGACTTCATGGGACCTTTCCCTAACAGTCAAGGATTTGAGCACATCCTTCTTGCTGTCGACTACGTGAGTCGTTGGGTTGAAGCTATCCCCGCTCGAGCCGCTGACAGCCGAACAGTATGCCAGTTTCTGAAGAAGAACATCATTTTGCGGTTCGGGAAACCGAAAATCCTCATCTCAGACGGGGGTAGCCACTTCATTAACAAAGAGGTCAAGAAGTTAACGAAGGAGTACGGCATCGATCATCGTGTCGCATCTCCTTATCATCCGCAAACCAATGGCATGGCGGAGTTATCAAACAGAGAAATCAAGACTATCCTGCAGAAACTTGTTAGGCCAAACAGGAAGGACTGGTCTCAACTCTTGGACTCAGTCCTAAGGGCCTACCGAACCGCCTACAAGTCTCCTTTGGGCATGTCGCCCTATCGTCTTGTATATGGAAAACCGTGCCATTTGCCCGTGGAATTAATTCACAAGTCTCTGTGGACAATCAACAGTTGTCATTTGGACTCACGAAGAAGTGGTCAGAAGAGAAAAGACGATCTGAACAGGCTCTTGGAATTCCGAGACTACGCATACGATAACACCTTGATGTACAAAGAGAAGGTGAAACGCTGGCATGACCGGCACATCAGACGAAAGACCTTTGACGTGGGACAGAAAGTGTGGTTATTTGATGCAAAGTTGCGGATATTTCCAGGCAAATTAAAGAATAAGTGGACAGGGCCCTTTCGAGTTTGTGAAGTGCGTGACAATGGAAGTATTGCTATATCAGACTTGTCCCCTGATGCACAGCCATTCGTCGTCAACGGTCAACTCCTGAAGCCGTACCTCGAACCGGACACATTCCCGGCCGTTGTTGACTCCGTTCAGCTCATGCACCATGATGACATCTCCTCAGCACCTGCAGCATCAAAAGATTCAGACTATGCAATCCAACAACTGTTTATCTGATTTTCTTTGTTTTTCTTCTTTTCTTCTTTTCCTTTTCTATTTTCACGGTGTATCTAAAAGGTGCCGCCCTTGTAGACAGTTTTCTATACTTAGGACGTACTTGGTCCTAAGTATAGGGGGGATGTGCACCCCGACTTTTTCATTTTATTCCGATCCTCTCCGTCTCCTCTTCTTGTCTATACTTAGGAGTATCTTACCCTAAGTATAGGGGGAGACAATCTGAGTACGATCTGTGTATTCCCACCCTTGACCCTCCCTACTTTTTGTACAGTCTGCTATACTTCGGATTACTTGATCCTAAGTATAGGGGGGACGATCAACTTCTCATTCATTCATTTCATTCATATTTATTCTTTAGACTTGTCTATACTCAGTACGAGTTATGTCTCTGCTTTTCTCTTCGATCTATGAGGACATAGCTCAAGCTAAGTATAGGGGGTCGTATATACCATGTATATACTGTAAGACATAACTCATACTGAAAAATAAAACACCAATGCAATCTAAAAAGCAATAAGTAACTCTATAATAATAAAAGATGATTGTGAGATCCTCAGGCTCTTTGTACATATACTGATTAGTAAGTCAGAAAAAAGGTTTTGTGAAAGAAAGCTTCTTTGAAAAACCTTGTGAAAATTGTTTGTACAAGTATTCAACTTTTGAAAAATCAGTTTTGTGTGTAAAATTTATTTCCTTTGCGTGAAATCAAAATGTGTGAAAATCAGTGTGCAAATGATTGTAAAAATTTGAGTGTCAAAATTGTTTTGAAAAACCTATCTATGATGTTTAAAACCTTCGAAAAATCATTTTCAAATACGTGTACATGTTTGCAAAATTATTTTGGACTAAAGCTTTCAAAACTCTTGTGAAAATGGTTCTTGAATAAGTCTGAGGAGTCTGCACAAAAATCTTTCATTTGTAAATAAGGAATCATCATAAATAAAACTGATAAAAACCATATTATATAACAAATTCAATTTTTCTTCTTTTATATACTGATTAATAAATCAGATACCTTTACAGTATGATTTGAAAAATAGTGTGACCAGTTTCAAAAAATTTGATGTGAAATGATTTCAACATGTGTGAAACAGTTTTGATTGAAAAACTTTTTCTTTGTGTGAAAGAAAGGATTTGAAAAACCTACGTGCAAATGTTTTGAAAAATGTTTGTAAAAACTATTGTGAAAAATGTACATATAGTGTGAAAAGTCTTTGCAAAAATAGTCTTCAAATGTGTGTAAATGATTGCAAAAATTATCATGTACTATAGTCTGCAAAATTCTTTTCAAAACTAGAGCTGAAGCATAAAGAGCATTGATACAAAGACTTGTAAATCAGAAATAAAATGCATAAAATTCTTTTGGCATGCCAATAAAACCTGTAAAGTCTTTGAAAATCCATACAGCTTGTAAATAAAGCGGTACGCCCGTGTAAATAATTGTATGTACCTTTTTGTATTTATCAAGTTTTTATTTGCAAAAAAAATCTTTGTGTAAAAAGATTCTTTGATTCTTTAAAATTCTTTGTGAAAAATTGCATCATTCATTGTGCATAGCATAAGCATATCGTTCATATTCTTTTTGAGTGAGCTTGATGATTGAATCAGTCCAATAAAGTCTCAAATTGGAGCTTGGTTAGACCTTACCACACCTAACTGCACTGGAACCTTACGGGAACTAGGTTTAAGGTACTTCAGGTCTATGCAGACTTAATTCTTTGAGAAATCAGGGCTGGGTTCAAGTCACCTCAGTGGACTAACTAGAACTTTTCGAGACACACGTACGACTCTTGCCGACCGTGACCTAACTTGGACACTTGCACCTTTCACTTGGCTCAACTCAGTTGGAGTGGTGAGGGGGTTGGATTTGCCAGTCTGAGATGCACACGGGTGGAAACATTCGTCCTCGTCCAGGGAGGGAAGTGCACCCCAACCTGGTTCAAAAGCCATGAGGTCTAAAGACAGGAGATTGTGGGTTGCGATAAAGCTTCAAAAGAGGGATAGTCTACTGGCGCAAGAGGAAAAACTCCTTATGTAAATGCTTCTGTGAATAGTATGTTGAAAAAAAATGGTCAGGCATGTACAAAAATAAAATGCCTGCAAAGTATGTACAAAGTCAATAAGCAAGCTTGAGTTCCAAAGACAAATATGTGAGCCTGCAACTGGATGACTTGACTACACTGGTCTTGCATCCTAGGATAGGTAGCTACACTGGCTACCGTCCATTCTTCTCTTCACCCCCTCCTCTTGAGCTGGTTGCCACTTGAACTTAGAAGGGAATACCCTGCTCCTCGAGGAAAGAGCTGTTGGATTGGGGAATCATTGGGTTGTCATTCTGGAGAAGTCAGTTCCTTTCTCATTTCAGTTGGGGAGAGCCACTATCACTTACACTGTACAAGTCAGCTTCATAGTTATAAGGGTTTGCGTATGATGTAGATTGGTTCTGACCAGGCTATTGAGGTGGGTTGAACCGAGTTCTGTGACTATCGAAGGCTGTTGTATTTTAGAGCTGGTTCCCGACTAGGTTCCACACACATCTACACCTAAGGTCTAACAGGAGCTCCAAATTCAGATTTTGTAAAGACATGCATTGCACTGAAAGCACCCCTATTCACTCTATCTTTCTTTCATTCTCCTTTTTCTTTTCTTTATTCTTTTTGTACTTATTGCATAAGTGTTTGCTAGGGACTAGCAAAGGCAAGTATAGGGGGGTGATGAATCTCCATTTCATCACCTTTATTCTATCATTTTGGCCTCAAAAACCCCAGCAAATGCATGGAAATAGCATCAAATTGTTCATAATAGCATTCATGATTCATTGTATTAATTATACATTAAATATTGTGTTTAATGCCAACATTATAGAATAAAGAGAAGAAAAGAAAAAGGAATAAAATATTGAAGATATTTTATGACCCAAACCCCGGGACCAAGGCCAGCATGGAATTGGTCAACAAGGAATAAAGTAGGGGGAGATAAGGGCCAGCATACAATAAATACCTCATTTATTTCTTCATTTATTTATGCATTTTTGACACCTATTTTGTACGTAATTATTTATTCATCAAATAAAGAAACTTTGTTCATAAAAGTTGTAGATAATAATGTAAATAAAATTACAAAATTGAGTTTGTGTAAAAATAATACTCAGTGTACATTTTATACACATAATAAAAAGCCAAAATCTCAACTTCACAGACCCATATCTTGCAAGTAAAAACTCCAAATCACCCAAACTCACCTTTAATTCTATATAGCTTTCCCTAAACTATTTAATAAAATTGGTTTCATAATTTTTGGACTAAATATGCAAAAGTTAGGTTTTTGGCCCTCCTTGTACATAATACCTGAATAAAGTATTACATTTATTCATTATTCATTATTATAACAAAATTATATTTTTAGAATTTTGTATATAAGGTATATAATGCATACATATATTAAAAGTAAAGGAAAACCCAAAAATAATTTGTAAAATAAAGTAAGTCTACAAAATTCATAGACAAAATACTTATACTATATATCTTTATATAAATAAAAAGGATTTTATTTCTTGGTTCTTTTATTCTTTTATATTTTTATAATAATATATACATTATACATAACTCATTAAAAATGTAAATCCAAAATAAAAATCAAGAAAATACATTAAATAAATTAAGTATACAAAACACATAGGTAAAATACCTATAAGGATACCTACATATACCTATACCTATTTATTTAAAAATGTAAAAAACTCCTAAAAATTAAATAAAAATAACTTTATACTCACAAAAATAAATTATAAATTTATAAAATAAGCTAATAAAATAATAAAAGAAAATGAACAAATTAAAAATAAAATACACAAAAATACATGTAAATACATACATATGCACATTATTAAATTAAAACCATAATAAAACACTTCGAAAAATTCAATAAAAATCACAAATAAATACTACATGAAAAAATACACATTTTTTATGTTTTAAGAAAATTCAAATAAAATCATTTACTATGGTAAATAAATCAATTTAGGCTCAAATTTTCTGTTTTGGCGTTTAGCGGCTGACGTGGACCAATAAGGCGTCGGCCTTCGTTGACCCCCTGGTCAACTGTCCCATCCCTGCTCTGGCGCTTCTGAACTGTCAACTCCCCTGATTTCCTCCATTTTTGACGGCCATCCCGTCCATCGATCGAGCTCGCTTCCTTCATAAGAATTGTTCTCTGATTATCCATGATGCCCGCCAATAACTTGGTTCGATCAGATGCTCAGTGGATTAATCAATAATCGCCGGTCAATAAGGCTACTCGCCAATGTTTATAAATAAGTAGATCCGCCTCCTTCCTCGAATTTGGCCAATTTTATTCCTCCCAATGAGCTTGAATCATCTCCTGGTGTAGCCCTCGTGACAGGAGGCGCTTCCCAGCACCTCGGTTCGACCCATGGAGGAGGAGAATTTTGTCGCGGCGGCGCTCCGGCGGTCGCCCTGCTCCCTGGAGGCCCCCAGGTATAAGAGCTGCGCTTTTAGTTATTTTAGTTAGGATTTTGTTTTAGCATTTCATTCCTGTCTTTTATTTTGCATTTAGGTCATTAGATTAGCCTAGGTTAGTTAATTCGAAGTTCGTCGGAGCTCAGCTCCGGCGACTTCACCACCGTTCTCCGACTGTTTTCCGGCCACCACCTCGCCTCCATCTTCTTCCCCTTCCATTTCCCCACGTCCCAGGCATTCCCATTCACCCAGATCTTCACCAGATCTGGAAATCAGATCTCCACCTCCGCCCTTCGCCGGAGATCGTCGCCCCGTACCCCCTTTCGCTCCTTTCGACCCAAATAAGGCCCCCAGCCCCTTGTTTGTGTGCGCTGACCTTCCTTGCAGGTGCTGGAGGCCAAAGGACCCCCGTTGGGGTCGATTTGATTCTTCTGCAGGTACCTGGGACCCTCATCCTTCATCGACCTCGCTGGACTACTCCGGTGAGCCTCCGGCTTCCCTGAGCGCTTCAGTCGACAGAGCAGGGCCCCAGGTTGCTTCTTGGAACATCAGATGCCCGAGGGAGCGCCGGGCGAGCGAGCAGCACCGGATCGAATGTCGGGGAAGAGGGAGTTCTTCCCTGTTCTTCGTGCCTTCGTCTCCACCGTCCGATCGCGGTCCCAGCCCAGATCGAACCAGCACCGTCAGATGGAGCACCGCATCAACCGTCACATCAGCTCGGCTGATCTATAATCTCAGCCCTCCATCGGCGAAGCGTCATCGGGCAAGGAGGTGGCGACACGTGTCAAGTGAACGAAGCCCAACTGTTGGATAGCGTGCCTTTGGGGTAATTTGCACATTTGACCCCCGTACTTTTTGTATTTAATTTTTAATATTGTAAAATAAATAGTACGTTGTAAATAAATTGTAACTTTTGCAGAAAGGACCCTGAGTTTATTAGAATTGCATTTAGGTCCTTCCGCGCCTCACGTGCAGTCCCACGTGAGGTGCGTGAAATTTGCACAATTACCCTGGCGGTTTTTGTATATTGCAAAATAGTCCTGAAAGTTTAAATAAATGTTTATTTCTTTTGGAATTTTTGCACTGATGCCCCTGGAATGTATTTTATTTGCAAAAATGCCCCTGCCAGGTTTAATTATTTGTGAGTCTTTTATCTATTTATTAAAAATACCTAGGATGCTTCTAAAATTCCACAAAAATTAGGTTAAATGCTTCATGCCCTGTATTTTCACGCCCATATTTTATTTCGCATTTTTTCGCATTTTTCCTAATTATTAAAAATAAAAAAGAAGCCCATTTTGTACTGTCTAATTTATAAAATACAAAAAAATTATAAAATGTTTTTGAAAAATTCAAAAAAAATTATATGGGGTACAATTATATCTATATTGAGTCCAGAAATTGAAAAACCCTAAAAATATGAAAAAGAAAATTAAAAAAATCAGAAAGCTTCAAAATCCAACAAAAAATAGAAAAGTCCTTTAAAAACCCCAAAAAGATATTTTTCTCTTTTATAATTATCTATATATTATTATTAATATATTAAAATTAATTTGGGTAATTTTGGAGTTTATTTTGCATTTTTAAAACCTAAATTATATTCGGGTATGTATTTAGTCCTATATAGTGGACATTTTTGAAATTAAAAATACATAAAAATTAGATATATTCCAGAAAAATAACAAAAAAATTATTAGAAAAATAGTAAAAAGCTAAACAACTTATATCTATATATAATTTAAGTATTTATGTCTATATATCTATATATACTATATTATCCCTCTCTCTCTCTCTTCTTATAGATATATATATCTCTTTACATATATATATACCTTATATATATACATATCTATATATTATATAATTAAAAATATAAAAAGAAAATAAAAAATTATAAAATATAAAAACCAAATAAAAATTATAAAAAAAAATAAAAATATATAAAATATATAAAATCCAAAACCCACAAAAACAATAAATGGACACGAACAATGGATTGAATAATTACACAGCACATACAACCATTCGCCTCCCAGTGTTCGACCTCTACATGTACTTACACCTATACACATTTACATGTAGAGTTATAATAAATTTTAACTCCACATTTTTGGATATTCATTGCATATATTATTGTGGGTTAATTGTTGATCGATTTGGGATCTGGTGAGCGGTCGCCTCAGCGACATTGTGATCCCACCTTGTGTGGATTACTCTAGACCCTCGTCAGATCCCTTTCAACACCAACCCTATCATCTCCTCCGAGATTACCGAGGAAGACCATCGCCTCGGTAATCCCTTCCTTGATTTGCCCTCTAACACCGATCTTATTTCCCAACCAGAACTAGAGGACAAGATGCTGCCAAAGATGCCACCGGATGAGGAACAAATACGACAGATTCTTGCTCGCCTCGCCTAAGCCGAACAGAAGAATGCAGATCTCACGGCGCGGATGGGACAGATTATAGTAGCAGGAGGAATCGACCGACCAATGGTCGATACCTACAACCCGGCGGAGAACGAGATTCAGAACTGGTTAGCACCCGCAGTTCTCGCCCAGGCATTTGAGCTGAAGCCCCACTTCCTTAGTCTGCTTCCAAAGTTCAACGGAAACATAAATGAAGAACCATACACTTTCCTCCGTGACTTCGAGCTGTTGTGCAACAATCTTAGCCATCCCAATGTTGGCCAAGATTATATTCGACTGAAGGCCACCCCTTTTGCCTTAGGAGATAAGGCTGCTCATTGGCTAAAGAACTTAGGGGCGGTATGTACTACCTGGATGCAGTTCAAGGACCTATTCTTGGAAAAGTTCTACCATCTCAGTAGGACTAACCATATGAGAACGAAGATCGCCAGCTTTGCTCAAGGACCCAGTGAACCTTTCCATGACACTTGGGATAGGTTCAATGATTTAGTGCATAAATGCCCATGCCACGGCATTTCGAAGGCGATCTTGGTCCAGATCTTGTTCTATGGTCTAACCCCGGAGATGCAGGGGTTAGTCAGTGCCGCCTGTGGAGGAAGCTATCTGAACAAAAACGAGCATGCCGTATGGAAGATCCTAGAGCAGATGGCGGAAACCGGCAGGTCACAGGCCACCAGGGCCTATCAGTTGTCTCCCTCAATCCTATCCAATGAGACAACCCGAAGGACTGTAGCGGATCTGACTGAGGACCTCATCCCCAGCATGGGGATGATTGCCGACAAGCTTACCATGGTCGAGCAGATCCACAAGAGAGTCGCGGAATTGGAGTCTCTTTTGCACCTACCGAAGCAAGTGGATGAACTTTCTGAGAAGGTAGCTAAGATAAAGCTACCTACCCCTTCTACACCACATGTACCTGTACATCGAGTCCATCTTGTACAGGAACAGGCACCGGGGTCTCAGAGTAGCTGGGATCAGACTTACACCCAGCAGAACCAGCATGCACCCCCACAAGTGGAGACGGGATACGAGGAGCCTCCGCAAGTGTACGAGATCAACGGGCTTTGGTATAGCCATGACCCGATTGTCAGGCAGGCCGAAATGGGGAAGGATCAGCCACACCGCCCACCCCCAGCTTACCAAGAAACCAGGCCCATTCCCACACCGCGCTTTCAGTCCAGGCCAGAACAAGGGTACCAGCAGCAGCAGCGCACCTATCAGCAGGGGCCAGCACCGTCCCATCAGCAGTAGCAATATCGGCATGGCCAGCAGGGCCAATACAGAACCTCATCTACACAGCAGCAAGCCCAACCCACCGAATTGGAGTCTCTCACCATGGCGATCCAGACCCTGTCTGATAGGGTCCAACAGATGCAGAATGACTACCTGGACATGAGAACCGACATCAATCGGGTCTCTCGTACCCAGGACCAACAGATGGCGCCAAAGATCCCAATTCCCGCACAGGTTCAGGCCAACCCGAACAGCTTACACCATGGCCAGAACCGACCTCGAGACCAAGTATATTATTTAGATAATTATTTATCTGAACATGAGATCCTTTCATACGATAATGTAAATCATATGTCCCTCAGGAGCGGAAGGACCGTGACCATACCTGATCGGGCACAGACGCAGAAGGAAGGAGCCTCCGAAACTCTACCTGAGGAGAACTCGGAGGAAGAAGAGGAGGAGCATCACCACCATCATCGTCGGTAGAAGAATAGGACATCCGAGTCCTCGAAGCAGCATTCTCGCATCCGCATGGAGTCCGACAAAATCGATGAAGAGCCCGTACCTCCATCTGAGGAGGATCGTCCAACAGTCGCGGAAGAAGCATCACCGGTTTCGCCTCAGCATTTTCATTTCAGTCAGAGTCAGAGTCCTAGTTTGTTTCAGAGTCAGAGTCATGTAAATAACTCATACCTGATCTTAATGAGAATCTTTCAGTTTCCGAACATGAGTTGGAGTCAATAATCCCTTTCCCCCGAGCTCTCAAGGGTGGAAAGAAGAAAACCAAAAAAATCCAAAAAGATGACCCTGAGATGGCAGAGTTCTGCAATAAACACATCAAAGTCACAATCCCCTTTGACAAGTTCGTGGAAATGACCCATGCATTCCAAAAATACCTTAAGGTGAGATGCACACCTACTAGGGTTAGCAGGAAGACCAAAAGCCGTGTTGAGAAACACGTTTTATCAGTAGCCACGACTTGTGCAATAAAGAACTCGTTTCCTAGGAAACGAAGAGACACGGGTGCACAATATGTAGTGAGTCATGTTAATGACATCGCGTTTGCACGCACTCTCCTGGACAATGGTTCCTCAATCAATCTGATGCCTACAGCCCTCTATGAGCGGCTTAATCTCGGACCTCTTAGGAAATCTAGAGCTCTTCTTCAGTTTGCTGATAAATCAACCAAGAGGTCCTAAGGAGAGTTGAGGAACATTGTGATCAAAGTCGAGGGGCAAGAATACATGGTGGACTTCACTGTTCTGGATATGGAAACCCCTCGTAATTGGATAGATTCCCAGATCATTCTAGGTAGGCCCTTCCTCAGAACAGCAGGGGCCTTATTTGACTATAAGATCGGGAAAATTCAGTTCCAAACTTCAGGCGGAGATGAGGAACTTGAAATGAAGCAGACAAGATGGCAGAGACCGGATTCAGAATCCAGCACCGAGTACTCTTCTACCGGAACAGACTACGAGCATGTAGACTTAGTTGGGCCATGGAGACAGAACCCAGCCAGCACCGATGTGTCCATCTCCTCCGAAGATGATCCAGTGCATGAGTCAGTCTGCGAGATCCTCAGGAACGAGTACAGCTCTGAGCCTGCATCGCCCTACATCTTCGATGACGTAGAGGCCCAGTTGGGCCAGTCAGTCCTTACATCTCTACGACAATCGGAAGATGAGGATGACGAGTCGGACGAGGCGTTTGCCGATTGTATGGAGACCTTTGACGATCCGACTCCAGAGCCGAACTTGGTGGCAGCTATCACAGAGAACGATCCAACCACTTCAACACTGAACCAGATCAGATTGAGCCAGATTTCTTAGATGATCACATTATTCCTGAGCTCAAGCCCTTACCCACAACCTTAAAATATGCCTTCCTTGCGGGTCAAGACAAGAAATTTCCGGTCATCATCAGTTCGTAATTGACCGAGGAGCAGGAATCTCGCTTGCCAGAGATCCAGGAGAAAAACCGCAAGGCGATAGGCTGGAGCATTTCCGATCTCCAAGGGATAAATCCCGCTCTGTGTTCGCACCATATTTACTTGGAGAATGAGGCCAAACCCTCTCGTGAATTCCAACGACAGTTGAATCCAAATTTACGAGAGGTCGTGAAGAAGGAGATAGAAAAATGGTGCAACGCAGGTTTCATTTACCCAATCTCCGACTCTAAGTGGGTGGCCTCAATCCATGTTGTCCCGAAGAAGTCAGGAGTTTAGACGACCACCAACGAGGACGGAGAGGAGATCGTGACGAGAGTACCCACGTCGTGGCACGTCTGTGGGGATTACAGACGCCTGAATGCCGCGACGAAGAAGGATCATTTCCCCCTACCGTTCATCGATCAGATCTTAGAGAGACTAGCGGGGAAAGAGTTCTTCTGCTTCCTAGATGGGTTCTCAGGCTACAATCAAGTAGCCATAGCTCCAGAGGACCAGGAAAAGACCATGTTTACATGCCCCTTTGGTACCTATGCTTTCAGGCGCATGCCTTTTGGGCTATGCAATGCTTCAGGTACTTTCCAAAGGTGCATGATTGCTGTATTCGTCGAAATGGTCGGTGAATTCCTGGAAGTCTTCATGGATGACTTCTCGATCCACGGCGATTCCTTCGATTCCTGTCTTAGGAATCTGGACCGAGTCCTCAAAAGATGTTGTGAGGTTAATCTGGTGCTCTCCTGGGAGAAAAGTCACTTCATGGAGACGGAGGGCATAGTGTTGGGGCATGTCATCTCTAAGAGAGGAATGGAGGTTGACCCTGCCAAGGTGGATGTGATCAGACGACTCCAGCCACCAACCAACGTAAAGCAGTTGCGGTCGTTCCTCGGGCAGTTGGATTTTATCGGAGATTCATTAAGGATTTTTCTAAGATTGCCTGACCGCTAACTGAGCTTTTAGGCAAAGACATGGAGTTTGTTGTTGATCACAAATGTCTTGAGGCCTTTAAGCTTCTGCAAGGAATGATTATGGACGCACCCATCCTACAAGCCCCAGATTGGTCCTTACCTTTTGAGATCATGACGGATGCCTCAGACTATGTTGTTGGGGCTGTGTTAGGACAAAGAAGAGATGGCATCCCGTTCGTAATTCACTACGCAAGCAAAGTGCTTGATACCGCTCAGCGTAACTATACAGTTACGGAAAAGGAAATGCTTGCGGTAGTGTTTGCCTTGGACAAATTCAGATCTCACTTAATCGGATCCAAGATAACTGCGTTCACTGGCCATACGACACTACGGTATTTGATGGAGAAGAAGGACGCGAAGGCGCGTCTTCTTCGATGGATTCTACTTATCCAGGAGTTTGATTTGGACATCCGTGATAAACCTGGAAAGAAAAATGTAGTGGCTGATCATCTTTCTCGTCTCGAAGATCTTAATACTTCCGAGGTTTCACCAATTCGAGACTCCTTCCCTGACGAGTCGATTTTTGTTATCGACTCACTCCCATGGTACGCCAATATCGTGAATTATCTTGTCTCCAAGAAAGTTCCCGAAGATTGGCCCAAGAGCTAAATCGACCGACTAAAGTCGGACGCTAGACACTACCATTGGGAGGATCCGATCCTTTTCTTTGAAGGACCGGATTGTGTCTGGAGACGATGTATTCCTTAGGAGAAATACCAGAGTGTCCTTTCTTTATGCCACAGCTAAGAGGCAGGAGGACACCACTCCGGGAAGAGGACCGCATGGAAGGTACTTCAGTGTACTCTGTTTCGCGATGCCACCGCCTTGGCGAAGTCGTGCCCAGTATGCCAGAGAATGGGAGGAACCGTAGGATCCAAGGATGAGATGCCAATGCAGCCGGTCATCATTTGTGATGTCTTTGACGCCTGGGGCATCGATTTCATGGGCCCATTCCCTGTTAGCCACGGGTTTGAATATATCCTTCTTGCGGTAGACTATCTATCCAGATGGGTGGAGGCTATCCCAACCCGAGCCGCAGACAGCAGGACTGTCTGTAAATTCATCAGAGAGCACATAATCTTTAGGTTCGGGATCCCCAAAATGATGATATCAGACGGGGGTAGCCACTTTTTGAATCAGGAGGTGAAGAAACTCATGAAGGACTACGGCATTGAACACCGTGTTGCGAGTCCTTACCACCCACAAACCAATGGTATGGCTGAGGTGTCAAATAGGGAGGTGAAAACCATATTGCAAAAGCTTGTCCGCCCGGACAGGAAGGACTGGTCTCAGATCTTGGATCAAGTCCTCTGGGTGTATAGGACGGCTTACAAGACACCGTTAGGCACCTCCCCATTCCGAATGGTATTCGGAAAGCCGTGCCATTTGCTCGCAAAGTTAGTGCACAAATCAGAATGGGCAATCAAGACGGTCAACTGGAACACACACCTGGGACAGAAGCAGATAGACATGGATCTGAATGAGCTTGTGGAAGTCAGAAACCGTGCATACGACAACAGTTTGGTGTACAAGGATAAGGTGAAGCGTTGGCATGATAGATATATCAGACGAAAGACCTTTGTTCCTGGACAGAAGGTATGGTTGTTCAATGCTAGGCTGAAGATTTTCCAAGGCAAGTTGAAGTTTAAGTGGACGGGCCCATTTGTCGTACGTACGGTGCATGATAGTGGATGTATCGAGATCTCAGATCTCGCAGATGACGCACCGACATTCCTAGTGAATGGACAGCTGTTGAAGCACTTCGTCGAATCCAATGAGCAGTTAGTCCATGTTGAGGAGATTGTATTCATGCGCGAGACAGATACAACAGATACACCTTGAGCCACGTATGAGACCTTGCAGCAGCGAGCTCCAGCCATCAGCAGCATCTTGAAAGATTCACACCGACTCATCTGTATATATCATCAGTCTTGTACATACTATCCTTTTCCCCCGCGACTCTAGTAACCCATCCCCACATCATCGAACCACTATCTTGGACTATACTTAGGATGACCAGATCCTAAGTATAGGGGGGAGGAGTCACTCGAGTCGGTTCTTTGTACAGTCTCCAGATCACATTGGTCCTCTTACCTACTTCCATCCTATACTTAGGCTGACCTGAGCCTAAGTATAGGGGGGACCGATGCCCGCACTGTATAGACATGCACTTCTCTCCTTAACCTCGTCCGCCCCACTTTTTGACCTTCTTCTACACTTAGGCTGCCAGAGCCTAAGTATAGGCGGGCAGGACGATTTCTATACTTTTGTAATTTTAGCTCTCCTACGCTTAGCCCAAGCTATGTCTTTTTAGTCGCTTTCGTGCTCTGAGGACATAGCACACGCTAAGTATAGGGGGGCGTGTATATATTACATATATACTTTACCCACAGCTCGTACTTTCGCGTATTTTTCGCGTATTTTTGTATATATTTTACAATAATTATGGGTGGGTAAAAATTGAAAAAAAATAAAAAATTAAAATACATGTATACTTGTATAACACTTGTACAATTTGTATAAATTGTTGTAAAATAGGAGGTATACCAATAAAAAAATGAAAAAAAGGGGCTTCTTATTTACTCTTGCATATCATCTCTGCATCTAAAAAGAAAAAGAGTCTTGCATTTTCATAGCATGACATCTGCATCTCATCTGCATATCTTGCATATGCAAAGTGAAAAGCTAGTGGGTTCTAAACCAAGTTATGAGTATATATTGAGGATGGACTTGATTTGACCTTAATCCATCTAATTTCAGAGGAACCTTATAGGAACTGGAGTTAAGATTTCTCAGGTCAAGTGACTTAATTCTTTGAGTCCGCAAGTCTATGTTCACATGTCATCTTGATTAGTCTAAGTAGAATATCTTGTGCATACGCATGATTCTTATAGACAGTGACCTAACATGGACAAGCACAATGCACGTAGCTCTTCATTGATGAGGTGGTGAGGAGGTAGAATCCTTTAGCTTGGAGTAGCACACGGGGTGGAAACATCCGTCCTCCTCTAGGGAGGGTAGTGCAACTCAACCTAGTCTGGTGGTGTTGACATCTGAGGACAGGACGCTGTAGGTTGCAATAATGCTTCAAAAGAGGGATAGTCTACTAGCTCAAGAGGAAAAACTCCTGATGTACATGCTGCACCTTGTATATAGTTCCAAAAAAGAAAAAAAAGAAAAAAAATGCAAGAACTCCAAAAAAATAGACAAGCCAAAACAAAAAAAAAATATAATACCTGTCGGAGTATGTATATTAGCAAAGAAGTCTGCAGCTGGATGACTTGGCTACACTGGTCAGGCATCCCGGGATAGGTAGCTATACTGGCTACCATCCATTCTTTTCTCTACCCCCTCCTCTTGAGTTGGTCGCACTTGAACTTAGAAGGGAATACCCCGCTCCTCGAGGAAAGAGTTAATGGACCGGGTTATTGAGTTACCTTGTTAGAGGAGGCTGCTTCCGAGCCATTTCTGATGTGGAGAGCTATACCTCACTGACACAGTACAAGTAAGAATCATAGTCATCAGAAATTTGCGTTTGAGGATTTGTTCTGACCTGACTATTGAGGAGTATTGAATAGAAGACTTGTGGAACTTGAAGTCTGTTAGGTCTTAAGTTTAGGTCCCAATAAGGTCCCGCCACACAATTAATCCAAAGGTCGAGTCAAGCCCCATTTTTAACGTTTGTTCATGACCTTGGTATGGAACCCAAAATCATTTCACTCTTGCATTCATTTAGTTGCTCGGGGACGAGCAAGGTTTAAGTATAGGGGGTTGATGAATCTGTGATTCATCACTTCAAAAGTCAAAAATAGAGCATTGTTCCCGAGTAAATAGAGGCATATTTCCCTTTATAATGCGTAAATAGCATTCATGCATGCATACATAATACATGCATTTTAGCAGACCATTTGCATTTAAATAAGAAGCCAAAACCCCTTGTAAAATATCCACTTACCAAAATAACCTCTTCCTTATAATATGTACTCCTTAGTTAATAATATAGGGAAGAAAGCCAAAAATCCCCCTTATAAAATAGCCAATAAAGCCCTAGAATCTCTGGATCAGAAAATACACATAAATCCTTCATACAAAGTCCGAAATAGGTCTACTCACTCTTAGAATACTACACATTAAAAGACCTTTAAAATGAGACTAATTTCATCCAATTTGGAGCTCGTATGAGAAAGTTGGGTTTTTTGGGCCTCTTTGTATACTACATGTATGTAAATTTGTATTATTGTATTTATGTATCATATTTGACCTCATTCCCGTCTTTGGTCAACATGAAACTTGTAGATCTCATCGAGATCTACAACTTTCATGTTTATAGTTTCTCCAAATTCGGCTCCCTCTTCTCCCTACCTTCATTTTTTGGTCCAGCCAATCACAGCAAGCCACGTGGCGCCCTCTGGTTGCGCCACGTAGCCCGCTGCCCTTGCCTCATCCGCCCGCAGCCACTGTCGTTGGATTACCTTCCTAATCCAACGGCCAAGCCTTCTCCACGCGCACTCTGATTTCCAGTCGTCTGATCTACCTTAGCCTTTGATCTCATCCGCTCATTAGCGCTTTAATCTCATCACGCCACGTGGCAGCGTGTGCGCCCTTCGATAGCACCTTCATCTCTTCATCTGAGCCGTTAGCCCCGCAAGCACCTGGACCACCCGATTAAACATCCAACTCTTATCCTAGCCATCCATCAACGCTGAGTCCTTAGCGCACCACGTGGCGCCCACTACACCCTCAGATCGCCACGGCCAGATCTTCATCCAGCCGCTACTCTCCACCTTGATCACCACCGTTGGATCAAGATCCAACGGTGGAGACTTCGTCTCCTACCTCGGGTGCCCCTCTCTCCCACGTTCTCTGCCTTGCGGGAGGGGCACCCCCTTCCTATTCTTGGCAGCGCTCCTTCCAACGTCTCCAAGCACCACACCCTCCACGATGACCCCCACTCATCCCTGATCCTCGCCAGCCACTCCATCACTCACATCGACCTCCAGCTCTCTCCCACGAACCCCATAAACCTTGGCCCATCTCCATTCCAGCCGAGACCTTCATCCTTTAAATACCCCTCTCCGGTCAATTTCATCCCCATCCGCCATTACAGGAGAAACTCCCGAGCTCAGAGCTCTCGATTGGTGACAGCAATTGGACGTCTCTTCGAGCGAAGACAGGCGTCTTCTCCGGCGAGATCCACGGCACCCGCCGCCGTGTCGCAGCCACCCTCCGCGTAGCTGCTCGAGCTCAGGGATCCACCGGCCCTTTGAGAGAAGACCTGGAACTCAAAGAAGAGCTCCAATCCCCAGGTGAACGCCTCCATCCTTCTTGATCTTCTCTTCATTTTTCTTAGTTTTTTTTCGCTTTTTATTCGCCGCCTACGGCCACCTGCTCCCCTCCATTTCACTCCGCCGAGCTCCGCGTCGGAGCTCCCATCTTCGTGGGTACCTTCACGCCCTCCGACGACGCCTTTCATCTTCCAGCAAGCTCAAGCTCTGCCACTTGGCCGGAGCTCCTTCGCCAGACCACCTCAGTACCCCTTAGGCCTCTCCGATCACCTTCACTCCTCCACGAGTGCACGCACAAGCTTCGGCTCTTTTTCTAACATTTGCAGGTACTATTTCGTCCACTGATCGGAAGCTCGCCGGAACTCTTCCTGAGCTTCGCCACCGTCGTGCTCTACCGCCTATCTCCAGCCCTTGAGGCCACCATTATCTTCGCCGCACCTTCGAGCATCTTCTAGGATAGCTCCGAGCAATCGGAGAGCTTCATCGACGCTAGGAGGAACGGGCGGAGGGACGGCCCCTTCGCCGGAGCCCCGCCAAGTCCTCCGCAGGAGGCGGAGGACCGTTGAGGACGGAGGTCCAGCCACCGTTCGATCATCTTGATCGAACGGTCCCACGACGTCCACGTAGCCGCGCCCAGCTCATCACTCCACCATTGGATCGACCAGTGATCCAACGGCTTGCAGCGAGCCACGTCGCCATCTCCATCAAAGCCAGGAGCCGTTGGATCAACTTAGATCTAACGGTCTGAGGTCTCGCCACGAGTCTTCACCGACATCCGTTGGATCGAGCTCGATCCAAGGGTCCACAGCGTGCCACGCAGCTACGGTCCGAGCCTCTTCCCCGAGCCTAGGCTCGGATCGCCCGAGCCTCACTCCAGACCTCCAAAAGCGCCCGAGCCGAGCCCCGAGCCTCCGCAGCTACCCGAGCCTAGGCCGCCCACGTATGGAGCACGTGCGGCCTGGGATATTACACAGAGGCCCCTGGAACTTTCAGATATTGCGAATCAGTCCCTGTGAAGCAGACCACATGAGGAGCACGTGCCTTGTGGAGAATTTGCACTCCATTCCCCAGCAATGTAGGTAATTGCACTTATGTCCCTGTTAGCATATTTGCTTTATGTAATTTTATTTTCCTGTGTTGCATTTACACCCCTATGCTTGCACGCATCCCTAGGTTGCATTTTACATCATTTTTATATTCCCAAAGTTGCATTTTGTTGAGAAACTTGTCCTCTATCTATTGTGCCATGTGTCATATTTTTGTAATTACAGTAGATTTTTAAATGAATTAATTGGTTGATGTGTGGAATATTTTGCCCAGTGACACCTTTTAATTTCTAGTTAATTTTATGTGATTCCAAAAATCCTCAAAAATTCACAGTAGCTTTAGGACAGTGAACTTAACATGCCATAAAAGTTTCATGTCAGTTGCACACATATCGAGGCCTAAATAAATTGTTGAGTGATTTTCTCATTTTAATTTTAGTAAATTCATTTCACATTGAAATTAAGATCTGTCAATTTTCCTGGATTCCTTATCATTAGAGCTGTCTAAGATAATTTTTTCTCTTGAAAAAAGTGTGATTTGTTATTTATTAAAAATTAATTAGTGAAAATCACCCTGTCTGCATGTTTAATTCACAGTAAATTCATTTAGTGTCTAAAAATTCCAAAAAAATTAGGGTAGTTCATTTTCATCATAATTAATCATCTGGCCAATTTTTAGAATTCTTGGACTCCATTTGATATCTTAATTGAATTAAACTTTATATTGGCCTGCTGGTTGCATGTGTCTGCACAGAAAATAGAAAAAGATAAAAAAAATTATTTCCCCAAAAATCCAACACTCGATTTTTGCTAAGATTTCACCTAAGGAGACAGATGCCTCCCTGAGTTCGACCTTGGACTTCACCAAGTAAAAAATTTGCCGCTTAAAATTAATGAATCTAATTAAGTGGTTTTTGATTAGCCCTCTCGTATCCGACTGCAACGAACGAAATTAAATTAATTTGGACATTAACTCTGACCGAATTAACATAGGGTGCGGGGCGGTTGTCAAAATGGCGCCGTTGCCGGGGAGGCACGACTTAGGTTAATTTTCAGTGATATTTTGAGTGTTTGATTTTTTTCATCCCCGGGTAGTCTGACCCCCGGTTTTCTTGTAATTATTTTCTCTCTTTTTTATCTTTGCATCATTTTATTTTTTTGAGTCACTCTCTGACCTCACTCTTTTTCTGTGCGAGGAACGCGAGGAGTCGAAGACGCTTCGATGATCGAGCATTTTAATTGAGTGAATAGAGAGGCATTGTAATTTTTATTTATTTTATTTATTTTTCGCATCATTTCCAGCGGTTCCCGTTTGGGATCTCGCGCGTGTAAGTATAGTGGAACTGTGTCCCGTGTGTTGTGTGGATGAATGTAAATTAGCTTGCACTAGTGGCTCCCTGAGCCAATCTAGGAATTGCTTGTGCTCGTAATCATTAGGACCACACAACTCACTTAAAAGACGCACTTAGACCGCAGTACTTAGCCAAATTAACTTGTTCTTCACGCTAATAGAACTGCCTGTCTAGGAGCGGCTTCCATCGCCTCCATTTGCATTTATATAAAGTTTTCTATTCTGTTCTGAATCCTACATAAAAAAAGCGAAGGGATCACTGTAAGTATTCTCTACTCAGCATACGCATCATTGATTTTAACTTGCATCGGCTTTTCTCGATTTCCCCCTCTGATTTTCACATTTAAATTAAAAAGGAAATTGGGACTGTCCGATAGGCGTGCTGTGTGGTTGACTTAATCAGTGATAACTTAACTTAAAATCGGGACTGCTAAACAGTATTGACCAAAAAAAGGGAATAAAATTTGAAAATTGTTTGCGGGAGATTAATCCCCGACCTTGTTTTCAGACTGAGTGAGGGTACTTGAGTGTGTGTGAACACCTTAAGGCAGAGCCCAAATCCCCGCCTTCCATATCACGTTCCGACTGATCCTAGCAAATATCACAAGTGAAATAACTTCAGATTCATTGACTAGTACCAAGTAGCCTCCGCATGTCTCAGGTACATAGGGGCGAAATTGCGGTACTTTGCGACAAGCTGCCAGTAACCCCCCGGGGTGATGTTCCGGCCTTGTCAGCCTCCGCCTGTTTGCAGGTAGATAGGGGTGTGGTCATTGAATCCATCGACTTGGGATAGGAGCGAAGAAAGGAAAGACCGGCGGTATCTTAGGCGACAGGTTAAACAGGGAAGACGCATCCGGCTCTAAGCCGACTTCCCTATAGGCCGCGTAATCCTTGCTATTTTTGCTTGAAAATCACACTTAAAAACTACAAGATTAATTGGACTCGATTTCGAGTCCTTCACTGTGCTGAGTGTGAACCCAGGGTTTTGGATTGATTTTTGCTTGCTTCAGGTAGGAGTAAAATCCTATCTTCTTCTCACCTCATCAAGATGAGTGACTGGGGAGATCTCGATGCATTATTCACTGATCTCTTTATGAGTCCCCCAAGTAACTCATCTTCATCGGTCCAAGCGCACCTTGGACCACCCAGGACTCATGACCCTCTTGAGTCTTGGTTCCCTCTTACTCAGGGTGGTTACTCTCAAACCAACCCTATCATCTCCCAACCAGAACTAGAGGACAAGATGCCGCCAAAGATGCCACCGGATGAGGAACAAATACGACAGATTCTTGCTCGCCTTGCCGAAGCCAAACAGAAGAATGCAGATCTCACGGCGCGGATGGGACAGATTATAGTAGCAGGAGGAATCGACCGACCAATGGTCGATACCTACAACCCGGCGGAGAACGAGATTCAGAACTGGTTAGCACCCGCAGTTCCCGCACAGGCATTTGAGTTGAAGCCCCACTTCCTTAGTCTGCTTCCGAAGTTCAACGGAAACATAAATGAAGAACCATACACTTTCCTCCGTGACTTCGAGCTGGTGTGCAACAATCTTAGCCATCCCAATGTTGGCCAAGATTATATTCGACTGAAGGCCACCCCTTTTGCCTTAGGAGATAAGGCTGCTCATTGGCTGAAGAACTTAGGGGTGGTATGTACTACCTGGATGCAGTTCAAGGACCTATTCTTGAAAAAGTTCTACCCTCTCAGTAGGACTAACCAGATGAGAACGAAGATCGCCAGCTTCGCTCAAGGACCCAGTGAACCTTTCCATGACGCTTGGGATAGGTTCAATGATTTAGTGCAGAAATGCCCATGCCACGGCATTTCGAAGGCGATCTTGGTCCGGACCTTGTTCTGTGGTCTAACCCTGGAGATGCAGGGGTTAGTCAGTGCCGCCTGTGGAGGAAGCTATCTGAACAAAAACGAGCACGTCGTATGGAAGATCCTAGAGTAGATGGCGGAAACTGGCAGGTCACAGGCCACCAGGGCCTATCAGTTGTCTCCCTCAATCCTATCCAATGAGACAACCCGAAGGATTGTAGCGGATCTGACTGAGGACCTCATCCCCAGCATGGGGATGATTGCCGACAAGCTTACCATGGTCGAGCAGATCCACAAGAGAGTTGCGGAATTGGAGTCTCTTTCGCGCCTACCGAAGCAAGTGAAGGAACTTTCTGAGAAGGTAGCTAAGATAAAGCTACCTACCCCTTCTGCACCACCTGTACCTGTACGTCAAGTCCATCTTGTACAGGAACATGCACCGGGGTCTCAGAGTAGCTGGGATCAGACTTACACCCAGTAGAACCAGCATGCACCCCCACAAGTGGAGACGGGATACGAGCGCCCGCAAGTGTACGAGATCAACGGGCTTTGGTATAGCCGTGACCCGATTGTCAGGCAGGCCGAAATGGGGAAGGATCAGCCACACCGCCCATCCCCAGCTTACCAAGAAACCAGGCCCATTCCCACACCGCGCTTTCAGTCCAGGCCAGAACAAGGGTACCAGCAGCAACAGCACACCTATCAGCAGGGGCCAGCACCGTCCCATCAGCAGTAGCAATATCGGCATGGCCAACAGGGCCAATACAGAACCTCATCTACACAGCAGCAAGCCCAGCCCATCGAATTGGAGTCTCTCACCTTGGCGATCCAGACCCTGTCTGATAGGGTCCAACAGATGCAGAATGACTACCTAGACATGAGAACCGACATCAATCGGGTCTCTCGTATCCAGGACCAACAGATGGCACCAAAGACCCCAATTCCCGCACAGGTTCAGGCCAACCCGAACAGCTTACACCATAGCCAGAACCGACCTCGAGATCAAGTATATTATTCAGATAATTATTTATCTAAACTGAGATCCTTTCGTACGATAATGTAAATCATATGTCCCTCAGGAGCGGAAGGACCATGACCATACCTGATCGGGCACGAACGCAGAAGGAAGGAGCCTCCGAAACTCCACCTGAGGAGAACTCAGAGGAAGAAGAGGAGGAGCATCACCACCATCATTGCCAGCAGAAGAAGAGGACATCCGAGTCCTCGAAGCAGCATTCTCGCATCCGCATGGAGTCCGACGAAACCGATGAAGAGCCCGTACCTCCATCTGAGGAGGATCGTCCAGCAGTCGCGGAAGAAGCATCACCGGTTTCGCCTCAGCATTTTCATTTCAATCAGAGTCAGAGTCCTAGTTTGTTTCAGAGTCAGAGTCATGTAAATAACTCAGTTCCTGATCTTAATGAGAATCTTTCAGTTTCCGAACATGAGTTGGAGTCAATAATCCCTTTCCCCCGAGCTCTCAAGGGTGGAAAGAAGAAAACCAAAAAAATCCAAAAAGATGACCCTGAGATGGCAGAGTTCTGCAATAAACACATCAAGGTCACAATCCCCTTTGACAAGTTCGTGGAAATGATCCATGCATTCCAAAAATACCTTAAGGTGAGATGCACACCTACTAGGGTTAGCAGGAAGATCAAAAGCCGTGTTGAGAAACACGTTTTATCAGTAGCCACGACTTGTGCAATAAAGAACTCGTTTCCTAGGAAACGAAGAGACATGGGTGCACATTATGTAGTGAGTCATGTTGATGACATCGCATTTGCACGCACTCTCCTGGATAATGGTTCCTCAATCAATCTGATGCCTACAACCCTCTATGAGCGGCTTAATCTCGGACCTCTTAGGAAATCTAGAGATCTTCTTCAGTTTGCTGATAAATCAACCAAGAGATCCCAAGGAGAGTTGAGGAACATTGTGATCAAAGTCGAGGAGCAAGAATACATGGTGGACTTCACTGTCCTGGATATGGAAACCCCTCATAATTGGAGAGATTCCCAGATCATTCTAGGTAGGCCCTTCCTCAGAACAGCAGGGGCCTTATTTGACTATAAGATCGGGAAAATTCAGTTCCAAACTCCAGGCGGAGATGAGGAACTTGAAATGAAGCAGACACGATGGCAGAGACCGGATTCAGAATCCAACACTGAGTACTCTTCTACCGGAACAAACTGCGAGCATGTAGACTTAGTTGGGCCATGGAGACAGAACCCAGCCAGCATTGATGTGTCCATCTCCTCCGAAGATGATCCAGTGCATGAGTCAGTCTACGAGATCCTCAGGAACGAGTACAGCTCTGAGCCTGCATCGCCCTACATCTTCGATGACGTAGAGGCCCAGTTGGGCATGTCAGTCCTTACATCTCTAGGACAATCAGAAGATGAGGATGACGAGTCGGACGAGGCGTTTGTCGATTGTATGGAGACCTTTGACGATCCGACTCCAGAGCCGAACTTGGTGGCAGCTATCACAGAGAACGATCCAACCACTTCCAACACTGAACCAGATCAGATTGAGCCAGATTTCTTAGATGATCACACTATTCCTGAGCTCAAGCCCTTACCCACAACCTTAAAATATGCCTTCCTTGTGGGTCAAGACAAGAAATTTCCGGTCATCATCAGTTCGCAATTGACCGAGGAGCAAGAATCTCGCTTGCTAGAGATCTTGGAGAAAAACCGCAAGGCGATAGGCTGGAGCATTTCCGATCTCCAAGGGATAAATCCGCTCTGTGTTCGCACCATATTTACTTGGAGAATGAGGCCAAACCCTCTCGTGAATTCCAGTGCCGGTTGAATCCAAATTTACGAGAGGTCGTGAAGAAGGAGATAGAAAAATGGTGCAACGCGGGTTTCATTTACCCAATCTCCGACTCTAAGTGGGTGGCCCCAATCCATGTTGTCCCGAAGAAGTCGGGAATTCAGACGACCACCAACGAGGACGGAGAGGAGATCGTGACGAGAGTACCCACGTCGTGGCACGTCTGTGTGGATTACAGACGCCTGAATGCCGCGACGAAGAAGGATCATTTCCCCCTACCATTCATTGATCAGATCTTAGAGAGACTAGCGGGGAAAGAGTTCTTCTGCTTCCTAGATGGGTTCTCGGGCTACAATCAAGTAGCCATAGCTCCAGAGGACCAGGAAAAGACCACGTTTACATGCCCCTTTGGTACCTATGCTTTCAGGCGCATGCCTTTTGGGCTATGCAATGCTCCAGGTACTTTCCAAAGGTGCATGAGTGCTGTATTCGCCGAAATGGTCGGCGAATTCCTGAAAGTCTTCATGGATGACTTCTCGGTCCACGGCGATTCCTTCGATTCATGTCTTAGGAATCTGGACCGAGTCCTCAAAAGATGTTGTGAGGTTAATGTGGTGCTCTCATGGGAGAAAAGTCACTTCATGGTGACGGAGGGCATAGTGTTGGGGCATGTCATCTCCAAGAGAGGAATGGAGGTTGACCCTGCCAAGGTGGATGTGATCAGACGACTCCAGCCACCAACCAACGTAAAGCAGTTGCGGTCGTTCCTCGGGCATGTTGGATTTTATCGGAGATTCATTAAGGATTTTTCTAAGATTGCCCGACCGCTAACTGAGCTTTTAGGCAAAGACATGGAGTTTGTTGTTGATCACAAATGTCTTGAGGCTTTTAAGCTTCTGCAAGGAATGATTATGGACGCACCCATCCTACAAGCCCCAGATTGGTCTCTACCTTTTGAGATCATGACGGATGCCTCAGACTATGCTGTTGGGGCTATGTTAGGACAAAGAAGAGATGGCGTCCCGTTCGCAATTCACTACGCAAGCAAAGTGCTTGATACCGCTCAGCGTAACTATACAGTTACGGAAAAGGAAATGCTTGTGGTAGTGTTTGCCTTGGACAAATTCAGATCTCACTTAATCGGATCCAAGGTAACTGTGTTCACTGACCATATGGCACTACGGTATTTGATGGAGAAGAAGGACGCGAAGGCGCGTCTTCTTCGATGGATTCTACTTATCCAGGAGTTTGATTTGGACATCCGTGATAAACCTGGAAAGAAAAACGTAGTGGCCGATCATCTTTCTCATCTCGAAGATCTTAATACTTCTGAGGTTTCACCAATTCGAGACTCCTTCCCTGACGAGTCGATTTTTGTTATCGACTCACTCCCATGGTATGCCAATATCGTGAATTATCTTGTCTCCAAGAAAGTTCTCGAAGATTGGCCCAAGAGCCAAATCGACCGACTAAAGTCGGACGCTAGACACAACCATTGGGAGGATTCGATCCTTTTCTTTGAAGGACCGGATTGTGTCTGGAGATGATGTATTCCTCAGGAGGAATATCAGAGTGTCCTTTCTTTATGCCACAGCTTAGAGGCAGGAGGACACCACTCCGGGAAGAGGACCGCATGGAAGGTACTTCAGTGTGGCTTTTACTGGCCGACTCTGTTTCGCGATGCCACTGCCTTCACGAAGTCGTGCCCAGTATGCCAGAGAATGGGAGGAACCGTAGGTTCCAAGGATGAGATGCCAATGCAGCCGGTCATCATTTGTGATGTCTTTGACGCCTGGGGCATCGATTTCATGGGCCCATTCCCTGTTAGCCACGGGTTCGAATATATCCTTCTTGCGGTAGACTATCTATCCAGATGGGTGGAGGCTATCCCGACCCGAGCCGCAGATAGCAGGACTGTCTGTAAATTCATCAGAGAGCACATAATCTCTAGGTTCGGGATCCCCAAAATGATGATATCAGACGGGGGTAGCCACTTTGTGAATCGGGAGGTGAAGAAACTCCTGAAGGACTACGGCATTGAACACCGTGTTGCGAGTCCTTACCACCCACAAACCAATGGTATGGCTGAGGTGTCAAATAGGGAGGTAAAAACCATATTGCAAAAGCTTGTCCGCCCGGACAGGAAGGACCGGTCTCAGATCTTGGATCAAGTCCTCTGGGCGTATAGGACGACTTACAAGACACCGTTAGGCACCTCCCCATTCCGAATGGTATTTGGAAAGGCGTGCCATTTGCCCGCAGAGTTAGTGCACAAATCAGAATGGGCAATCAAGAAGGTCAACTGGAACACACACCTGGGACAGAAGCAGAGAGATATGGATCTGAATGAGCTTGTGGAAGTCAGAAACCGTGCATACGACAACAGTTTGGTGTACAAGGACAAGGTGAAGCGTTGGCATGATAGATATATCAGACGAAAGACCTTTGTTCCTGGACAGAAGGTATGGTTGTTCAATGCTAGGCTGAAGATTTTCCAAGGCAAGTTGAAGTCTAAGTGGACGGGCCCATTTGTCGTCCGTACGGTGCATGATAGTGGATGTATCGAGACCTCAGATCTCGCAGATGACGCACCGACATTCCTAGTGAATGGACAGCTGTTGAAGCACTTCGTCGAATCCAATGAGCAGTTAGTCCATGTTGAGGAGATTGTATTCATGCGCGAGACAGATACAGCAGATACACCTCGAGCCACGTATGAGACCTTGCAGCAGTGAGCTCCAGCCATCAGCAGCATCTTGAAAGATTCACACCGACTCATCTGTATATATCATCAGTCTTGTACATACTATCCTTTTCCCCCGCGACTCTAGTAACCCATCCCTACATCATCGAACCACTATCTTGGACTATACTTAGGATGACCAGATCCTAAGTATAGGGGGGAGGAGTCACTCGAGTCGGTTCTTTGTACAGTCTCCAGATCACATTGGTCCTCTTACCTACTTCCATCCTATACTTAGGCTGACCTGAGCCTAAGTATAGGGGGGACCGATGCCCGCACTGTATAGACATCCACTTCTCTCCTTAACCTCGTCCGCCCCACTTTTTGACCTTCTTCTACACTTAGGCTGCCAGAGCCTAAGTATAGGGGGGCAGGACGACTTCTATACTTTTGTAATTTTAGCTCTCCTACGCTTAGCCCGAGCTATGTCTTTTTAGTCGCTTTCGTGCTCTGAGGACATAGCACACGCTAAGTATAGGGGGGCGTGTATATATTACATATATACTTTACCCACAGCTCGTACTTTCACGTATTTTTCGCGTATTTTTGTATATATTTTACAATAATTACGGGTGGGTAAAAGTTGAAAAAAATAAAAAATTAAAATACATGTATACTTGTATAACACTTGTACAATTTGTATAAATTGTTGTAAAATAGGAGGTATACCAATAAAAAATGAAAAAAAGGGGCTTCTTATTTACTCTTGTATATCATCTCTGCATCTAAAAAGAAAAAGAGTTGCATTTTCGTAGCATGACATCTGCATCTCATCTGCATATCTTGCATATGCAAAGTGAAAAGCTAGTGGGTTCTAAACCAAGTTATGAGTATATATTGAGGATGGACTAGATTTGACCTTAATCCACCTAATTTCAGAGGAACCTTATAGGAACTAGAGTTAAGATTTCTCAGGACAAGTGACTTAATTCTTTGAGTCCACAAGTCTATGTTCACATGTCATCTTGATTAGTCTAAGTAGAATATCTCGTGCATACGCGTGATTCTTATAGACAGTGACCTAACTTGGACAAGCACAATGCACATAGCTCTTCATTGATGAGGTGGTGAGGAGGTAGAATCCTTTAGCTTGGAGTAGCACACGGGTGGAAACATCCGTCCTCCTCTAGGGAGGGTAGTGCATCTCAACCTAGTCTGGTGGTGTTGACATCTGAGGACAGGACGCTGTGGGTTGCAATAATGCTTCAAAAGAGGGATAGTCTACAAGCTCAAGAGGAAAAACTCTTGATGTACATGCTGCACCTTGTATATAGTTCCAAAAAAGAAAAAAAAAGAAAAAAAGAAAAAAATGCAAGAACTCCAAAAAAAATAGACAGGCCAAAACAAAAAAATATAATACCTGTCGGAGTATGTATATTAGAAAAGAAGTCTGCAGCTGGATGACTTGGCTACACTGGTCAGGCATCCCGGGATAGGTAGCTACAATGGCTACCATCCATTCTTTTCTCTACCCCCTCCTCTTGAGTTGGTCGCACTTGAACTTAGAAGGGAATACCCCGCTCCTCGAGGAAAGAGTTACTGGACCGGGTTATTGAGTTACCTTGTTAGAGGAGGCTGCTTCCGAGCCATTTCTGATGTGGAGAGCTATACCTCACTGACACAGTACAAGTAAGAATCATAGTCATCAGAAATTTGCGTTTGAGGATTTGTTCTGACCTGACTATTGAGGAGTCTTGAATAGAAGACTTGTGGAACTTGAAGTCTGTTAGGTCTTAAGTTTAGGTCCCAATAAGGTTCCGCCACACAATTAATCCAAAGGTCAAGTCAAGCCCCATTTTTAACTTTTGTTCATGACCTTGGTATGGAACCCAAAATCATTTCACTCTTGCATTCATTTAGTTGCTCGGGGACGAGCAAGGTTTAAGTATAGGGGGTTGATGAATCTGTGATTCATCACCTCAAAAGTCAAAAATAGAGCATTGTTCCCGAGTAAATAGAGGCATATTTCCCTTTATAATGCATAAATAGCATTCATGCATGCATACATAATACATGCATTTTAGCAGACTATTTGCATTTAAATAAGAAGCCAAAACCCCTTGTAAAATATCCACTTACCAAAATAACCTCTTCCTTATAATATGTACTCCTTAGTTAATAATATAGGGAAGAAAGCCAAAAATCCCCCTTGTAAAATAGCCAATAAAGCCGTAGAATCCCTGGATCAGAAAATACACATAAATCCTTCATACAAACTCCGAAATAGGTCTACTCACTCTTAGAATACTACACATTAAAAGACCTTTAAAATGAGACTAATTTCATCCAATTTGGAGCTCGTATGAGAAAGTTGGGTTTTTTGGGCCTCTTTGTATACTACATGTATGTATATTTGTATTATTGTATTTATGTATCATATTTGACCTCATTCCCGTCTTTGGTCAACATGAAACTTGTAGATCTCATCGAGATCTACAACTTTCATGTTTGGAGTTTCTCCAAATTCGGCTCCCTCTTCTCTCTACCTTCATTTTTTGGTCCAGCCAATCACAGCAGGCCACGTGGTGCCCTCTGGTTGCGCCACGTAGCCCGCTGCCCTTGCCTCATCCGCCTGTAGCCACAACCGTTGGATTACCTTCCTAATCCAACGGCCAAGCCTTCTCCACGCGCACTCTGATTTCCAGCCGTCTGATCTACCTTAGCCTTTGATCTCATCCGCTCATTAACGCTTTAATCTCATCATGCCACGTGGCAGCGTGTGCGCCCTTCGATAGCGCCTTCATCTCTTCATCTGAGCCGTTAGCCCCGCAGGCACCTGGACCACCCGATTAAACATCCGACTCTTATCCTAGCCATCCATCAGCGCCGAGTCCTTAGCGCACCACGTGGCGCCCACTACACCCTCAGATCGCCACGGCCAGATCTTCATCCAGCCGCTACTCTCCACCTTGATCACCACCGTTGGATCAAGATCCAACGGTGGAGACTTCGTCTCCTACCTCGGGTGCCCCTCTCTCCCACGTTCTCTGCCTTGCGGGAGGGGCACCCCCTTCCTATTCTTGGCAGTGCTCCTTCCAACGTCGCCGAGCACCACACCCTCCACGATGACCCCCACTCATCCCTGATCCTCGCCAGCACTCCATCACCCACGTCGACCTCCAGCTCTCTCCCACGAACTCCATAAACCTTGCCCCATCTCCACTCCAGCCGAGACCTTCATCCTTTAAATACCCCCTCTCCGGCCAATTTCATCCCCATCCGCCATTACAGGAGAAACCCCCGAGCCCAGAGCTCTCGATTGGTGACAGCAATTGGACGTCTCTTCGAGCGAAGACAGGGGTCTTCTCCGGCGAGATCCACGGCACCCGCCGCCGTGTCGCAGCCACCCTCCGCGTAGCTGCTCGAGCTCAGGGATCCACCGGCCCTTCGAGTGACGACCTGGAACTCAAAGAAGAGCTCCAATCCACAGGTGAACGCCTCCATCCCTTCTTGATCTTCTCTTCATTTTTTTTAGTTTTTTTTCGCTTTTTATTCGCCGCCTACGACCACCTGCTCCCCTCCATTTCACTCTGCCAAGCTCCGCGTCGGAGCTCCCATCTTCGCGGGTACCTTCACGCCCTCCGACGACGCCTTTCATCTTCCAGCAAGCTCAAGCTCCGCCACTTGGTCGGAGCTCCTTCGCCAGACCACCTCAGTACCCCTTAGGCCTCTTCGATCACCTTCACTCCTCCACGAGTGCACGCACGAGCTTCGGCTCTTTTTCTAACATTTGCAGGTACTGTTTCATCCACTGATCGGAAGCTCGCCGGAACTCTTCCTGAGCTTCGCCACCATCGTGCTCCACCGCCTATCTCCAGCCCCTGAGGTCACCATTATCTTCGTCGCACCTTCGAGCATCTTCTGGGATAGCTCGAGCAATCGGAGAGCTTCATCGACGCTAGGAGGAACGGGCGGAGGGACGGCCCCTTCGCCGAAGCCCCGCCAAGTCCTCCGCAGGAGGCGGAGGACCGTTGAGGACGGAGGTCCAGCCACCGTTCGATCATCTTGATCGAACGGTCCCACGACGTCCACGTAGCCGCGCCCAGCTCATCACTCCACCATTGGATCGACCAGTGATCCAACGGCTTGCAGCGAGCCACGTCGCCATCTCCATCGAAGCCAGGAGCCGTTGGATCAACTTAGATCTAACGGTCTGAGGTCTCGCCACGAGTCTTCACCGACATCCGTTGGATCGAGCTCGATCCAAGGGTCCACAGCGTGCCACGCAGCTACGGTCCGAGCCTCTTCCCCGAGCCTAGGCTCGGATCGCCCGAGCCTCACTCCAGACCTCCAGAAGCGCCCGAGCCAAGCCCCGAGCCTCCGCAGCTACCCGAGCCTAGGCCGCCCATGTGAGGAGCACGTGTGGCCTGGGATTTTACACAGAGGCCCCTGGAACTTTCAGATATTGCGAATCAGTCCCTGTGAAGCAGACCACGTGAGGAGCACGTGCCTTGTGGAGAATTTGCACTCCATTCCCCAGCATTGTAGGTAATTACACTTAAGTCCCTGTTAGCATATTTGCTTTATGTAATTTTATTTTCCTGTGTTGCATTTACACCCCTATGCTTGCACGCATCCCTAGGTTGCATTTTACATCATTTTTATATTCCCAAAGTTGCATTTTGTTGAGAAACTTGTCCTCTATCTATTGTGCCGCGTGTCATATTTTTGTAATTACAGCAGATTTTTAAATGAATTAATTGGTTGATGTGTGGAATATTTTGCCCAATGACACCTTTTAATTTCTAGTTAATTTTATGTGATTCCAAAAATCCTCAAAAATTCACAGTAGCTTTAGGACAGTGAACTTAACATGCCATAAAAATTTCATGTCAGTTGCACACATATCGAGGCCTAAATAAATTGTTGAGTGATTTTCTCATTTTAATTTTAATAAATTCATTTCACATTGAAATTAAGATCTGTCAATTTTCATGGATTCCTTATCATTAAAGCTATCTAGGATAATTATTTTCTCTTGAAAAAAGTGTGATTTGTTATTTATTAAAAATTAATTAGTGAAAATCACCCTGTCTGCATGTTTAATTCACAGTAAATTCATTTAGTGTCTAAAAATTCCAAAAAAAATTAGGGTAGTTCATTTTCATCATAATTAATCATCTGGCCATTTTTTAGAATTCTTGGACTCCATTTGATATCTTAATTGAATTAAACTTTATATTGGCCTGCTGGTTGCATGAGTCTGCACAGAAAATAGAAAAAGATAAAAAAAATTATTTCCCCAAAAATCCAACACTCGATTTTTGCTAAGATTTCACCTAAGGAGACAGATGCCTCCCTGAGTTCGACCTTGGACTTCACCAAGTAAAAAAAATTGCCGCTTAAAATTAACTTGAATCTAATTAAGTGGTTTTTTATTAGCCCTCTCGTATCCGACTGCAACGAACGAAATTAAATTAATTTGGACATTAATCTGACCGAATTAACATAGGGTGTGGGGCGGTTGTCACCAAGTTGGTCGTCGATAAGTCATGATGGGGCACTTCTCCATGAGATCTTTGAACCTTTCCCATGCCTCGTGAAACGAGTTGTGGGGCATTTGGGAAAAGTTGGAAATCAATTCTCGCATCTGATTTAAACGACCCAAGGGATTATATGTATGCAAAAAGGCATATTTTTCAGTTCTTCCCAAGTTGTTACCATCGTCCCAATAATCCAATAGAGAGACTTATCCTGAAGGCTAAAAGGGAAGGCGGCCGTCTTTACTACCTCCAATGGGATGTTGGGGTATTGCATGGTGATGTAGATCATGTTTAATTGTTGCAAGTGGATGTAGGGTTCTTCATTTATGTTGCCATGGAAGATCAACAACAGAGAGAGTAGTGAAGGCTTCAGCTCAAAATGTCCATGGATCGTTGGAATTCTTATCCACTCTGTTACCTGGCAAGCACCAGGGATGTATGTTTTTTTCAAGGTGGGTTTGGGTTGATCTCCCTCCCTAGCTCCTCCTCCATGCCATCATGTAGTTTGATCATCATCATTGCCACCATGATGCTCTTCATCCTCTCCTCCTCGGATTTCTTGGTCCCTCCTCTTTTCCACGAGCATTTCACGGAATGCAACTTGGGCAAGAGCTTGGACTGTCAACTGTTGTTGGATGGCTTGGATTGATGTTATTAACTGTGTGTTGACCTTGTTCTGGTCCACTATCTCATCCGAAGTTGGTACTTTGTCATGCCTCTGAGGAGCCATCTCAGGTTCATTCTCAGGGAACTGATATTTGGATCGGGCTCTTGATCCGCAATAGAAAATATGCCACGCCAGTTTGGGAAACCATCACCTGATAAGGAAAAGAGTTTAGTATCAAGGTCGATTCTGAACTTTAATAGGGATGGATATGAATATGGGTTTAACTCAATCTCCATCTAGAAATGAATGAATTCAAGACAAGAGTGATACTGATTTATTTGAGGATGAAGTGAGGAGACTTGAGAATGGCTCGCAAGGTTCGAACTATGCTCTATGGAATTGCCCCCGAATTATTGGAGATGCCTGCATCAAAGAATTAATGTAGGTGTTCAAAAAGTCTAAACAAAACCATCCGAGTTGCGACATCTTGGGAGAGAAGTAGATGTTGGGATAGATGAAGGAATTGAAGAATTCAAGAGGGTATGAGAAGAGAAGGCTCATAAATGATAGGGGCAAAAGGAGAAATGAGACAAGAAATATGGAATGAAAGGCACAAATGCGCGATATTTTTATCTTGACCTATTTTAAAACTAATCAATCAAACCGCAAAGTAAGGGTTGATTCACCAACTCAACACAATGAGTCGTAAGAGTTCGACAATTATATTTGTAATTTTGTTGCGTGTATCAGGCAATCTTTTTAATTAGTCCTTAGCGGCTAACTCTAGAGGTGAGTAAGTATTGTCAGAAAATTATCCCATACTTCCCACTTCCATTGTAACCAGTAGCTTGTATTTTTTCAAGGTCCTTGTTATCAGATTTGGACCACTACTCAACAAAAGAAGTGGAGGTGGAAGCTTAAGCGAAACTGATACTTCAGACCAAGTCTGCAAGCATACGAGGAGATACTCGGACGCGAGATGATGAGATAGACACTCCCATGAGGGAATGGACTATGCTCGATATTTCATACAAAATCCGCAAGAAAACAATGCCCTACTCGATCACGTACGATAGAAACGCCCATAATTCGTGCATCCATGCGATAGACAATGCACCACCTAGGCTGGAATTTAGGCTTTATTCCTTAAGGATCACACCTCACTCTGTTTGGAAGGTACATGAATACAATGAGGGTTTTGTGAACCCACAATAATGAAATTCAATTAATCAATTTCAATTAGGTCAAGGTTTTCTTAGCAGTCTCTTTTTTAATTTTTATATGTTTTCACTTGTTTTAAGTAAAATTCATGTAGAAGGCCTAATGATTAGATCAATTCTTTGCTCGACCCATGTGGTCAAAATTAGAGGGAGAAGATGAAAAAGCAATGCAAGTCGGAAATCAAATGATGTGATGCTCGATAAGAGGACTTATAATGCTTCCCAACTCTCTTCATGTGGGATGCAAAACAAAAATGTGTGCCTAATCTATATGAAATGCAACGAGGAAATCACCCTAGAACATGAGCTTCTATTAACGTGAAGAACCTTGTTCAATTTGACTAAGTCCAAGTGATAGATACTATAGGTGCAGAAATTCTTTTAGGGCTTTGGACGTAATTTTACCGAATAATTACTTCTAATGATCTAAGGGCTCATTCTACAAGACATAAACATAAAATAAGGCGAAAAGCATAAAACATGGAAAACAAATAAAAACAAAGGGAAAATAAGGAGAAATAAATGTAGAAGGTGATGAAAACACAGAAAATCGATCAAGTCCCGCAAATGAACAATCACTTAGCGAAATGGACTTGGGAAGAGTTCAAGTGTCTAAGGGTTTGCGTCCTGTACTATTGTAAATTAATGAATAAATCTCTCTCACAAAAAAATTGAACTAAATCTATGCTAAGAAAATTCTGCATAGTTCCTTATCTTTCTTTGTTATTCTCTCCTACTAGTGGACAAGAACCATCAGTCTCCACAGCTCTCGGGTGCATGATGATTCCTTGGTCGATAGAACATTGAATCCGGTGCAAATACTAAATCTTTTGACCCCCATTGTCATTTGTGTAAATGAAAATCTTCGAGCTTCGATTCGAGTTTAATCCCTCTTGAATGACTTTTGACCCCTTGGATCGAAGCCTAGAGTGTTCCTCTATAACAGAGAGTGATTCCCCGTCGATTCACATCGAGGAGGAAGGAGGTTTGAGGTGATTCAACCCATCACCGGAGCTTCTCCAGCTTTCTTCTACTCCCGACCACATCAGGCAGGTGAGCTATTCTTTCCTCTATTTGCATTTTAGTCCAATCCACGTCACCTTACGTGCATGTGCGCATGAGGGGGCAAGAATTTTACGTGGATACCCTTGTGGGTTTTTGTATTTCATTTTGATCCAGAAACATTGAATATTAGTTGTTTTATTTTTGGTAAATTTGTATATTGGGCATTTTTTCTGGATATTTGCATTAATACCCCTGCCAATGCGAATAATGTTTTAAATGTGGAAAATTGCATGTATACCTGTGGAATTCTTTAAAGTGTTATTACATGCTTTGATGCTTCTTGAAAATTGCAACTACTTGTATTACAGATTTAAATTGTAGTTGTATTCTAATTACTAAAATTATCATTTTAAATCTAAAAAATATAGAAAAATTATCTTAAATGCTTGAAACTATTTTATATCACATATATTTTTTGTAATATCACTAAATTTATTTTTCTATTTATAAAAATACAAAAAAAAACATTGCCTTTTCTCATGTTTAGAATTTAAAAAATCCATAAAAATTATAAATATATTTTGAAAATTCTAAAAAAATCTAGTATGATTATTTAACTATATTTGCTTTTCTGACTAAATATTTTTACAAAATATTAATTAAAACTCCTAAAAAGTGAAAAACTCGGAAAACCTTATAAAAAATATAAAAATTCAAAAAAAACACAAGATCATTGTCTAAGTTTCTGAATTTTCTTTAGATTTTCTAGTATTTAGGAAAATTGAATTTGAGCTCAATCTGATTTTAAAGATATTTATTAAGCCCATTTCAAGTTCCCTGATTTATTATTATTTATGTATTTCCTTATTTAAAACCCATAAAAATTATAAAAAATTACCCAAAAATTACCAAAAATGGAGAAAATTTATAAAATCCAAAAAATATTTTCTCTTAGAGTTTTTCAATGTATTTATTATATTTAAAAAATTCTAAAACATCTCTTTTGATCTTTTTTTATATAATATGTATTATATATTTGCTATTATCTTATATTTTATTTTTTAAATTAAAAATTTGCAAAACTAAAAACAAAAAATATAATATAAAAATTTAAAACCCATAAAAATAATTAAAAATTAAAAACACAAGATACTCTAAGTTGTCTAATCATTTCTGTTACTCTACTTCGTGTGCTCCTTTATGGTTCGACCCCTACTGCTTGCGTACTATACACATTCTTTGTAGGGTACCATAAATTTTATCTCACCTACATTTATTTACTTAATCATTGTTGTGGGTTAATTGTTCATTGATTCGCTTGAGTTGAGGTCCGAGAGCTGAGAGAGGCATCAATACAATGATCGTCATATCCGACTTGTCGGACACCACAGGCCCTCCAAGACCAGACACTAGAAACCTCGAGTCACTACTAATCAAATGGCATCATTACCATGGAGCATCAGTTTGTAGAGTATAGACTAGTCAATTAGATTATTTTGGCCATCATTTCATTTCACTATATATTTTTCTCTTTTTTTATTCTATTTTTATCTAAGAATATTCTGACCATTTTTTGAATTTGCTGCGAGGACCTACTTATTGAAGGAGGATTTCCTTGGAGATTTAAGGGTGTGAAAGTGCGTTGATCGAGGCGAAGATTTCATGGAGGAATCATGCTTATTTGGTGTTTACATCAGACAAAAATTTTGGGAGAAACGAGGTTGTCAACATTCGACAGCCATAGGCCTAGGACGACTAGGGAGTTGGCTGGGGTCAACTCATACTCGCCTCCCATTGGTCCACATAGGACACTATGAGACAAAACATAAATAAAAAAATAGATAAAAGATAAATAAAATAACAAATAATTTTATTATTTTTTCTTTAAACTTTATAGTTGTTCCTTATTTTATGTACAATTTTTAGGTGCTTTTTATTTATTTTTATCGACCCATTTATTATATGTTAGTTTTTACAAGTATAACTATAGGTATAAAAACATTTATTTTGCGTATTTTAATTTTATTGTATATTTTTGATTTGTTTTATACACATAATTTATATATTATATAATATTTAAATATGTATTTTTATATTTTTATTTTATTTTTTTTTTGAGTTTATTTTTATACTTATATAAATATGGGTATGTATAATATAGGTATGGTATACCTATGTATTTTGTTACATTATTTATTTTCATGAGTTTTTAGTGTTTTATTTTATGTATATTATTTAAATATATTTCAAATAGTATTTAGAGATATACAAAAATACAAGAAAGACAAAATACACAGAATAAATAAAATTAATATAATATACATGTATACAGTATAATAGGGACCCAAAAGCCAACTTTTGTACCTCAACTCAATTTTAATGAAATCACCTTTATTAGATAGATATTTAATTTTGAATACAATAATGGTGAGTTTGGTCAATTTTGAGTTCACTTGGAGAAGATATTGATTTGTGAAGTTTCGTTTGCGACTTTTTCATCTGTGTCCCAATCACATTGTACCCTCTTATTATATGCAAATATTTTTATATTTTTATAGAAATTTTTATGTGCATGTTTTGTATTGAAAATATCTTTATTTGAGGTGTGTAAGAGAATGTAAAAATTGGTGTAAGTTTGAGCTATATACAATGTATCGGTTACCTAGGACTTCTAGGTGACAGTGTTATTTTGTCTATATTTATCTACCCTTATCTCCCCCTACTTTATTCCTTACCGACCAAGTCAATATTGACTTAGTCTTGGGATTTAGGGTCAGTCAATTTTTACAATACTTCCTTTTATTTTTCCTTTTCTTTATTCATTTTATTTTGTATTTAAATATATGTATTTAAGCTCTATTTACATACAAAAGTTAGGAAGTTAATTTTGTGCAAGTTAGCTATATTTATGTATTTATCTAGGGTTTTATTGACAAAATAAAGGAATAAAGATGCATGAATTGGTATTCATCAGTATGGGATCCCTTATATAGCGGTGCAACAAATATGCCATTGGAAACAGAATAATAAAAAATTAGAGAGATTCTGTAATAATAATCTATTAGGTAAACTTGTATGCATTTCAAGTTGATCTATCAGTCCAAAGAGTTGATCGACTATTTGATGACCGTTGGAGTAATGGATTCAAAATACGTTCTACCATGCAAATAAGGTGGTTGATTAATGTTGATTGGTCAGTGAATCAAGGTTGGTCGATCATGTTTGGTTGATCAATCAAGATAGAAGGTTGATCAGCTCTGAGTTCTTTTGATTTGTTCTGATTTGGAAAGTTCTGAGAGCATATCTAAGGTTATAACTTTTTCGAATACAATGTAAAATACAAAATTACAACTTTTATTTAATAAATTAACTTCGAGTGCTTGCAATATGCCAATTTATAGTCTATAGTTCACATCATAATTGTTGTCATTGATAAAATATTATGTAGTCCTCTAAACAATTATATAAGCGAGCGACTGCGCTATATGTGTCCCATCTTTAAAATAAACTTGAAGACAAATAAAGAACTAATAAGAAGCCTTTCTTGGAATTATTCATGTTGATTTTTTCCAAGATATATCACTAATGGGACGATTTCAATATTCTCTTAATTTACAATGCATCCTTGAAATTTTCCATTGGAAAGGTTTGGGACAGCTGATCATAAAACACTAGTCGTCATCCTCATGACATACCTAATGATTAGGATGCGATCGATATGAAGTATGATTAATACAATGGCACTCCTATTAAATGTCTTTGTATACACATGGGTCATCGTGATTATGCAATCATAACTTTTTGTGATTTCAAAATGAATGGGATGTTCCAACTACGAGGAGCTTGTTTAATGGTATAGATGGATTTCTTCATCTTGTGCACTTTGTCTTCCTCGGCAATAAAGCCATGGGGTTGCTCAATATAAATGTCTTCGACTAAGTACCTATCGAGGAATGCAGTCTTGACATCCATCTACCAGATGTTGTAATGAAGTTGTGCAACTAAAGCTAGTAGTATTATGATGGATTTAAGTATATCTGAAGGAAAGAAGGTCTCATCATAATTTATGCCTTCTCTCTGTGTTCTGCCCTTGGCTATGAGCCATGCATTGACGGTCTTTACTTTCCCATCAGGTCCACTCATTCAATTGGAGATCTATTTATACCCGGAATGCTTAACCCCTTTAGGTGGATCTTTGAAGGTCCATACACCAAACCTGTGCACAGAATCTATTTCAGACTTCATTGCTAGAATCCATCTGTCCATGTCACCATCCACTAGTGCTTCATCATATGAAGTCATATCATTATCATACTCTCCTAATACATAGAGTCCATACCTCTTAGGGTATCTTACCATTCTTCCTATTATGTATACGTGATCCATCTTCATTTGAACTTGATGGGTAAAAGACCAGAGCTAGGTCTTATCATCCTTGAGAAAGCCCTTATGGACTTAAACAAACCCCTACAGCTTATTATGATATGTTAGATGACTTTTTATTAACTTTGATTTTCATGTAGGTAAATTATATTATACTTTGTTCTTTAAAAGAAATGGTATTGATTTGCTAATTTCTCAAGATTATGTCGATGATATTATTTGTATTTCTACAATTTGTTCATTAAAAGAAAAGCTATTTATTTGCAATTGCTTAAGTTTTAATTGATGATATTATTTGCAGTTCTACTAATGCAATCTTTGGGAAGATTTTTGTTATAGATATGCAGAGAGATGAAATGAAGACGTTTTTTGGATTAGAAATCACTCAACTTGACCAAGATCTTCTTCTCGTGGAAAAAATTATACAAAAGTAATTTGAAATAAATTTGATCTGGACAAAGTAAATGAAAATCAACACATATAGCTCTAACAACTCACCTCGATCAAGGAGAAGTAGGGGAAACCATTAATCAAAAGCTACATTGTGGTATGTTTGGTTCATTATTTGATAACGAGTGGCCCTATTTTTTAACCCTGGTTAAGTTGCACGGTTTCAAACGAATCCTAAAAAATCTCACCTAAATGCTAAAAAGGAATATTTCGTTATTGGTTTTCCACATTTGACTTTGGTTTATTTTAGAAGATGCATTGCATTGATCTTTTCTCGTATATCAATATCGATTATTCTAGTAGTCATATAGACATAAAAAGTACTAGCGAAACCCATCAATTTATGGAGAACGCTCTAGTATCTTGATTTTTTAAAAGGTAAAATTACATTGCATTATTTATATTTGTGATCAAATATGTCGTCACCATTTTAGCATGTTCCCATTTATTAAGGATGGAGAAATTTTCTCCAATTCTGATCCAACTTTTGCTCACAATCACATAATGTGTGACAATAAAAAGTACCATCAACTTAACCAAAACTCATGTTAAATATTCTAGAACTAAGCTTATTGATGGTTGTTCTCCTTTTCTTCATTAAAATATCATCAAAGAAGAAATTATAACAGAACTTATTTCATATCAATTGGCATATATTTTTACAAAGCTCCTTGTTACCTTTCAATATGAGAAAACTAGAAGATATTTATGTATCTGTACTTTGAAAGACGTATCTTATAATCCCATAGCTACTGTTAAATCAAGAGTCTTTTTTAAAATAGTGACTCGGACCAATCAACATCCAAACGATCACCCCACATCAGCCTAATTGATCAGGACTTCTTATATAGTGTTTTCCGAGTTTCCGTGTCAACTTTCAAGGTATTTGACTTATAACTGGCACTACTATGTCATGCCTATCCTTGGCGTTGCACCGCCTTTTAGAAACCACATCTTTTCATGGATTTTAATCACGTATAGCCAAGTCCATTTTTACTCTCTATTAGTGCCTTCTTTTAGACCCACTCTTCCCTTTTGTATACTAGAAGTCGAGTAAAATTTTTCACTCTTTCAAAAATTCGAAAACTTCTGTTCCAAGAGGAAGAAAAACAACTTCAAGAACCCAACCCACCAATAACCATGTTTCTAGATACCATAGTTAATTTTTCTCTCATCCTTTTTTGATATATTTTGATTCATTTGGTATCATTGGGATTATCTTATCTTTCTCTCTATACGAGACATCATCCATACGAGCCCATACCTCCTCAGCCCGTGATTGCTTCCTCCACTTTACCAACATTCACCTCAACTCCTACTATTGGATTCACTGGCTTGCTCGAGACAAGTTTCCCTCGTACTCACATATTTTCCACGCTAATTACCTCCACATGTTTTTGACCCCATAGTCAACCCTGGTCAAATGGGTTCTACCATTGAGTTTAATCATCTTTTCACTATGGATGAATTTTATGCCAATCTTCACACCTATGTTAAGAAACACACTTTCATTGTTGATGCCAATGCTATCCAAGCCCTCCGTGATTGTCCATTGGTGATCTTCTTCATCAAGTCACTTGTAATGATTGTGCGAGGAACTCCTTACTCTCAATGGACACCAAGCCACCAAGCCATTCTTATCATCGTTAAACCATTCCCTCGCTTCCTAAACTGAATCTTTTCATGGATATTTAAAAACAAGTTCACCAACACCTGACTCGTTCTTCATAATAAAATTTATTCTAATGTAAAAATAACATAAATCACAAAAGTTTAACATTAAAAGTTTATTTTTTTACCCCATGTACCATTGAAGTTATACTGAGAACCAACTTCAACTAATTGTATCTTTAATATTAATAAAAAATTGGAATAATCATTTTTAGACCATTTAAAATAGAATAAGAGTGTAAAATCAAAATAACAAAAAAACATTTAAATTAAGTGATGAATAAATTACACATATAATTAGTACATTTATAAACTTCACATATTTGTAACCAATTACTAAAAAATCAATCGAACCAAACTCACTTTCAAATTACATATTGAGTAAAATACCTTAAGTTATAAAAATGTTCCAAATATTACAATAGTTGAAACAGACACAAGAAATATATGTCCCTATGTTTCTTTGATTCTTTTTTTATTCTTGAATTCTGAGTTAGTATGCGTTTATTCATTTTTAATTTACCATAAATTTTCAATTCTTATCCAATCTAAGTAACTTTTATAGTTTTAAAGGTATTTGATGTTCTTTATTTCAATCTTTTTAGTCATTTTGATTAGAGGTCGTCTAAACCCTCATCAGAAATATGTATAGCTAATGTGATATAATTTCATATCCATTGGATTTGAATGTTGATCATTGCCTGGTCGATCACTACAGATGTGGTATGCGGCCACGGTCCCTTCCCAGTACTGGTCATCTTATCAGCCTCTGTAAATGAAGGAAAGTCTGTATCAAGCTCTGACAAATCTATGAACAACTGTTGCTAAAAAAAAGAAGGTTCTCTCGAACCGATCCAGCTGATGGGGTATAAGAAGAAGGGTCAAGTAAATAAAAAGAGGTGGGAAACTCGGGTTCAAAGAGATGGTTTAATCTCTCTCGAACTGACCTAGATGAATGGGAGGTTCGCTGAATAGCGGTGCCGCAAGAGTCAACCTAAGAGATCTCCTGCCCATCATTGTGATCTTGGAGGAAGAAAGAAGAGAAAGAGAAAGAAAGAGATGGAGGATGGGATAAGATCTGGACTTCTCACAAAAGAAACATAAGAAAAACCCCAAGTTCACCAAGTCAACACAAATGGAGACTGTAAAGGTTCGATCTTTTTCTTTTTGATTTAATGTTTAGTAACGCGAACAATTACTTAACTCAAACACAAGGTGATGTTGCCCTATCGCTCAACGTACGTCTTCAAACCTCCTCAAACAATGGAACCATATGCATGGGCTGTCGGGTTATATCAGACCTAAAGGGAGATAAGAGGCGGAGCACACTGAAATGATTTTCTAAAGTCAGAGACAAGTGCTTATAGCTGCGACTGTGTACCTAAGAGTGATACACAGGTGCTTAGGGCACAAGTCTAGGGATTTGGGCTTTATCCTTAAGGCTATGTCCTCACCCACTTTGTCTGGAGCTATGTACAATGAGGGGGGTTGCTCTCCCAAAATAAAATAACATTTGTGTTTAATTTTAAGGGTCAAGTTCAATTAGCAGTCCTGATTTTATGAGGTTATCATTTTTTGAGTAATTTTTGAATAAAATCGCCTAAATCATTTTTCAATTTCCTTTTTATCCTTAGTATAGAAAAATGGAGATGGACGTCGGAAAAGCAGATGCGCAATGAAATCAATGATGCATATAAAGATAGGAATGTGTACCTATCGCCAACACTCTACATGCAAGATGATCCGCGCATAGAAATAAGATATATCCTATATGAAAATGCACTCGAGACCGTCCTGGCAGGAACTTCTATTATCGGAAGTTCGATTTTTTTCTCAATAACTTTCCATACTTGTCCATTATAGAAATCCCCACTCTTATTCAATACAAATTATCTAATATCATTTTTCTTTCACCATACTTGCTTGATTTGAGTGTTTATTCAAGCTCTATTGATTAGGATCTAAGCGGCGGTATCCACAAGCTCATAAGGAGACAATCATAAGACAAGATCATGGAGGGCTAACTCCCCTTTGATGTAATCTCATTCGACTTCGAGCTCCTCCATCTTTTGAAGGAAAATTTCAAAAACATTTATGCTTTGCTCTTGCTTAAGATTGGCTTTTCGTTGGGCTATCCTCTTCCTCCAACATCAATTCAATTTTGTCTTCTAGCTTGCCTCTAATGCTTACTTCCTTAGACTTTTGTGAGGCATGTGCCGTTTTTAGGGTTAATCCCCTCCATAATTCATCATCATCTTCTAACTTTTCCCTTCCTCTCTCGACGATCCCCCACTGCAACTGCTTCTGGCAACATCCCCCTAGTGAGCTTGTGACCCCCTCGGAAGAGAGAAGTTACAAGAAGTTGAAAAAAAGGAGAAGCTTACGGCCCCCTCAAGAGAGAGAAGAGGTTAGAATAAGATGAAAAAGAGGGGAAGCTTGCAATCCCCCTCAGAAGAGAGAAGAAGCTAGAAGAAGATGAAAAGGAAGAGAAGGCATGCAAAGTACTATAGTTTGAGGATTATTTTAATACTCTACTGCTTGAACCATAGATATTAACAACAGAGGCATACATATTAATAATGATTTTTTTACAATTATGCCCCTCACATATTTTGCAATATCAGTTATGCCTCTTCCTATTTTTCATTATCAGTTGCGCCCTTACCTTCTTGCGTCATTATCATTTGTGTCCTTCTTATGCTTTAACCGTCAGTGGAGTGAAACAAAGCATAGTTTATTTAAAAAATGCCTAATTGATGAATTTTTTAACATTTATGTACATCTTGTATAGTTTCTACCTCAAGTACATGGAGAAGATGAACTCCATGGTTGTTGCTGCTTTTGTGGGAGGATAGAGATGTACCAACTTAAAGAGTAGGGAATAAATGGATCAAAAAGGTCAAATTGGTCTCAAATCCATCATTAGAGATGTGTGCCAGAGATGGTTGATGGCTTCCATTGGTTAATAATGATGCCTCCTATTTTAAATAAAGAAATAATACTATATTTGCAGGACATCGACCTCCTGGCGCTCGCCTCCTGCAAATGTCTTCGTTGACAACCTCAACAGCTCGTCGAAGCTGACGACACCCTTGTCTGTTTCACCTGCACTGCCAACAAAGTCATTGGTCGGCCTCCAGATCCTCCCCCAGGACAACTTCGTCTTGCACAACAAGAGGAATATGTTATTGTGTTGGCTTTGGGAGGTCCCAGTCTAGGTGTTCTCGACGAGGTCGATGTGTTCAACTCCTCCTACTTCGTAAGGCATTCTCAAAGAGGTTGAGGCATTTGAGGGAACATGGAGAGACAAGGGTGAAGAGGTCATTGGAAAAGCGATTGCGACGGAGGAAGAGGTTCCAGAGGGTCCTCTGGACCCCACATCCACCACTTTGTTCGTCGCGTGTGCCACAGCTCCCCTCCCATGTTCTCTACATAGTTCACCATGTCGCCTCACCAGTGGTTGACATTCAAGACCTAGTGGAAGAAGGGTTGCTGGCTCTAGAAGCTGAGGCGGAGACGGATAAGGAACTTGATGGGGGTGGTGTTGTGCCATACAAGATGGACGCGAGATTTGAAGAGAGGGGTGATAAGGTATCTGGTGGAGGTGAGGGGATCAGGGGAAGGGATGAGCTGTTATAGTGGTTCTTGAGGTCGAAGGTGGGGGTAAGAAGGAAGAATAAGAAGATAACGAGGAAGAAGAACTAGAAAATCATATATTTTACTCTATGTTCTTTTTAATTACCCTTGTGTCCAAAATTTAACATTCGTTTGGGAGGTCGATGGGCGGCAACTATCTTGAGGAGCACAAGTGATAATGCTACAAGAACATAGGGGCATAATTAAAACTGCAAAAAAGGGTGAGCATAACTGATATTGTATAATCTAAGAGAGTCACAAATGTAGAACACCTATTAATAAAGATGTTTTTTATGAGAGTCATCGTGCAATTACGAATGTGATATATAACCCTAAGTAATTCCGTAATTACATTCATAACCCTGCGTAACCGCGAATTACATCCAGGATCCTGAGTAATATTAACTCTTACACTCATAACCCTGTGTTAAGTTTTTCCGTTAAATACGACGGTGTCCGTCAAATATTTTGCATTTTATACCTTTTAAATTTTTATTTTTTGCGAATGGTCACTCCCCTTCCCCTCCAGCCTCCATTGAGGCAACCCCCTGACGACCTCCTCTTCCCCCTTGATCCTCCAGCCTAAGCAACGCTCCCCTCCCCGTGGAAGCCCTACTAGCCTCCCCCCTGCCGACAACCTCCAGCTCAGGCCGACCACCGTCGAGGCGAACCCCCAACCTCCTCCGGCCGAGGTTGGAAAATGAGCAACGAACCTCCCCAACAATACATAAAAAAAGCAATTGAAAGAGAAAAAAATGCCATACCTTGATGCAGATTTCTCCAATTAACCAAAAATGGGAGTGAGGTAAAATGGAGAGAAACCCAAACATTTGATCCTCACCTGTCACCAGTAAGCATTACGGAAATAGAAGAATTGAGAGCGTTCCATTGCATGTGTCTCCAATCTCATGTACTATGAGAAGTATGAGATGGGAGGCGGCGGGGAGAGGGGGATGCAGGGGGGAGGTGCGAAGCGGAGGTGTGTGGCCATGGAGCTTCCGCATCAGCAGGTGTTGTTTGCAAAAAAATACGATCAACAGCTACGAGGCTTCGACCAAGATGGAAATCGCTGGGCCCTCCTACGGGATAAGTAACAGTGCTCGTTGGAAAGTCGAAAGTGTGGACTCCGCTCACCTCTAGCCAGGTCGGCAGCCCCCCTCCCAACCTCCTCCAACTCAGGCTATGAGCCCGACCCCCCACCAACTAGCCTCCCCCCACCCACCTCCTCCAGCCAAGACCATCCCCCGTCAATCCCCCACCCTCACCGCCTCCCCCTGCAAGCAAGAACCCCTTGCCTGCAAGCTCGGAGAGAGGAAGTAGTTGGAGACCTGAGAGAGGAGAGGCCGTTGGTAACTGTGATGTTGGTGGGGGAGCTGCTGGAGGAGGAAGGGGGAGGGATTTTTTTTTCTTTTGGTTAATTCCAGCCGATTGATCACATATTGGTTAGATTAATTGATTATCCAGTTGAGTTAACGAAGTAAAGTAATAGAGAGTTAGAGGTGTAAGACGATGCACTTATTCAGGGTCCTGGACGTAATTCCTGATTATGCAAGGTTACGAATGTAATTCTGAAATTACTCAGGCTTATAAGATATATATCCCTTATGAAATATACAAGAGCACAAGTAATAATGAAAATGTTCTAAGTGACACAAATGTAACAATGTTCCAATATATTTGATTATCGTGGTATGACTTTGGTAAATTATCCCTATGTATTCTACCATATTTGATTAGAGTCTATTCCTTCCACCAGTGCAAGAAATGTGAATTACATCTTCATTCAAGTTATCTCCTGAAATGTCCCATCGACGTTAACATCTTTTTTGACCTAGCAACTGACAATCTGGACACGAGCTTCCCAAAGCCAACCTAAGGGCCCGTTCGGTAGGAGAATAAGCATGAATAAGGATGGAGAATAAGGGGAATAAGGGTCTATTCTCCGTTCGGCTGGAGGATAAGAATAAGGAGAATAAGGTGAAATAAAGGTAGGTAAGGTGGGATAAAGATAGGAATAAGAGTGAAATAAGATGGAATAATGAGGAATAGTCGTACCACTGGGAACCGTGTCGGGAGGAGAATTGGCCCCTTATTCCAGGGCCTATTCTCCAACCAAACAGGGGCTAAGAGAGCGAATAGAAACCCAAGAATACAGACTCATTACAATGGAAGTACCATAGAATTTGGGGGCAAAAGACTGACATACACTACTCAAAGAAAGCTGGCATTGAATAACAACCACATCCACACACTATAAGGCACCTCACCCTACACATTTTCTGCCTACTTAGGCAGATGTTGTGCATACCCTGTACGCTGCATGTGTGGAAGATAATAGAGCTATCATGGTAATAAATACGTTACTTGTTATTTTGAACTTTTGCAGAACATGCCTTAAATTTAAGAAAATGAAAGAGGCATGTTCAAATATCAAGAAATCATATTTACTGATTATATGATAAAAACACAAGGAAACCATGTTCAAAAAATGTGGTCATGAATATTTTTTCATTATTAAGTTGACATAGCTATATGTAACAACTTTATGGCATTATATATATATGGGTTTTTATCACTTGTACCCCTCTGAGAAGGCCATCCTGAAAGGCCATGAGATTTTCAGGATGCATCCCTCCCATTCCTTGCTGATCCATCTGACCACGAAACTCTTGTTGAAGTGGCTGGAAATTATATCCCATGCCGACTCCCACGCCATCCCGCCAAACTTGCCCGTGTCCTTGTGAATTTGTTACCGCGCCATTTACTACCCTGTGGTTTTGCCCAATGGCGAGCTTATTGTGGTGTGCCGCACTTCCGTCAGTTATCCACGAACTGCCTTTATCAAGCTTTTCAAGATGCCAACTGACTTGTAGGGAGAAGCGAGGGGGGGGGGGAGTCTTGGCGGGGGCGGGGGGAGGTCAGGGCGGAGCTCGAGGCAGGGGGGCGGGAGAGGAGTTTCGGGCAGAGAGGGAGGAGGAGGATGTTAGAGGAGGAAGAAGAGGATGTAAGAAGAGGGGTCTGGACAATAATACCCCTCTTAACTACACCACGGTTTGAAAAAACCACGGTTAAGTTAACTCATTGATGTTTAATCTGACGGAAGAGCACACGTGATAACGGAGAAAGAAGTGAGAGACACAACTGATATTACCAAAAAGATAGGGGCATAACTGAAATTGCGATATCTCGGAGGGGCACAAGTGATAAAAACCATATATATATAATGGGTAAAATAGGGCTGCTCCTAGGGAAGCTAACTTAGTTCCCCCGTCCCATTTTTTTTCTATTTTTTAAAAATAAATACGTGAATTTTCATCATTATATCCATATATTATGTCATTTAAGTTTTGCACGAAACAGATATTCCTACAGCCTCCAACTAGACTGACATTTTTTAATGATCGCAAAATTGTTGAAATCGACCCTATCTAAATGGAGGTCATAGGAGTCTCTATTTAGTACGAATCTTAAATGACATCATATGGATATAGTTACGAAAATCCAAGATAAAGGAATGATGTAGAATGGAAAAAGCAATATACATACATGCATAGTATATGTGCAAATACGTTGGATGGTTGGATGGAAGGACATTTATACAATATTTATAATTTGAAGAAAATATTTTAATAATCCAAAATTTGTTCGTTTATATCAAATAAAAAATGAAATGAAATTTATACTCAGGACACTAAGAACTCATGTTCTTTTTCCAATTAAATGTTTGTGCAATATTATATACTTAAATTCATATAATAGTTTATGTAATAATCCAAATATTTATTTAATTAACACACCCTCTTAGAAAAAATCGACAGGTAAAATGTAAACTTCTTATTGGTATACGTTCATGTCACACTACTAAAAACAAGAACTAAATGCATTCATGGCACTCTAAAATTTAAAAAATATTAAAAACTAAAATATATTAGAAAGTCCGCAGCAACAAGCAGGTTTACGAAATAGGTAATGTTGCATCTAACCACCGCGCCATTATAAACCCACATTATTCTAAATCGAGTTTAAACATAAGAATAATATATAAGCACTGTAGCTAAAATAGTAGTTACGATGCCTACTCCACGGGCCATTATATATGGCATACCCAGCTTCACTCCATTTTTAAAGTAGATATAATATAACATAAAGCAAATACGAATAGGATGTTTTCAACCCCAATAACTAAGGCTGAGTTTCTTCGGAGAATAAGCACTGAAATAAGAGATCAATTTTCCCTTCGGTACGGTTCCCAAAAGTACGAGTATTCTCATCTTTATTTTATCACTTCACTTTATTCCACCATTATTCCTATCTTTAATCTATCTTACCTACTTATATTTTACCTTGTTTTTTCTTATTACTATCTTTCCAGTCGGAGAGAAAATAATTCCCTATTCTTCGTCTTTATTATTGTCAAGGTTTTATCATTTAATGAACCAGAGAACCAATGGGTGCATAGGAGTTATCTAAATATGAACCAAACCAGCGGTTAAAGACAACAAGACTGCCCTCTCTCCTTGGTCCAAGCCCCACTCTGTTCTAAAGCAGAGAAAGCACAGAGAAGAAAAAGAATAAAGTATATAAAAAGAGGAAGAAGAAAAATCAAACCGGGTCCTCTTGACATCTTCTCTGCTTCCTGCTCATCGATTTTGAAGTTCAATTTGGGAAGACCATACTCTCCGTTCCAGTTGCCTCCTCGGATCGAGTTCTGCACCGCACCCAGAGGTACCATCAACATCTTCATCAACAACATATTTTTCCTGCTATCTACGATTTCCAGTTGGGATTTTTGCCTTGTCGGTGGCTCCTTCTGTAGATCTGCTGTTTGTTTCCCGTCAACATCAGGTGGTTCCACAATTCCGCCTGACCTCTTGCTTCTTCCTGAAGTTTATAGCAAGGTTTCTCGAGTACCCCATTTCGTTTCTTTGAATAGAGTTGGCATGGGGGACTAAATGATGCTGCATTGGACCGTCTTGAGTATTGGGTTTCTTCTCTTGAGTAGAATAACCGAGATCTGGGAGGGTCTGGATTAATGGGCAGTACTCTTTTGCTGATATCTCTTTTGGTTAGGCTAAAGTTGGAATCTTTTCTGATAGTGGCGGAGAGGGCTTTGTTGGTATTCTAACATTCGCCTGTTTTGGGCATGCGTTTGCCTTTTCTTGCTACGAATGCTTACATTCTCTTTTTAAGACCCCTTATGTTTACGCTTTTTAACCCTCTTTGCAGGTAGTTACTTCATGTCTTTAATATTTACTATTGATAGATAAAAGGGAGGTCCAATTGCTGTAGTAGGATTTGCTTAAAAGGCCACAATAGATGATCAGAGGGCGTGAGTATAGAAATTGCATTACACAAGTTGGTGTAACTTCTTGACGGTTTTGGCTTTCTTCACACTGTTAGTCTCCTTAGCCTGGAATGAGGTTGCCTAGTGGATTCCTCTTCAGCAAGGGTTTCTCTCAGATGAGTTGTTTAGGATACTGCACTTGTTTGCCCAACTGTTGAGTTGGAAAAATGAAGAAATGGTCTGGCGGGGCCTTAGTGTGTGTTTTGTTCGTTTTGGTGGTTCTGAGGTATGGTTTGATAGAAAGTCCTCTAGCAGAAAGGTCGTTTAAAAATGTGCTGACATTCAACGTCAATTCGTCAAGCCAGCATCACTTGAGGGATGACGGGGTTTTGCTTGGATCTCAGTCCTCCCAGAAAGGTTCCAAAGTGGTTGCAGCAGATACCTTGTTTGCTGATCTCTTTGCTAAGAAGAATTTTTCCCGAGAAGAACAGCATGTTTTACTAACATGGTACTACCTGAAGCAGATGGCCAGAAGCTCTGAGGGCACACCACAGGTTATAGATGCTATGAAAGAAGCACAAGTTGCGTGGAAAAGCCTCACACATTCCATCCAAGAGGAAAAACGGCTCAGCTCTGGAAATGCTAGTGCCCCTAATGGACCAAAACAGAAACAATGTCCATATTCTATTAGAAAAATGTACATCTCAGAAGTTAATGGTGATGAGTTCAGGTTGAAATTACCTTGTGGCTTGAGTCAAGGCTCATCCATTACTTTTATTGGGACACCTGAAGGTCTTCTTGGTGAGTTTCGCATCGATTTAACCATGGCTTCCTTTCCTGGGGAACCCGACCCTCCTATTATATTGCATTATAATGTCAGACTTAGTGGTGATAAGGTTACAGATGATCCTGTTATTGTCCAGAATTCCTGGACCTTAGCTCAGGATTGGGGTTCAGAGGAGCGTTGTCCATCTCTTGATTCTGACGACAATAAGAAAAGTAGGTTATTCTTAATCCTCTGTGAGTATTTGATAGCTTTTGAATTATACTTTTTTTTGAAGACAAACTTTTAAAGAATGTATTATCGAGCTTCGATCAAGTTATTGGATAATGGATTATTTAAAACTTGTGATTTCTTACAATGTTTTTATAATTGGTTTGTGTTAATTTGCAGCGACATTCTCCTGCTGTTCTATGCATTATCTTAACAACTATTTTCTAAGTATATTTCACATATAATAGGCATGCATATCCACATGTGTGTGTGCATGTCATACTTGAGTTCAGGAAATCCAGTCGTCTTGAAAATAATGTCACTTTACTTGCATAAGCATCGCTACTAATGGCTGAAATGTGAACTTGCTATCTTAAAATCATCAACAGGCCATTGATAAGAGTCAAGATGGCTCTTTTTTAGATATCATGATGTTGAATCACATGATTTGTTAATTTCTTAATACCTTTTGTCTTTCTTTCATTTTTCTGTGTTACTTGTTTTATTGCACTAGTATGTTTAGCTCTCTGGATACAAGGCTTTTCATTATGGTGAGAAAGACCTGTCGAAACTAGATAATAGGCGCGGACCCCTATTAGTTCCGCCGGGGTCGAAGCGTAGTGAGATGGAGGGGGTCTTCGAACGCTCTAGTGAGGGGAGCTTCATATATAAGGGATGGCTTCGAGCTAGGGAGCGGGAATGAGGGTCGACGAAACTTATAAAATCTTATTCTATTGATTCAGATAGATTGGGCATATTCGGATAGGTTTTGGCATAACAAAGTTGCACCTCCCTCTTCCCTCATCAAGTATGTCCCCGGCAGAAGCTCTCAAGTTGGATGTTGGGGAGAAGCCTGATAGTTCTAGTCCTATTAGCCAGCCAGGTCATGATCCTCTTCCATATATGCTTAATAGTAATGATTTATGTTCATACTTACATTATCTTTGTTACTCTATTTGAATAACTTAAATTAGTATTATTATCTTCCATGTTGAACATCTATTTTTATGGCAATAAAAACGTCCTCTTGGATATGAATTAGGACCGACGAGGGCCATCGGGACAAGTATAAAATCATCGCGAAGCATGAAACCCAAGAGTAATTGCATCTATATCGAGAGTCTCCCTCTGATTTATTGTTGATTCAAATTTAAGGGGGGATAATGGATGTGGTTTTTATTGGAAGAAAATATCACCATTAAAATCCTCTTTCTGTTTGTCTTTCCAGTTGACGATTTATATCAATGCAACAAAATGATGGGGAAGGATATCAGGCAGATGCCAGTTCAGAAAGAAAGTTCTAATAAATCAAGGAGTTATCCCTTGGCAAAACTAGCTGCTAGAGGGAGAAAATATTTTCCTTTCAAACATGGGCACATCGCCGTGGCAACTATTAGGGTTGGCATAGAAGGATTTCATATGACTGTTGATGGGAAGCATGTTACGTCCTTCGCTTATAGAGAAGTACATTCAAATCTCACATCTATTTATGTGAGTTTAAGTATATCCTTTAACACGTTTCTAATCGAATGTTTTGATTTTTCAGTCTTTGGAGCCTTGGCTTGTAAGTGAATTGAGAATTTCTGGAGATATTAAGCTGATATCTGTTCTGGCCAGTGGTTTACCTGCATCAGAAGATTTTGATCATGTCGTAGACTTAGAAAATCTTAAATCACCTGCTTTGCCTCTCCACAAACCTGTAAATCTCTTAATTGGCATATTTTCCACGGCAAATAATTTCAAGCACAGGATGGCTGCTCGGAGATCATGGTTCCAATATGAGGCCGTGCGTTCTGGAGCAGTTGTAGTTCGTTTTTTTGTCGGCCTGGTATGATTTATAAAATTGATTTTTTGTTGGTTTATTTTGGGATTAGACACAAAGTATAGGCATGTGCAATCCAAAAAAGGACCTTCAATATCATAAATTGTGCATCCCTTGATCTCAGACACTTCTTGGAAATCTAAATGATGATGTTGTTTCATCATTTCTCAAAAGACATATGCTTAAGGCATATCATCAAGGTTGCAAATGCAAGGAAATCTGAGGAATGCGCTGAAATAACTCAAATTGACAAATTCTACATAATTCAATATTATGACTTCTGATAAGCATAAACAAGTCCAATAGATTTGGAGTGGAGAAACCAACAAGGTATTTAGATTGTTTTATGTTGACAAGACATTGGATATCCATTACTTTCTATAGGTATAATGAGGACTAATTATTAGTGATGAAATTTAGGAACCGTAAGATCCACCTATTGTATGGTATATAGGATCATTTCATTAGTTCTATGTTGTCTATTGTGAAAGTATGGTGTGAACGGATCATATACGCTGGGCCTTTTACTATATATTTAGTGAGAAAAATCTTATGTGCAAACACTATTATTAGGTCGCTTCTCCCATGGAGTAGAATGGTCCTCTTAACCATTTTTAACCATTGAATTCAATTTTCGATATTGTGTTTGGTAAGCATTCATCTTTATTTAAGTTTTTAATATGGTAGCAGAGCAAGTCATTCTTGGATTTGTTCATCTCGAGGTTAGGCTTTATCAACTTATATTTTTGTTCGTTGTTCCTCAAAGTTCATGCTTGTTCTGAGATCGTGGGCACTGCATGATGAGATTGCGCATGATGCATACATAGATATGTTTGTGCGATGAAGATTGGGGTTCAATGATTATAAAAGGCAAGGCACACAAACACCATAGCATTTTGTGCAGCTGCAACATTCACGCCTGATGATGCTGTTCCACCAAGGGTTTTGGCTTCGATGAAGGGGAACCACTGTAAGAAGCTAAGTTCGAGGAGGTAGCACAACCTCATCAATGTTGCAAAGGACTACTACGAGCGGTGCAAAGAGGTTGTGCCTTAGTTGCATGCATCCCTAGCAGGGAGCTTTGGAGAAACCTTGCATGAGGGGCGCATGCAAGGCTGTGGGAAGGCCTACGAGGATGCTATAAGCATTGCCTTAAATATCAATATTGGCGTTGTTTCACTAAGTATGGAAAAGGAAATATCGGGGAACATTGCTGACATATCGCCGATATATATATATATATATATATATAATGTTGCAAAGGATGTGTATACGACAACGCTTGTTGTTGAAGTCTATACATTCGGTTGGGCTGATTTCTGGGTCTCCTTGGACACCTTAAGTCATGGGAGTAGTCCCACCAAGATTGGGGTGACGACTATTCTTTTGTCTTTGTGGCTTGCGCGGAATAATTCTATGTTAAGGAATAGGCATATGTATATGGAGTGTTAGAGTTATTATATTTCCATTTATGTTTGTAACCCTTCGGGTTCCGTAACCTCCCGTGACCATTCGGGTTTCTTAACCCTCTGTGACCCTTCAAGTTCTGTAACTCCCAGTGACCCTTCGAGTTCTGTAACCCTTGTACTCTCTAGGGTTTTCTCTCTATATAAGAGACCCTAGCTCTATGGAATAAACATCTCATTTTCATTCATCTTCTCAACATGGTATCAGAGCGACAGTCCTAAACCGGAGCCTAAATTCGCCACCACCACCAGCCCTCTCTCCATCGACAAGGAGAGAGGGCTGGACCTCCTGTGTCACTCATGGATTCGATGGTCTCGCGCAAGGCAGACCGAGTCATAGCAACACCAGCTGCCATCTTCAACGACACCTAAAGCATTGCCTAAGGCTCCAACAGCTCCAACCGCACCTCCAGCGTCGTCGGCACCGCCTGGAGCCCCCTTCTAATAGCCCCTTCTTCACCACGACTTATTTCTCCCAACTTGATGGTCCATACTCTTTATTCTATCAAGTATGGGAGAAAAGGGGAGTCAGAGATGATTCTTCAAGATGTTTGCTTCCCTACTATGATTGATAGTCTGACACTTCAGACCACTACTCAGATCATCTGTCTTTACTGAGCATCGATTTCTTCGTCAGGGCATGTACTTCTTTTACGACCTGACTACTACTCCGTGTTGGACTTCTTCTACAGTGATTCTTCTCCAGGCACGACAAATATATGTTCCGGTGACCTGCAGGCACGACAGAGATACGTTCCGGTGACCTGATATCGCAACGACTCTACAGACATGACAGAGATACGTTCTGGTGACCTGAAAGTCGCAGACCCGTCCTCGAGCAGGGTCTTCTACCAGACAGAAGCGGACATATGTTCTTATGGCGCATCGTGTGAAGATGTGATGTATACTTTTTCTTTTTGTTACAAGCTGCAGCTTTCTCAGCTCCAGCTTAAGGGGGAGTGTTAGAGTTATTAGATTTACATTTATGTTTGTAACCCTTCGGGTTCCGTAACCTCCCGTGACCATTCGGGTTCCGTAACCCTTTGTGACCCTTCAAGTTCTGTAACCCCCAGTGACCCTTCGAGTTCCGTAACCCTTGTACTCTCTAGGGTTTTCTCTCTATATAAGAGACCCTAGCTCTATGGAATAAACATCTCATTTTCATTCATCTTCTCAACATGGAGAATGTAATCGAGCATGGAAAAACCCTAAAGACCTTTAGTCTGTGCAACTACTTTTACTGTAAATATATAGAAGCTTAATGGTAGGCATCTCCTTGATGGCGTACCTTGTTTTTCCCTAAAAAAGACTATATATATAGAAATCATGGAAGTAGCTGTTGAGATATTAGTTATAGTTTATTACTTTTATGTATTTTCTTTTCTTTCCATCTACTTTATGTAATTTACTCAACATGTTTCTCCTCTATATAAGAGAACCCTAAGACATCATGAATAAGCAATTCAGTATTTTCTCTCCACATGGTATCAGAGCGATGGTCCTAGATTAGAGTTCTCGTACCCCATGCACTAAACTCCATCTGCCACCCTCTCCTCACCGCGCACGCTGCCCGTGCCTTTTCTCCACACCGCCACCATTGTAGCCCACCAACAGGGGCTCTCATTACGACCGTCGCTGAACTCCTCGCACGCGGTGGGCCTTCGCAGCCCACAAGGGGCCCTCACCCCCTGGAGCCCTAGCACGCAACCTAGCCTCCATGTGGCCTTCTTGCCGCCACTGAGCACGACTGGGGCCACTTCTCGCTGTCGAGGGTCATCGTAGGCCCACTCCAGTCGTCACACTACCCTGATCTTGGCATCTGTGCCGTTGAGGGTCACCGTAGGACCCCTCTCGACCATTGCTGGCCCTCGAGGTTCCCTCCTATCCTCTCCGTTGCCATCCAGAGTTGCTAATAGTTCTGATGTTGAGGTGATTTCAGACATATAAATCATCTTTTCTGGCCTTAGCGCATCATGAGGATGGTTATATGAGTCTGCATGTACAACCTATCATCATTGTGATTGTGTAGACTCGCTTAGATGGTCTACTACCCAATTGAGTTTCATTTCGATCTCCTTCTCATCATGTCAGAAAGCTAGGATGGCATCTTCTCTTCGTCCAGTGTCTTCAAGGGCCCGACTCCCATCATGAAGATGGATGTGACCAACTATAAGTTGTGGTCCATGCAGTTCTTGACCCTTATGCAGTGCAATAATAAGGAGCACATTCTGACAAAGCCAGAGCTGGCATACAAGACTGAGGAGCATGCTTCATGGAAGCAAGATGACATATATGCACGTGTTTGGCTCTCTGGGACTCCTACTATAGAGATTGCCATTGACATTGTGAACCGGCCCATCGTCAAGGTGATGTGGGATATTCTGGCAGCAACGTGTGCCCAAGCAAAGAACGAGGTGAAGATTCTTCAGCTAAAGTTCGGTATCTACATGACCAAACAAAATGGTCGTCCTCTATCGTTTTTTTACTAGTAGGATTCGAACCCTGGTCCTTTAAAGTGGGAGCCACTGCTTCTACCACCAGACCATTAGAGGGGTTCCAAGGTCATCCTCTACATACATTCTACTCTTCGCTTCACAACATGTTTGAGAAGCTTCACAGCTTCATGCTCGTTACTGCATCTCATGAGCAACAAATGGCATGTAAGAATTCCACGATGGTTGGAGTTTTCTTGGCTGTTCTAGATCAGGAGAACGAGGCAACACACACACAACTTCTTACAGGAGCAACCATACCTTAAATGGAGGAGGCCTACAGTCGCCTCAATAGGCTACTTATCCCATCACCTGCCACCGTGAACATCCTCAGTGATGGCTGCATCTCACTTAGGGTTGAGCATGGGCCGGGTTCGGGCCGGGTTTGCCTTGGCCCGGCCCAAACCCATTTTGGTATATGGGCTAACGGGCCAGGCCCTAGGCCCGTTTATTTTTAAAAATATAGGCCCAAACCCGAACCCGGCCCGAAGATTATTGGGTCGGGCTCGGGTCGGGCCGGCCCATTTAGATGTCCCAACATTTATCTCAAATGCATTTAAAAATAGATGCATATTTTGCATCTGAAATAGCAATATATGTATTTGATACGAGTTTGTAAAACATATGTTAATGAAGCACAACATCCGGTTTCATAACGAATGCATATTGGAATAGTTCCCGGATTGTTTGGAAATAACATTAAGACGACGAATGTTCTTCTTGATTAGAACCTTGTGGCAAAGATAAGCAACAATAACCTTCTAGTCTAAGCAGATGATATCAATACAAAGGTAACAAATAAATGCAATATGAAACATGTATATTTTATAATTTTAAATGGTATATAATTTATCTTTGTTAGTGTTGCATGCTACCAATCTTACTATATATGTAGGGTTCGGGCTATCGGGCTTTACGGGTTTGGGCCCTATAGAGCCCGAGCCCGGCCCGAAATTGCAATTGGGCCTAAAAAAAGGCCCGAGCCCGGCCCATTTCAAGTTCGGGCTCGGGCTCGGGTCGGGCTAAGCGGGCCGGATTTCGGGTCGGGTCGGGTTGGCCCGACCCAATGCTCAACCCTAATCTCACTGCAGGAGAGGTTCTACACAGTTCAGAGGGCGTGGTCCCCGTGGTAGAGGAGGTGGACGTCAATGTGGCGCTTGCGCCTATTGCTATCGTTTATGTCATTTTGAGGATACATGCTATCAGAAGCATGGATTCACCTCTTCTGCTTGTGTGTCCGAGCAGATTGAGCCTCTAGACAGTTTGGCTCTGCACACCAATTCACGCCTTGATGATATTGTCTCTCGTCTGAGGGAGATAATGACTCCTGCTGTCCGTACCACGATAGGTTCACCAGATGTTTCTTCGAGCTCCTTAGGTATAGCCTATGCTTTTACGAGTTGTAGAGGGCAGATATAACATAATAGATCATGGACTCTGGTGCTTCTCACCATCTATGTGGAGACAGAGCACAGTTCAATTCCTACATATCTATACTCCATGGTAGATGGCTCATCATTACGACCGAGGTTTAAGATAGAGCACAATTCAGTTCTTATAGATCTATACCTCATGGTAGATGGGTCATCATCACAGAAGGGGTTTGGTCGTTACAAGCTCTCTTTTAGATATGTCAAGCGTATCTTTGTAGGCTACTATCGTACCCAGAAGGGGTATCGTTGTTTTGATCCGGTTCTATGGAAGTACTATATTAGTGCTTATGTCACTTCTTTGAGTCTATTATGTATTTCTCTCCTACATGTGAAATGTTGACTCAATCTGACTATGGGGGGGGAGGTATGTATGCCTCCTCCTACGGCTCCACCACCTCCACCACTACCACCTCCACCATCTCCAGTACCTGCACCTGCTCCTGTGCCTACCTCTGCACCACAACCCAGTATGCTGGCCCCATATGTTACCACATTTCTATGTTCACAGGCCTCATATAGTTCTCACTGCTCGTAAGCCTTCCCCTTCATCGAGCACACCCCAGGTATGTACTGAGCACATTGTTTCTACTAATGGCACTGGTGATTTGTCCATGCAGCAGGATTCTATACATGATGAACATGTGCCTCTTAGGAGGACGGCTTACAGGTTAAGGAGGAGGCATGCGATCTTGACGTGCCTATTGCTTTGCGGAAGCAAAGACGTACTTGTGCCAACTATCCTCTTGTAGCCCATGTTTCCGTTGATCGACTTTCAGAGGATTTCAAGAGTAGTGGGACTGTCAACTATGGAGATACCACATACATAGCAGGAGGTGATATAAGACAATCAATGGCATCTTGCCATGGAGGAGGAGATGACTACATTACAGTCATGTAGCATATGGAGCATCGTTACAGCTCCTACAGGAGCATCTGCTGTGGGATGCAAGCTGATGAGTAGCAGAGCCCATCCATTCTGAATAATTTATAGCTCAACTAGCTTGTTGCAAATCACAGAAGCACACACAAACATGATCAATAAAGCAAGTACGAAGACTCACCAAATTTGAAGGTTCACCAATAACTGGGCTCCGTCCTTGGGCAATGGCGATCGATTTTCACTATGTATAGAAAGAAGAAAGTGCATAGGATAATGAGAACCCTAACCCTAGGAGAGTTTATATACTACTCCTGTACATACAGATACCTGATACAAACTGATCCATATACTCGAATATAAATGGAACCGTTAAGACATATGGTACTGCAAGGGGGGTTGCATATGACAGTTCTCCAACCGGGTCCATCAAGATAGATGGTTAGGATTCAAGGCATATCAACATAGCCAATATCTGAATCTCACTTCCTACAGCTAAGACCTATTAAATTTAAAGTACGACGAAGAGCACATAGACATGCGAAGTCCCAAAACAAAGGCGTGTGATTCAACCTGCTCCTGAGTATGCCTTTAATATTAGATAGTTGAACATATTGTGTTAATCCCAATGAACTCAAAATTCTCCAACATTATCTAATAGCATACACACATGATGTCTATTGAATAAACAAACCCTAAAGATATAGAAAGTTGCAGTTTTCCGGGGCAAATTTCTCCGACATTATCAGGAGGAACAATTTTTACAGTGGCACTGAATTATGTCTTCACTTCATTACCGATCTGAATAGTTCTTGAGCATACATATGACTTTTTCCTCATAAGAAAAAAAGGTTGTTCAGTTCAATACATTGGAGAATCCCTTAACCTTCCCATTTCGCTGGCAGACGAAGCACGTTGTCTCAAGACAACATTCGGTTTATGGGTCCTATTTGTATTTGGATTAGTAGATCCTTACCATTTAGGGAATTCATCTATAAGTGGGGTGCTATAGAAACCTCATTGGGTTAATGCTTCCTGTATGTTATGTATTGCCTATCTACCATCATAAGAAAGAGAGGCCCATCGTCGTCGTTGAGGACGTAGCCTAATTAAAGGTGAACCTTGTAAATCCAATGTCACGGTTGCTTTGTGATTGCTTGTTTGGTTGTTTGATTTATATTCTACTTATGCTACATGCCACAACTTACTTGACACTGAAGTTGACAAGGTTGTAATCATGATCTAGAGAGAAGTTTGTATCTTGCGTCTTGACAATATTTTAGATCTATATTTATTAGGGTGAAAATGCCTAAATTGTCAGAGACTAGTATGATAATGTTGTTGAGCTATAATCAACAAAGTTGTTAATTTTGAGCATTTACGGATAAGGAGACTGCTATTAGATTGCTTTTTCCTATTAGTTTGAGCTTCTCTTTTGTTGGGAAAACATTTGTACCTCTTGTCATAAAGCAATGAAATTCTCGACAATTTTTAGTAACCAAGTCCCCCTGTATAAACTGAATCGTGGGACACCACAAAGTTAATAAGCGGATCATGCACAATATGCCAAATCCAAAACAACTACAATCAATAATAAAATCTAACCATGTATTAGATCAATCATAGATGTACGGAGAATTTTAATGTGAAAATCTTTCAATGCAAGTGTAAAAAATCATGAGGTTGATCGTAAATCAAATCCAAGCACTTTAATCATATATATAACTCGTGAAGGGTTTACACAAAGCCAACCCTTTCTAAAACGACACAATTAATCAAAAACATAGAGTATAATTTACGTCTTACTTATAATTGGGATCATCAATGGATTGTTGCCTTGAATTGTTAAAGTCCATAAATTTGAAAATGTCGATGCGCTCCGATCTCTGATCATGTGCCAAGACCACGGTTCAAAAAAACGCGCCTCGAGGCGAAACGAGGCGGAGGAAAACAGCCTCGAGGCGACCGCCTCAGACCCCCTGGTTGAGGCGAGCGCCTCGGATGACTGAGGCGGTCGAGGTGAGGCTAGGAGATGAGGCGTGGCGAGGCGGTCGCCGATGCGTTCTGGATTTATGAAGCATTTTTTAATAAAGTTATTGGTTCTATCGGTAGTTTCACATGTTAATAACGACCTATTTGTTGAGGATATATTTTTACAAGATGAATGCTTAAATTTGACCTCTTTGTTATTCGCATTTATGATTAACATGCCCAATTATTTTAATGAACTCTTAATAGTACACCCTTAAACATATGCATTCGCAAATCTCAGATGTATGCGAATTCAAATACACATTGTTAGAATTATTATATTACAATTATGTTTGTAACCTTTCGGGTTCCGTAACCCTTAACTCTTCGGGTTCCGTAACCTTTAACTCTTCGGGTTCCGTAACCCCTCAAGGGTATTTATGTATTTTCCTCTTGTACTCTCTAGGATTTTCTCTATATATAATAGACCCTATCCCTATGGAATAGATATCCCATTTGTCTCTCTTCTCCACATGGTATCAGAGCAGCGATCCTAGACTAGGGTTCTGACCTAAAATCCCCACCGCCACCTTCAAGCCTCGCAAAAGCCTGCGCAAGCCCTCTTTCCTGAATTAGGGCCCCGCGCAAGGCCCTCTAATCTCCTCCAGTGTAGCAGCCCTCTCGCTAGTGCTACCCTGCGCTTTCAGGACCTCCTACGAAGGTCGTCAGCCCCACATCTACCCTCTACAGGTACCGTAGGACTCTTTGGAGATCCAAAAATCATCACGGACCTCTTCCAAGAATCCAGATCTGCTGTCCATTGAGGGTTTTCAGCCCTTCTTCAAGGGCAAACGTGAGTTATAGGGCATTTTTAGCTCTTATATGCATCCTTAGTTGATCACATGATCATCTTTTTATTTAAAGACCACCATGGCACCTTCTTCTACTGAGACAAAGTCCTTGACCACGAATATTATGGCACAAGGTACTACTATCAAACTCAAGGGCACAGAAAATTACGTGCTCTGGTCTCGATCTTTTATGGTGTTCATTGGTGGTCATAGGAAACTCTACATTTTGACTAAAGATCCTTTAGATGAAAAGGACAATGAGTACGACAACTGGCAGACTGACAACTATTTAGTCATCAATTGGATGACCAACAGTGTTGAGGCTCACATTGCCTCAAATCTTCTTTACAAAAATACAGCCAAGGAAATGTGGGAAGATCTCGAGCAAACATACTCCCAGAAGAAGACAAAGTCACGCCTTGCAGACATTTACAGGCGAATCTGGTCGGCATCTCAAGGTGATTCCACCCTCATCGAGTACTACGTCATCTATCCAGCCTGTATGAGGAGCTTGCAATATTCCAGCCCTCATGTTGCACCAAACAAATGCAAGAGCATTCTGACTGGCAGGTATACCGCTTCCTTGATGGCCTGCATTCTAGATGCCATGCAGCGAAGGAACAATTTCTTATATCAGACACACTGCCAACAATGAAAGCCATCTTTGGTCGACTTGAGGAGCTCGAGACATCCGCTGCCCGGCCTCCTGTATTACCTTCAACAGAGAACTTTGCACACATCACCTCATCTGGGCGAGGAGGCAAATACATCTTGCGAGGAGGACGCGGTCGTGATCCAAGTCGTGGCTGTGGACGGGAATCTGGACGAGGCCGTGACTTTGGTCGTGGTCGTGGGCGAGACTCTACTGCCCCATGCACTCACTGTGGTAGTAGGTGGAACCACCCGACTGAACGATGCTGGCAGAAGTTTGTCATACCTTCTTATCATGCCAATAATTCTTATGAGGATGCCTATGATGTGGAAGATGCATCACCTACCTCCAGTGGCAAGACTGTTCATCTTAATGATGCAGATTACACCCACCTAATGCAGATCCTTCAGACTCCAGGGCCTACCACCACTAGTAACACTACAACTGCTGCTCTGGCCACTCCTTCAGGTACAATAGCCAACTCTGCTATCAGCTTATCACTCGTACTCCATCTTGGATTATTGATTCCGGCGCCTCTACTCATCTCACTGGAGAAGGTAGTCTGCTCACCTGTTCCATACCATCTACCTCTGTGAAGTCAGTTCGAGTCGCTAATGGGACTCAATCACAGATTACTACTGTTGGAGCTATGGAATTCTCTTCCAAGCTCCGACTTTCTGGGGTTCACGGTGCTCCTGATTTTCCTCTTAGCTTGATGTCAGTTCACAAGCTTTTTGTTGAGCTTCATTGTCGTGTGATATTTGATGAGTCTTGTTATTTTCAGGACATTCGGCGGTGCATATTTTTGGTGGGGGTCATGAGAAGAGCGGCCTATATTACCTTGACATACCCTCAGACTCCAATTTTGTTGGTGCTGCATCTATCTTCGAAGATCTGCTCCTATGGCATCTGCGGCATGGGCATTCCTCTGCCAAGACCATCTCCATGATGTTTCCTGAACTCTCTGCTCTGAAGCCCTTTCAGTGCGAGGCATGTGAGTTCGGGAAACACCATCGAACTTCGTTTCCTGTTCGTACTGAGGCTCGTAATACTGCTGCTTTTCATCTTGTTCACTGTGATGTTTGGGGACCTTGTCCGATCCGCACATTAAGTGGTCGTCGCTATTTTGTAGTTTTCGTTGATGATTATAGTCGATCTTCTTGGGTCTATCTAATAAAGGAGCATTCAGAGATTAATCATATTGTCAGAAATTTCTTTCAATATGTTAAAACTTACTTCTCTAGCATTGTTAAGATCATTCCACCGACAATGCTCTTGAGTTAACCCAACATGACTTGACCTCTTTCTTTACATCCCAGGGAACTGTTCACCAAACATCATGTCCATATACCTCACAATAGAATGGTATAACTGAGAGGAAACTCTGACACTTGCTAAATATTACCAGATCTCTTCTTAGTTAAATGAGTGTTCCTAAACAATATTGGGGAGATGCTATCCTTACTACAGTGTATCTCATCAACCGTGTTCCTTCATCTGTTCTCAAAGGGGCAACTCCATTTTCCTTACTTCATCCTATCGAGTCTCCTTTTCCTATATCTCTGCGAATTTTTGGTTGTATTGCCTTTGTTCATAACTTTCATGCAACTGACAAATTATCCTATCGTTCCATCAAATGCGTCTTTCTTGGGTACTCTCGTACCCAGAAAGGCTATCGCTGCTATGATTCTGTTGGACGTCGATACTATGTATCTGCTGATGTCACCTTATTTGAACAAAAAGTTATTTTACACAGACTGTGAGTGACATTCCTCTGGACCTCCCTCCTCCACCAATCGTCTATACTCGCTAGCGTACCTCTATACGTTCTACACCAGTCTTTGCATGTCCCTTTTATGCGGGATGATATGACCACTTCGAGTGCTCCCACCACTGCTGTCCCGAATGTACCTGTGGAGCTTCCTATATCTCTACGCAAGCAAAAAAGAAAATGTACGTATCACCCCATGTCACATTTTACTTCTACAGATGGTTAATTAGCTGTGACAAGAGATTTGCAGATGCTCTGAATGCTATTACCGTTCCAAGAGATCGTTTCAGTGCAATGCAAGATCGTGGTTGGCGACAGGCCATGGGTGAGGAGATGGATGCACTTACCTCCCAGGGCACATGGGATCTTGTGCCGTGCCCCCGGGAGTTCACCCTGTGGCTTGTCGATGGGTCTTCACGACCAAACAGTCGCCTGATGGTTCTGTTGACAGGTTGAAAGCCAGACTTGTTGCCAAAGATTTCACACAAACCTTTGGAGTTGATTATTTTGAGACCTTCTCTCCTGTTGCCAGAATGGGATCGATACGTACCATTCTCTTTGTTGCTGCCAACAAGACTTGGCTCATTTATCAACTTGTTGTGAAGAACACCTTTCTTTATGGTGATCTTGAGGAGGAGGTCTACATGATGCAACTGCCGGGGTATGTAGTCGAGGGGGAGCATGTATGTCGACTATGCAAGGCCATTTATGGCCTGAAGCAGATCCCAAGGACATGGTTTGACAGGCTCACTACGGAGATCAACACACTTTTTTTCAGAGGACAACATCTGACTACTCTGTCTTTGTTAGACGACGGTCTACTGGCACGATCATCCTTGCTGTCTATGCTGATGATTGGTTATCACAGGAGATGATGTAGATGGTATTCAGGAGACCAAGGCCTTCCTCCAGAAGGTCTTTGTCACGAAAGATCTCGGCCAACTTCGTTATTTTCTTGACATCGAAGTAATACGTACTACAGAGGGGCTCCATCTTTCACAGAGAAAGTATTGCCTCGATATTCTGACTGAGGCAGGACTTCTTGGATGCAAGCCATCTGGCATCTCTGCAAAAGTGAGAAAATATTTAGCATTTACTGATCCACCTTTTGAGGATGCAACATGATATAGAAGCTTAGTGGGAAAATTACTCTATCTCACTGTTACTAGGCCAGATATATCATATGCTGTGAGCAGAGCCAGTCAACATATGGAGAAGCCTCTTTACAATCACTGACAGGATGTTCTTTTGATCCTTCGATATTTGAAGGAATCTCCCGGACGTAGACTTTTCTATGGGGTGCGATGGAGGGCGCGATGGAGGCTCTGGCTCGAAAAAGATGGAGGCTCAGTTGACCCGAGCCTTGGTGGCAGATGGAGGGCGCGATGGAGGCTCTGGCTCGAAAAAGATCTGAAATCGATGGCGAAGATCGAGGGAAGGGGGAAATCGGATGGCGGCTATGCGTCGACCCCTCTCCCTTAGGTGTTCTTCCTCTGGTTCTGAGGACCATTGGATCAAGGTACGAGCCTTGATCCAACGTTTTCTGTAGCGTGAGGAGGGAGACTGAGGGCGATGGCGAAGGGCGGGTGGTCAACCGTGAAGCGGAGGGAGGTGATGCCTGTAAAGCCCTTGGTCGGTCGACACACGACCTGACCGTGGGCGCAACTTGGTGGAGATGCGGAGGATGGGACTCGATGGATGCCTGGGTGATGGAGCTTGATGGGCCCCTATGTCCTCCTGTGTATCTGCAAATGAAGGGGGAGGAGGCTCGAGCTCAAAGCTGCACCTGGGTGTGGTTAGCACGAGAAATAGGAGGGCGATGTCCTTCGCGATGGTGGTGGAGAAGGTGCAAAACCTTGGCTCCGTTGAGCCGAGGATGGGGAGGTTGCGAGAGGTAAACTGGATGTATAGGGGTAACGAAGATGAGGCGATCGGTCGGAGGTTAAATTGAAGGTGATGAAGATCGGTGTTGATTGAAGATGTGTTGGACTCACACAAAAGAAGGCGAAGGAAAAGTAGCGGAAGAATGGTACCTGGAGGTTGTCGAGTATCACCTGATGCGTGGAGGAGGCAAGGGCCCTCTTGGTAATCGCCTCAGCCACGGTGAGTCAGTGAAGCTTGGCTGCTGCTTGAAGCAGCTGCGGTAAGGTCGGAGGTCCGGCCTTGGTTCGTACCGAGAGGCTCAATGATGTGCGGAGGAGCTGCTGTCACCAGGACCGTCGTCGAGCTCATGATGATGGCTGATAGAAGATGAGGTGGTGGAGGTTGTGCTTTATAGGTGGGGGGCAGGGTGGGTAATGACCGACGAGATGAGGGCGTTGCACGGAGGTGTAACGACAGAGGCGAGGTGGTGCATCGGTTACGAGAGGAGGAACGGGCGGCCGCAACGGCTGAAGGAGAGAGAAACATGGGCATTGACAGGCGAAGGGCGAGCGGTGCTGGGAAGGGGAGGGGGTCGGGGGTCACGTACGGAGCACGTGACCAGGTGGGGTGTGACGGGTCACGTGCTCTGCACGTGACATAGAGATGGCTGATGGATGGGTGACATATGGCACGCCCAGGGGCTGCCACGTGTCACCAAAAAAATTTCAAAATTAAAAAGGGAAAGAAAAAATAGAAAAGAAATAGAAGGAGATTTCGGATCGAAAAATTTCCTTCACGAAAGTTGTTCGTTTCGACAAGATTTAAAACTTTTGTGAAGGAATCGGGAGCAAAAGAGATCATCTGTGCAACTTCGTATTTTAGGTTGTTCTCCATGTGTATAGAAACCGACTTTTTGGGGTTTTCTAATTTTTTGTGATTTTTAGAGAGGATAAAAAAATCTAGAAAAAATACGATAAAATAAAAGACACTCAATCACACACTAATTTATTTTTTTGGATTTTTAATAAATAAGAAAATAGGGAAATAAAATAGAAGTATACGAAATAAGAGACTCACAAAGGTTGCTCGGATACAGTCAGTTTCTTTGATTTATATTTGGATTTTTATGCTGCTTGATAAACTTTCATCAAAGAACACAAATGAAGAAGAAATAAAATCAAATGGGCTAATTATATATATAAAATCTTAGGCTAAAAATCACAAAAAGATAAAATACGCAAAAGAGGCCCAAAACCCAACTTTCATATGAGTTCTGAATTTTATGAAATTAATCTTGTTTTGAAGGTATTTGAAAATGGAGTACTTTAAAAGTGAGTAGACCAAATAAGACATTGTATGAGGAAGATATGCACGTTTTAGTCTATCTGTTGTGAAATTAAGTTTTGGGTTTATTTGTCATTTATTTGAGTTAGCAATTTTTTTGTATTATTTATTTATTATTGTTAGTAATATCTGCACAATGGAGATGGTTTTAGGTCAATTGGAGTTAGGATGAATTAATTAAAAATTAGGAAAGTTAGCTGCTTTTTAGGTCAATTTACATAGGGATTTTTAGTTCTTTATTTTATGCAACTATGCATGATGAAATGCGAATATTATTTACACATGTATGAATGCTAATGAGGCTATATTGATGATTAAATGCATATGGATTTTGGAGAACATAGCCTAGTTGATCAATTTTAGCATATTGAATCTGAGATTCACCATAACCATATTCGTCTCCGAGCATCAAAGAATGAATGACTTAGTTGGGTAAATTCCTGACCGTGCATGTGAATTTTCAGGGCTCAATTCATAGAAGACCTTTAATTTGAGTGATCCTAAAATTATGTGCTCAACCATGCTTTAAACAAAAGGAATCCAACTTCTCTATTTATCAGACTCTCTGTTTGTATATAAAATATAAGGATATAACTTTTAGTGTACTGCATTCATGAGAGTCGAGTCAAGATGTCACCCAAGGTCCCAGTCCAGGAGACTCTCCTCTAGACCTAATCCTCAACACTAGGGAGTAAGTCGGTTCTTGCATTCAATCCACCGTCTCATTAGTTTATCAGACTTGAAAGTGTAGATGGACGGCCAGATGATGGAGGGCATAGGATTATGCCAATTCTTCTCTCCCTCGCATTGGAACAAGAGGTCTCTCGAGTGCCTTATTACTTAACACATGTATATTTTTATTTGCTGATCAATGTGTCCGTCAAGAGAATTCGGAGTCGTATGCACTTGTTTTCCTGTGAGTACATCAGGGTGTCTTTTTTTAGTTTCTAAGATACCTTCGACACTCAAACTTGTATCACTATAGGATACACAACCCTTTCTTAGTACTAGCCCGACTCCTTGGTCCTAATAGCATTTGATCAAAGTGGACGCTTTGAAATGGTTGAGAGTGCTCACCTTTGGTGGAAGCTCTTTTGAATTTGTATTTGTAATGATTGAGCTTTTCTTTATATGAGAGAGCTTCTCTCAAATTTCATTTCATTGTTTGGCTAGCTCCACTGCTTTTACCAAGAGTTGCGCACACTGATCAACAATTTTAATTAGGTTTTATCACACCCTAGCACATAGGTAAATATCAAACTATAGCATGCGAACTTGTTCACATACTGGCTAGGGTTTTGCTGACACTCAGGTTTCTTGAAGCCTTCATTAACTTTATCCTATCCTCGAGCATCATTAAATCGGGCCTAAACTCAAATCACCAATCCTAGTTCCTTAAGTGATAACTCAACTTATCTCATCAATCATGCATGTTGTGAAAGTGATGTGCTGATCATATTCTCTAGAAAGTAGAGATGAAGAGTGCAATATAGCGCTCAAATCTCAAACTAAGAAAGTGTGGATTATTAAGTTAAAAATCCTAATGACTAAGGCTGGCTAACTCAGTCTCTTAAGATCTCAGAGATCAAGTGTCTTCAAATCCTCAAGCCTTGAGTGATAGTGAATGTGTCAGGAATATACCAACTAAAGGATGCATGAGATGCTTAATGAAATGCAAGAGCATGAGTGATTTTTATTTTTTTTAAATGCAATAATGAATAAGAAACCATTTTTTTGTTTTTTTGCAATAAAAGGTTTTTGTTTTTGTTTATTAAAAGTTTTTTTGAAAAACATGTATTGAAGAATTCAGTATAATATACATACACAACTTGTTCCCATACCCGAATTTAGATGAAAACAATTAAAGTATGAGCTATGGATAAAGTATGTAGAATATATACAAAACACCCCCTATACTTAGCTTGTGCTATGTCCTCATGGCAGAAAGTGAAATGAAGACATAGCTTGTACTAAGTATAGTTGAGCGAAAAAGAAAAAGAAGTCGGCATGCCCTCCTATACTTAGACTTTTGAGGGACTAAGCGTAGCAGACAAGCCCAAAATGAGGCAGTCAAGGGTGATGGGAAAAGAACAGAAGTGATGTATAAACAATGATACCGGTTCCCCTATACTTGGGTTCAAGTCAGCCTAAGTATGACCATATAATTACAAATAGGGAACCTAGTAGATTTGTGGATGTACATGGTCAAGGCGGTTTGCGACAAACCTTCTTGCAGGAGTGTAGCAGGAGATAGTATGGAAATGTGGAGGGTGGTGAAGAGGGGGAGGGTAAAGAGGACTAGCCATCATTAGAGTCGTCCTCAGAAGAATAGTAGTCATATGCAGAGGATCTCCAACTATTGTCAACTAGAGGTAAGTGCCTTTTGATCATAGCTGTACTTATTGCACTTACATGATGAACCACTTCAGGGCAGGACGATGACTCTTCATATATCACCTAGTGTCTAAGGTCAAAAGTGACTTTCTTAGTCGGTTTGTTTCCTTGAGAAGCATTGGGAGGAAGATGGACAATCTTCTTCTCCCTATCTTGAGTAACCGGTGTGGCATTTATAAGTTCCTCATCAGATGAATCCTCGTAAAAGTCGACCAATTCTTATAAGGCCATACGTGGCTTCGGACGAGGGAGCATGTTCCTAGTAGCTTTGTGATTGAAAGCTGGTGCTATTGATGTCACCTCTTGATAATCGTGAATTTTGGTGACATCGGAGGTTTCCCGAGTCGGTTTCTTATATGGTTCAAGTACCTCATGAATTACTGTCGACTCAAAGATTGGACCATTTAATCGTGACGTTCCTCAGAAATATGGTCAAATTCTTCATAAGCTCCTAAATAATGTTTCCTCCTAAGAGCAGTTGCAGGGTGGGAGGTGTGGTGAGAATCAGAGGTCTGTCCAACAGTCGATCTCACGGGTGTCTCTCCTAGGACATGAATCGATATTTCGTGAGGAGATGTCTGATCATGTGAAGTTTTGTCTCATAATCACAACTGTCGGTTTCAAGTCGGCTTTTCATATTGCAGGTCGTGTCATTGAGGCTTTGTGTATTGCGGTCTGAGTTCGGAAACTTGATGTCCCGAGTCTCACAATCGACAATTGCCTTAGCAGAGGCTAAGAACGACTTTCCTAAAATGATAGGAGATTCAGACAACCTTCCGGGGTGCTCGTTGTCAAGGACAATAAAGTCCACTTTATGTTCGTCACCTCGGAAATTTATGACGACAGAAATGATCCCCATGGACTTTTGGTAGATCGATCAAGCAATTGAACGATCACCCTAGTCTTTTTGAGTTGTACGAGTTTGAGTTGATCGAAGATGGACTTGGGGAGGATGTTTAATGTAGAATCATCGTCCAACCGAACATTAGTGAACATGATATCCTCAATTTCATATGTGATCCGAGTCAACCGCTTGACTTTGCGGCTTTTGATTTTGTAATTCATCACCAAGGAGCTGGCCATAGATATGACATGATATTCAGTCCTTGATCGTTTCTTGCCCGTCTTTTTTCGGTTTAGTCGACTCTTCACAAATCTTTTAAGATCGAGCACATATTCTATGGCCTTGATTAATAGAAGCTCTAAGATCGGACTCTTGCAAAATGTTTCCCTTTCAGTATTGTCCAATTTTTTTGAATTTTCTATTTTTTTTTCAATTTTTTGGTATTTTCTGTGAGATGGTCAGTAGGGGGTCAGAGGTCAGTGGTGTTTGTGCCTGATTGTGAGTCACATGATGATTCAGTGGTTCGCTTGGTGTTGCCCTCACTTCTTCTGGATTCTGCATCGACTTGATGAGATTACATGTTTTCTCAATCAAAGCATCTGCTCTGCTCTATGATTGAATCGGGCAATCTCATCCTCAAACATCTCATGATTTGTGTTTGAATAATCATTCTCCATATGTTGTGATTCCGGCATGTAACCTTGAGTAGAGTATTGATTATTCATGGTCGTTAAGATCTGATCATGAGTTATATTTACTTGGCTTTGGTTTTCTCGTGAATGGTCGAAGGAAAATTGGTCGTACTCAGGAAGAGAGTCAACCCGAGTAGGGGATGGTTCAAGAGGTTGTGAGCTCGTAGTAGACGGAAATCGTGTTTCTTTATTTATATTGGTTACTCTATTTTTCATCCTCAATCCTGCTCGCTCTCTCGTGTCCATAAGATTGTCAGAATGTGAGAGAGGTCTATTCCATGAAGAAGTGTTGGCATAGGGTGTGACGTATGGGAGGGAAGAGAATGATGACTGAGGGGGAGCAGGTTTGAGGAGCAGGCTCTCCTGAAATGAGTGAGAAGAAGGATATCGGGACATGGTTATGGAGTTCGGGTAGGAAGATCAATGTGCCGACATCTTCTCAAGAGATGGATGGAATGATTTGCGAACCATAATTTGCATGTAAGTGCAAAGTCTTTAACGCACATAATTCAAACACAAAACAAACATGTAAATATACCCACTCGACTCTTGTGAAGGCACATTAGGGTTCAATTGCTTATCTTTTCAATTTAATTTAATGACAAACCAATCTTGAAGATTAAGCGGAACTGTTAGGTGCCGAAGTTTTTCACAAAGACTGTCCTAAGTTCATACAACTAGTTGCATCTACTTACAACCAGTATAGGTGTAAGTACATACCGTAAAAATACGGCTACCCGTTACTTGAGTACGGAGCCTTACACGATGTCCTCTAAACCACCAACTTTGCTAAGGGAAGTCAGGCCGTAAAACGGCTAGCCGAAGTTCTCTCACTGAAAAGTAGCTAGCTGTTTCTAAAAACAATAGTCTGAATGAAAATTTCGGAGTTTTGGCTCTACCATAAGTGTGCGATCTGGTCCTTACAAACAATGAATGGTTTCTCTCCACCAGACACAAGGGTTAAGTTTCTGTCATGGAAGGAGATATCGATATCGATAACGATATCGGTACCATATCGATACCGATATATCGCCGATATATCGGCGATATATCGACGCCATATCGCCGACATCGGACCGAATCTCGCATTTTTAACCTGTCGATACCCGATATCGACCATATCGGCGATATATCGGTGACCTGTCGATACCGATATATCGCCGATATATCGCGATATGGCCATCCATGGTTTATGTTAATTTTATTTACAGTCGCCTTGATTAGCAATCCCGATTTTAGATTATGGTTATCACTTAAGTCTTATCTGAGCAAAAAAATATCACGCCTAATGAGCAATCCCAATTCCTGTAATTCGTGAGTTGTAAAAATCGAGGAGGGAGAATCGAAAACGCTAATGCAAGCATAAATCAACGATGCATGCTTAAGGAGACTTACAGTGATTCCTCGCGTTCTTCATACGAGATGCAATACAAGGAATTTAAATTTACTCTAAATAATATGCACAAACGAAATCACCCTAAGTGGATAGTTTTACTAGCGGGAACGAATTGATAAAAAAATTGGTTAAGTTGAACGATCTACTAGTGCATATAGTTAGTGAGAAATGTGTGTCCTAAATTTTACGAGCACAAGTAAAAATAATTCTAATCTAGCGTATATGCTCCTAAATCCTACGCCACTCAAGTCGGGTCCCAACCACACAGAAGAGGTTGAAACAGACCCGGCACACCACAGAGAAGTCCAGTCCGAATTATTACAAATTATCAGGGTTCAAAGAGAGGGACCTTGTGAATGATGCAGAAAAAATAAAAATTAAACTAACTCTCTCTCACAAAAAGAATAAAATCCAGTCTTCTTTGCAGGCCCCTTGAATTATATCCAAAAATTTGCTCCGAGTTATCTGCGAAGAGAGAAATTGCGGTTAGTATCAGAAGTGAGAGAAATATGCAAAAATAAAATGCAAAAGGAAGAGAAAAAAATTACTACAGAAATTATTTTCACAAACATTAATTATAGAAAATAATTTAAAACCCTAAAAATACGTCCTTCTCCGGCAACGACACCATTTGATGAAGTCGAAAATCGCCTCTTTAGTTGTCGATAATTGTAGTATAGGAGACGAAATTCGATTGATCAACAACCACAAATTTTAATTATTGTGGAATAATTTTTACTTGGCAAGTCTACCAAGGTAGAACACATGGAACGGACTATTTTTAGTTGCATGATTTCAAATTAAATTTCTAATTAAACGTTCGTTAATTTTTGTGTCAGAAAATACAATGCAATGAAATGAGATGTGAAGAAAATAAACAGAGAGAATAATTGGGCTCAGGATCTATGATTTTAGACGATCTAAATCCTCAATGATATGATCAATAAATCCTCAAAGGTAATCGCAGATCAAAAAGAAATTCAGATGGTTATTGGTCCAATCAAAGTCAAGCTGCAGACATGGAAGTTAAACAATGAATAATCCTGTAAATACGATGATTTTTTAGAAGATTTCCTGTCCTCCGAATTCCTATGATTTAATCCTCAAAAAGTGAATCAATGATATCAGAGGAATATATCGAATCAAATTTCTTCTCAATTAAGTCCCCTGCAAAGAGATCATTAATTTCCTATATATAATGTATCACAAATATGCCAATTTTTAGCCTGCATAAATCAAAATGCTCCTCAAATAGTAATTATCAAAAACTAGCTTCAGATCTGCCCATAAGTTGTATAATAAGATAGAGCACGGAAATAGCTTCAAAATGACATATTGTGCATAAAAATATGAGTTCAGATGAAGAAGATATGCTCAAATGAAGTTCAGAGACTAAAATATAATAAAAATAATTATTTCTCCCTCAAATGGGTCCCTGGGGGATTTATCTGTAATTTCAAGAATCCGTTGGGATTGGTTCAACAATTTACCCACACGCACATGCTGTGGGCACATGACTCTAGGTGGGAAGGACCCGTGCGTGATTTCCAGAAAGAATGGGAGCTTGGCTGCAAATAGCCCCCTTTAACACGTGCTGCTCACATGCTGAATTCGGTGGGACTTACATGTAATTATCTTGAACCACAAGGGTGATGAGTACAATTTACCCACGGAGAATGTGTGTAGCATGTGAGCTCCAGTAGGCAGGGGTGTTTTCGAAATTTGCTGGCAAGTGAGGTGCTTGGGTGCATTGTCCCCCTGTCCACGTACCTTGCACGTGGCGAAGAAGGCTTCGGCGGCGGGGCTGAGGCTCGAAGCCCCGAGGCAAGGGCTCAGTCGACTCAAGCCTAGGTGGCCGATGGAGGACGCGACAGAGGCTCTGGCTCGGAGAAGATCTGAATCGTCAATGAAGCTTGATCTAACTGCCTTAATTTGGGCGAGAATCGATGACGAAGATTGAGAGAAGAGGGAAATCGGATGGCGGCTATGCGTCGAGCCCCTCCCTTTTGGTGTTCTTCCTCTGGTTATGAGGACCGTTGGATCAAGGTACGAGCCTTGATCCAATGGTGTCTGTTGCGTGAGGAGGGAGATTGAGGGCGATGGCGAAGGGAGGCAGTCAACCGTGAAGCGGAGGGAGGTGACGCCTGCAAAGCCCTTGGACGGTCGACACATGACCTGACCAAGGGCGCAACTCGGTGGAGATGTGGAGGATGGGGCTCGATGGATGCCTGGGTGATGGAGCTCGATGGGCCCCTCTGTCCTCCTATGTATCTGTAAATGAAGGTGGAGGAGGCTCGAGCTCAAAGCTCGACCCGGGTGTGATTAGCACGAGAGATAGGAAGGCGATGTCCTTCGCGATGGTGGCGGAGAAGGTGCGAAACCTCAGCTTCGTTGAGCCGAGGGTGTGGAGGTTACGAGAGGTAGACCGGAATCAGAGGGATAGCGAAGATGAGGCGATCAGTCGGAGGTCGAATTGAAGGTAATGAGGATTGGTGTTGATTGAAGATGTTGTGTTGGATTCACACAAAAGAAGGCGAAGGAAAAGTAGCGGAAGAATGGTACCTGGAGGTGGTCGAGTATCACCTGATGCGTGGAGGAGCTATGGGCCCTCCTGGTAATCGCCTCAGCCGCGGTGAGTCGGCGAAGCTTGTCTGCAGCTCGAAGCAACTGCAGCAAGGTCGGAGCTCTGGCCTTTGATCGTGCCGAGAGGATCGATGATGCGCGGAGGAGCTGTTGTCACCAGGACCGCCGCCGAGCTCACGATGATGGCCGATAAAAGATGAGGTGGTGGAGGTTGTGCTTTATAGGCGGGGGGTAGGGTGGGTAACAACCAGTGAGATGAGGGCATTATGAGAGGAGGAGCGGGTGGCCGTAACGACCGGAGGAGGGAGAAGCGGGGGCGTTGGCAGGCGAAGGGCGAGCGATTCTGGGAAGGGGAGGGGGTGGGGGTCACGTGCGGAGCACGTGACCAGGTGGGGTGTGGCGGGTCACGTGCTCTGCACGTGACATAGAGAGGGCTGATGGGCGGGTGACACATGGCACGTCCAGGCGCTGCCCCGTGTCACAAAAAAAATTCAAAATTAAAAAGGAAAATAAAAAATAGAAAAGAAATAGAAGGAGATCTCAAATCGAAAAAATTCCTTCACAAAAATTGTTCGTCTCGACGAGATCTACAACTTTCATGAAGAAACTGGGAGCAAAAGAGATCATCTGTACAAAGTGGTATTTTTGGTGGTTCTCCTTGTGTATAGAAAACCGACATTACGGGGTTTTGTAATTGTTGGGAAAAATGAAAGAGATGTTTATTCCATAAGCCCTAGGTTCTCTTATATAGGAGAGTAGCCTATGGGTAAATTACATAAAGCATACAGCTGAAAATAAAATAACAGATAGACACAAAGAACACTAATATATATGTTAACACTCCCCCTCAAGATGGAGCATAGATATCAATCATGCTCAGCTTGGACGCACACTTATGGAATGGGCCTCGTAGTAGTGCCTTGGTGAATATATCTGCAGTTTGATTTTCTGAGGTAACATGAGATGTAGCAATGAACCCCTTCTGAATCATGTCACGTATGAAGTGACAGTCGACCTCAATATGCTTGGTCCGCTCATGGAATGCTGGATTGTTTGCAATGAATAAGGCTGCCTGATTGTCACATTCTAAGTTCATAGGAAGTGGTACATCTATACATAGATCTGTAAGCACAGCCTTCACCCACATCATCTCTGTGCTAGCCTGGGCCATAGCCCTATATTCAGATTCAGCACTAGATCTTGCTACCACCGTCTGTTTCTTGCTCCTCCATGAGATTAGAGAATCTCCAACGTAGACTGCAAACCCCGAGGTGGACTTCCTGTCCTTGGGACAACCTGCATAGTCTGCATCCGCACATGCTGAGATAGAAATCCCCTTGCCCTTCTTGATAGCAAACCTGCACCTGGAGATGATTTGAGGTATCTAAGTATCATATGTATGGCATCCATATGAACCTGACATGGTTGCTCCATGAACTGGCTCACACGACTCACTGCAAAGGATATATCAGGCCTAGTGATCGTGACATACAACAGTTTTCCTACCAGTTCTCTGTATCTTCTCCTATCCACCTCCTCTGTGTCATCATCATATAGCTTCATGCTGGGGTCCATTGGTGTCGTAGCAGGCCGACACCCAAGCATACCTGTTTCACTCAACAGGTCCGTAACATATTTTCTCTGCGACATTACTAGCCCATACAGATTTCTAGCGAATTCCAGCCCCAGAATGTATCTAAGGACTCCAAGATCCTTAGTGACAAATTCGCTCCCCAGCTTCTCTTTCGCCTGCTTTATGCCTTGCTCATCATCTCCTGTAATCAAGATGTCATCTACGTAAACCATAATTGCAATAATACCTCTTGAAGTCTTCTGTACAAACAAGGAATGATCAGCATTAGAGCGTTTGTATCCCTGTTTTTCAAAGAGGTCTGAGAGCTTCTGAAACCATGCTCTGGGGCTCTGCTTAAGGCATAGATAGCCTTATGGAGTCTGCACACCTTGGAACACTCCCCCTCAACAGCAAAACCTGGTGGCTGTTGCATATATATACTTCCTCCTGTAGGTCTCCATATAGGAACGCGTTCTTCATATCCAACTGATATAGCGGCCAATCTCGAGTGACTGCGACTGATAGCAAGATCCGTAGAGTAGAATGACGGGCTACTGGCGAGAATGTATCAAGGTAATCCACCCCGTATGTCTATGTAAAGCCACGTGCAACAAGGCGGGCCTTGTATCTGTCAATACTGCCATCTGCATTCTGCTTCACCGTAAATACCCACTTGCAGCTCACCGGGGTCACATCTGTAGGTATAGGAACTAGACTCCAAGTTCCCCTAGATTGAAGTGCTGCCATTTCTTCCTCCATTGCTAGACGCCATCTACTATCCTGCAGAGCATCTTGATAATTCCGTGGAATATCTACAGCTGACAAGGCCACCACAAAGTTCCTGAAGTCCCCAGATAGTCGCTCAAATGACACAGAAGCTGATAAAGGATATGTAACACAGCTCCTCTTCGATTTGCGTATAGCAATAGGAACATCTAAATCAGCTGCGTCCTCATCTGGCCCCTACAACGTATCCTGCTCAGAAATATCATTAGATCCATCAAAAGAAGTATCTTCAGTACATACCATAGACGAGCTAGGAGATGAGTCATGACCATGAGCTGGAGGAGGCCTGCGGGTATAATGGAATGGTAGTGGTGAAATGGGGATAGTACGTGGAGCTGGTGGTGGTGGTGGTTGTGGTGTTGGTGGTGATGTTGGAGGTGGTGGTGCCATATATATAGCATCGGAAGTCAGTGGAGGTAGTTGATGATCACTGAGGATGAAAAATACATTACGGATTCAAAAAATGTAACATCTGCACTGACCATATACAACCTACGCAAAGGATCAAAACACTTGTACCCCTTTTGAGTTCTGGAGTACCCAACAAACACACACTTGACAGCCCTAGGAGAGAGCTTGTCAGTACCAGGAGACAACTGGTGGACAAATGCAACTGAACCAAACACACGAGGAGTAAGGAAAAACATATCCCTACTAGGGTAGATAAGGGAAAAAGGAATCTGTTCATCCAAGACAGAGGACGGCATACGGTTAATTAGGTAACATGCTGTGAGAATCGCGTCACCCCAGTAAGAATAAGGAACATGACTCTGTATAAGAAGTGATCTTGTGACATCTAGTAGGTGGCGATGTTTCCTTTCAGCGATCCCATTTTGTTGAGAGGTATAAGCACATGATGTTTGATGGATAATCCCTTTTGAGGAGTAGTAGTTGGCTAGGACATGAGTGCACAGTTCTAGGGCATTATCACTTCTCACAAATTTCACAGATATGGCGAAAACATTTTGAATTTCATTCAGAAATGGATAATAATATTGCCTGCTTCAGATTTATTTTTCATCAAAAATACCCATGACACACGAGAGAAGTCATCCACAATAACTATATAAAATCTGTGTCCCTAATGATCAGGTACACGACTCGGACCCCAGACATCAATATGAAATAACTCAAGCTTGGAGTTACTACTCCGACCTGGACGACTGGGAAAGGTAGATCGGTGATGCTTTCCCAACTGACAAGCCTCACATTGGATAGATGTGTGAGAAAGACCCTGGGATAACACACGACACAACTTCTGAAGCGGTAGATGCCCAAAGCGCAGATGCCACAGCAGAGGAGATACTAGTCCAGTAGGAAGGGATGAGGTTCCAGCAAATGGAGTCTGGTTTAGGTGATAGAGGCCTCCTTGCTCATAGCCACGACAAATCACGTTTCCCGTACGGATGTCCTGAAAAATAAGAGAAGATGGATCAAAAATTGCCCGACATTGTAAATCCTTCGTAATCTGACTGATTGATAACAAATTCATTGAAAATCAGGTGCATGTAACACATTTTTGAGCTGCATAGAAGATGTCAGTCTAATCTCCCCCTGACCAGTGATGGGGGAATGCGTACCATTGGCAATGACCACTGTTCGGTCTGGTGGAATATGAGAATATCCTGTAAGTAAACTCTGATCGCCACATAGATGATGTGTAGTGCCCAATTCCATAATCCAAGGTAATGTATCTGATCTACTACTGGTAAATGCAAGTATGCTACCTGAGGCACTGGTAGACGCAGAGGCAGATGCAGCAGCATCAGATGGACTCTCAGTAGTAGGTGCTGGGCCAGATGGGGGAATAATGCCCCTTAGACGGGCAACTAGATCATCGAACCGCTGATCCAAAGTGGCAGCAGATGGAGGCTCTATCTGCTCAGCGACTCGTGCAGATGTAGGAAATCCATGCTTAGAGTAGCATGTGTCTTCATTGTGTCCGACGCGATGACAGTAGGTACATGTTGGCCGAGTGCAGCCTCCTCTACCACGAGGTCCACGTCCACGGGTCTGATGATAGGATCCACGACCCCTGTTGGCAGCCATGGCTGAAGCATTCTGATTCGTGGCCGTGGAAGGGACGGTGATGCGGCTCAGTCTATGAAAGGCTTCCTCCATGGGAGGAATAGTAGAATCGGCCAAAATCTGAGATCGTGCTGCCTCATATTCTGGATCAAGTGCAGCAAGGAACACGCCCACCATAGTCGCATTCCGATACGTCTTCTGTTGTTCTGGCGTGGCTGTCAGGGGCATGAAGCTGTATAGCTTCTCGAACATCCCTCGTAGAGATGTGTAGAGTGAATGTAGAGGGCGACCATTCTGCTTTACAGTGAATATATCATGCTGGAGTTGTAGAATCTTCGTCTGATTCTTCGCATGGGAGTATGTGGCCACCAGAATGTCCCACATGTCTTTGGCCGTCGGCTGATGTAAAATGTCATTGGCAATCTCGATCGCCAACGTTCCAGATAACCAAACTTTGGCGTATGCGTCATCGGCCTCCCACGAGGCATAGGCTCCAGTCTTCTCAGCAGGCTCTGCTTCGGTAAGAATGTGCTTCTTACCCGTTGACTTCATCATACTCATGAACTGCATCGCCCACAGTTCATAGTTTGTATTGTCTATCTTTACGATAGTCGCCGGACCACGAAATGCGCCCATGGATGGGATATCCGCCTTGCTTCTGACATACTGGAAACTGGAGACTGGAGCGATTGACTGAAGATAAGATTTGTCTACAATGACATAGACGGGTTTAGTTGCTTGTGTATACCTCAAACAACTAAACCCATGTAGTGGACGGTGTGCGCTTTAGGGCTTCGCACACGTTTAGGGCTCCTCGGTGCCCTCTGAACCTCACAGGCACACAAGATCAACCGGTCAGTCGTGCAGCGTGATGACAAGCGCACAGGAGCGCGTGAAGTTGCGCGCTAGGCGCACGCGGAAGCACTGACGTACGCGCACAGGCGCAGGCACGTGAAGATGCGCACAGGCACAGGCGCGTGAAGGTACGCACAGGAGCGTGAAAGCACTCGCGCGCAGGCGCGTGAAGGCACTCGCGCACAGTCGCGCGCTGGCGCAGACACTCGCGCACAGTCGCTCGCGCACAGTCGCGCACAGTCGCAGAGACACCGGCGGAGGCGCAGCGACGGGGCAGAGGCGCTGGCGGCGGCGCGGGCGATGAGAGAGAGGGGCTCGCGGGTGGGGTGGGGTAGGCTTAGGGTTTCGAGAACTCCGGTCTAGGACCGTCGCTCTGATGCCATGTTGGGAAAAATGAAAGAGATGTTTATTCCATAAGCCCTAGGCTCTTTTATATAGGAGAGTAGCCTATGGGTAAATTACATAAAGCATACAGCTGAAAATAAAAATAACAGATAGACACAAAGAACACTAATATATATGTTAACAGTAATTTTTTGTGTTTTTTAAAGAGGATAAAAATCTAGAAAAAAAGTCGATAAAATAAAAGACACTTAATTTCACATTATTCTAATTTTTTCAATTTTTAATAAATAAGAAAAAAAGGAAAATAAAATAGAAGTATGAAATAAGAGATTTTTGTAGACTCACATTGGTTGCTTGGACACAATCAGTTTCTTTGATTTAGATTTGGATTTTTACGCTGCTTGATAAAACTTTCATCAAAGAACACAAATGAAGAAGAAATAAAATCAAACGGGTTAATTATGTTCATAAAATCTTAGGTTAAAAATTACAAAAAGATAAAATGTGCTAAAGAAGCCCAAAACCCAACTTTCACATATGAGCTCTGAATTTTATGAAATTGATCTTGTTGTGAAGGTATTTGGAAATGGAGTACTTTAAAAGTGAGTAGACCAAAATCGGACTTTAAAAGTGAGTAGACCAAAAATCGGACACTGTATGAGGAAGATATGCACGTTTTAGTCTATCTGATGTGAAATTATGTTCTGGGTTTATTTGTCACTTATTTGAGTTAGCATTTTATTGTATTTTTTATTTATTCTTGTTAGCATTATCTACACTATGGAGGTGGTTTTAGGTCAATCGGAGTTAGGATGAATTAATTAAAAATTAGGAAAGTTAGATGCTTTTTAGGTCAACTTCCATAGGGATTTTTAGTTCTTTATTTTATGCAACTATGCATGATGAAATGCGAATATTATTTATACATGTATGGATGCTAATGATGCTATATTGATGATTAAATGCATATGATTTTTGTAGAACAGAGCCTAATTGACCAATTTTAGCATGTTAATATGAGATTCATTTAGTCATCACCAATAATCATCATGTCATCCATATAAATAAGAAGTATCACAGTGCCAGAAGACCTTCATCTGACAAACACATAATAATTAGTTTTCGTCTTGTAGAAATCTATAGAGCTGATCTCAGAGTTAAGTATATCAAACCATGCTCATTGACTCTATTATGGAATCGGCATACGTATTTCCCCTCGATGGAGTAATTCAGCAGCTGCAACATGTAAACCTTCTCCTCGAGGTCACCATAGAGGAATGCATTCTTCGCATCAAGTTGAAAAGGGCCAATTTTTGTTGACAACAATGGAGATATTAGTATGGATTGACCCCATCCTAGCTACTAGGGAGAATTTCTTAAAGTAGTTGATACTGTATATCTGAGTGAAGCCTTTGCAACAAGTTTGGCCTTTACTATGTTAATTGAGCAATCTGGAGACTATTTGGTCATAAAGATTTATTTGCAGGCATCATGCTATATGCCTATAAGACAAGGCATAAGATCCCACGTGCCCCTAGAGGTAAGCGCATACATCTTCTCATCCATAACCTTTTTCCAGCCATGGTCCTGAATTGCACTATGATGATCATGGGGAACTATGATTGCCATGAGAGCATCTATAAATCTCGTGGTTACAACTGTATAGAATATCAGTGGAAGTAAAATGTGACAAGGGATGTAGAGTACACTACCTTTTTGGTTTCCACAGTGTAACATGGAGTTCTGAGGGAGCATTCGGATTTGCAATTGTGGTGTGGGACTACTTGAAGTCGCATCATCCTGCAAATAATGAACATGTAAGGAACCGAGTCAGACTGAACAATGTGTTTCCTTTTGTAGATAATGAGAGGTGGCGGGAGCTTTAAGGGAATGTCACGAACAGACTAAGTAAAGTAATTAGTATGTTCAAAGAAACGGACATCAACAGATATGTAATAAGGATAACTAGTGGGATCGTAGTACCTTCCAAGGAAAACACACTTAATTGCACGAGGGTACACTTTATCTGTAGTATGAAAGTTGTGAACAAAAGCAGTGCAACCAAAGATTCTTAAGGAGAGAGGAAAGGGTTTCTCATTTTCATATAAGAGGGCAAAAGGAATTACCGCATTGAGAGCTGAAGAGGATACCCAATTTATAAGGTATGTAACAATAAGAACAACATCCCCCCAATAGATTTTTGGAACCTTCATGTAAGTAAGAAGAATACGAGCAATGTCTGGAAGGTGTCAAAGTTTCCTTTCGGCCACCCCATTTTTCTGGGACGTATACATACAAGAGGTCTAGTAAATAGTACCTTGAGTGGCAAAGAAAATGGTCAAGTTATGTTGAGTGAATTCAACAACATTGTCTGTCTTGAAAGTCTAAATAGAAGCAGAGAATGAAGTCTTTATAAACTGAAAGGACTTGACAATGGTATTAATATCTGATTGTTCCTTTATTAAATAGACCCAAGAAGATATGTTAGAATCATCCACAAAAACATAAAAGTATTTATGACCTACATTATGAACCGAACAATGTCCCCAAATGTCGCAATGGACTAAAAGAAGGCAATGACTGACGAGGTCGATTATCTTTACCTAACTAACATTTTTCACATTCAAACGACTTCAATGATGACAGCTCGGGATACATATGAGAAAGAGCTTGAGTAGAGAGATGACCAAGGTGTAAATGCCATAGGAATGGGCCAGTAGACACAAAAATGACACTGCCAAATGTGGAATCAACATGGATATCAAGATAGTATAGGTCGTTCTCATGCCTGCATTAACAATATGCATCATCCGGATGCCTTGAAAGTAGCAATAAAACTCGTCAAAAAACACTTGACAATTCAGTTCAATACATAATTTATGAATAGTTAGAAGGCTCAAAGGAAAGTCAGGGGCATAGAAAAGGCCAAAGAGGTTATGTTTGTAGGAAAACTCTATTTAGTCCCAATTGTGGTAATATGCAAACGTACACTATTGGCTAGGTGAACCAGCTTCACAGTGGAAGAGGGTTCAGAGGAGGTCAGTATACTACCTTCTTCGGTCAAGCAAATAGATGCACCGGAGTCAATAATCCATGTAGGCATTGGGGCAAAGGCAGAGTTGGTTACTATAGCTGAGATGGTAGCTAGATTTGCAGTAGGGATGTTCTCACTGGTAGAAGAGTTCTGCAATAAATGTATCCATTGGGAGTAGTCTATGGTGGAGAGTTAGACTGTTGGTCCACTGGAGTACTAATCAGATGATGTCTTTGTCACAATCACATCATAGTCAGATGAGGATGCGACATTGACGTGTGGTGTCATGTCAAAACTTCTCCCAACACATCTCATATGGGTGATTGAATCGCTAATAGTGAACACATTACATACAACTACATCCAGAGTTATAGCTATGACCTCTACGGAAATTGCAACAGACGCCTCTTCTAATGGAGCCAAGGAATCCAGAGTTCTCCACATGCTGCGAAGGAGTACGACCAGTTGAAGTCTCAAGCTGCTGTAGACGGTCAAAGTCAAAGATGACTATTTCATAATATAGATGTAAGGAACTAGTCCTTCACAGTCTGATAGCGAGGATGAAGTCCATAAAGAAATCTGTAGACTTGCCTCTTAGATCTTTCCGTCACTTGTTTGGGACAACAAGCTAACCGATAGATGGAAAGTTCCTCATAGAGGATGATGATATGTCGATAGTATTCTATATGGGTGGCCTCTCACTAAGATGCGGACCAAATCCACATGCGGATATCAACAAGACGTGCCTTAGTAATCTACGGAGAATAGGTTTGTGTCAGTTCTTCCCTTATGTCCTTTATGGTGTCCTTGTACTGGAGGATTGTTGCAATGTGAGACTCAATGCTGTTGATTATCCATGTCATGACCTAATAGTTGACCTCAAGTCAGGACCCGTAGTCTTTGTCTATCTCTTTCAAAGGTTCCTGTGTCAGGATAGATATTTTTCTCTAACTGTTGATGAACACCTTGAAGGCCTGAAACCAGAGCCATAGTTTTCTATGTCCTTGAGTTTGATAGAGGTCCACTATACCATCATAGTAGATGTAGAATATATGGGTTTGGTCTCGGTGGGAGTCATTGTCGTCGAGAGGAGTCAATGCAGTTATTGAGTTCATTAAATCACACAACATAAGAGAGATGGGATATCAACCATACATGTCCGCACATGACGGAGAGGGTCGCATGATGTACGAGAGGTACAAGGAGTCATACAGAAGGGTGTATGATAATGGAGGGGTGCATGTCAGTGGAGAGTTCGTTGGGGGCACATGAAGTGCGCTGAAACACGACTTGTTGATGCATGAAGTGCATTGAAGGGTGTGCAGGTGGCGCATGGTGCATGCTAGATGCCGCTCAAGAGAGTTGGGGCGGCCCTAGAGGTGGTGGGAATCCCAACCAATAGTGGCAGAGGATGAAGGTGCCACTCGAAGGGGTCCTAGCAGCGATGATAGCTCATGATTGTGTCATGCACCACCATAGAGGGCCTCTGCGATGATCATACGCACCACATGAAGAGGTTCTTGTGTGGGAAGCCCTAGTGGTAAGGGTTCCCTAGGGGCCAAGGGAACTGGGTTGCAGAGGCCTGGTGATCGTTGCAGATTGACGGTTAGAGGTGCCACATGAGAGGAAGGGGATCCAACGTCTTGATGAGGGGCTGGCGATTGTTGTAGGAGATTTGGTAAGGGCTCTAGTCTAGGACCGCTGCGTTGATACCATGTGGAGAAAAGTTGAGGATGAATTGAATTATATATTCAATGGATATGAGGTTTCTTATATAGCATGAAACCCTAGAGTCCAAGAGGTGATAGTTACATAAGAGACCTTGAAGGGTTACAAATAGGATTACAACTCAAATAATAAAACGAAGATAAATAATCAAATAACTTCTACAATAATGAAATGTTATTGTTAGAGTTATTATACTTGCAATTATGTTTGTAACCCTTCGGGTTCCGTAACCCATCGGGGGTATTTATATAATTTTCCTTTTGTACTCTCTAGGGTTTTCTCTCTATATAAGAGACCCTAGCCCTATGGAATAGATATCTCATTCGTCTCTCTTCTCCACATGGTATCAGAGCAACGGTCCTAGACCGGGGTTCTGACCTAAAATTCCCACCGCCACCTTCAAGTCTCGCAAAAGCCTGCACGGGCCCTCTTCCCCGAAATAGGGCCCCGCGCAAGGTCATCCAATCGCCTCCAGTGCAGCAGCTCGACCCCAAAGGAGCATCTCCAACACCTACCAGTGCTGCTGGAACCACCTACGGAGGCTCTCCAATGCCACCAGGAGGTCACAACCCTCCCGCTAGCGTTGCCCGACGCTTCTAGGAATCCAAATCTGTTGTTCATTAGGATTTTCGGCCTTTCTTCAAGGGCAAGCGTGAGTTCTAGGGCATTTTCTAGCCCTTTCATGCATCCTTAGTTGATCACAATATCTTCTTTCTATTTTAAGATCACCATGGTGCATTCTTCGACCGAGACAAAGCCCTTGGCCACGAATATTATGGCACAAGGCACTACTATCAAACTCAAGGGCACAGAAAAATTATATGCTCTGGTCTCGATCTTTTATGGTGTTCATTGGTGGTCAGAGGAAACTCTACATTCTAACTAAAGATCCTTTAGATGAAAAGGATCAAAAGTATGACAACTGGCAGACTGACAATTACTTGATTATCAACTGGATGACCAACAGTGTTGAGGCTCACATTGCCTCAAATATTCTTTACAAAAATACAGCTAAGGAAATGTGGGAGGATCTCGAGCAAACATACTCCCAGAAGAAGACAAAGTCACGCCTTGCAGAGCGAATCTGGTCGACAACTCAGGGTGATTCCACCCTCATCGAGTACTACAGGCATCTCTCCAGCCTATATGAGGAGCTTGCAATATTCCAGCTCTCATGTTGCACCAAACAGATACAAGAGCGTTTTGACTGGCAGGTATACCGCTTTCTTGATGGCTTGCATTCTAGATACCATGCGACAAAGGAGCAATTTCTTATATCAGACACACTGCCAATAATGAAGGCCATCTTTGGCCGACTTGAGAAACTCGAGACATCGGTTGCCCGACCTCCCGTCTTACTTTCAACAGAGAACTTTGCACACATCGTCTCATCTGGGCGAGGAGGCAGATACGACTTACGAGAAGGACGCGGTCGTGATCCAAGTCGTAGCCGTGGACGGGAATCTGGACGAGGCCGTGACTTTGGCCGTGGCCGTGGGCGAGACTCTACTGCCCCATGTACTCACTGTGGTAGGTGGAACCACCCGACTGCACGATGCTGGCAGAAGTTTGGCGTACCTTCTTATCGCACCAATAATGCCTATGAGGATGCCAATGATGTGCAATAAGTATCGCCTACAACAACCTCCAGTGGTAAGACTGTTCATCTTAATGACGCAGATTACTCCCGCACGATGTAGATCCTTCAGACTCCAGGGCCTACTACCACTGCTGCTCTGGCTACTCCTTCGGGTACAATAGCCAACTCTGCTGTCATTCCTGCTCCAACTTGGATTATTGATTTCGGTGCCTCTACTCATCTCACCGGAGAAGGTAGTCTGCTTACCTCTTCCGTACCATCTACCTCTGTGAAGTTAGTTCGAGTCGCTAATGGGATTCAATCACCGATTACTACTGTCGGAACTATGGAATTCTCTTCCAAGCTCCGACTTTCTAGGGTTCACTGTGCTCCCGATTTCCCTCTTAGCTTGCTATCAGTTCACAAGCTTTGTGTTGAGCTTCATTGCCATGTGATATTTGATGAGTCTTGTTGTTATTTTCAGGACATTCGGACGAGACAGATTTTTGGTGGGGGTCATGAGAAGAACGACCTATATTATCTTGACATACCCTCGGATTCCAATTTTGTTGGTGTTGTGTCCATCTCTGAAGATCCGCTTCTATGGCATCTGCCCATTGGGCATCCCTCTGCCAAGGCCATCTCTATGATGTTTCCTGAACTCTCTGCTCTGAAGCTCTTTCAGTGCGAGGCGTTTGAGTTCGGGAAACACCATCGAGCTTCGTTTCCTGTTCGTACGGAGTCTCGTAGTACTGCTGCTTTTCATCTTGTTCATTGTGATGTTTGGGGGCCTTGTCCAATCTGCACACTAAGTGGTCATCGCTATTTTATAGTTTTCGTTGATGATTATAGTCGATCTTTATGGGTATATCTATTAAAGGAGCGTTCGGAGATTAATCGAATTGTCAGAAATTTCTTTCAGTATGTTTAAACCTTCTTTTCTAGCATTGTTAAGATCATTCGTACTGACAGTTCTTTTGAGTTAACCCAACAAGACTTGACCACTTTCTTTGCGTCCCAAGGAACTGTCCACCAAACATCATGTCCATATACCTCACAACAAAATGATATAGCTGAGAGGAATCTCCGACACTTGCTAAATGTTGCCAGATCTCTTCTTAGTCAAATGAGTGTTCTTAAACATTATTGAGGAGATGCTATCCTTACTGCAATTTATCTCATCAACCATGTTCCTTCGTCTGTTCTAGAAGGAGCAACTCCATTTTCCTTAACACTACCGAGTCTTCTTTTCCCATAAATCTGCGATTTTTTTTGTTGCATTGTCTTTGTTCATAACTTTCATGCAGCTAACAAATTATCCTCTTGTGCCATCAAATGTGTCTTTCTTAGGTACTCTCGTACCCAAGAAAGCTATAGTTGTTATGATCATGTTGGGCGTCGATACTATGTGTCTGCTGATGTCACTTTCTTTGAGCAAACAAGTTATTTCACACAGACTGTGAGTGACATTCCTCTGGACCTCCCTCATCCACTAATCGTCTATACTCGCCAGCGTACCTCTATACCTTCTACACTAGTGTCTGTACGACTGTACCATTGCATATCCCTTTTATGCAGGATGATATGACCACTTCGAGTGCTCCCACCACTGCTGCCCCGGATGTACCCGAGGAGCTTCCTATAGCTCTACGCAAGCAAAAAAAGGCAATGTGCATATCACCCCATGTCACATTTTACTTCTACAGATGGTTTATCTAGCTGTGACAAGAGATTTGTAGATGCTCTGAATGCAATTTCTGTTCCAAGAGATCATTTCAGTGCAATGCAGGATCATGGTTGACGACAAGCCATGGATGAGGAGATGGATGCACTTACCTCTCGGGGCACGTGGGATCTTGTGCCGTGCCCCCAGAGTTCGCCCTGTGGCTTGTCGATGGGTCTTCACGACGAAACAGTCACCTGATGGTTTCATTGACAGGTTGAAAGCCAGACTTATTGCCAAAGGTTTCTCACAAACCTTTGGAGTTGATTATTTTGAGACCTCGCCCGTTGCCAGAATGGGGTCGATACGTACCATTCTATTTGTTGCTACCAACAAGGCTTGACCTATTTATCAACTTGATGTGAATAACACCTTTCATTATGATGATCTTGAGGAGGAGGTCTACATGACGCAACCGCTGGGGTATGTAGTCGAGGGGGGGCATGTATGTCGACTATGCAAGGCCAGTTATGGCCTGAAGCAGAGCCCCAGGGCATGGTTTTGACAGGCTCACTACGGAGATCAACACAATTGGTTTTCAGAGGACAACATCTGACTATTCTGTCTTTGTTAGACGACGATCTACTGGTATAATCATTCTTGCTGTCTATGTTGATGATATGGTTGTCACGGGAGATGATGTAGACGACATTCAGGAGACCAAGACCTTCCTCCAGAAGGTTTTTGTCACGAAAGACCTTGGTCAACTTCATTATTTTCTTGGCATCGAGGTAATACGCACTATGGAGGGGCTCCATCTTTCACAGAGGAAGTATTGCCTCGATATTCTGACTGAGGCAAGACTACTTGGATGCAAGCCATCTGGCATCCCTGCAGAAGTAAGAAAATATTCAGCATTTACAGATCCACCTTTTGAGGATGCAATGCAACACAATACATAAGCTTAGTGGGAAAAATACTCTATCTTACTGTTACTAGGCCAGATATATCATATGCTGTGAGCAGATCCAATCAACATATGGAGAAGCCTCTTTACAGTCATTGGTAGGATGTTCTTTTGATCCTTCGATATTTGAAGGAATCTCCAGTACGTGGACTTTTTTATGGGGTGAATGGGCACACTAATATCTCCGCCTATACAGATTCTGACTATGCTAGCTCTCCGGAGGACCATCGATCCACTATAGGATACGCCATATTTGTTGGGGATAACCTTGTCACTTGGCGAAGCAAGAAGTAAACAGTGGTCTCCAGATCTAGTGCGGAAGCAGAATACAGGGCAATGGCTCAGGCCACCTGTGAGATCACATGGCTTGTCTCTTTCCTAACAGAACTTGGCATGTCAGTCACCACTCTTGTACCCTTATACTACGACAACAACTCTGCCACGTACATCGCCACCAATCCAGTTTTCCATGAGCGGACAAAACACATTGAAGTTGAATGCCATTTCATTCGTGATGCAGTACGAGGAAGACAAATCAGCACTCTCACACATCTCCACTGAACTTCAACTCACAGACATCTTCACGAAGGCTCTTCCAAGGAAGTGCCTCATGTACTTAGTATCCAAGTTGGGCATGATCAACTGATATGCTCCAACTTGAGGGGGAGTGTTAGAGTTATTATACTTACAATTATGTTTGTAATCCTTCGGGTTCTGTAATTCTTTACCCTTCGGGTTCCGTAACCCCTCAGGGGTATTTATGTAATTTTCCTTTTGTACTCTCTAGGGTTTTCTATCTATATAAGAGACACTAGCTCTGTGGAATGGATATCTCATTCGTCTCTCTTCTTCACAGTTATAACTTGCAAGGTGCTTGCACCTGGCACTCTCCATAATGGTACAAGTCATAGAAAAGAGTTTAATTCAAACTTATCACCATGATCACCAACGTATCGACACCTTAAAACCGTGCGTCAACATATCTGAAAGCACGGATGCACGATGATCTCTGATTACGTGCCAAGACGGGTTAATGAGCAAGCTCTTCTCATATTGCTCTCTTTCTCTCCTTGATTTCTCTGTTGGTTGGATGACTTTGGATGAGGAGCCAATGGTTCTTATAGGAATGGACATGAGAGAATGTGGAATCATGAAGTCCTAAATCCGCAGGATTGCGATCAGAGCACTCCTATTCAGAAAAGGTATTTCCTCTCCTTATCAAATAAGGACCCATTGCAATTAGGACTAATCATTGTCCTATTAAGAGTTGAATTGTCACAAGGATGGAACCCACCCAACACATTCCTCTGATCCACCAATTCACGAGACGATAAAATCATATTGCGTATACCAAGGAGAAAAATGCAACTTGATCAACCAACACACAGTCTAAACTTTTACCCTGGAAACTATCATGTAATCTCTCATTTAGCACGTAACTAACTATAACTGGGTATAGCATTGGAATACAAATTCTGCAACTAATGGAATTGATAAGATTCATTTTAGTTATTTTTGTGATTCCAATTGGATCATGCTCGCTTCAGGCACGATCAACTTAGAAACAGAGTATTCAATTTTCGTGTTTGTGTGTTTGTTGTGCCTTTTGTTATTTATTTTTTATTAGATTGGGTTGGTTACATTCTTGCAGCACAAAAACCAAATTGTGAACATGGAATTATGGAATGAAGCCCGCACATATGGGGATGTTCAATTGATGCCTTTTGTAGATTATTACCATCTCATCACCTGGAAAACTCTAGCTATATGCATATATGGTGTAAGTGAGCTGCTTCACCAAGAGTTAATTGCCTTTTTTTATAAAGGTCATCACGTGTTTACATAATATCATTTATTCATCTCACTCCTACATGCAGACAGACTTTATTTCCGCCAAATACTTAATGAAAACAGATGATGATGCATTTGTTCGAGTGGATGAGATGATTCTCTCATTAAGCAACTTAAATATATCTCGTGGATTGCTCTATGGTCTCATTACATCAGATGCACAACCACATCGTGATCCTGATAGCAAGTGGTACATCAGTGTTGAGGTATGCAATTTCAGTAGTTACTGTTTTACTTCACTGTTTGATAAAAAAAGTGATGATTGCATAACTAGCTTGTAATTCTTTTCGTTTCTCCTTTCTAATTCAGTTGGAAGGCAAAAGGAAAAAAAGATAAATCGAGTGGATTTATAGTTAATGTGTAGTGGGTATGACCTTATACATTTGTATTATCGATTTTGTCAAAATAGATACAATAGGCTGGATGTTGATTTTCTTTACATACAACAACAACAAAGCCTTTTCCCACATTAAGTAGGATCGACTACATGGATTCTGTTGAGATATTTGCTATCTTTCTTACCATTTTCTTATTCTCTATTTATTGTATCTTTATGTAATTTGCCCAATTGGTTCCTCTCCTATATAAGAGAACCCAAGGGCCTCTCATAAATGCAATTTCATTCATTTTCCTTTCACATGGTATCGGAGCGACGATCCTAGACCGGAGTTCCCTTACCAAACCCTAGCCCTACCCCGCCCCCTCCCCCAGGCCACCGTCGCAGCCGCCGACCCCTCCTGCTGCAGCCCATGCCGCTTCCAGGCTGCCCGAGCCACAACCCAGGCTGCTGCTCGGCGCCTCCGCCCGACCACCTCCGATCGCCGCCAAGGGCACAACCAAGCCCTTCCGGTCGGCCCTAGGCTGCCCAACCCCCCCGGCCTCTCGGGAAGCCGCTGACTCTCTCGTGCATCTCTGTGTACCCCTAGGGCTCGATTTGCAGTTCGATTCGGTTTGATTTTGACCGAAGAACGTGATTTTAGACCTATAAATCGTGTTTTTCGACCCTAGAGAGTATCAAAAATTGATGAGGATGGTTGTATGAGTATACACATACAAGCAATCCTCCGTATAATCATGTAGACTTGTTCATATCGGTCTATTCCGCAGTTGAGTTCCGTTCGTTTATCCGTAATATCAGAGAATAAGGGAGATATTTTTCGTCCGGAGCCTTCAAGGGTCCAGCTCCCCTCGTTAAGATGGATGGGACCAACTATGACTTGTGGTCCATGCAGTTTCTCACGCTCATTCAGTGCAACAACAAAAAGCATATCTTGACAGATCCAAAGCTAATGGATAATACTGGGGCAAATTTTTCTTGAAGCAAGATGACGCGTATGTGCGTGTTTGGCTTTGTGGGAACCTCACCACAGAAATAGCCAATGATAAGGTGACATGTGATATTTTGCTATGCTCAAGCGAAGAATGAGGCCAAGATTCTTCAGCTACAGTTCGATATCTACAATGCCAAGCAGAATGGCCGTCCTCTGCACGTGTACTACTCTTCTCTCCGTGGCATGTTCGAGAAGCTTCATAGCTACATGCCTATTATGACATATACTGAGCAGCAGAAGATGTATAGGAACTCCACAATGGTTGGAGACTTCATGGTTGGACTTGATATAGGGTATGATGCTGCACACACTTAGCTCCTTACTGGAACTACCATACCTCTCATAGAGGAGGCCTATAGCCGTCTCAGTCGGATTATCATACCTCCTACAACCACTTATACGCCCTCTTCAGCGATGGCCGCTTCTCGTGGTCGAGGAGGGACGATCCAGTCCATAGGATGCACACCTTGTGGCAGAGGCGGTGGACACCAGCGTGGCCCTTGAACTTACTGTCGTAATCCTGGACATGTAGAGGATGCATGCTATTAGAAGCATGGATATCTTGCTTTTGGACGAGTAACGGAATAGATTTTATCTTCAGAGATTCCAACTTCCCATGCCGATCCTCGCTTGGATGATTTAATCTCTCGTATTCGGGAGATCATGACCCCTCCTGTTGGCACCACCACTACAGATACCACAACCGCAGCTAGATCCTCTTCGAGTTCCTCAGGTATCGTCGATGCTTTTATTGGTAGTCCTCGTGCATACATGACAGAGTAGATTATGGATTCTGGTGCTTCTCACCACCTGTGTAGAGACAGAGCGCAGCTGAGGTCTATAGGACCATACCGCCTGGCAGATGGGTTGTCATTGCTAATGGAGACCACTTACCCGTTACAAGACAGGAGGAGGTGCATTTGACACTGTCCATGTGGCTTTAGAATGTTTTATATGCTCTTGACTTTCAGATGATTTACTTGTTTTTAGTCAGATTACGAAAGATTTGCATTATCGTGCCATCTCTGATTCTTCGTCTCTTGTATTTCAGGACATGCTTATGGGCATGGTGATTGTCTGTGGCAGAGGGCAGCGGGGACTTTACAAACCGGTCCAACGTCATCATGCTAGTATTTCTACTATACCTACTGGACCAGTCTCTCCATATCTGTGGCACCTTCGTTTGGTCCACCTTCCTATGTAGAAATTATGTCATGTTCTCCCTCAGATTTCTACGAGATCCTCCTTTAGTGTAAGGCATGCCATCTTGAAAAACACCGCCGTTCCTCCTTTTTATCCCATCAGAGTCGGAGTAGTTCTCAATTATTTGAGTTTTTTCATTTAGACATTTGGGATCCGAGTCGTGTTCCTGATCACCAGGGACATCGTTTTTATCTAGGTACGATCGATGATTTTTCTAGATTTTCCAGGGTCTTTTTATTGAAGAATAAGTCTGAGGCTGGATCTATGATCAAATATTTTATTAATGAGATAAAGAACATCTTTTCTACCAATGTCAAATGTCTTCGTTCTAATAATGCCTTACAATTTTGCACCTTACAGCTCTCTGAATTTCTTAGATCTCTTGGCATTGTTCACCAGACCTCGTGTGCTTATACTTTACAGCAGAACAGTGTTGCCGAGCGCAAACATCGTCACTTACTTGATGTGACCAGAACCTTGTTGATACAGAGTCGTGCTCCTCACGCTTATTGGGGTGATGCTGTCCTTACTGCTTGCTATCTGATGAACCACATGCCTTCGTTTGTGTTGGGAAAGAAGATTCCTTTCTCGATTGCATTTCTCGAGAAGGATCTTTTCTCTCTTATACCTCGTGTGTTCGGATCTATTGCTTTTGTTCACGATGTCTCTCCAGGACGTGAGAAGCTCTCTCCCAGAGCTGTCAAGTGTGTTTTTGTTGGCTACTCTCATACCTAGAAGGCGTATCATTTCTTTGATCCACTAAGGCAGAAATACCATATCAGTGCTGACGTTACTTTCTTTGAGTCTGTTATGTATTTTTATCCTACATGTGACAGACTGTCCCCATCCGACTCTGACGATGAGATCTACATGCCTCCACATCCTACTACTGTTCCACCACTTCCCTCTACTCCTGCTCTACCACCACCTCCTCAGCCACCACCAGCACCTCCACCACCTACTCCTACCTTTACATCTGCTCCCGTGGTTCCAACTCCTACCGTGACTCAGTTTTTGTCATGTGTTTTTACTCACGTGCCTCGCTCGGTTCTCCCTGCTCACAGATCTTGCCCATCATCTAGCACGCTTCAGATATGTAATGAGCACATTGTTTCTATTGATCGCACTACTGAGTTGCCTGTGCAGCATAATTCCATACATGATGAGCAGGTGCCCTCTCTAGAAGGGAACTTACATGCTCAAGACTTGGCAGATGATCGTGATGTGCCAATTGCTCTGCAAAAGCATAAACGTACGTGTGCTACTTATCCTCTTGCAGCCTGTGTTTCCTTGAGCAGTCTGTCGAAGGTATTTATGAGGTTTACCTTGACACTATCAGCTGTGGAGATACCACATGCATATCAGGAGGCTCTTCAGGACAGTCAGTAGAGGTTGGCCATGGAGGAGATGGTCGTGCTACAGTCACGCAGTACATGGAGTCTTGTTTCTGCTTCAGTTGACGCATCCGTTGTGGGTTGCAAATGGGAGTTCACTGTGAGACACCATACAGATGGCAATATGGAACGCTATAAGGCGAGATTTGTGGCACGTGGGTTCACCCATACATATGGGGTGGACTATCGGGATACTCTCTCCAGTTGCCAGACATTCTACTCCGCGTATTCTACTTTCTGTTGCTGTGACACGAGATTGGTCCCTTTACCAGCTTGATGTGAAGAATATCTTCCTCTACATTGATTTATAGGAGGTCTACATGCAGCAACCACCTCGGTTTGCTGCTGTCGGGGAGTGTCAAAAGGTTAGCATGCTTCATAAGGCTATCTATGGCCTTAAGTAGAGTACAATGGCATGGTTCCAGACAAGGCCTTAAATGTCGGTTTCGGTCACCATTTCGGTATCGACCAAAACAGAATTTCGATGGAATTTCGGTGGAATTTCGATCGAAATTTCGGTCATTTCGGTCATTTTTTGTACTAGCACCCCCATATTTCGGTCATTTCGGTCATTTCGATCAAATTTCAATTTCGACTGGATATCGATATTCGACAGAAATTCGACCGAATTTCGCTGAAATTCGAGGCCATGGTTCCAGAAGCTCTTGGACTTGATAGAGTAGCAAGGGTTTGTGAGATCGACTGCCGATCACTCTTTGTTTGTGCACAGGACCCAGAGATGTACTATTGTCATTCTTGTTTACATTGATGACATTATTGTTACAGGGGATGACGAGTAGAGCATTCAGGATGCCAAGGACTTCCTAGGTCAGCAGTTTGTAATCAAGTACCTTGGTAATTTATGTTACTTCCTTGGACTGGAGTTTGCCAGGAACTAGTGAGGTCTTGTGATGACCCAGAGGAAGTATATTACAAATCTTCTTTTAGAGACGTGCATGGCAGATTGCAGACCTGCAACTACTCCTATTGATTTGATCATGAAGTTCTATGATGATGACACTGAGGAGATTAACAAGAGGAGGTATACAGAGCTTGTTGGAAAGCTACTGTATGTGACTATTACCAGGCCCGACATATCCTTTTCCGTGAGCAAAGTGAGTCAGTTTGTGGAGCATCCCAAACAAACACATATGGATGCAGTCCATATGATTCTGAGGTATCGGAAGACATCACCAAGTATTAGACTTCTTTTCAGTAGACTGACGAGTCCGGATACCGCTTAGTTAAGGAGTTGTTTTTATCTTGTTCGTGAAAATAATTAATGTGTTCGTTGTAGGCGACGATCGGAAACGGTCAAGAAATAACCACAAATTTTTAATCGATTTTAATCAAGTGGTTTTTATGTTTATTTTACTTGGGCAAGTCCCAAGGTCGATCACAAGGAGGCAAAGGAACAACCTAGAATTATGTCTATCCAATTTTGTGTTTGGTTTTCGATGCGGGTTTTTTTAGAATTTTTCAATGCAATGAGTGATGCGAAATGCAATTTCGGCCTATTTTAGGGACTAAAATGTGAAACTCAATCAAACGATGTCCGGAAAATATGAAATTTGGCCACAATGTAAATAATGATGAAATGAATGCACTATGAATTTTTTGGAATTTTTGGGTGCAAAATGAATTTTTTTATGAATTTTTAAATGCAAACAAAATGATTTTCAATATTTAATTTTAATAAATATTAAACCTACTTATTTTCAAGAAATAAAATTATCTAAGATCTATCACGAGGTGATGGATCTCAGAAAAATCCTAAACCTTGAAAATGTAGGGTCTAATACCTATTACAAATTAAATACTAAAATATGCAAAATGATTTTTATAGAGCTAATTTATGCATGCAAATGCAAATATTTTTGGGTACAACGTCAATCAAAATCAACTCTACAGTCTGAGATTTTTCGGGGATTTTAGAGCACCGGTTAATCAATTACAAAATTTAGAGCACAAATTGGGTAAACTTCGCAATTTTCTACAGAATAATTGATTATTAATTAACCATTAATCATAAAAATATCCACACTATGTCAAAATGTAGAGAGTTGAGTGAGGAACATTATGCAATTTTTGGATAAAAAAATAATGTACTGTAGAGGTCCAAAATAAAGGGAGAACACAGGGGTACAAATGTAAATATAATAAATAAAATAAATAAGAAAAGTGCAGTGGGGGCCTAAGTGCAATTACCTAGATTATGGAGGGCGTGAATGCAAATTTTTCAGAGTGTCACGTGCGTTGCACGTGACCTCTAGCTGGAGGGATATGACGGCAATATGAGGGATATTGGGGGGGGGGGTGTCTGCGCAAGTTTCCCACGGTCACGTGCTAAGCACGTGACCTGGGGTGCTGACGCAAGCCTGACGTACCCCCCGGGCGCACGTGCCTCGCACGTGTGCGGGGGGTCTCGGGTCGGAGCTCCGGCGCGCGGTGGATGGAGGCGTAGGCGGTGGCTGGCCGGTGGGCTGCTGCTGGTGGAGACTGGCGGAGGGGCTCAGCCGAGGCTTGCCGACCAAGGTGGTGGCGAAGGCGGACTGCAGTGGGGCACCTGTAGTGGCCGGTGGCGACGTAAGTTGGTGGATCGGCCACGGCGGTTGCGAGGCCCTTTGGTTGAGGCGGAGCGGCTCCTGGAAGATGGAGTCGAGGTCGGTGGCACGACGAAGTTGAAGCTGGTGGCGATGACGTCGGTCGGAGGCGGCGTAGTCGTGGAGGTGGTCGGAGCGGTGTTGCAGGTGGTCGGTGAAGATAAGGCCGTAACGTCGAAGGTGGAGGAGCGGCAATTGTCGGCAGAGTTGTCGTAGTCGATGGTCGATGGCGGTTGTTGATGAAGACCGTAGTCGATGGTTAATGGAGTGGCGTTGTCGATGATTGGCTCGACGATGAACGGAGCAGAGGCAGAGACGGCGGAGCTCGCCGTGGGCTGCGACGGCCACTGGGGATGTAGCCGGACCTCGCCGGAGATGGAGGGCCTCGTGGCGCTGTCACCGCCCGGAGGGGAAGTTGAGGTGCAGCCGGCGGATGCGGGGATAGGGAAGGGTTGGAGATCTTTTATAGGTCGAGGATAGGCGGCTGGTGAGGGAAGCGAGGCTCGTGGGGGTGGTTGTTGGCGAAGATGGCGGAGGTAGTTGGGGAAGACGACGGCCATACGTCGTTCGATCAAGCGAGATCGAACGACCCCTGTGGCGACACGTGGAGGGTCAGGGGGGCAGGCGACGTACGTGCGGAGCACGTGCCTGGGAGGCACGTGCGGCGCACGTGCGTCCGTTAATATACTTTTTTTTATAAAAATGAATATTAAAACGCCCAAAAACCTCTGACATGTGGCGGTCTCTGGGGCTGCCACGTGTCAGCACCAGAAAAATCGAAACTAAAATCTTTTGTAAAATCAAAAAGAATTAGCAAATGACCTCGGATCGAAAAAGTTCCTTCACGAAAAATGCTCGTCTCGATGAGATCTACAACTTTCATGAAGACATCAAAGCCAAAATCGGTCAAATGTAAAAAGTGAATTTTTGGGGTATCCCATGTACATAGAATACCTTGATTTTTGGGATTTCTAAATTTTTTTGTCATTTTTAAACAAGATAAAAATCCGAAAAATATGGAGAAATCAAAGATAAATAAAAGCCATCTAAATCTATTTTTTTGGATTTTTATTAATAAAGAAAATATGTACATAAAATACGGATCGAAAAACCGCTAAAATACACAATGTACAAAAGAGGCCCAAAATCCAACTTTCACATACGAGCTCCGATTCATTTGAACTTGGTCTTGTTTTGAAGGTAATTGAATGTGCATTAGTTCAAAAGTGAGTAGGATCAAATCGGACACTTGATGGGGAAGATATGGGGCTTTTAGTCCGAAAATCCTGAAACTAGGGTTTGGGTTTTTGGTCCACTTAACAGGGTTAGTGATTTTTTTGTATTTTTTATTTATTCTTGTTAGTGATATGTACACAGTGGAGGTAGTTTTGGGTTATGCGGTGTTAGCATGGATGAGTTAAAAATCCAGGAAATCAGGCTATTTATAGGTCAACTGTGGCTTTGATTTTTGGCTTCTTATTTTGTGCAAAAATTAATGCTAAAATACAATTCTTATGAAAACATGCATGAATGCTAATTATGCAGATAGAGGCATAAATGATGTTGATTTTGAGGGATCTGAGCTTAATAAATGAGACTTAGAGTGATGAATCCGAGATTCATCAGTCGTGTCATTGACCTTCAGGGACACAGATTTTATCTTGTTGCAGTAGATGAGTTTTCCAGATTGTCTTGGGTTTTTCTTCTTAATAATAAGTCTAATGCTGGTCCTGTCATTCAGTCCTTTATTAATGAAATAAAGAATAATTTCTCTGCTAGAGTCAAGTACATACGGTCAGATAATTCTCTAGAATTTTGCAGTACTCAACTCTCTCAATTTCTTAAGTCCCATAGGATTGTTCATCAGACGTCTTGTGCATATACCTCCCAACAAAATGGAGTGGCTGAAAGAAAACATCGCCACGTTTTGGATGTGACCAGAACTCTCTTGATTCAGAGTCATGCTCCTCATTCCTATTGGGGAGATGCGGTTCTAACTGCCTGTTATCTAATCAATCGTATGCCTTCATCGACGTTAGGGGAAAAGATCCCGTTCTTGATTGCGTTTCCCGATACAGATCTTTTCTCCCTTACACCACGAGTCTTTGGGTTGGTTGCATTTGTTCATCGATTTGCTCCTGGTCTTGACAAGCTCTCTCCCAGGGCTGTTAAATGTGTGTTCGTGGGGTATTCCAAAATCCAAAAGGGATATCGTTGTTTTGACCCTGTTCGACGACAGTACTATGTCAGTGCTGATGTCACCTTCTTTAAGTCCATTATATATTTTTCTCCTACATGTGACAGACTTACTCCTTCAGAAAATGGAGAAGATATCTACATGCCTCCTCCGTCATTACCGTGTTCTCCTCCATCACTTCCATCACCACCACCATCACCTCCAGCGTTACCAACATCAGCATCACCGTCACCACCACCTCCACTGTCACCTACTTTCTTTCCTCAGGTCTACCAGCGACGACCCCCTGCTCCTGCGCCTCCTCCATCATCCAGCACGCCCGAGGTATGTACTGAGCATTTGAGTTCTTCAAATGGCATGGGTGATTTGCATGTTCAGACTGAGGTACAGGACGGCGATGATATCTCTACTCCTCATGTTGACGATCTAGATGTCCCTATTGCTCTTCGGCGGCAGAAACGTGCCAGGACAATGAACCCTAAATATGGGATGGATTTTGGTTCTCATGTTTCCTTGGAGCGTCTGTCCAAGGATTTCCAGCACTTTATTGTCAAGTTGTCAGCTATAGAGATACCACGGTCTTATCAGGAGGCACTATAGAGCAGTCAGTGGCGCTTAGTGATGGGGGAGGAAATGGCAGCGTTACGGTTGCGTGGTACGTGGAGTGTCGTCCATCCTCCACCAGGTGCGTCTGTAGTTGGCAGCAAGTGGGTTTTTACTGTGAAGCATCGGGCTGATGGTACAGTTGACCGATACAAGGCTAGGTTGGTTGCTCGTGGGTTCACTCAGACATATGGGGTGGACTATCAGGACACGTTTTCCCCAGTGGCACATCATTCTACCCTACGGATTCTTATTACAGTTGCTGTAGTACGAGATTGGCCTCTTTTTCAGTTGGATGTCAAGAATGCTTTCTTGTATGGTGATTTGCAGGAGGAGGTCTACATGCAGCAGCCACCTGGGTTTGCTACTGAGGGGGAGTCTAGTATGGTATGCTATCTTCATAAGGCTATATATGGCCTTAAGCAGAGTCCGAGGGTTTGGTTTCAGAAGCTCTCAGAATTGATTGAACAGAAGGGATTTGTCAGATCTACTGCAGATCATACTCTCTCTGTAAAGAGAAACCAGCAAGGTAGTGTGGTCATCTTGGTATATGTGGATGACATTGTTATCACTGGCAGTGATGAACATGGCATTCAAGCAGCTAAGGATTTCCTTGGACAACAGTTTGTCACCAAGGACCTGGGTACGCTCCGTTACTTCCTTGGATTAGAATTTGCACGAAAACGGCAAGGTATGGTTATGACACAGAGGAAGTATGTTACTGATCTGTTATCTGAGACAGGTATGACAGGATGTAGACCCGCTACTACTCCTATGGATCCTAATGTGAAGCTTTATGATGATGGGTCTATTGAGGTGGACAAGAGACGATACAGAGAACTAGTGGGGAAGTTGTTGTATGCTACTATTACCACGCCTGATATATTGTTTGCTGTGAGTAGGGTAAGTCAGCTCATGGAGCAACCCAGGCAGTCTCACATGGATGCAGTTTTTATGATCCTGAGATCTGAAGTCATCTTCAGGTGCAGGTCTTCTGTTTAGAAGAGATACATCTCTTTCAGTTACAGGATGTGCGGATGCAGATTATGCTGGGTGTCCTAATGACAGAAAGTCTACTTCAGGCTTTATTGTATTTGTTGGCAGCTCACTAGTATCATGGAAAAGCAAGAAATAAACCGTGGTTACTCGATCTAGTGCGGAATCAGAATATAGGGCAATGGCCCAAGGCAGTACCGAGATGATGTGGGTTAAATCAGTCCTGATTGATTTAACTATTGAAGTACCTCTACCTATGCATCTTAAATGTAATAATCAGACAGCGTTGTTTATAGCTAATAATCCGGCCTTTCATGAAAGGACAAAGCACATTGAAGTGGATTGTCACTATACTCGAGATCTGATCCAGAAGGGGCTCATTTCAACATCACATGTATCATCAGGAGATCAGATCGCAGATATGTTTACAAAGGCTCTTGCTAGAGGTCTTTTTCATAATTGTTGTTCCAAGCTGAGCATGATATATATATATATATATGTATATGCTCCAGCTTGAGGAGGAGTGTTGCGATATTTATATTATATATTTCTGTTGTCTTGTTTATGTTATTTACCCATAGAGCTTTTCTCCTATATAAGAGAGCTCTAGAGTTAGGAATAAACTGCTTGTTCATTCTTTAATTTCCACACAAGGCATGTGATGACCGTGCAGATGAGGCCCACAACTGCCATGCTACAGCTACAGCACATGATGCTGCAAAGGGTTGCTCGATGGATTGAACTTGCTGGAAGCATTTAGAGCTGATTAGCTACGCAATAGAAATGAAGAAGACTTCTGGAGATATCTTGCTCGAAACCTTCACAAGACTTATGATAATCTTATTAGAAAACTTAACCTCACTAGATAGAGGGTAATGTGAAAATGATAACAAGAATCTGCATAATATTAAATAATAAAAAAAGGGGGGAGAAAAAGGTCTATATGAAATATGGTTAACTCAAGAAGGAAAAAACTAATAGTTAAGTTTGGTTCTTGAATATCTACTACTGGAGTTGCCCTCACAAAGGATGTTCATGTACCTTCTGCATGTGCATAAAGTGACGATGTTTTTGAAATACTTTGTGATTGACACTTTGTTTGAACTACTTTCGCCTGTTTTTAAATACTTGTTGGCCTAAAACGGTCTTTGTCCAATTACAGGAATGGCCAGATGAGACATATCCTCCTTGGGCGCATGGTCCTGGGTATGTTATCTCACATGATATAGCGAAGGGCATCTACAAGCAGCACAAGATGGGAAAGCTTAAGGTGATTATTTTCAGCATTGTGGATCCATATTTGATCTCAACCTTATCCTCATTTCCATTTGAGGGTAAATTAGTGTGTTATAACTTCCAAAATGCAACACCTGTTTTTTTTTTCTGAATACAACCCACTTAATGGTCTAGTGGTAGTACATTGTGTCTACCACACAAAAGACCAGGGTTCAAATCCCACTTTTGCAGGGGTTGCGTTAGGTAGTCGACGGCCAGCGTAAAAAATAGTCGAATCTTTCAACATGGATTTGAGCAAGAATCCATGTAGCCGACCCTACTTATTGTTAGAGTAATTATGTTATTTAGTTTTTTTAATTGTCCTTTTTCCTGTAATTTACCCGTAGAGCTTTTCTCCTATATAAGAGAGCTCTAGGGTTAGATGAATGATTATCTTGCTTATTCCCTTCAACATGGTATCAGAGCGACGGTCCTAGACCGGAGTTCTCGAAACCCTAACCCTAACCGACCCCACCCGCCGGCCTCTCCTCTCTCTCCTCCGATCGGCGCCGCCGCCTCCTCCTCCGCTGCGTGCTCCGAGGGTGCGCCTTGGGCTCCAGTCGCGCTGTGGGTCTTTCCCTCCAGTCGCGATCTCCATCGCGTGCCCTAGCGCATCTCCGCAAGTCGCGCTGTGGTTCGCCTCCAGTCGCGATCTCCATCGCACATCTCCGCCCAGCGCCTTGCGCGCACAGCGCGTTGCTTCTGTTCCTCCGGTCGCGTGCCTTGCGATCGCACTTTGTTAGCGCCTGTAGTGCGCCTGATCGCGCACCTGGATATTGGCGTCTGATCGCACGCCTGTCAAACAATGATCGCGCGCCTGGAGCGCGCCTGTAGCACCTGATCGAGCGCCTGTAGGCGCTTGAAGCCCTGTGCCTGTAGCCCTGATCGAGCGCCTGTAGCCCTGATCGAGCGCCTATGCCCTGTGCCTGTGCCTGTAGGCGTGTGCATGAGAAGCCCTTGCGCAGCAGCCCTTAGTCCCGTGCAGTCCCGTACATGAGAAGCCCTAGTCAAGTACAATGGTACAGGAGAAGCCCATGCAGGTACTGTGCTGTGCTAATTAATTTGATCCCGATTAGGGCATCTGTTTATATATAGGACGACGAGCAGTAGATAGTACTACTCACGGCAGTCCAAGGATTAAAATATATCTGGAGAACTGAAGGCTGCAAGAGGGAGTCTATGGTTTTATCGTCAGCAGACTTTGTTGCCAGCGGAGTCGCCGGGAAATGTCAAGTACTGCTGATGCCCTCACGCAGTCCTGTGGCGCGTAGTGCTACTTCTTAGCGTGTCGAAGACTCCTGTAGCGTGCTTTCCTGTGCACGCAAGGTTATTGGTGTCGTCATGTCAGACAACAAGGTATATTCTCCATCTGTGGGTGCCTTCATAGGTTCCGCACCCATTGCCTTTAGTAAGTGTTACAAGGCGGATCTATCAGAATGGATCATGGATTCAGGTGCATCACACCATCTCTGTGGTGACAGAGGTCAGTTTAGTGTCTTTCATCCTGCTCAATCTGAACGATCGGTGGTGATAGCTGATGGTACATATTCCCCTATTACTGGTCAGGGGGAGGTACAGTTGACTCCTACCTTGAGACTGTCCAATGTTCTCTATGCACCGAAGTTCTCGATGAATTTGCTGTCTATTAGTCAACTCACCAAAGATTTACATTGCCGTGCTATATTTGATCCATCTACTCTTGTGTTTCAGGACATATTAACGGGCAGAGTGATTGGGACTGGCCATGAGCAAGGGGGTCTTTATAGACTGGTGCAATCTCCTTATGCTGGTATCTCATCTATGAGGGCTGGATCGGTGTCACCCTACACTTGGCATCTTCGATTTGGCCATCTTCCGTTGCAAAAGATGGTCCATATTCTTCCACAGATTTCTCCCAAGTCTAATTTTCAGTGTGAGGCATGCCAACTTGGCAAACATCACAGGTCGTCTTTTCCAAGTCGTATAGGTCCAAGTCATCATGGTCTATTTGAGCTGCTACATTTTGATATTTGGGGTCCCAGTCGTGTCCCTGATCTTCAAGGGCACAAGTTTTATCTTGTTGCTGTCGATGATTTCTCTAGACTTTCTTGGGTCTTTCTTCTTAAAAATAAATCTGATGCTGGTCATTTTATTCAGTCTTTTCTTATTGAAATAAAAAATATTTTCTCCGCTAAAGTGAAGTACATAAGGTCTGACAATGCTCTAGAGTTGTGCAGTACCCAATTGTCCAAATTTCTTATGTCTCATGGGATTGTGCATCAGACGTCGTGTGCTTATACCTCCCAACAAAATGGGGTGGCTGAACGGAAGCATCGTCATTTGTTGGATATGACCAGAACCCTTTTGATTCAGAGCCGTGCCCCTCACTCCTATTGGGGGGATGCGGTTCTCACTGCCTGTTATCTTCTTAATCGTATGCCTTCGACTGTGTTAGGGGAGAAGATTCCGTTCTTGACTGCGTTTCCCGAGAAGGATCTTTTCTCCCTAACACCACGTGTGTTTGGGTCTGTTGCATTTGTTCATTGTTTTTCTCCTGGTCTTGACAAGCTCTCTCCCAGAGCTGTCAAATGTGTTTTTGTGGGTTATTCCAAAACCTAGAAGGGATATCGGTGTTTTGATCCAGTTAAACGAAGGTACTACGTCAGTGCAGATGTCACCTTTTTTGAGTCCATTATGTATTTTTCTCCTACAGGTGACAGACTCACTCATTCAGAGGAAGGAGATAATATCTATGTGCCTCCTCCACCATCTATTCCGTGCTCTACTCTGCCGCCACCACCACCACAGCCTATCCCACCACCACCTCCACCACCACCTTCTATTTTTTATCCTCAGGTCTATCAGCGTCGACCCTCTGTTCATGTGCCTCCTCCATCATCCAGCACGCCCGAGGTATGTAATGAACATTTGAGTACTAATAATGGCACGGGTGATTTGCATACGCAGACAGATGTACAGGGCACAGATGATACTACCCCTCCTCCAGCTGATGATCTTGATCTTCCTATTGCCCATAGAAGGCAAAAGCGTGCGCGGACAATGAATCCCAAATATGGGATGGACTTTGCATCACAGGCTTGTTTGGAGCGGTTGTCCCCAGAGTTTCGCAAGTTCGTCCTTGGGTTATCAGCAGTGGAAATCCCAAGGTCATATCAGGAGGCACTACAGAGCAGTCCATGGCGTTTGGCTATGGAAGAGGAGATGGCGGCGTTGCAGTCACGTGGTACGTGGAGTGTTGTGCATCCTCCACCAGGTGCGTCTGTAGTCGGAAGCAAATGGGTTTTTACTGTAAAGCATAGGGTTGATGGTACGGTTGATAGATACAAAGCCAGGTTGGTGGCTCGTGGTTTCACCCAAACATATGGGGTGGACTATCAGGAGACGTTTTCTCCAGTAGCCCGTCATTCTACCTTACGAATTCTCATTGCAGTTGCTATTGTCCGTGACTGGCCCCTGTTTCAGTTAGATGTCAAGAATGCTTTCTTATATGGTGACTTGCAGGAAGAGGTCTATATGCAGCAGCCACCAGGGTTTGCTGCTGAGGGGGAGTCCAGTATGGTGTGCCGTCTTCATAAGGCCATATATGGCCTGAAGCAGAGTCCACGGGCTTGGTTTCAGAAGCTCTCAGAGTTGATTGAACAGAAGGGCTTCGTCAGATCTACAGCAGATCATACTCTCTTTGTAAAGAGAGACCAGCAAGGTACTGTGATTATCTTAGTCTATGTGGATGATATTGTTATCACTGGTAGTAATAAGCAGGGCATTCAAGCAGCCAAGGATTTTCTTAGTGAGCAGTTCGTTACGAAGGATCTGGGTTCACTTCGTTACTTTCTGGGATTGGAGTTTGCAAGAAATGAGCAGGGCATGGTAATGACACAGCGGAAGTATGTTACTGACCTGTTATCTGAGACAGGAATGGCAGGATGTAGACCAGCTACTACTCCTATGGATCCTAATGTTAAACTCTATGATGATGACTCTGAGGAGGTGGACAAGAGACGGTATAGAGAGCTAGTGGGGAAGTTGCTATATGTCACTATTACCCGACCAGATATAGCCTTTGCTGTCAATAGGGTAAGTCAATTTATGGAGCAACCCAGACAGACTCACATGAATGCTGTTTTTATGATCGTGAGATATCTGAAGTCGTCTCCAGGTGCTGGTCTTCTGTTTAGGAAAGATACCTCTATATCTGTCACAGGTTGTGCTGATGCAGACTATGCTGGGTGCCCTAATGATAGAAAGTCTACTTCAGGCTTTATTGTATTTGTTGGCAGCTCACCAGTTGCATGGAAGAGTAAGAAACAGAATGTCGTGGCTCGATCCAGTGCAGAGTCAGAATATAGGGAAATGGCCCAAGGTAGTGCTGAGATGATGTGGGTTAAATCGGTTTTGAATGATTTAACTATTGAAGTACCTCTTCCTATGCATCTTGAATGTGATAATCAGGCAGCCTTGTTCATAGCCAATAATCCAGCGTTCCATGAGAGGACAAAGCACATTGAAGTGGATTGTCATTTCACACGGGACTTAATTCAAAAAGGGCTTATTTCAACTTCTTATGTATCATCAGGAGAGCAGATTGCAGACATGTTCACCAAGGCTCTTGCCAGAGGTCCTTTTCATCTATGTTGTTCCAAGCTGAGCATGATAGATATATATGCTCCAGCTTGAGGGGGAGTGTTAGAGTAATTATGTTATTTAGTTTTTTTAATTGTCCTTTTTCCTGTAATTTACCCGTAGAGCTTTTCTCCTATATAAGAGAGCTCTAGGGTTAGATGAATGATTATCTTGCTTATTCCCTTCAACACTTATAGTGGGAGAAGGCTTAGCACATTTATTTATTTATTTAATACATATGCCACTCATTGAAGATGCTTCAACTTCAAGCAGTCTTCCACGCAAAAGATAACCCCTAATACACGGGCATATTTATTTTAAATTTACATCCATGCCTTGATAAAATGAACTAATGAAATGATAGTATTTGTGACAGTTTTAGGCATGATAAAATTTATTATACGTGAATCTACTAAAGATGCACTCACTTTTCTTTCAGATGTTCAAGCTGGAGGATGTGGCCATGGGAATATGGGTATCAAATATGCAGAAAAAAGGGAAGAAAATCCATTACATGAATGAGGGGAGGATCCAAATTGAAGGATGTGAAATGGATTATTTGGTTGCTCATTATCAAGAACCTAGAGATATGTTATGCCTCTGGAAGAAGCTGCAGGAAACGCGTCGAGCAATTTGCTGCGGGGAACGATGAGGTTGTTGAGTATGCATGCACATGGCAGTTGCATTCTTGCTTCTCTTCGTAAACTTGGCAATTATGGAAGAATGATGGTCCTAGACAAAGTATGCACTTCAGCCATGCATAGCTTTGATTAGTTGGCATAGAGGTTTTTGAAGATATCAACTGGGTAAGCTTCCTGAGGGAGAAGATACTAGCTGGTACAGCTAAATTAACATGGGAGCTGAAGTGCATTGCCATCAAGAATAGCAACTTATGTGCAGATAAATCTGTAGGTCATTTTCCCTTGGGCAGTCTTGTACGCCATTTGTAGCTTGTGCGCCTTATTTTCGAGGGATTTTTTCAACCCTCTCTCACCCTTTGATTTAACTTCTCAAAAAAAGGAAAATTTTCTGATGAAAATGGGTTTTTTTACAATACATGATATAATGAAATAGGTGAGAATTGTCGTTCCATTTTGATTATCTGAAAATTCGGTCAATGACTATGTTAGTTGGAAAAAGTATGACCAATGTGAGATACTATCACATGAATATTTGCCCTTGAAAACGTGAAGAGGTCAGTGTTGTGAGTAGACTACTTGGCCAAGAAAATATAATGGGAGATCGATCAAGCGGCAATGCAAGCATCAACAGAACATTAGGGATGTAATGAGGTCAGGCCAAGTGTGGTCTGCTTAAGCAGAGCTGTGTACTTATCAATTCACCCTAACCGAGTTCTGCAAGGAGGATAGCCATAAGCACCTAAAATATGAGTTGAGCATTGTGAAAACTAAAATGAGGTTGAGAATTAATTCATTGTGAAAACTGAGAAGGCTTTCTGGTGTCTTACCGGAGTGGGAATATTCAAATCACTATTGCTGTGTGGGGGTGATGACAATGAGACGGACTTGGTTTTTTAAAGAAATCACGGGTAAATTACAAAAAAGGTCTCAGCTATACTTCGATTCTCAAGTAAGGGTCTCATTTTTCAATTGTAACAAATAGGGGTCTGATCTTTCAACTTAGGAGTTTAACATCGATATAAAGGGTTGCTGAAGCTTATTGTAGCCTTTATTTGAGACAAAAAAACATAAGATTAAGCCCCTCTTTATTACAATTGAAAAAATGACATCCTTAATTGAGAATTGAGGCATAGTTAAGACCCTTTTGTAATTTATTCAAGAATTAAATCTTAAAAAAATCTTGCTTCTATTTTTTTATCCAAATTTCTCCAATATTTAATTTGCCAAAGCCTTAATTTCATAATTTGCATTAGAAAAATTTCCCTTTTTCAGTAAACCTTGATTTCCCCATTCAAAATAAAAGTCAACGTAAAATTATTAAGATATTTGTTTTCATGTGCTGTGTGTACAAGTGCATGCATGTTTGATGCTAAGGAAGACTTATTACATTCTTTATCTAAACAACTTGGAACATGCCATACATAGAAAACTCAAGAATTGACCGAAAAAATGGGATGTGGTTGTGATAAACAACAAAATGATCGGGATTATGATTCATTTCCGAAATCGGCTAATGCTATCTTAGACAATGTAATAAATTTCCACAAGGGGATGGTGTTCAACTACATATAATCAATCAAGATGGTCATAAGAATTTTCCTAATTTTAAGATAAGAAACGGCATGTGATCACAACCCCAAATCGAGCACTACAATCAAATCCGTATTATCCGAGGATCTTACTCAAAGCCAAGTCTATATAATACTACAAGCAATCAAATAACGGATAAAGTAAAGAGGAAATATCACCAAGCCAATAACCTTGCTTCCAAATTGTAGGAAAAATGTCAGATTGTCGCAACTCCAAAGGCTATTTTCTTGAAACTTTGTTGCGGTTTCCATGAACCTTCTTTCTTCTTCTCACCCTTTCTCCCCTCTTTATATATGTGTCTCACCACTTTTATGGTGAGCCCTCCATCTCATCCATTTAATTCAAATCACACGTTTGTGATAAATGACATTAATTGGATTATTTTAATGGTAAAAAATCTATTTTGGTCATTTGTCACATTCTAAATATAGAATGTGAAAACCAACATTTATCTCCATCAATTGCCTTCCATATTTTCAAAACGTAATTCAATTTCGTGCAGGCAATAGAGATGGTGGCGACACGAGGAGTAGGATCGGACGACTGCGTGGGAGGTGTGTGGTGGTCGTGCGTGGAGGAGGAGCGGAGGAAGGAGAGCACGATCATGGTAACCCTCTCTCTCTCGTGATTTGTCAATGACAGTGCACATTCTCTCTCTCTCTCTCTCTCTTGATTTGTTAACGATGTTGTACCTCCTCCTCGCTCTCTCTCTCTCTCTCCGATTTATCGACGACGGTCGTGCGTGGAAGAGGGAATGACATGGAAGAAGGTAACGAAGGGAGGAGGAGAAGGGAGCATGACTGCGAAGAGGGAGGCATACCGCTCTGTAGCGCTACACGAACACTGTTTTTTTTTACAATTATCGCTTTTTTACAAATCACAGAATGGCTTTTACATATGTCAGATTATTTTTTACATTCTCGTAGAGTTTTTTACATTCTGTCAAATTCTAACAGTCTATTTTTATTTTGTAGAGTTACATAAAAATATTTCCAAGCGGCTGTGTATTTTTACAAAGGAATACGTAATGATTACAAAAGGTCGTGAAACAATTACAAAGATCCAATGTTGGCACACAAATATATAAAACATGAAATTTACAAAAGCAGTTCGAAGAAACTGCAACTGCATATGATCTTTTACAAATTGAAATATAAAATTTACAAATAAAAATAATAATTTCACAAAAAAACTATTCAATGGGAATGCTAAAAATATATTATTTAAATTTTAGAAATTCAAAATCTAAATGTCACATAATCTCATTCGTATTTACAAAATACATGCATTAAGTTGCATTTGTTGAGAACATTTTTGGAAATCAGCGAATAGAGGAATTAACGAAAAATTCCTAATAAAACGAGCCTAAAATGGCACCAACATCATTAAATGAACATCCAATTAAACCCGAAATAAAAAGACGGAAATATCCTTTTTGACATCATACCATTGGATCATGTGATCTAATAGATCTCGTTGATGGCTCACCACAAAATTGATGAGACCCCACGTCATTGAAAGGGTCCCTATATCTATATATATGGACTTATCCAATGGGCCCATTTGAGATAAGATGAGCTCACTCATATTTTACCAATATTTTATCATTTTGAGTTCAATGCTTATTTATTTATAGTTGTTATATCATATTTTTACTATTAATAACTATTTTCATATAAAGAAAACCTTAGATTCACAGGAAATGGTCATTAGTAAGAATAAAAAACGACACTAGTAATACGAGTAATAATACAATCATTTCGTATGAATTTAAGGTTTTTTGTGAAAATAATTACTGGTAGTAAGAATATGACATAACACTTGTAAACAAATAACTATTAAGCACAAAAAGATAGGAAATAATGGTAAAAAATGAGTGGGCTCATCTCATCTCAAATGGGCATAGGGCTCGTTGGATAATTTCCCTATATATGTATGTACGTACGCACGTACGTACGTATGTACACATATATGTATGTAGAGGGGGGGTGGCGATCATGTGAGATTGAGCTTTTGTGAGATGGTGAGATGAGTAATCTCAACCACTCATTTTACCATCATTAATGACATGAAACCTTGGGAGGATTTGGATAGAACAATGAGTAGAACGTGTGTTTCAAAATTTGTGTAAAAAAACACCCCGAACATGTCCATCTGGAGGGAGTCGACTTCAACAATTCTGAGACCACTAAAATTTGACAGTCTTGATGGAGGGGATAGAAGTCTCGAATTAAGTTGAATTTGGAATGACACCAAGGTGATATATGGTGATCTAAATCTCCCAAGGTTTCATACCATTAATGATGGTAAAATGAGTGATTGAGATTCCAAATCTCACCATCTCACAAAAACTCCATCTCACAGGATCGTCTCTCTCTCTCTATGTGTGTGTATGTATGTATGTATATAAATATGAACTTAGGAGCATACACCCATCTTTATTTTTCATTATTTTTGGATTTTTTAAATAAAACTTTAGTGGGATTTGCTTAATATATTGAGGAGAATATCTGTTTCAAATTTCATGCAAAACAAACATTCTGAATACATTCATCTAGAAGGGGTCAACTTCAACAATTCTGAGAATGTTAAAATTTAGTAGTCTTGATGGAGATGATAGAAGTCTCGAATTAAGTTGAATTTGGAATGACAATATGGTGATATATGGCGATCTAATTCTCCAAAAGTTTCATTTCAAAAAAATCAAAAAATATTGAAAAACAGAGCCGGGTGTAGGTAGTTACCTACACCCTTGGGTATAGCCTTATATATATGTATATAATATGAGAAAAATGGGACCACCCCACCTCATTTTCTGGCGATTTTTTTATTTTTATTTTCAAAAATACCATTATGTATATTCATCACTATATCCCTCTAATATGTCATTCCAATTTTGTCAGAAACAGAGACTGTCAGAAACAGAGACTCCTATGCCCTTAGAACATGTAATTTTGACAGTCTTAGAATTGTTGAAATAGATCTGTTCTAGATGGAGGGCATATGAGTCTCTGTTTCTGACAAAATTGGAATGACATCTTAGAGGGATATAATGATGAATATACATAGAGGTATTTTCGAAAATATGCGCGAAAAATATCGGAAAAGGGGATGGGGGATGCCCCCATTGAAACATATGTATATAATATATAGTTAAATGGGCTACCCCCAGGGGGCAGTCGACATGGCTGCCCCTGCACTATTTTCGAGTATTTTTTTATTTTTTTGAAAGTCTAAAAAGTTATTTTAAATTACAGGATTTTTTTAAATCAACCCTGTCTGTATGGAGGTCGTAGGAGTCTCTATTTCTCATGAAATTTGAATGATATAATAGAGGGATATAATAATGAATTTACATGATTTTATTTTTCAAAAAAAATATGGGGAAAATGGGACGGGGAGAGTTAAGTTAGCTACCCCCCTGGGGGCAGTCCCATTTTACCCAAACCCCTCCCCCCCACACACATACACACACACACCCTTTCAAATGAGGTGGGGTCTCACCAATCTTGTGGTGAGTGATGACATACCAGGAAACTCGGGCTAAATAATATCAAGGATCGTTGCGACCTGAATCACCCAGCATTGGTCAACAAGAAGAAATAAACCACTCGAAACAAATAAAAAACAATCAGACATATGTGAATGGTTTCGCTATTTATTTTACCTGGTATAGCAACCAAAGTCGAACACAAGGAGCACGAGAAAACCTACGAACTAGTCAAATCTCAGAAATAAAAGAACATATTTTTAGTGGTTTTAATTTTGCAATATTTTTTTTATGATTTTTAATAAGGATACAAAATCAACAAATAAGGAAAACATGGCAACAAACAAGTCTTTTTGGTTTTTCTTTAAGGTTAAATATGCTCAGAAAATTGAGCTAAAAATATTTTTGGGTTTTTAAGGTTTTAAAGTATTTTTGGTAATTTTCTAGGATTTTGCAAATGTTTTTCTGAATTTATAAAAATAAAACATAGACTAAAAATTCAAAGAGTGCACAACCATAATTTAATTACAAGTTAAAAATGCTTAGATACCCTAAAATCTTGGATAGCAATTTTATGAGAAAATATGAAGAAAAGCCTACAAATAGGAAATGGAATGAGAATTTTTGGATTTTTTTATGAATTTTATAGAATTTTTATGATTTTAGGTGTCATGTAATTTTTAGGGTTTTTATAAAGAATTTTTAAACAAAATTGCTACAGTAGATAAAACACACAAAAACACACTAAGAGGAATTTTTTTTGAATTTTTTAGATAATTTTCGAATTTTTATGGATTTTTAAAGATAATCAGGACACTTTTTCGAGATTTTTGAATTTTAAAAATAATAATGCAAACAAATTAACCCACAAAAATTATTTAGCGTTAATTTGCTAATTATTAAGTCCAAAATACAAGTTGTAATGAGGTACAATTTACATGGACCTAAGTGTAATTAAAATAATGTCCGGGACCAAACAAAAACATAGTTTAACAAGTATATGGCTTAAGTTGCAAAATGTCCAAGATACACGCGTGCAACACGTGAACTGGGCTGACAGGGGTATAAGTGCAAATACTAGAAACTTTCCATTCGATTCATAACATACAAAAAGCTCAGGGCTTATAGTGCAAATAACCCAAAAAGTCATGTGGGACAACACATGCTACACACAGAGAGGGACTAGAATACAAATAGATAAAAACATCAGGGCCAAGTTGCAAAATATCTCAACTACAACTTTTATCTACTGGAGTAAGTCTAAATGCGAAAAAATGAAAAGGGAAATATACCCTTCGCAGGCGCGTGCGAGGCATGTGGGGACGTGTGGTGGACTCGGGTGAAGGGGCTGGCGTACGACCCTTATCTACTGCTGCTGCAGATTCGACGGCCAGAGAATGTCGGGGACGTACGGTTGAATGGTGACAGATCCAATAGTCAGAAAGCTACTGCGGTTGGCAGCTAAGATGGAATCTGACAGAGGGAGCTGATCCAATGGTGGGTAGGAGGTCTGCAAGAACTCCTCATGGGCGAGCTTCAATCGAGCAAGGGAGACGATCTACATACCCGATGGAAGATCTGAAGGGTCTGACAGTGACGTGAGAGGTTCCCTCGTCCGGTGGGGGGCTCCGATGGTGATGGCGACGGTCGGATGAGTGTGGCGATGGAGGGGGACCAGGAACTGCTCCGCCTGAGCAGCTGGTGGGCCGAGTGGGGTCTGCTGCACGAGCCAAAACCTGCAAAAGGTACACTTCTTGGAGGCGAAGCTCCGATGATGTTTATTGAGCACAAAACATGGGAAGCGAGGGTGAACCGAGCTTTGGGATTCTTGCAAGGATGGAAGGAGGAAACCCGCGCCTAACCTCACCCGGATGGCTGAATATTAGGATGATCAGACTGCGAGGGAAGATGAGGTGTTCGTTGAGGGGTCGATCTGTCCGGTTAGGAATGGATGTCGGAGCTCCCGCTAGATAGCCGGAGCTAAGGTGCGTGTGGCGGAGTGATATGACAAGATCGGTATGGATTAAAGAATGCGAAGGATAGATGCTATACATGAAGGTTCAGAGTATCTCCTGGGCTTCAGGCGATGATAGACATAGAGGTAATGGCCTCAACCACGTTGCATCAGATGGGGAGGTTGTACGCGGCAGAGGGCTCTGGCCACGTTGGTGAGCTGCGGCTTTAAGCCACCAAACTCTGCTCCCAAGGGCTCCTCCAAGTTGTTGTCACTCAGCTAGAGGTGTCTAGGAGTGAAGGAAGAGGCGAGGCACGAGCTACCCTTTAGTGGAGGCAGAAGGAGATGTTAAATAGGATTCCCAGTAGTATGTAATGATCGAGCGAAAGCGCACAACCCTAGGAAGATCCGCGCCTTCCTAGGAATCCGTGAAGGTCACGGATCCTAAGAGGACACTTGAGCAAAGAATTGAAGCCAGAGGTGGTCAGAGTCGGACGAAAGAATTGGGTGAAAAGACTCCGACGAGAAGGTGGGCGACCCGACCCGACTTGGAAGGAGGCGTTGACCGTAGTCAACAAAGCCTCTGGACCAATCAGGAAATAAGGATATGTAAAATAATTAAAAATTCAATAAAAATAGAAAATAAATTCAAAATAAAAATTGTATAGTATAAAAAATGTTTATTGTTTTTCAAAATATTTTTTATGATTTTTAATTATTTGTATGAAAAATAAATTAATGTATATACAATATATAGTATTATTTACGGGTATAATATACCTATGTATTATGTACAAGTATTTTTATTTTATTAATTTTACATAATTACCTTTATTTTATATTTTATTTATTTGCAACATAAATTTAAGAGTATAGAATAATTTTTATTTTATTTTTAGAAATTATTTATGGGTACATAATAAATAGTGAATGAAATATATACAAGTGTATTTTGTATAATGAATTGAGGACTTTATTTTTATTTTTATTTTATTTTTCCTTATTTTATTTTATTTTTATATTATTTCTAAGATTATACACAAAAGTGTAAGAATAATGATTTCATTTTATTTTTTTCAAAAATAATTATATAAATAGTATGTACAAATATAGGTAATATACACCACACCAAGTGAGCCCTATCTCCCTCTACTTATTTTATTTTGCGATAAGGTCAAGGCTTGACCTTCTCTTGGGATTTGGGTCAATTTGTATTTATTCTAAATATCTCATTCCTTTTTCATTTCCTTTATTCTTTAATTTTTGCACAAAAATATGCTAATTATGGAATATTAACACAAGCATGCAATTTGCTAAGTTATTGTATTTATAGATTTAAAATATTGTTTTGCTAAGAAAAAGAGCTAAGATAAAAGAATAAAGCGTGGGAATCAGGGATTCATCACCCCCCTATATTTTACATTTGCTAGTCCCTTAGCAAACACTTATTTGAAAATGAAGTGAAAAAGATAAAGAAAGGAAAGGAATCAAGATTTATTATTAAACTTATATTCATTAAATTGAAGTATGGAGCTCAGTCAGACCTTTGGATTATTAGTTTATCATAACCTTATTGGAAAATAGGTTTAAGACTCAACATTCTCTAAGTTCCACCATTCTGTGGTCAAGACTCCTTAATAAACCAGGTCAGAATAAGTCTACATACGCAAACTCTAATGACTATGCATATTTCCTTGTACGATGTAAGTGATATGTAGCTCCCCACCTTAGAAATGACAAAGCAACAACCTCCCTCGATAAGGTAACTCTAATTCCCTAGTTTATGAGTTATTTCCTCGAGGAGCGGGGTATTCCCTTCTAAGTTCAAGTTCAACCAGCTCAAGAAGAGGGGAAAGAAGAGAATGGATCGTGACTAGTATAGCCATGTATCCCTGGGAGCTTAACCAGTGTAGCTAAGTCTACCACTGCAAACTTCATAAGATGAGAAGGTGTGATACATAAGCTTTGCTTTATTTGACTATATACACTACGGCATGCATTTTATTTTCAATCAGGCATGTACACTTTTTTTGAGTTTTTCTTGATTTTGCACATTTTTTTGATGCGCATATATACAACATATCTACATGGTGCAACATATACATAAGGAGTTTTTCTTCTCGACCCAGTAGACTATCCCTATTTTGAAGCATTGTTGCAACCCACAACTCCTGTCTTTAGGCCTCAATGCTACTAGACTAGGTTGAGATGCACATCCCTCCCTAAAGGAAGATGAGAGGTTTTGCCTAGAAGTACTACCCTCGTATGGTACTCCAAGCCAAAGAATTTTGCTTCCTCATCGCCTCATCCGTGTTGAGCTATGTGTAAGGTGTTGGTCCAAGTAAAGTCATTGTCTCTGAGAGTCATGCATGCATTGTTAAGTGTCATACTTAGGCTCATCAAGATGACATGTGAACAAAGCCTAGTGGACTTAAAGAATTAGGTCACTATGGACCTGAAAAGTCTTAACCCCAAATCCTATAAGGTTCCTCTGAAGTTCGGTGGATTAAGATCTTAACCAAGCTCCATTTTCTAATTTAATTCTAGTTTAGTTTAAAACTCAACTATGATTCATAAGAATATACAAACAAATATGTGCAAAACTCTTCTGTGCAATTTTCAAGATATGCATTTTTTTTATGAAAAATGTTTGAATGCAAAGAAGAAGGGCAAGTTTTTGCAAACTATTTATAAATGTTTACAAACAGATTTTTGTAAACTTTTCTTTTTCAAACATTTTTCAAAAATTTTGTACTATATATATAATTTTGATACAAAAATAGTTACAAAAGTTTTACACACGAAACATATTTGCAAATATTGGTACAATTTTTTTTACAAAAAAACTATTTACAAACATGTATGTACAAGGAATAATTTTATATGCAAGTTTTTTTTGTGATTTTTAGGTATAAGGGCTAAGACAGAATATATGGAGTGCACCTTTGATGGAAGCAACGGTGAAGGAATTGAGGCGAAGATTGATGATGATAACATTCGGAAGAGAGATCCTTTTAGATATATGGGATCTATTTTGCAACATGATGGGGAAATAGATGGATATGTTACTAATAGAATAAATGCAGGTTGGCTAAAGTGGAGAGGAGCCTCTGCTGTTCTCTGTGATAAGAAAATTCCCTTAAAAATTAAAGGAAAGTTTTACAAAGCAGCTGTGAGACCTGCTATGCTCTATGGATCTGAATGTTGGTCTGTAAACCATAGACATGTGCAGGGAATGGCTGTAGCAGAAATGAAAATGCTAAGGTGGATGTGTGGACACACACGTAAAGATCGGATTCGGAATGATGCAATCAGAAAGAAAGTTGGTGTTGCTCCGATCGAGGATAAGATGCGAGAAAACCGCTTAAGATGGTTTGGTCATTTGTAAAGAAGACCAGCTGATGCACCAGTTAGGAGATGCGAGTGTTGGGATGTTGAGCCGGCTAAGAGAGGGCGGGGACGACCCAAGAAGTGTTGGAAAGAGACCATACGGACGGATCTTTATTTTGTGGATATAAGCCCGGGATTGACCCAAGATAGATCTGAATGGAGGCGAAGAATCCATGTAGCCGACCCTACTTAATTGTGGGAAAAGGCTTTGTTGTTGTTGTTGTATTTTTAGGTATAAGGTTTTTAGCCATTTTTATCTATTAACACTCTCACACAAAGTACGAGTTATGGCTAAAGTATATATACAATATATACAGTACCCCCTATACTTAGCTCGAATGATGTCCTCAGAGTGATCAAAGAGCGATGAAAGGAAGACATAACTCATACTGAGTATTGGGAAGTGAAAAGAATGCTATACTACGACGATGAATAAAAGAATGCAATGAATAGAGGTCGGTGATTCCCCTATAGTTAGGTTCAAGAAATCCCAAGTATAGAAGTCTGTAGTCAAGGGGAAAAACCGAAGGTTAGGATGTACAAGGTTTACCTTCCCTTTACTTAGGGTGAAATATCCCTAAGTATAGGCAACAAAATAGAGGTAAAAAGATTCAAACAGATACTCACAAGTCTGACATCTCCCATACTTAGAGAAAAGTACACCCTAAGTACAACATAATTAGAAGATGAAGATGGGGTGTTTGACAAAAAATGTGTGATATGGACAACTGGATCTATACAACTGCGGGAGATCGGTGATAATCATGCATGAAATGCAAATGATGTGAGTCAAAGACTACAACTCATGCAAAATGAATAGAGGCAAAGTCAACAATCAGTGATCATGATCAAGATATGGCTTCAGGCGCTGACTGTTAACTTTAAGGTGGATTCAGATGACAACTCAGATATGTCGATGCTTCCATTGTCGACCACCTTGGACCAAGTATGGTCCCTTCCATTTGCTCTGCAATTTCCTTGGAAATAATCTCAATCTAGCATCAAATAGCCATACTCTCTGGTTCGGCTCAAACTGCTTATGGCTGATATGAGAATCATGCCATATCTTCATCCTCTCCTTATGTTGTAGGATATTCGAAAAGGTTGTGTCTCTAAGCTCCTCCAAGACTTCCAACTCTGCTTTCCTCTGATCTCCTATGGTCTTGAGATCCAATAATAGCTTTGTGACTGCCCATAGTGACTTGTGCTTGATTTTCACAGGTAAATTGCATGGTTTGCCATAAACGAGATGAAAAGGAGGTGTACCTAAAGGTGTCTTGAAGGAAGTCTGATAAGCCCACAAGACCGAGTCCAAAAGCTGTGACCAATCCATTCAGTCTGGGCGGACAACCTTATGCAAAATAGTCTTGATCTCCCTGTTTGATACTTCAGCAAGACCATTGATCTGAGGGTGATATGGAGTGGCAACTCGATGGTCAATGCTGAACTCATTAGCAAGGGCCCTTACCTTGTCATTGATAAAGTGAGTCCCCCATCAGATATCAATATCTAGGAACCCCGAATCATGAAATGATATTCTTCCTCAAAAATATGCGAACAGCCTTAGCATACGTGGTTTGGGCGGGGATGGCCTCAACCCAACGCCTCACATAATTCACAACAAGCAGAACGTACTCGAATCCCTGACTCTTAGGTAATGGACCCATGAAATTGATACCCCATGTGTCAAAAACCTCACAAAAGTGAATGGGCTGCATCGGCATCATATCACATTGTCCACAGGTGCCCATCCTCTGACAGTCAGTACATCTCTTCACGAATTCATCAGAATCCTTGAAGAGGGTAGGCCACCATAGGAGGTTTGGAGCACTTTCTGTGTTGTCCTCCTGCCAGAATGATGTCCTCGTGCCTCAAGCTTGTGGCAGTATGTGAGGACGCTGTGGTGCTCATCCTGAGGAATGCAACAATGCCAGACACTATCCCCTCCTTCATGATAAACGATGAGATCCTCCCAATGGTACGACTTGTCCTTCGCAAGGAAAGTCTCAAGTCGCTGCTTGGGCCAACCTTGTGGAACTTTTTTGGCGACAAGATAGTTCACAATATCAGCGTACCATGGGAGCGAGATGATAGCAAGGATTGCCTCGTCTGGGAAGGTCTTTGTAATAGGTGCCATCTGCTCTAACTCATCAAGTTCTCTAATCGGGAGAGGTGATCCGCCACCACATTCTTGAATCAAGGCGTATCCTTAATCTCAATGTCAAACTCCTGGAGTAGAAGGATTCATCTGGTCATTCTGGCTTTGGCATCCTTCTTTACCACGAGGTATCATATGATGGTGTGATCTATAAAAATAGTCACTCGAGATTCAAGAATATAAGATCTGAATTTATCTAAAGCAAAGACTACTGCTAGCATCTCCTTCTTTGTAACAGTGTAGTTTCATTGAGCGACATCCAAAGTCCTGCTAGCATAGTAAATGACATAAGGTAATCCATCCCTCCTCTATCCTAACACAACCCCTATGGAAAAATCAGAAGCATCCGCCATGATCTCGAATGGGAGAGATCAATCGGGGTGGCTGAAGGACAGGAGCCTCGACAACTAATCTCTTGAGAGTCTCGAATGACGCTAGACACTTATCATCTACAATGAACTCGGTGTATTTCGTCATCAGATCAGTACGCGGTCGGGCAATACGACTGAAATCCTGAATGAATCATCGGTAAAAACCAACATGCCCCAGAAAAGACTGCAGCTACCGCAAGTTGGGCGGTGGATTGAGTTTCCTAATGATATACACCTTGGACGGATCAACCTCCATGCCCCTGTTGGAGATGATATGACCAATCATTATCCCTTGAGTCACCATGAAGTTACTCTTCCCCAAGATAATACAAGATGGACCTCGATACATCGCTGAAGTATGCGGTCTAGGAAGTCAACACAAGCATCAAACTCGTCGCCATAGACGAAAAGTCATCCATGAAGACCTCTAAACAGTCACCCACCATGTACAAAAAGATGGACAACATGCACCTTTGGAATGTAGTCGGTGCATTACATAAACCAAAAAGGATTCGTCTGAAAGCATATGTCCTAAACGGATAGGTGAATGTCGTTTTCTCCTGGTCTCCGGGCGTATGGCCACCAAGTTATAACCAGAGTACTGATGAATCCACATTTCATCATCTTTATTCTATCATTTTGGCCTCAAAAACCCTAGTAAATGTGTGTAAATGGCATTAAATTCATCATCTTAGCATCCATGGATATGTGTGTAAATAGTGTATAAAATACTGTAATTAAAGCCAAAATTATAGAATAAATAAAAGAAAAGAAAAAGAATAAAATATTGTAAATATTTTATGACCTGAAACCCCGAGACCTAGGCATCTTGATGAATAGGTCGATAAGGAATAAAGTAGGGGGAGATAAGGGTAAAAATACAGTATAAATACCTATTCATTTCATTCATTATTTATTCATTTTGGGACCTATTTTTGGTTCCACTTTATACATCAAATAAATAAACATTGTACAGGAAAGTTGTAGATAATTAAATATAGAAAAATACAAAATTTATTTCATTCAAAAATAATGTAAAGATAAAAAGTTATGGTCTGAATAAAAATCCAGAATCCCAACTTCCCAGACCCGTATCTCACAAATGAAAACTCCAAATGCAGCAAATTCACCTTTAATTGTATATAGAATAAAATAAGCTATTTAATGGCGGTGTTTCACATTTGGCGGAGCTACGGTTTGAAAGTTGAGTTTGGGACCATATTGTATACTTGTACATATTAAAATATTCAATTTATTCTTTTTCTGCTATTTTTATAATTTTATATTTTTATAATTTTGTAAATATTATTTATAATAATTATGTGCATTAAAATCAGAGTAAAAACACAAATAAAAATAAAATAAAATACTTGTATATAAAAGACATAGGTAAAATACTTATATATATACATGTATAATTTATACTTGTATTTTATTAAATATACAAAACAATTCAGAAAAATAAAATAAAAATATAATTAAGTGTATAAAGATATGTTATAATTTTATAAAATAATAAATAAAAAATAAATAAATTAAAATCACAAAATAAAAATAAATTAATAAAGGGATATTTACCCAGCAGACCCTGAAATCTTTTCAAATTACCTCTACGACATTTGAAACATCGATATTCCTCCCTCGACCCCGTAATCTTGCTCCGTCTTACCCAACAAACCCTGCCATCAATTTTAACTATATTTGAGTCAATTACTTGAGTTAGTCTTGAGTTAACCTAACCAAGGAACGGTTAGGATTAGACAAAATAATAAAAAAAGAATAAAAAGGGGAGAAGGAATCCATCGACGGGGAGGAGAGCAGGGGGACTCCAATCCTTGCGGAAGCGGTCGCGGATCGGCTTGGGCTGGAGGGAGAAGACGATGAAGCCAGTGACAGCTTGAATAAGGCAATCAACAGCGAGAGGGGCCTCTGGAGGAATCCATCAACGGGGAAGCAGGGGGGGTACTCCATCGGTGCCATCGGCAGGCGGAGCTCAACGGGGAGGAGAGCAGGGGGACTCCATCGGCGGCGGGGGTTGGGGGGAGGGACTCTATCGGCAGGGGGAGCAGCGGCCGGGGGGGGGGGGGGGGGGTCGCAGCATCGGCAGCGGGGAAGGGCCGGGAGCGGCCGGGGGGGGGGGGGAGGTGAGTTCCCGTCGAGGTGTCGGAGGTCAGACCTCATGGTGTGCGTTCATGGCCGGGAGCGGCGGGGGGGAGGGAGGGGGGAAGGTGAGTTCCCGTCGAGGTGTCGGAGGTCGGACCTCATGGTGTGCGGGGATAAAGATAGGCAGCAACCACCAGAGAAGCTCACTCTCGAGATCGTAAAGACTGCGATGGAATCTTACTGGTGCAGCAATTGCGTGGACTGCGTGGACTGCGCCTTTGTTCTTGTGTTGGACTGCGTGGACTGCGTAGACTGCGTGAATCTTACTGGCAGCAACCATCGGATAAATACTATTGCATCTTGTGTTGGGCGGAAGGAAGGGGGTGCTGTTTCCGCTGCGTGGACTGCGCCTTTGTTCTTCATCCCCGATGTGCAACCAAGGAAGAGGTGGAGGGTCCTGGATCATGGGTCGGACCTCAGTGTCGGAGGTCGGCCCTCATGGGCTCCATCGACGGGGACTGGGGGAGGAATCCATCAACGGGAAAGCAGGGGGACTCCATCGGTGCCATCGGCAGGCAGAGCTCGGCGGGAGGGGCTTCAACAGGGGAGGGTTTCCTACAGGCCATTTGAACTGGGGAGGAGGACCTCCTCGGCGGTCATGGGGTAGAGCTCGGAAGGAGGAGCTATTTGCGAGGCTCCTCGGTGACGACAGTGGCGAGGCTGAAAGCTTTGCGCTGGCGAGGGGGCGAAGTGGCATTCAATGCAAATTTGATAAACAAAATGGTTAAAATATAAAAGAACATAACGGAATCAGGTTACTTTTAATGGATAAATGAACGGAGGTTAACCACAGGGTCTGTAGGGTAAGAGTTAGCAAGATTACGGGGTCGAGGGAGGAATATCGATGTTTCAAAGGTCGTAGAGGTAATTTGAAAAGATTTCAGGGTTTGCTGGGTAAATATCCTAAAAATATAATTAAGTGTATAAAGATATGTTATAATTTTATAAAATAATAAATAAAAATAAATAAATTAAAATCACAAAATAAAAATAAATTAATAAAATATATAGGTAATATGCCTATAAAGGGTATAAAAGGAACTTGTAAAAATATACTTCATAAAAATAAATAAAAATTACTATAAAATACTTCATAAAAAAATAAATATTTTTCATTTAATAATCAATAATTAAATAAATCATTTAATATTTTTTAATTTTCCAAGGGTTTTTCCTGGTTGGTCCACGTGGATCAACTAGGTGGTCTAGACTGTTGACCAAGGTCAACAGTCTGACCTTCCCTCTGGGTTGTGTCAGACATGCTTTTTCCTCGTTTTTGACAAATTTTGGAGGCCGCATCTTGTATCCTTTCATGGCAATGTCTTCTACAATTTTTCTCCCTGATGTTTGACCTTACACGCCTAGGGTCCTCCTCGGGGAATGGATGCATGTGTCGCCTGATGCACCTCGTTCTTTGGAGCCACTCGACCATTGTTCAAAACCACCCCGCCAACTTCCATTGAATCTTGAACCGGTTTGGAGAGCTTCAAACCTTCGGGTGAGTGAGGGTAGAGACTCCGGTGGGCTCCCCGTATCCCCGTCGAGGTGCGGCAAAGCTCGCCGACCGCGTTACATCCATCTCCGGCGGCTGCGTCGCCGTGAGGTTCACCTCAGGTCATACACCCTTGAGGTACGTTTATTTCTTCCATTTTCTTGATTGTTTTTCATTCCCGGTAGCATTAGGATCCTTTAGGTACCCTTACTTTCGCCTGAAATTCATCCAACACCCTTCATAGCCACCTCGCCGGAGCGAGCTCCGGCGAGCATCTCCCTCATCGCCTCCCGCATCTTTTCGCCATCTCGAGGTACGTGGCAATTTGCCCGCGCACCTCCTCACGTCTTTGCAGGTTCCAGGTGCTCAGATACCCCACCTGGGAGGTTGTTGTCGTCAAGCTCGAAGCTCCTGGGGCTGTCCTCCTTCGCCAACTCCGCAGCGGAGCTCCGGCTATCATCAGGCCATTTTGAAGCCATCGTCACCTTGAGGAAGCACCCAGGCTTGTCACCGGCCATTTTGAAGCGTCATTGAAGGCCGGAGGGCTGAGATCAATGTCGGGGGAACTCGCTTCACAGCGAGTTCATCCCCGTTCTTCGTCTTGGCCTCCCTGCCGTCCGATCATGGGCCGATCGTCCATGATAACAGCACCCGTTGGATCATCAAGAGCCTCCACCGTTCAATCTCTATCAGCGTTCTAATCGAGGCCGTCCAAGGGCGAAGGGGTATCGCGGCACGGATCGACGACACGTGTCTCAGTGAGTTATCATCTGCTGTTCGATCGCGCCCAGGCCTGGGGTAATTTGCGAATCCACTCCGACCATTTTTGTAATATATTATTAGCACTAAATCATTCATCTGCCGTGTTTTAGTATTTGTAATACTTGCTAAAAACCCCTGCGATTTTTCGTATTAATATTTTAGCCCTTGCCAGCTAAGCGCACGTGCGCGAGCACGTGCGCGTGGCTATTTTGCGGACAAGGCCCTTGATACTTTTGGTATTGGTGTTTGGTCCACGAAGTATTTATTTCAGTATTATATTTTGTGTAAAATTTACTTGTAGGCCCCTGACGTTTCTGAATATTACACAAATACCCCTGGCCTGTATGTATTTTCTCTTTGTTTTCTCTAATTATTGCATGCATTTCTAAAAACCCAAAAATTCCCCAAAAATCATTTTAAGTTCCTGTTAACTTGATGATCCACGCTATATTTTTGTATTACATTTTTATTGCATTTTAATATTTATTAAAAATAAAAAACATGCATTTTAGCTACTATCTATCTTAGAAAATACCAAAAGAATTAGCAAAACACCTTGAAAAATTGTAAAAAATTACCTATTGTGTATTTTGTTGTCTTTTAGAGTCAATCCAAAAATCACTAAAAAAATTCAAAACAAAAACCTTAAAAATTAGAAAATACCCAAAAACTTCAAAAAATCTAAAAAATCATAGAAAAATCAAAAAAATGGAAACTCAAGTCCTATAGGTTCCCTGATTTATTATCTTTATTTTAAAATTAATTTGGGAAAATTTTGTTGATGTTTGATATTTTTCTTTCCCATTTTAATTTCGGCCAGAATCTTAATTCACTATTTTCCTTTATTTCAGCTTTTAAAAATACCAGAAATATTCTGAAAAATCCCCAAAAATCACAAAAACCGTAAAAAATTTTAAAAAATCAAAAATATTTTATTTCCTACTTTTGACTATTTTTCATTATTTTTATAAATATTCTATCACCTCTTTTCTTATATTATCTATATCTTATATTTATAAAAACAAAAAAATATAAAATATAAAAAATAAAAAAATCATAAAAATTAAAAATCAAAATACAAAATTAAAAATTAAATAAAAAAATTATTTTTTTTAAAAAACCCACAAAAACATCTGCCTTGCATAGTGTAGACAACACATCACATTCACACACACACACACACACACGCACACACACACACACACACACACACACTTAATGATCTATCATGCCTTGCTCCCTGTGTTCAAACTCTCTACGTACTTGCATCTATACATCTTTTATGTAGAGTTAAAAATAAATTTTAAACTCCACTTTATTTTTCATTTCTTGATATTTATACTGTGGGTTAATTGTTGACTTTAGTTGAGATTTTGCATGGTCAACGCTTTGACTGAGTTCCTGCTTTGTGTGGAACTTAAGACCACCGAATCTCGGCTAAATCAAATAGCGCCGTTGCCGGGGAGCAACAACGCGTAGATCTTGTCTTTGTTGTGTTGTGGTTGTTTGTCTACATTTCGCGGCTTTTATTTTTATTTCATTATTTTTGATATATCTGTTGAATGGTCTAACCACTCTCCTTGTTTGGATTTCGTGCGAGGTATGCGGATCGAGGGAGGAGCCCCTCTTGGAGCACCTACGCACCCACGTGAAGCGGTTGTAGCCTAGCACAAAGAAGGACTTGGAGGATTTTGCAGACAACTCCTTAGCACTTATTTTCTTGTATTTATTTGTGTAATTTAAGAGAGAGAGAGAGAACTATTATTGTAATAATACAGGTACATCGGACTTCAGACACTCGGGCCTAATTTCCAAGTGCTTGTACACCTGGGGGCTCACCGCGATTTTGTCGGCTTTTTCTTCGCATTTTTTATTTTGTTTTCCGATTTTTGTTTTATTTATTTTTTGTGATTGAGCCCCTAGTTTTAGGATTGCTTGCGATAGAATTAGGTCCAAACACATTAATCACCCTTGCATGTGCATATAGTCTTGCTTTGGACTTAGTTCAAAATTCTAAACAGTCGCCTCATCACCTTCGATCCTTCACGTCGTGAGCTCACCATGCCAAGCGCTTCTCCTGAACTCGATTTGTCGAGAGGAGGAGGGGTGAACCTAGACCAGACTCTTGGATTAAAGATCGGTGACCGACTTGTGGTGCTTCCCGCTAATAGCAATTTCTGAACTTAGGGTGATTTCATCGGTTGCATTTGCATATAGATAGGTTTCAATTCTGCTGAGCATCTTTGCATGTAGAGTGCTGGAGGCAAGGTGAGCATTTCTCTTTAGCATCCATCATTGTTTGCCGCTTGCATTGCTTTTTCGACTCTCTACCTCTGATTTTGCCAACCTAGGTGCTAAGTGAATTGACTCCTCGTTAGGCTCGTGCATTTCTTATTAAAAATCAAAAAAAAATGAAAATCAAATAAAATTGGGACTGTTAACATTACCTTGCCTTAAAATCAATCAAAAAGAAAAATCTTGTCTTGGGGCGAGTAATCCCCTCATTGTCTTCGTTTTACATTGCTCGTGCACACACTAAGGTTAGAGCCCAAATCCTATTTTCAGCCCCCTAAGTGTTTGTGCAAATCTTTGACTTCTCACCTAACTCTAAAACAGACAAGATAAAAAGACCGACTTTTTGGTCTCTACCGAGTTGAGTAGGTGAATTGAGGGCTTGTATTCTTTTTATTTTTGATTGTGATTGTTTTGTGTGTGTCCTAGATTGCTTCTGCGCATTTACGCCTTTCTTCTTCACTCTTTTGACTTTGACCTTCGTGCTCCCCCGAATCATTTTCTTTTGTTTTCGAGATAGACCCCTAGAGCACATTTCATCCGGACTTTGCGGATCCCTCGCTCACTCCAGTCGGTCCACCTCCCTTCTATCAGGAGGACCCTCCTCCTACTTTTTCTGATTTGTGTACATACCAGCCTCATCCACAGTATCAGACCTCAGACTTCTCCCCACCTCCACTCCCACCTGTATATTATCCACCTCCACCTTCACATCTACCCGAGTCTGACCTGATGGAGTCACCTCCCTCGATCTCTATGAGTGATATCTTGAATCGGATGACAAAGCGCATTGATTTGATGAATGATGATCTTGCTTTCTTGAGGAAGAATCAGATTAATGCTCCTTTTGTCGGGGATACAGCTTCACTTGTGGGTGATCATGGGAGCTTGCAATCTCCAAAAATACAACAAAAATGAGAAAAATGTAAAAACCCAAAAAGAGTTCGGGAAACCGTTGGTCGATTCATACCGTGAGGAGAGGGTCCACTTGCCAGAACCTTTGACCACACATCCATTCACACCTAGTCCCACCTTTGACCCCGAGGATGCCGCTGTACAGACTGCTCTAGGCATGCCTCGTGTACATGCTGATTCCGACTTCCTCCCTTGTATGGAGGAGGTCCAAAATTTCAAAAAAATGCTATCTGAACCCGAAGTGGTGGCTACTATTCATGAGATCATCCATGCCCCACTTCAACAGTCCATGACCGATTTATCTGCCCCTCTTCCCAAGAAGAGAAAGCGGAGGAGCATATCTGAGCGTCATATTTTGACCATGGCCACTGCCCACGCCATCACGCACTGTCCCATTCCCAGAAAGAAGAACACAGCTACCCCTTTCATCACTTGCACCATCTCTGAATATACTTGTGATCGCACTCTCCTGGACGGCGGTGCATCTATTAGCATATTACCCTTCTCGCTGGTACAGTCTCTTCACTTAGGGCCTCTAAAGAAAATCAGGATGATCGTTCAATTTGCTGATGGATCTATCAAGAGGCCGAAGGGTATCCTTGAAAACGCCAACATTTCTATTCAGGGCACGAGCCACCATGTTGATTTTGTCGTGTTGCCCATGGAGAGCTCCACAGGGGAGCCGTCTCCAATCATCCTAGGACGACCACTCCTCGCCTCTGCGAGGGTCGTTATCGACTATGGATCAGGAGAGATTCGCTTCTGTCATGTTGACGAGAGCGAAGTGTTGAACACCACACCCACAATAGACCAGAGACCTGCACCTGATGCACCTTCACCGATTCTAGATGACTCTGAGGCCTGTGACCGATCTGATGCTATTAGAGATGTTTGCTTAGCGACCCCTAATGAGACCCGAAGAATCCCCCGAAAGGGGAGGAAATCGGAAAGCATAGACCTCACAGTTCCTCCTTCTGGTGTGTGGCAATGTGTTGATGAAATCCAAAGCATTTACGTGATTGATCCCATTGAGCGGCGGGCAGATACCAAGACTAGATAGGATGGACCTGTTTCGACTACTTCCACTGATAAGTCCGTTCCTGGTCACTCAAAAGTAAAGTTGATTGAGGTCGGTTATGATGCTGCCATTTATTTTGATAGATTCAGGCCTCTTGATGGAAATGATTCAGGTGAAACTCTTGAGGACGAACATACTTCAGATACTTCCATAGATGATTTTGTGCCTTTTGATTTCGACCTGGACGACACCTCGCAGGACAACTCTGATTACACTTCTTCCGAGGATGATGAGTTTGTCCCATTCCACTTTGATATCTGCGAGACCTCCAAGGCCAGACCTAGTCATACTTCTTCCACTCGTCCGTCTGTGCCTTCACATCATAGGACCACCAAGGGCGAACCGAGCCATACTACTTCCATTGAATAGTTCGTGCCTTTTCGATTTGACTCCACTGAGGGCCTTCACCGTGTCGACCCTGATCGGCTTCCATCCACTGTGGACCCCAATGTCGACATACACCACACCAGATCTATCCCTCAACGGTCTCGCAAGAAGGTTAGCTTTCGACCTTCTTGATCATATGTACATCCACCTCTGTTGTACATTCTCCTTTGTTCATCTCTGTCTCTCCCGTATTGCTCGTCAACCCATTCTCGTGTTTGCCTTGCTTAGGACGCACTTTGTCCTAAGTTTAGGAGGGGTGGACGAGCCGAGTGTTCTTTCTTCGTTCCGTGTCATCACTCCTGTTGTTGCCTATACTTAGGGCTTCTTTTACCCTAAGTATAGGGGGAGTGAGGTGTATATCCTCTGATCTCTTCTTCCATCCTCACGATCTCGTTTCCATTTTCACCTCTTTTCCTCTTTTCTTCTTTTCTTCTTTTACTTTTCTATCTTCTTTTTGTATCAAAAAGATGTCGCCCCTTGTAGACAGTTTTCTATACTTAGGACGTACTTTGTCCTAAGTATAGGGGGGTGTGCACCCTGACTTCTTTCATTCATTCCGATCCTCTCCATTGTCTCCTCTTCTTGTCTATACTTAGGGATATTTTACCCTAAGTATAGGGGGAGACAATCTGAGTATGATCTGTTCATTCCCACCCTTGACCCTCCCTGCGTTGTGTACAGTCTGCTATACTTAGGATTATTTGATCCTAAGTATAGGGGGACAGTCAACTTCTCATTGGTTCATTTATTTATTCTTTAGACTTGCCTATACTTAGTACGAGTTATGTCTTCTCTTTTCTCTCCGATCTATGAAGACATAGCTCAAGCTAAGTATAGGGGGGTCGTATATACTACGCATATACTTTAGCCATAACACGTACTTTCGTATTTTCTTAATAATATGGCTAATAATTCTTTAAAATTCATTAAAAACCTTAATAAAAAGATGTCTTGTTCCTCAAATTCTTTTTGTATTTACTGATTAATAAATCAGGTAAAAATTTTTTTTTGCAAAATGTTTGAAAAATAGTTTGAAAATCTTTGTGAAAATCTATTGAAAACTATTTTGAAAATATTTTATTACATGTTTTCAACCTTTGTAAAAATGTGTGGTTTGTAAAATTTCTTTTCTTTGTGTGAAATAAGATGTTTGAAAAATGATTTGCAAATGGTTTGAAAAATGGTTGCAAAAATATTTTGAAAAAGCTATATATAATGTTTTGAAAATCTTTGCAAAATGATTTTCAAATGTGTGTACATGTTTGTAAAAATTATTTTGGATTATAGTTTTCAATAATTGTTTGAAAACTTGTGTCAAATAAGTTTGAGGAATACATACATCTCACTAAAATCCATTATATATATATATGCCTATAAAATTGATCACTTACCCTTGTAAATTCTTAAAAATCTACTTCTTGTAAATATAAGAAGCATGCCCGTGTAAATATTTTTCACCTAGTTTTTAGCCAAAACTTTTTGTTTCAAAAATTCCAAAAACATTTGCAAAATTAAAATCCAAAAACATTTGAAAAATCTTTTTGAAAAATACAAAAAAATGCATATGCATCATCATCATCTTTTCAAAAATCCATAAAAAGTTCAAAATCTTTGAAAATTGCATCACAAAAATATTTTCTGCATTGCATTTGCATAGCATGAGCATTTTCGGATTGAGTTTGATAGTTGAACGAATCTAAGTAAAATCCGGAGATTGGAGCTTGATTGGACCTTAAAATCTACCTAATAACAGGAACCTTATAAGAATTGGGTTTGAGGTACTTCAGGTCTAGTTGACTTAATTCTTTGAGGATCACGAGACTTGGTTCAATGGATTCTTGACTGCCTAAGTAGAGTATTTCGGAGCACACGCACGACTCTTGTTGATAATGACCTAACTTGGACACCTGCACCTTTCACATGGCTCAACTCAGTTGGAGTGGTGAGGGGATTGGATTTGCCGGTATGAGACACACACAAGTGGAAACACTTGTCCTCCTCTAGGGAGGGAAGTGCATCCCAACCCGTCCAGTGATGAGGAAATCTAAAGACAGGAGACAATAAAGCTTCATAAGAGGGATAGTCTACTGGCTCAAGAGGAAAAACTCATTATGTAAATGCTGCTGTGAATAGTATTTCAAAAAAAAAATTAGTCAGGCCTGTACAAAAATAAATGCCTGCAAGTATGTACATATGTTGTAAAGCCAATAAGCAAGCTTGAGTTCCAAAGTCAAATATGTGAGCCTGCAGCTGGATGACTTGACTACACTGGTCTTGCATCCTAGGACAGGTAGCTACACTGGCTACTGTACATTCTTCTCTTCACCCCCTCCTCTTGAGCTGGTTTCCACTTGAACTTATAAGGGAATACCCTGCTCCTCGAGGATGGAGTTGTTGGATTGGGGAATCATTGGGTTGTCGCACTGGAGAAGTCAATTTCTTTGCCATTCTAGTTGGGGAGAGCCACCATCACTTACACTGTACGAGTCAGATTCATAGTCGTAAGAGTTTGCGTATGAATTGAGATATTTCTGACATGGCTATTGACGAGACTTGGGCAGAGTTTTGGGATTCTCAGAGGCTGTTGGATTTCAAATCCGGTTCTCATTAAGGTTCCGCCCGCACTAAAATTCCAAAGGTCCCACTTAAGCTCCAAACTTTGATTTTGTGAAGACAAGTTTGATAATTAAACTAAATCCAAGTTCTTCTTTTTCTTTTCTTTTTTTTCTTTTTGCACTTATTGCATAAGTGTTTGCTAGGGACTAGCAAAGGTAAAGTATAGGAGGGTGATGAATCCACATTTCATCATCTTTATTCTATCATTTTGGCCTCAAAAACCCTAGTAAATGCGTGTAAATAGCATTAAATTCATCATCTTAGCATCCATGCATATGTGTGTAAATAGTGTATAAAATACTGTAATTAAAGACAAAATTATAGAATAAATAAAAGAAAAGAAAAAGAATAAAATATTGTAAATATTTTATGACCCGAAACCCCGAGACCTAGGCATCTTGATGAATAGGTCAACAAGGAATAAAGTAGGGGAGATAAGGGTAAAAACACAGTATAAATACCTATTCATTTCATTCATTATTTATTCATTTTATGACCTGTTTTTGGTTCCACTTTTATACATCAAATAAAGAAACTTTGTACAGGAAAGTTGTAGATAATTAAATATAGAAAATACAAAATTGATTTTATTCAAAAACAATGTACAGATAAAAAGTGATGGTCTGAATAAAAATCCAGAATCCCAACTTCCCAGACTCGTATCTCACAAATGAAAACTCCAAATGTAGCAAACTCACCTTTAATTGTATATAGAATAAAATAAGCTATTTAATGGTGGTGGTTTCGCATTTGGCGGAGCTACGGTTTGAAAGTTGAGTTTTGGGATCATATTGTATATTTGTACAGATTAAAATATTCAATTTATTCTTTGTCTGTTATTTTTATAATTTTATATTTTTATAATTTTGTAAATATTATTTATAATAAATATATGCATTAAAATCAGAATAAAACACAAATAAAAATAAAATAAATTACTTGTAAATAAAAGACATAGGTAAAATACCTATATACATACCTGTATTATTTATACTTGTATTTTATTAAATATACAAAACAATTCAAAAAAATAAAATAAAAATATAATTAAGTGTATAAAAGTATGTTATATTTTATAAAATAATAAATTAAAATAAATAAATTAAAATCACAAAATAAAAATAAATTAATAAAATATATAAGTAATATACCTATAAAGGGTATAAAAGGAACTTGTAAAAATATACTTCATAAAAATAAATAAAAATTACTATAAAATACTTCATAAAAATAAATATTTTTCATTTAATAATCAATAATTAAATAAATCATTTAATATTTTTTAATTTTCCAAGGGTTTTTCCTGGTTGGTCCACGTGGACCAACCAGGTGGTCTGGACTGTTGATCAAGGTCAACAGTCTGACCTTCCATCTGGGTTGTGTCAGACATGCTTTTTCCTCGTTTTTGATGAATTTTGGAGGCTGCGTCTTGTATCCTTTCATGACGCTTTCTTCTAGAAATTTGCTCCCTGATGTTTGACCTTACACGCCTAGGGTCCTCCTCGTGGAATGGATGCTTGTGTCGCATGATGCACCCCTTTCTTTGGAGCCACTCGACCATTGTTCAAAACCACCCCGCCATCTTCCATTGAATCTTGAACCGGTTTGGAGAGCTTCAAACCTTCGGGTGAGTGAGCCCGTATCCCCGTCGAGGTGCGGCGAAGCTCGCCGACTGCGTTCCATCCATTTCCGGCGGCTGCACCGCCGTGAGGTTCACCTCGGGTCATACACCCTTGAAGTATGTTTATTTCTTCCATTTTCTTGATTGTTATTCATTCCCAGTAGCATTAGGATCCTTTAGGTACCCTTACTTTCGCCTGAAATTCATCCACCACCCTTCATAGCCACCTCGCCGGAGCGAGCTCCGGCGAGCATCTCCCTCGCCGCCTCCCGTATCTTTTCGCCATCTCGAGGTGCGTGGCAATTTGCCCGCGCACCTCCTCACGTCTTTGTAGGTTCCAGGTGCTCAGATACCCCACCTGGGAGGTTGTGTCGTCAAGCTCGAAGCTCCTGGGGATGTCCTCCTTCGCCAACTCCGCAACGGAGCCTCCAGCTATCATCAGGCCATTTTGAAGCCGCCGTCACCTTGAGGAAGCACCCAGGCTCGTCACCGGTCATTTTGAAGTGTCATTGAAGGCCGGAGGGATGAGATCAAGGTCGGGGGAACTCGCTTCACGGCGAGTTCATCCCCTGTTCTTCGTCTTGGCTTCCCTACCGTCCGATCAAGGGCCGATCGTCCAGGATAGCAACGCCCGTTGGATCATCAAGAGCCTCCACCGTTGATCTCCATCAGCATTCTAATCGAGGCCGTCCAAGGGCGAAGGTATAGCGGCGCGGATCGATGACACGTGTCTTAGTGAGTTATCATCTAATGTTCGATCGCGCCCAGGCCTGGGGTAATTTGCGAATCCACCCCGGCCATTTTTGTAATATCTTATTAGCACTAAATCATTCATCTGCTGTGTTTTAGTATTTGTAATATTTGCTAAAAAACCCCTGCGATTTTTCGTATTAATATTTTAGCCCTTGCCAACTAGGCGCACGTGCTCACGCACGTGCGCGTGGCTATTTTGCGGACAAGGCCCTTGCTGCTTTGGTATTGGTGTTTGGTCCACGAAGTATTTATTTCAGTATTATATTTTGTGTAAAATTTACATGTAGGCCCTTGACTTTTCTTAATATTACCACAAATACCCCTGGCCTGTATGTATTTTCTCTTTGTTTTCTATAATTATTGCATGCATTTCTAAAAACCCAAAAATTCCCTAAAAACCATTTTAAGTTCCTGTTAACTTGCTGATCCACGCCATATTTTTGCATTATATTTTTATTGCATTTTAATATTTATTAAAAATAAAAAACATGCATTTAGCTATTGTCTATCTTAGAAAATACCAAAACAAATTAGCAAAACACCTTGAAAAATCCCAAAAAAATTACATGTTGTGTATTTTGTTGTCTTTTAGAGTTAATCCAAAAATCACTTAAAAATTCAAACAAAAACCTTAAAAATCAGAAAATACCCAAAAACATCTAAAAAATCAAAGAAAAATAAAAAATAGAAACTCAAGTCCTGTAGGTTCCCTGATTTATTATCTTTATTTTAAAATTAATTTGGGAAAATTTTGTTGTTGTTTGCTATTTTTCATTCCCATTTTATTTCGTCCAGAACCTTAATTCACTGTTTTCCTTTATTTCAGCTTTTAAAAATGTCAAAATATTCTGAAAAATCCCCAAAAATCAAAAAAACAGTAAAAAATTATAAAAAGAACAAAATATTTTATTTCCTAATTTTTGACTATTTGTCCTTATTTTTATAAATATTCTATCACCTCTTTTCTTATATTATCTATATCTTCTATTTATAAAAACAAAAAAATATAAAATATAAGTAAAATAAAAAAATCAGAAAATTAAAAAATCAAAATACAAAATTAAAAATTAAATAAAAAATTTTAAAAAGTTTAAAAACCCACAAAAACATTTGCCTTGCATAGTGTAGACAACACATCACATTCACCACACACACACACACACACACACACACACACACTTAATGATCTATCCTGCCTTGCTCCCTGTGTTTGAACACTCTACGTACTTGCATCTATACATCTTTTATGTAGAGTTAAAAATAAAATTTAAACTCCACTTTATTTTTCATTTCTTGATATTTATACTGTGGGTTAATTGTTGACTTTAGTTGAGATTTTGCGTGGTCAACCGCTTCGACTGAGTTCTCGCTTTGTGTGGGAACTAACTGAAGTCCACCGAATCTCGGCTAAATCAAGTACCCATCAAGAAAACAATAGTGACTCTTCCTAGCTAGCCTCTCGATAATATGATCAATAAATGGTAGTGGGAAATGATACTTCTTGGTGGCCTGATTTAATCGTCTGTAGTCTACGCAGACCCTCCGAGAAGTGGGTACCCGGGCATCGATCTCCTCTCCAGACTCACTCACAACTGTAGTGATGCATGTCTTCTTGGGCACCACTGATGACTGAGATTTTTCATCGGTCTAGAGTAATCCGCACAAGGCGGAATCACAATGTCGCTGAGGCGACCGACAAAAGACCTCGAATCAATCAACAATTAACCCACAATAAATTATATGCAACAAGTATCATAAAGGTGGAGTTAAAATTTATTATAACTCTACATGCAAGTGTGTATAGGTGTAAGCATGAGTAGAGGTCGAACACTGGGAGGCGAAAGGTTGTATGGTGAAATTTGTTGTGTAATTATTCAATTCAATGATCATGTCCAATCCTTTATTGTTTTGTGGGTTTTTAATTTTATATATATATTTTTTATATTTTTATTTTTATAATTTTTATTTTGTTTTGATATTTCCATTTTTTTGTATTTTTAATTATATAATATAGTTATATATATAAAGAGGTATATATATATAAGAGGAGAGAGAGAAGTAATATAATATATGGATATATATATATAGATATGAATGCTTAAAATATATAGATATAATATTTTTTTAGTTTTTTATATTTTTCTAATTTTTTGTTATTTTTCAGGAATATTTCTACTTTTTATTTGTTTTTAATTTCAAAAATGTCCACAAGATGGACCAATTAACTAGGCTGAACATAATTTGGGTTTTTAAAAATATAAAATAAGTTCAAAATTTACCCAAATTTATTTTAATAAATTAATAATATATAGATAATTATAAAAGAGAAAACTATATTTTTGGGATTTTTTAAGAGTTTTTCTATTTTTTGTTGGATTTTGGAGCTTTCTGATTTTTTATTTTTCTTTTTCTTGTTTTTAGGTTTTTTCATTTTCTGGACTCAATATATTTATAAATATACCATATATATTTTTTTGGATTTTTTAAGGGATTTTTACCCGGCAGACCCTATAATATTTTCCAATTACCTCTACGACCTTTGAAACATCATAATTCCTCCCCCGACCTCGTAAAGTTGCTCCGTCTTACCCAACAAACCCTACCGTCAATTTTAACTATATTTGAGTTAAATACTTGGGTTAATCTTGACCAATTTACCATCGAACGGTTAGGATTAGCCAAAAAATAAAAAAGGGAAAAATCGTGCAAATTAGACGTGAGGATTCTCCCCGATTTGGATGCATACGTTCATGCGGGGCAGTGACGGCGTGGGGGAGCAGGGAGCTTGGGCGGCTGGGGGGAGCAGCATCACCGGTGGAAGGGGGAGCAGGGAGCAACGGGCAGGGGCCTCCATCGGGGGGAGTAGGGAGCTTGAGCGGCGGGGGGAGCAGCATCGCGAGGAGCAGGTAGCAGCGGGCAGGGGCCTCCATCAGGGTCGGGGGGCTTGGGCGGCAGGGTATGTTGGGGGGTGGGGGGGGGGGGGTGGGGGGAGTTGGGAGCTTGGGCGGCGCGAGGGGGGAGCTTGGGCGGCCTGAGGGGGAGGGGGGGACTTGGGCGGCGGGGTGTGGGGGGAGGGGGTGCGCTGGGAGCTTCGGCGGCGCGAGGGGGGAGCTTGGGTGGCCCGAGGGGGAGCGGGGGACTTGGGCGACGGGGTGTGTGTGTGGGGGGGGTGCACTGGGAGCTTGGGCGGCACCGGGGGGGTAGCTTGGGCGGCCCGAGGGGGGGTGCTAGGAGCTTGGGCGACGCCGGGGGGGGGGGGGGGGGCAGGGGGGAGCTTGGGCGGCCCGAGGGGGAGGGGGGTGGCTTGGGTGGCCCGAGGGGGGGAGGGGGCGCTGGGAGCTTGTGGGAGCTTGGGCGGCCCGAGGGGGGGCGCTGGGAGCTTGGGCGGCGGACGGGGGGGTGGGGGGGGAGCTTGGGTGGCAGGGGGGCTGGGAGTTTGGGCGACAGCTGGGGGGGAGGCAGGAAGCTTGAGCGGCGGGGTGGGAGCAGCGGCGCTGGGGGCGAAGGGTGGGGGGGGAGCAAGGAGCAGGGAGCCTGGGCCATGGGGGGCGTAGGGAGCTTGGGCGGCGGGGGGAGAGCAGCATCGTCGGGGGTGGGGGGAAGGGGGCAGCCGGGAGCGTCGGCGGCGGGAGGGGGGGGGGATGATGGAGTGACACTCAAATGTAAATAGAATAAACAAAATGGGTATAATATAAAATAACATAACGGAATTAGGTTAATTTTAACCAGTAAATGAACGGAGGTTAACCACAGGGTCTGTAGAGTAAGGGTTAGCAAGTTTACAGGGTCGGGGGAGGAATTATGATGTTTCAAAGGTCGTAGAGGTAATTGGAAAAGATTATAGGGTCTGCCGGGTAAAAATCCCTTTTTTAAAAAACATTTTATATTTTTTTTGGTATTTTATAAATTAGACAGTACAAAAATGGCTCCTTTTTCATTTTTAAAATTAGGTAAAATGCAAAAAATGCAAAATGGACGTGTGGCGTGAAAGCACGGGGCATGAAACATCTAACCTAATTTTTGTGGAATTTTAGGAGCAACATAGGTATTTTTAATAAATACATAAAAGACATAAAAATAATAAAGTCTAGCAGGGGTATAAATGCAATAAAAATAACTTGCAGGGGGCACAGTGCAAATATACCAACAGAATAAACATATATTTAAATTTTTAGAACTATTTTACAATTACAAAAAGGTGCCAGGGCTACCATGCAAAATTCACGCACCTCACGTGGGACAACACGTGAGGCGTAGAAGGACCAAAATGTAATTCAAGAAAGATCAGGGGGCCTTCTGCAAAATTTACATTTATTTGACATGTTACATTTATTTTACAAGAGTAAATAATAAATACCAAAAATGCAAGGGGCTGAAGTGCAATTTACCCTTTAAGGCGCTGGATCGGACGGTCGATGGTGGCTCCCTCCAACGCCTGATCTTCAATCTGGGCCTCCATCTTCATCTAACGACGGGGACGATGGCTGGACGAACAGGGAAGAATGCTCGCCGGGGCGAGCTTCTTTCGGTGATATATCGCACCTCCGCCGATCTTTGCCGCTCCTGAAGGTCCCATGGACTTCCTGGAAGGTTCCTCTAACTGCTGGAGGTCTTGGATCGGGCAGAGACGCATTGGAGGTCCCCCGCAAGGTCGGAAGAGGTCGTGGGCTCCAGGTGCCTCCGACGACTCTTGAATGCATCCCCTGGTGCTTGGTAGCACACCTAACCTGCTCAGGAAGAAAGCACGGCTCGAGGCGACGCTCCTCGGCCAAAAATAGAAGCTGTTAACATAAAAACGAAGGGGGACGACGATGCTCTGGCGAAGTGGAGGAGGTGAGCATCGATTCGCAGATCTAAGTAAGATCTGGTTGGATTTAGGTGACATAGAGGTGGAGAAAGCGATGGGGAGTGAAATGGAAGCGGAATGGGGATCGGAAACTATCGGAAGCACTGTGGAGAAGTCGCCGGAGCAAAGCTCCGGCGAACTTCGATTTGGCTAAACTAGGCTATGCTACTGATCTAAATGCGAAATAAAATGCGGGAATGAAAAACTGAAATGAAAATCTACCTAAGAAAGTAAATGCGTAGCTCTTATACCTGGAAAAACTCCAGGGAGCAGGACGACTGCCGGAGCGCCGCCGTGGGCGCATCTCCTTCCTCTGCAAGCCTCCACAACCTTCAGGGGACCTCCACGTGTCACATGGATGCACACTAGGCCGAAGGTGGGAGCTCTAGGGCTAGGGAAATGGCCAAAAAAGTTTGGAGGAGGAAGATGGGTTATTTATAAACATGTGTATGCGCCCTTATTGACCGGCAAATAATAAGGAATCGGTGATATATACACTAGATTTAACATGGGGGCGTGTATGTACAATGTACCAGGAGCATTTCTTGTGAAGGAAGCAAAGGCGATCGATGGACGGGGCACCCGGGAAAAATGGGAAAAGATGTGGGGTTTGACAGATCTGACGGGCTGGAGGCTGATTTATTTTCGAACATAATGGGAGCCCTTATTGACCGGCCAAAAATAAGGAATCCAAGCTATATACAGGGGAAACAAGCTATGGGCGTGTATAAGGGTTGTTTTGGGAGTAATTTCCGTGAAGGGACCGATGTCATTGGAGCGACGAATCGATCGGGAAAATTTGGAGAATACGCCATGTCTGACAGATTTGACGGGCTGGTGAGGCTGATGGCTGAGTTGACCGAGGTCAACGAATGCTGGAATCCTATTGGTCCACGTCTGCACAAATTTGACTCATTATTTAGTCATAATAAATGACCTTATTTAATTTTGATTATAAAATAAAAAATGTTTATTAATTAATGTATTATTTATTTATGCTTTTTATTTATTTATTGATGTGTTTTATTATGAATTATTTTAATGATGTATTTATAAGTGTATTTACGTGTATTTATTTTTATTTTGTGTATTTTTATTTTATTATTTTATTTTCTTATTTTATCTATTTATAACTTATTTTTGTGAGTATAAATATATTTTTATTTAATTTTTATGAGTTTATTTACATGTTTAAATAAATAGGTCTATGTAATATGTAGGTATACTTATATGTATTTTACCTATATTATATATACATTTTATTTATTTAATGTATTTTATTTGTTTTTATTTAGGGATTACATTTTTAATAAATATTAAAAATATAGATGAATAAAGAATAAAAGAATAAAGTCCCTTTTTATTTATATACATATAGATAACATAGGTATTTTGCCTATGTATTTAGATAACTTTATTTTATTTGTGTGTTTCTTCTTGGTTTAATTATAGTTTTAATGTACACATATGTTATAAATAATGTATATAAATTTATAAAAATATGAATTTGTAAAAATAATGGGTAATGAATAAATTGAATATTTTAATCGGTATTATGTACAATAGGGGCCCAAAAACATAACTTTTACAGATAAACTCCAAAAATTCTGAAACTAATTTTATTAAATAGTTCTTGGAAAGATATATACAATTAAAGGTGAGTTTGGTGGATTTTGAGTTTTTATTTGTAAGATATGGGTCTGTGAAGTTGAGATTTTGGCTTCTTATTCTGAGTATAAAATGTACACTGTATATTATTTTTGTACAAAATCAATTTTGTATTTTTATTTACATTATTATCTACAATTTTTCATGTACAAAATATTTTTATTTGATGAATAAATAATTAAATGCAAAATAGGTGTCAAAAATGCATAAATGAATGAATAATTAATTGAGGTATTTATTGTATTATTGGCCCTTATCTCCCCCTACTTTATTTCTTGTCGACCAATTCCATTCTGGCCTTGGTCTCGGGGTTCGGGTCATAAAATATTTGCAATATTTTATTCCTTTTTCTTTTCTTCTCTTTATTCTATAATTTTGGCATTAAAAACCTTATTCTGTGTACATTTAATACAATAAATAATGAATGCTATTATAAACAAATTGATGCTATTTACATGCATTTGCTGGGGTTTTTAAGGCCAAAATGATAGAATAAAGGTGATGAAATGGAGATTCATCAACCACATGTAATGAACCAACCCACTTGGAGTCGGAGATGGGGTAGATAAAATCGACGCTCCACCACTTTAATATCTCCTTCATGACCACATCTCGAAGATTCGGGTTCAGTCGTCGCTAGAACTCACGCGGCTTAGCGTCCTCTTTGAGATAAATATGGTGGGAGCACATGATCGGACTTATCCCCTAGAGATCAGCTACGCTCCATCCAATCGCCTTGTGGTTTCTTTCAAAAACCTCCATCAACCGAGATTCTTGCTCTCCAGTCAAATCCACTGAGATAATGACTGGGTACATATCAGGCTCACCCGTAAGGAATTTGTACTTCATCTACTACGGCAAGGTCTTCAACTCTGGACAACTGGGAGATGGCGAATCTGGCTTCTGAAAAGTCTAAGTAAAGGCAAACAGATCTGCATGGGAGAACTCTCGTTGTGCATGAAAATATGGCAAAGACGGCACTGTTGGTATCTAAGTAATATGTGTTGGCTCAATCTCCACCCTAGCTGTCGGCTCTGTGGGAATCAGACATGGTAAATAATCATAGAACTCATCCCAATCAATGTCTGAATCAGAGGGATCTGAATCAGAAGAACAAGAAATAAACTCTGCCTCGCTATCCTTCCCGCAATCGTCAGTTTCAAATGTGTCCTCTACCAAGAGTGTGTTATCTGAACTCTCATCTGCTGGAATATGTGAATCTGTAGTATCTGAAGGCGCAATAAGAGCTTGTGATACATGATTGAATCAGACTGCTTCATCGTCTATAATTACAAAGTCACACTCCTAGTGAACGTCTCGCTCTGCATCTATCATCTGCTCGGTGTCGCTCGACTGCTTGGAGCAGGCTGAAACTCTAGATCTGGTCTGCTCGATCGTCTCTATTTGTACACTCTCGCCCTCGATGTGAAAGTATACCTTCCCGCTATCATGGTCGGACACCGCCTTAGCTGTGGCCAAGAACGTGCATCCTAGAATGATGGGAGTATCTGTCACAGACTCATGGATCTCCATGTCCGGTACAACAAAGTCCACAGGGAATTTCAGGCCCTGAATTGTGACGACCACGCCATTCAACAACCCCATCGGCCTCTTGACAGATCTATCTACAAACTGAAGGACTGTCCTTCTCTGGGGCCAAACTCGAATCGGTCGAGTAGGGCTGCTAGAAGAAGGTTGATAGAAGAGTCGTCGTCTAATAGAGTTCGATCGAACAGCTACTCATGGATGTGGCATCTGACATATGGAGCTCCTGCATCTGGCCTCTTGGATGGCAATCGGTTCTGGATGGAGAAGCAGGTGGCACGAGTGAGCACATGGATCTCTGCATTGTGGTTCTTTCTCTTCTTGCGGATGGTGATCTTCTCTCTCAAATTCTTCTGGAAGAGAGGGATGTGCTCTAGTGCCTCCTGTGAGTCAGCTCAATATGGAATCTATCGATCATCTGCTGACTGAACTCTAACTGATGTCTCTTTTTTGGATTTTCTATTTTATTCCCCTTCGCTAAGCGGAGTGCCTGAGGAAAGGGGATAGTTGGACCCTCTCCAGAAAGAGGGTCAGGAATAGAGTCCTGTGTATGTGAAGGGATAGAATCCATATCAATATCATCATGCAACACATATGAAATCAAAGAAGATGCAGAAACCTTTCCTTTATTCATATTTTTGTCCTTTTCTATTTTTCCATTTTTTGGGTTTTTCTAGAACTATCCTGAAATACAACAGAAGGTAACACAACTAAAGTAGAAACGATGGCATCAGCGTCACCCACAACATCTGTCTTCGAAGCGTCAGTATCGCACTTTTGCTCAACAACTGTAGTAGAAATGGTGGCCTCAGTACCACCAACTGCATCTGGAATCTTGACGGCCTCAGTACCGTCGGTTGGATCTACATCCTTAGTGGCTTCAACGCCACCGTCATCATCTTCACAAGCGGCTTCAGCACCGCTATCCTCCTCATCTGGCGCTCTTGAATCTCCATGAGGTCGTCGTTCAGATGAGGCACCGTCGGGTGGCATCCTACCACTCCTAAGTGTCACAAATCAACATCAAATATGTAGGAAAAAAATATCACCCAAGGAATCAGTAGGAGTAGTAGTCTCTGTGAACTGTACCTGCTCAGACTTCCTCTTGAGGTTGTTCGAGTTTGGTTCGATCTGAGCTGGTATGGCAGCCTTGCCTTTGATGATATCGCTCATAGACGGGTGCATGAGAACCAGACGAGTTGCCTCATTGGAAATGAGGCTGCTGGTAGTGAGGGAGAGGTTGAGAGAACTACTAAGGCTATTATTGCTGCCTCCACTACTGCCCCTAATGGTAGGGACAAGGACCCTGCTGGTACTGCTGGGCTGACTGGGAGTGATGTGGTTGCTTCTGCTGCTACTGACCGCCCTGAGCTGGAGGCTGCTGCTGGGACGAGGTACCTCCAATAGACCATCTGAATCTGGGATGATCATGACGGATCTCGGGTTGCTGCTGGTACCAATCGTACCAAATCCCGTTGACTTCCATCAACGGCTCTTGCTCGTAAGGTGAAGGGGGAAGAAATGCCAGGGGCTAATCCGGCTGATACACCACCATATGAGTGTCCTGAGAGGGTGGTGGCTGGGAGTATTGCTATTGCGGCTAGACCGGCTCTGCCTGAATGTGATGCACCTGGCGGTAGGTGGCAGAAGGCTAGGTGGAGCTACTACTGGGATCAACCCGTGACCTAAGACGGGGCTGTGGAGCCATCTGTGCCTCTTGGAGACACATGATCTGAGTCTTTAGGTCACTAAGTGTCTGTGCTAATTGGACAATCTGCGTGAGGTCCTGGCACTACTTCTTCTCGATGATCTCAATGCGATCCAACTTCTCGCTGATAATCCACATGTCAGCAGCTGATGAATCGGCATGTGCTGCTGTAGACGAAGTAGATGGACCTGCATCAACTCGTGCTATCCCTGGTAGGATACAACCTGTGGGAGGGGCTTCCCCGGAGTGTAGACCCTAGTATGGGACATCACCGTGTAGTTTTCTACCATCTCCTCATAGATGGTCAGACTTGGTCCTCATCTTTTGTGAAATAGGACTCTCCACATGAGGCGTTAACAAGCCCTTGTAGCTCCGATGTCAGCCCACAAAAGAAGCTCTGAACTAAGTTGGTATTTGATATCTCGTGATGTGGACACCGGTCGATGAGTTCTCTGAAACAATCCCAAGCCTCATGAAAGTGCTCGTTTAGGATCATGGTGAAGTTGTTGATCATAGCTCTAACTGCGTTGGTCCGACTGAGTGGATAGTACTTGTTCAACTACTCGGTCTGGAGCTTCTCCTAGGTGGTAACATACCTCCCCAAATGCTTCAGCCAATAGGCTGCTCTGTCAACCAATGCGAACGGGAAAGCGATCATATTGATCATGTCCTCATCCACGAATCTGTCGTGGATAGTACTGCAAATCACCTCAAAATCATGGAGATGGAGGTGTGGCTCCTCGGTGGCTAGCCCATGGAACTTGGGCAGAAGCTGAATAGTCTGGGGACGAAGCTTGAAATCGCCCAGGATCTCAGGGAGCTGAATCCAATGGTGGGTGAGAGTCGCATCAGGGTTGTGCAACTGTCTCATCGTGCGTGGTGGCCTCGATTCTGGCTGATCATCTGGTCGTCCGTCTCCTCCTCCAATTGCGGGTATCTCTCCATTGGCTGGTCTCTACGACTCTCCTCTACCAGCTCTCATCTCCGTCAGCTCTCGACACACATCTTCCATGAATGTTACTTGGTCTCTAATCTAGCGTTGCATCATCTTCAGGGAGGCTAAGAGTGTGTTGTTGATGGTGCCCTGATCAAGTACGTATGTTGAACCATGCAGCTGCTCATCAGTGCATCCCTCACTGTTGGCTATCTCTCGGGTCTCTGCAAAGGTAAAAGACCTCAACTCAGGTGCCGTCAAATGTATGTATAACTGTGCTGGCCTATGCTCTGGCACCTCAGGATTTGAATCAGGTCTCTCTGAAATTGCCCTAGATGAATGGAAAGGAGTGCTCGAGAGCAGTGTTGTCGAAGGCAGCCTAAGGGACCTCCTTCCCATTATCGTGATGTGGGCATTTATGATGATGAGATCTGGAATGCAAACAGGATCAGAAATCAAACCCCGAATTCATCTACTCAACACTGGAGCTGATGACCGTGAAAGATCGGTCGTTAATCTTGTCAATTTTATTTAGGTGATCAATCAATATATTAGAGTGATTAAGCGAGTTGTTGGGAACTTGATGCTCCCAGAAGACTGGCCCACTCCCGCATTTACTTTTTCTCAGCTAGTATGGGTGTGAACCTTTCACTGGATACCTGATCTTCCCAATCTGCTAAGGAAGTCTCGTACCGATTATCGGCTACCCAGTGAAATCCTCATTGGAGAACAACCAACCCCAAGACCAGTAGTCTGAAAGGAGTTTAGGTATGGCTTTACCTAGTGTGCGGGTTACTCTCTCGCTGCAGATAAATCAACCAATGAGGGGGTGACTCTCCTCAAAATAAAGATTTTCAGATGAGGTGTATTTTAGGGTCCAGTTTGCATTAGAAGTCCTAATTTTATTTGTTTTAACTTTTTATGTATTTTTTTGATAAAAACAATGCCTAACAATTTTTTTGATTTCCTGGGTTATTTTGAGTCCACAAAAACGGGGGGAGGAAGTTGAAAAAGTCGATGGGTCATCAAACACTATGATGCACGCAGAGATAGAAATGCGTACCTCACTCCAGCACTCTACATGGAGGGTAATCCACGCATAAATTAAAGGCAGAAAGTAAACTAATCTAAATGATGCACGAAGAAATCGGCCTTAGACGAGCAACTTCTATTGATCGTGAAGAACTAATAGCAAACTAATCAAAGAGAGAGGCCTGAGTCCGGTCTCAGATGTCGATCGGTGTCTGCCCCAACGGATCCTGCCAGTGCTGTATACAACCTCTAGCGACGTGTGGCATCTCAATCGATTAAGTTAACTTTTTCTTATTGATTATTAGCTAGGTCTAATTATGTTCTATAGCAACAAAATGAGCAATTAAGTGTGGAGTCTTAGCTAATTATGCCACAATCAACAAAAGTCTGAAATCTAGGGGCTAAATCCTCGTGAATCAAAAGAAAATAAAAGTGATCAAAATAAAAACCGCAAAAAATCCGGTGAGGTCCCTCGAGCACACCGGTGCTCGGCGAAACAGAGCCCGATGAGTCTAAGTGTCGAAGAGTGTCCAAATCCAAAAATTATTACAATAATAATAAGAGTTCTACAGAAAGTGAAACTACTCTATCTACTATAACTATCTTCTCCTGCTTTCCTGCTCCTCCTCAGATGCGGGTACGCCAACAGAAAGCTAAAGATTCCTCGGGCGTTCCTCACATAAAAAGCAAAGCAGAAATGTGTCATAAAATAGTTATATCAAATAGAGACAAAGAAATAAGAAAAGAGAACTAAAAGAGAAAATGACTACTACGTCGTGCTCCCCAACAACGACAGCATTCTAGTGACATGTCAGGCAACTCGGGTTAAGTAATATCAAGGGTCGTTGCGACCCAAATCACCAAACTTTGGTCAACAAGAAGAAATAAACCACTCGAAATAAATAAAAAAACAATCAACCATATGTAAGCAGTTTCGCTATATATTTTACATGTTATAGCAACCGGGGTCGAACAGAAGGAGCACGAGAAAACCAACGAAGTAGTCAAATCTCAGAAATAAAAGAACATATTTTTAGTAGTTTTTAATTTTGTATTTTTTTATGATTTTTAATAAGGATAAGAAATCAACAAATAAGGAAAATATGGCAACATACAAGTCTTTTTTGGATTTTTTCAAGGGTAAAAATGCTTAGAAAATCAAGCTAAGAATATTTTTGGGGTTTTGAGGCTTTTAAGGTTTTTTGGTAATTTTTTGGGGTTTTGCAAATGTTTTTACCAATTTATAAAAATAAAAAAAAAGACTAAAATTCAAAGAGTGCACATCCAAGACTAAATAGCAAGTTAAAAATGCTTAAAATGCCCTAAAATCCTAGATAGCAATTTTATGAGAAAATATGAAGAAAAACATACAAAAAGGAACTAGAATGAGATTTTTTATTTTTCTTGAATTTTAAAGAATTTTTTTATAAGATTTTAGGTGTTTTGTATTTTTAGGAGTTTTTATGAAGAATTTTTAAACAAAATACAGTAGTTAAAACGCACAAAAACGCACTAATGGGATTTTTTGGAATTTTTGAAATAATTTTCGAATTTTTATGGATTTTTAAAGATAGACATGACACTTTTTAGAGGTTTTGAATTTTAAAAAATAATAAATGCAAACAAATTAAACCACAAAAATTACACTAAATGCTACACACTAACAAGAGTTTGGTGTAATTTTTAGATAATTTTTAAGATTAATTTGCTAATTATTAAATCCAAAATACAAGCTGTAATTAGGTACAGTTTAAAGGGACCTAAATGCAATTAAAATAAAGTCCGGGGCCAAACAATAACGTAGTTAACAAGTATATGGCCTAAGTTGCAAAACATCCAAGCAAACACGTACGCAACACGTGAATCTAGCTCACAGGAGTATAAGTGCAAATACTAAAAACTTACCATTCGATTCACAACATATAAAAAGCTTAGGGCTTACAGTGCAAATAACCCAAAAAGTCACGTGGGACAACACGCGCTACAAACAGAGAGGGACTAGAATGCAAATAGATAAAAACACCAAGGCCAAGTTGCAAAATGTCTCAACTACAACTTTTATTTACTGGACTAATCTAAATGCAAAAATAAACGAGGGTAAAGGGGAAATATACCTTTCGCAGGAGCGTGCGAGGCAGGTGGGGACGCGTGGCTGACTCGGGTGAAGGAGCTGGCGTACAAACATCATCCCTGCTGCTGCAGATCTGACGACCAGAGAATGTCGGTGATGTGCGGTCGGATGGTGTCAGATCCAACGGTCGGAAAGCTACTGCGGCCGACAGCTGATATGGAATCCGGCAGAGGGAGCTGATCCAATAGTGGGGAGGAGGTCTGCAAGAACTCCTCCTGAACGAGCTTCGATCAAGAAAGGGAGACGATCCACAGACCCGATGGAAGATCTGAAGGGTCTGGTAGTGACATGAGAGGTTCCCTCGTCCGACAGGGGGCTCCGATGGTGATGGCAACGGTCGGATGAGCATGGCGATGGAGGGGGATCTGGAGCAGCTCCGCCTGAGCAGCTGGTGGGCCGAATGGGGTCTGCTGCATGAGCCAAAACCTGCAAATGGTACATTGCTCGGAGGCGAAGCTCCGGTGATGTTTATTGAGCGCAAAACAGGGGAAGCGAGGGTGAACGAAGCTTTGGGATTCCAGCGAGGATGGAAGGAGGAAACATGAGCCTAATCTCACCCGGATGGCTGAGTATTAGGATCATCAGACTGCGAGGGAAGATGGGGTGTTCATCAAGGGTTTGATCTGTGCGGTTCGGAATGGATGTCGGAGCTCCAGCTGGATAGCCGGAGCTAAGGTGCGTGCGACAGAGTGATATAACAAGATCGGTACGGATTAAGGAATGCAAAGGATAGATGTGATACCTGAAGGTTCAGAGGGACTCCTGGGCTTCAGACGATGATAGATGTAGGGGTAATGGCTTCAGCTACATTGCGTCAGACGGGGAGGCTGTACGCGACGGAGGGCTCTAGCCACGTTGGTGAGCTGTGGCTTTAAGTCACCAAGCTCCGCTCCCAAGGGCTCCTCCAAGCTGCTGTTACTCGGCTAGAGGTGTCTGGGGTGAAGGAAGAGGCGAGGCACGAGCTACCCTTCAGTGGAGGCGGAAGGAGATGTTAAATAGGATTTATAGGGATTTGGACTGATCGAGCAAAAGCGCGCAACCCTACGAAGATCCGCGCCTTCCTAGGGATCCACGAAGGTCACAGATCCTAGGAGGACTCTCGAGCGAAGAATTGGAGCCAGAGGTGGTCAGAGTCAGGCGGGAGAATTGGGAGAAAAGACTCCGATGAGAAGGTGGGCGACCTGACCTGACTTGGAAGGAAGCGTTGACCGGAGTCAGCAAAGCCTCTAGACCAATCAGGAAATAGGGATATATAAAATAATAAAAAATTCAATAAAAAATAGAAAATAAATTCAAAATAAAAAGTATATAGAATAAAAAATGATTATTATTTTTCAAACTATTTTTTGTGATTTTAATCATTTTTATGAAAAATATATTAATGTATATACAATATATATTATTATATACAGGTATAATATACCTATGTATTATGTACAAGTATTTTTATTTTATTATTTTTACATAATTACCTTTATTTTACATTTTATTTATTTGCAATATAATTTTAGGAGTATAGAATAATTTTTATTTTTTTACAAATTATCTAAGGGTATATAATAAATAGTGAATGAAATATATACAAGTGTATTTTGTACAATGAATTGAAGACTTTATTTTTATTTTATTTTCTAATTTTATTTTATTTTTATATTATTTCTGAGATTATACACAAGAGTGTAAGAATAATGATTTAATTTTATTTTGTCAAAAATAATTATATAAATAGTATGTACAAATATAGGTAATATACACCACACCAACTAAGCCCTATCTCTCTCTACTTATTTTATTTTGCGATCAGGTCAAGGCTTGATCTTCTCTTGGGATTTGGGTCACTATGTATTTATTCTAAATACCTCATTCCTTTTTATTTTCCTTTATTCTTTTTTTACACAAAAACATTCTAATTATGCAATATTAACACAAGCATGCAACTTGCTAAGTTATTGTATTTACAGATATTTACATGTTGTTTTGCCAAGAAAAAGAGCTAAAATAAAATAATAAAGCGAGAGAATCAGGGATTCATCAGTGAGCCATCGTGTGATCCATTTGATCTCAATCCAACAATATCATACCCAAAGGGTATTTTAGTCACTTTGTTTCTCTTTAATTTGAATTTCATTATATTCTTTTAGTTTAATATTTAGGCTATCATAATTTTGGTATTTTTCATCCATTATTTATTTACCAATTTCCTTTTTTGTCCAGAAACAATATTAATTGCGGAATGAAAACACTCGTTTTATTTGTTAATTTTATATGGAGATTTGTAATTATGCATAATCACTTTTTAATATTCAAAGTTGGTGCCACAATCAGTGGAATAAAAATATCTTTGTAAATATAATTATCTTTTTATTGTAAATTTTGTTGGTATTTTGTAAATATGATAACCACTTTCCAATATCTTATTTAGTTTTATGTTCTCGGTCCATTAGTGCCTTTCCAATGTAGTATTCACGATGCCTTTGTGAAATTATGTATCTAACATGTCTTGATTGTAATCTTCACATTCCTTTGTAAAAAAGCATGTTCGCATTGTAGTATTTGTATAATATTCAGTAAGAAAAAATAAATTGTTAGTAATTGATAAAATAAAGGATATCATGTGAAAAACAATATGCCATTTGTAAAAAAGTATTCTGCCATTTATAGAAAATAATTCGAGATTTGTAAACACAAATCTAATATATGTAAAACAAGTTTAACATTAAACCAATAGTAAGATCTGATCGACAATCGGCATGAGATCACTAAAACAAACATGGGAGATTCATGACCATCGATCGTCGTTGCGCTCCTTCATCGTCGAGGTTGTGCGTAGCCAAAAGTCCTTCTTCTCATGTCGTCGTAACACGTTGTGGACAACTAAACAAACTAAAGCCACTTTCTCTGACGTGCACCTTCTCGTGTCCATCATGACACGCCACCACAACGAGCACGTCCACCTGCTCATGCGTCTTTCCGTCGCCGTCGTCGCTCTCCTACATGTATGCCATCAGCGTCGTGTGCAACCACGACCACCCACTCCGCCTTCCCATCCATTGATTGCAGGAATAGGAATAGGAATTAGGTTTTCAATTGTGGAATGGAATCGATGGTTGTTACATTCTATTTTTAGAATGTATAAAATGTCCAAAATATATTTTTGAACACTACAACAATAAAATTAAAAGAATATTAATTACAACCGCATTATTGAAGATAAACGAATGAGATAGAGGGCCCACCACAAAAGTGGTGAGACCCAACATCATTTGAAGTTTCTCCTATATATGGAAAAAATGGGACTGCCCCGCTCCATTTTTCCATATTTTTTTATTTTTAATATATCACCACGTATATTCATCTATACATCCCTCCTATATGTCATTCAAATTTCGTCAGAAATTGAGACTCCTATGCCCTCCATCTAAAACAGGTAATTTTATCAGTCTAAACATTATTGTAATCGACCTGTTCTAGATGGAGGGCATAGGAGTATCTGTTTCTGACGAAATTCGAAGACATATAGGAGGGATATATAGATGAATATACATGGTGATATTTATCAAAAAAAATTAAAAAAACACTCAATAAACACACACACACACATATGGGAAAAAGGAGTATGCTCACTAGGTATAGCTAACTTACATGCTCCCACCTATTTCCCCTGTATTTTTTATTTTTCTGTAATGGAACTTATTGGAATTTAGATCACAATTTGTCACCATGGTGTCATTAAAAATTCGACTTAATTCGAGACTTCTATCCCTTCCATCAAGACTGTCAAATTTTAACGGTCTCAGAATTGCTGAAATTGACCCCCTTCAGATGGAGGGCATATGAGTCTCGATTTCTGACAAAATTAGAATGACATGTTAGGGGGATATAGTGATGAATATGCATATTTTTATTTTCCAAAAAATAAAAAAATAGAAGAAAAATGGGGGTGGGAGTAGCCAATTGGGTGTAGCCTCATTTAACACTGTATATATAGAGAGTAATAAGAGGTTGTCCTCTATTGGGAGTTAACTTGGCTCCCCATCCTATTTTTCCCATTTCTATTTTTTTAATGAATCCATGGATTTTCATCATTACGTCTCTATATTATGTCATTCAAGTTCCTTGCGAAATAAAGACTCCTACGACATCCATCCAGACGGGGTCGATTTTAAAAATTCTGCTATCGTTAAAAATGACTGTCTAGATGAATGCTGTAGAAGTCTCCATTTCACACGAAACTTGAATAACATAATGTAGAGATATAGTGATGAATTTCCACGGATTTATTTATCAAAAAATAAAAATAGGGAAAATGGGGGGGGAGCCAAGTTAGCTCCCCCCAAGGGCAACCCCATTTTAACCTATATATGGGTAAAATAGGGATGCCCTCCGGGAGAGATAACTTGGCCAACCCGCCTCATTTTTCCTATTTTTAATTTTTTTAAAATGAATCCGTGCATTTTCATCGTTATATCCCTATATTTGTCATTACAGTTCATGCGAAATAAAGACTCTTACGACCTCCATCCAAACAATCATTTTTTAACGATCATAGAGTTGTTGAAATCATCCTCGTCTGGATGGAGGACGTAAGAGTTTCTGTTTTGCATGAAACTTGAGTGACATAATATAAAGATATAGTTATTAACATCCACAGAAGTATTTTTCAAAAAAATTAAAAATTTATTAAAATGGGACGTGGGCGCCAAGTTAGCTCCCCAAGTGTAGCCCCATTTTACCTCTATATATAGTAAAATGGGGTTGCCCCTCAGGATGCTAACTTGGCTCCCCGTCTTATTTTCTCTATTTTTATATTTTTTTGAAAAATATTTACGTGGATTTTCATCATTATACCCTTACATTATGTCATTCAATTCATGTGAAACAGAGACTCCTATGACCTCCATTCAGACGGGGTCGATTTCAACAATTCGACGACTATTAAAAAATAATTGTTTAGATGGAGGTCGTAGGAGTCTTTGTTTCTCATGATCTTGAATGCCATAATATAGGGATATAATGATGAATTTCCATGGGTTCATTTTTCAAAAAAATAAAAATAGAGAAAATAGGGTGGGGGAGCCAAGTTAACTCCCCCAGAGGGGCTGCCCCCTTGGGGAGCTAACTTGGCTCCCCCACCTCATTTTAACCATTTTTTTTATTTTTTTTGAAAAATACTTCCGTGGATGTTCATGCGAAACAAAGACTCCTACATCCTCCATCTAGACGAGGTCGACTTCAACAACTTTGCGACCATTAAAAACGACTCTCTGAATGGAGGCCATAGGAGTCTCTGTTTCACATGAAACTTGAATGACATAATATATGGATATAATGATGAAAAAATACGGCTTCATTTTTCAAAAAAAATAAAAATAAGAAAAATGGGACGGGAGAACCAAGTTAGCTCCTCCTAGGGATAGCCCCATTTTCCCTATATATATATATGGATAAATGAGACTGTCCCATGGGGGTAATTGATTTGGCTCCCTCCGCTATATTTTCCCTTTTTTATTTTTTTGAAAATGAATATGTGGAAATTCTTCACTATATCACTATATTATGTCATTCAAGTTTCGTTTCGTGCGAAACAGAGGCTCCTACAACCTCCATCTAGACAGTCATCTTTTAACGCATAGAATTATTGAAATCGATCCCATCTAGATGGAGGCCATATGAGTCTCTATTTCGCACGAAACTTGAATGACATAGTATAGGGATATAGTTATGAATATCCACGGAAGGATTTTTCAAAAAAAAATAAAAATGGGGAAAATGAGGCATGTGAGTCAATTTAGCCCCCATAAAGGCAACCCTATTTTACCATATATACACATACATACACACACACACGCACGCACGCACGCACGCACGCACACACGCGCGCGCACACACATATATATGGATTTTATCCAATGGGTCCCGTACCCGTTAGAGTTGCGATGATCCCTCATTTCCAGCCATTAAATCTTAATCCATCAAGCATATTTTTCTCTCGTCCATTTCCTTTTTCAACACTAGTCCTATATCCATATCAAACTCTCTTTGCCTTCTGCTCGTGAGTTGTGCTTTCTTTTTTAATCATAGTAAGTAGCAACAGAATTTGCTCACGAATTTTCAATCCAACTCAACACTTGTAATATAAAAAATATGATTAATAACTTTTTATGTCGAGTTCAGTAACACTTTTGATTATTTTGTGTTAAAAACATTGGCAACTCTTTTTATATTGAATTCAATAACACTCATTTATATTACTTAATTAACATTTGATACTATTTCAAATAACATTTGCAATTGTATCACTAACATCTTAAATTAATTCAATAACACTTCTTTGCATTATTTCAGTAACAAAAACATTAGTAGCACTTTCTATATTGAATTCAGCAACACTCCTTTACATTTCTTCAGTAATATTTAATACTTATTCAAGTAACATTTGTAGTTATATCAATATCATCTTAAATAATATAAGAAACACTCTTTACCTTATTTCAGTAATGTTCGATATTATTACAAGTAATTTTTTGCGATTATATAATTAACATCTTAAATTATTTCAGAAAGACCCTTTACATCATTTCAGTAACATTTGATACTTTTTAGGTAATATTTATAATTTTATCAATAATTCTTAATTCAATGCAGTAACAATTTCTTTCAGTAATACACAAAATTCTTAACATTAGGTCATGTACTTGATTTTATGTCAATCGTAAAATTGCGTCATCCACTTTCCAAAAAAAATGTTTCTTTTTTAGTAACACTTTTAATTGCGATTTTATTTTATTTCAATAATACATGTTATCTTTATTCTTTCCCAAAATAGATTCTTAATTTTTGACGATTCATCTTTATGGATGGATGGCTAGAAATGGAGGCTTACCACAACTCTGATGGGCACACGACCCATTGGATAAAATCTCTCTATATAATTATAATATTTCTCTCTTGTGCTATGAGAGTGAAAGCATTTGTGCTTGTAAGAACCCCCTCATCTTTATTTCTAGACAAGAGGAGCATCCATTAAAACCATCTAATTAATCTAGCAAGAGAGAATCAAGGAATCATGAGAGTCATCAATCAATTATTGATTTGGTAATTGCAAATCAAATATTTGAATGTCGTCAATTCAAATCTCCACTTAAGACTATGATTGATCTAAGTTATGACATGTTCTCATATAAAAGAGAACCTACCCAATAATTTTCCTTTTCAATGACATTATGTGATCAAAATGCTCTAAAGTTGCAATAGAGCAACATCTTTAAACCTTCTCAAGTTGTAAAGATATTGTCATCATATTAGCATCATTATCATCTATGTAGATCTTATCAAGTACAAGTCACTTCGATTCTAGACCATTATGTATCCAATAATATATGATCTCAATGTGTTTTGTCTTATATGAAAAGTAGAATTCTTACCTAGCTTAATCACACTGAAACTGTCACAATAAATTATAACTTACCATGAACAAAATTTAGTTCCCACATCAACTTCTTTGTTCACAAGAGCTCTTTACTTGCATGCCTACGTAGTAGCAATGAATTCTATCTCTGTAGTAGACAATACTATACATTTCCGCTACCTTAATCGCTATGAAACAATGACACCTGCATATATCATCAAGTGGATGCATATAGATTTTTCTTCCATCAACATCACCTAACATATCATGATCTCTATATTATATAATAAATGCCTTCTTTGCTACACAACAATGTTTCCAATACCATGAAGATATCTCAATATACATCTAATTGCATTTCTGTGCTCTTTTCTAGATTTTCGATTCAATTCTAGGGTTTTAGTCTAAAACCCTAGATTCTCCATGGATTCAAGGCTCCTGTCCAGATCTGCATCGCTAGGTTTCATTCTTGAAGTTTGGTGATTTTTAAAGTTCCAGATCCTCTCCAGATGAGGGTTTCATCTCTGAAATAGGGGTTTCATCTCTGAAGCCCTAGCGCGCCGTTCCAGTCCGCAGGAGGCGGAGCCCAGCCGTGCCCAGGCTGTACTACAGGCGGCGCTCCTCGATTCTCCCCACGCGCGCGCCTTACCGCAGCTCCCTGCCGTTCGGCCCTCCAATGTCGCGCGCACACCCCAGGCGCTTCTCCCATCTCCAGAACGCGAGCCTCTCCTTCGGCACCATGAGTGGCGCAACTTACAGGCTGAGGTCGCGCGCGACGATATCCAAAGGCGCCGCTCCAGAAGGCGGAACCCGGGCAAACCTCCCATCTATGATTCACAGGCCCTCGGCAGAGCCTCCTCCAAGCGCCCTCGCGTAGGCGGCGCGAGGGGACTTCCATGTCTCGTACTTGGCGGCACACCTCCATTCCCCTCCATTGCGCCGCCCTTTGGCCTGCCGATTCAGATTCCAGGCTCGGCAAAAGCTTCCTGCGCATCTGCGCCCAGGCGTGAAGAGCCCCTCGCGTTCGCAGCCGAGCCTCCTCCTCTCCTTCGCTATCCAGCAGATCTCCTGTGGCGGCACTCCCCCTTCTGCTTCGTGATTCCCCAGCTAATGAAGATGCCCCATCGGGGCGGCGGGTTTTTTTTCCCTCTGAAGTCGAGGGTTCCCATAACCCTAGGTTGCCTTATATTTAAAAAAAATGGCAGAAGCGTTGGGCCTGCATAGGCCGAGGGAAAAAAAGGAGAGGCGCTCTTTTACAAAAAAAAAGGTATGGGCTATTTACGTGAGAGCCCGAGAGGGTGGTCTGTTAAAAAAAAACTGAGAGAGATTGGGTCCAAGTGGGCCACATTAAAAAAAATTTGCAAAAAAAGGGGGAGAGAGAAAAGGCGTGTGCATTAAAAAAAAAGAGCCGCACACGACTAAAAAAAATGATTTCAAAAAAAAAATGATGATGCAAGAGTCGAGAAAAAAAATGTGACGGCTTATTTTTAGAAACAAAAATGTTTTCAAAAAAAAATGATGACGACTTAAAAAAAAGGAAGAAAGAAAAAACCGCAAGGAATTTTTTTTAGAATGTTTTCCCCATTATTGTTGTCTTCTCCCAACATTGTCGATGTTAATGTTTTCCGACAAGTATGGGAGAAAGGGGGAGTACATATGTAGAGTCGCAGGTCTTGTATTCCAGATTCCAGATTCAGATACTAGTCTGTAGACCAGCCAGTTGATCAGACTCTACAGTTCGGTTTCAGACTCGACGATCATTGTTTCCGAGTTTCCAGTTTCAGACACGCACGAGTGTGCGGTCATTTTCAGATGAGCATATGTTGCCATCAGTTGTTCGAGGTCCCCATCATTCTTGTTGTTGTTCGGCCAGAGTTTTCATGTGAGCCATAGGGACTCCAGAGCAGAGGACCATTCCCTTGAGGGCAAGGGTTTTCATGTGGTATCATAGGTACACCAGAGCAGTGCACCATTCTCTGAGCCAGATGGGAGAGACCCAGTTCTCCGACGAGGAGACTTCAGGCGCAAGTTCAGACTCGACGGTCAGATTCCGAGTCTTCAGTTGACTCACACTCCAGCCCGTTCGTCCTCCTCGCCTGCACGGCATGAGAAGCAACGTCCTCGACTGCAGCAATGTGCGCGTTGGGTTGATATTGTCCGTAGTGTCCTGTAGCGTTGAGTTGAGTTTCTTCTATTTGTCCAAGCTGAGCATTGTATGCTCCAGCTTGAGGGGGAGTGTTAGAGTATATGGTTGTGCGCCCATTGAGTTGTAACAGGGTAAATGGATCCTGGAGGAGATCCATTTACCCCACCCAGTTGTTTAGTCCCACATCGTCTAGTGGTGGGAATTGGAGGCTCTGGAGAGGCTATATAAGGAGCTCCAGACCTCCTGTACTCATTGAGAAAGTCAATAGACAAACACGCCCCGTAGAGGGCTTCTCCCGTGGTTTCATCCCGCTCCTCACGGAGTAGGGTTCCACGTAAAATCCCGTTCTTCTTTATGTTGTTTATCTTTTTCCATGTTACGCTTCCGCTTCCGATTTTCTAACATGGTATCAGAGCGGGTTCGATTCTTGAGGATTTGTATTTGAAGGTTTATTTTTTCCGAGATCCGATTATTGTTCGTGTTTGAAGATCAGTTTTCTCGAGATCATGTTCATAGTTTGTTTAAGCCCTAAGGGTTTTTCACAAAACCCTAGATCGAAGAGTAGTTCCGTTCCTGGAGATCTTTTCTTCTCAGTGGAGTCCCATCTCATTCAGGATTCTTGCGCAAATGCACAGTGCACCACCTTGGTGCTCCTCCACGCAGAACCCAATGCGCATTTCCGATTCAAGCACCTCTCCAGACCAGCGAGGCCTCCTTCCCTAAACGCACTGGCGGAGGCCCCCTGACTCCTTCGACTCCCGCTCGCCATCGTTGGCAGCAAACTCGGATCACATCGGCACTGGAGCCCTCCATGTCATGCGCAACCCCAGGCCGCACAGGCCGGGCCCCTCTGCACCCTCTTGCGGCACCCTCCCGATCATTCCAGATGGCAGCAACCCTCCTTCTCGCTCCAGGCGACACCAGCGTAGGAGATGGCGAGTCCCAGCCGCTGGCGGCAGCCCCCCTCATGCTCGTCCAGTTCGCCGCCACCAGTCGCAACTCGCGGCGCAAGGAGCCCTGCAATCCCTCCTCGTGCTCTTGGCGGCGCATGAAGTCCCCATCGGGGGTGGCAGGTTAAAATGAAGGGGTTCGAAGGAACCCTAGGCCCGATCCGATGGCCTTTTATTAAAAAGGATTTTTTTTTCGGTTGAAAGAAAAGAGGGGGGCTGCAGCAGTATTAAAAAAAAAGGGGGGGTCCAGCATTAAAAAAAATGGAGGGGCTTGTTCAGTAGGCCCATGTGGGCCGTATGTATTGAGAAAAAAAAACAAAAACAAAAACAACAAAGGGGTCTGATGTCTTTTTTAGGCCCGAGTGGCTGTGGAGAAAAAAAAAGAAGGGAGAGAAGAGAGTGTTGGGCCCAAGTGGGCCTGGAAAAAAAAAGTGTTTCGAAAAAAAAGGAGGATGCGTACATGAGAAAAGCTATACGCAACATTGTCAAAAAAAAGGAGGAGGTTTTCTTTTCAAAAAAAAACCGCGTACAAAGAGAAGTCGTACGCATTTCAAAAAAAATGATGAGTTGCAAAAGCCGAAAAAAAAGGGGGAACGGCTTAAAAAAACAAAAAAAAACAAAAAAAAGGAGAGAGAAGCCGCAAGTTCATGTTTTGTTTTCCCCATTAAGTTGTCTTCTCCCAACTTTGTCGACTTCTCTGTTTTCCGACAAGTATGGGAGAAAGGGGGAGTATATGTAGAGTCACAGGTCTGTTCATGATCCAGATTCAGATGCCAGTCTCCACACCAGCCAGTTGATCAAACTCTACAGTTCAGTTTTAGAATCGACGATCATTGTTTCCGAGTCTCCAATTTCAGACACGCACAAGTATGCGGTCAATTTTCAGATGAGCATATGTTGCCACCATTGTCAGAGGTCCCCATAATTCTTCTAGTTGTCAGGCCAGAGTTTTCATGTGAGCCATAGGGACTCCAGAACAGAGGACCATTCCCTTGAGGGCAAGGGTTTTCATGTGGTATCATAGGTACACCAGAGCAGTGCACCATTCTCTGAGCTAGATGGGAGAGTCCCAGTTCTCCAACGAGGAGACTTCAGGCGCAAGTTCAGACTCAACGGCCAGATTCCGAGTCTTCAGTTGACTCACACTCTAGCCCGTTCGTCCTCCTCACCTGCACGGCATGAGAAGCAACGTCCTCGACTGCAGCAATGTGCGCGTTGGGTTGATATTGTCCGTAGTGTCTTGTAGAGTTGAGTTGAGTCTCTTTATGTTTGTCCAAGCTGAGCATTGCATGCTCCAGCTTGAGGGGGAGTGTTGGAGTATTAGTGGTTGTGCGCCCTTTATGTTGTAGCAGGGTAAATGGATCCTGGAGAAGATCCATTTACCCCCATCCAGTGTTTAGTCCCACACCGCCTGTGGGTGGGACTTGGAGGCTCTGGAGAGGCTATATAAATAGCCCCAAACCTCCTGTAACAGTTGAGAAAATGCAATGCATAACATGCCCCGTAGAGGGCTTCTCCCGTGGTTTCATCCCGCTCCTCACGGAGTAGGGTTCCACGTAAAAATCCCGTTCTTCTTTTCTTGTTTATTTATCTTTTTTATGTTTACGCTTCCGCTTCCGATTTTCTAACAAACATATTGACAACTCCAACAAAATGAGCAATTTTATGGCTAGTACATACCATAGCATACATCATGGTGCTTGTGGATGGGGAATAAGAAATCATCGCCATATCCTTCTTTTCATCTTCTATCATTGGACTGTGCTTGATCCTTAACTTGAGTGTTTATGGGCTAGGCCTTATCCATGTTGAAACTTTGAAGTACCTTCTCAATGTATTTCTCTTGAGATAACCAATTTTTATCCGACTTTCTGTCATGGATTATCTTTTATACCAAAAATCTAATCTGCCAATTTCACGTCCTTCATAATAAAGGACTTGCTTAATTCATCCTTTAAATTTGAAATTCTCTAGGTATTTCTACTAACAATGAGCATGCCATTGATATAAATAAAAAATGACGGAATCATCATCGGAGTATTTTTTAATAAGATATAATGAAATGAAGTAGTCTTCATGTACTCATGCTCCCCCATTTAAACCTCATACTTCTTATATCACTATCTACGAGTGTTTTGAGCCATGCATGCTTTTCGTCAATTTGTAGACATAATATTCTTTTACGTTGAGTACGAGTCCTTCTAGTTGTGCCATGTAGATTTCCTCCTTGAGACCATTATGGAGGAAGACGATCTCCATACCTATACTCAATCTCTAAGCCTTAATTGGATTCGAAATCAAGAATAATTTTTATAGACACCATCTTCTTCATGAGAGAGAATATCTCACCAAATCAACACCACTAATCCGGTTGAAGCCTTTCATAACCAACCTAGCTTTGTATCTTGAATTTAGAGAACTTTCGTCAGTTTCACTCTAAGTACTCATGTATTTTAAAAAAATCTTTTTCCCTTCAGAAACTTTATACGCTTAAAGGCACCGTTAACATACAACGATTACATTTCATCTTACAAAACCTTGATCTATTTTTTTTCTATAAATCATGCATAAACTCTTCAACATATTTTGGATTACCATTTTCAGTCTAAAAAATATAATCATGTGCAAATTATCTTGTAGAGGGATTTTTCTCTCTCGTACATATGCATGGGGGATTTGCATTAGAGCAAGACTCTCTATTAATTGCTAGTAGGAGATCTAACATTTTGACATCTTCCCTCTCAAGATCACAAGCCTCCTCATGAATTTCCATCTAGAATGACATTGGGTGGATGCTGCAACGGAATAGGCCCTACATCCACTGACCGGTAGTTATTCTGAGATGGATCCTTGGATGTCTTCTAAATATCCTTGAGGTTTTGATCTTTGACAAATACTATTTCTTGACTTATCACAAGCTTCTTTACGAGGTCATAGAATGTGTAGTTAAATTCCTCATATCCATTCGTTAGAAAGATGCACTGTCTGGTCTTTGATTCCAACTTGGATCTCTCCTCTGTTGGAACATGTAAAAAGGTTATGCAATTAAATACACCTAATTTCTTATAGGAAACATCTTTTCCTTACCATAATCTATCGGGGATATCTCGATCCAAAGTAATATGTTGAGACATGTCAGATACTAAGGGCATCAATGGTTAAAACTTCAACTCAAATAAGAATAGGGTAGATTTATCTCATAAAGCACTCAACTCTCTATATGAGAGTCCTATTTATCCATTCAACTGATGAGTCTTCAATGGAGTTTTATAATGTATAATCCTATAAGACATGCAATACATGTCAAACTTCCATCATTATCTTTGTCTTATTTTCCTTTTGTCCCTCTATGAGTGTATGAAAGTTCCCGAACATACCAAGAACCTGGTCTTTCTTCTTTAGGATATAATCCCGTATCTTATTAAAAAAATATCAATTAAGGTGGTAAAACTAAAGTACACAAGAAAGATACATAAGCTTTAGAGAAACACATAAATCTTCGTGAACTAGCACTAGTACTAGTGTCTTCATAGATGGTGAATAACTTTTGAATTATAAGATCACGATTGGTTTTTAACTAAGCAATGGGCACATCACTCTATGTTTTCTTTCATCATGCATGAAAGAAGATTCTTCCTAATCAAAGTGTGCACGCTCTCTTTCACATATAGCTGAGCCTTCTATGATACAACTCAACTAAATTATCATAAAAGGTTGCATTATTTACAATCTAAAAAATTGGTATCTGCATAACATAGAGGTTGTTGGTGCATTTTTATCTTGCGGTGAAGTGCCTAGGTAAGCTTTCATTGTCTATTACCAAATATGTTGCAATAACTTTCATCATCAAGCTTTCACATGGATATCAAGTTCAGATGCATAACAAGAGTGTGCCTCGCACCTTTTCACTTCCAATGGACTTCGAAAACATGATACAAAAATGGCTTCACCTCTGCTAATAACACTATAAAATTAGTTGTCACCCATTCTAAGAATACGAAAAATTACCATAAATATAAAATACGAAAAACTATATGTTGGAGGTTACATATAGGGTTGAACAACTAGCAACTAGCTAACAAGTGTTGCCTCACCACACTCATGTTAGGCAAGTAAATAATGCTCAACGGTGAGGATATCAACATTCTCTTCCTTTCCATTTCTTTATTTCTTCTCCCATCTTTTTCTCTTTTTAAAATTGGAGACATATATCTTGATATGGCCTTCCTTATGTAATGCTGACACTCCGAATCTTTGTATCTGGACATGGAGTTTTTTTTGCTTTGTTTTCTTCCTTTATCATTCCTGAGTTTGTCTTTATCATATTTTCCATGACTAAAAATTCTGACTATGATGAAGAACCCTTGAGGTTTTCTTCTCATCTTTTCATTGACAAAACACCATCCTTGACGGTCTCCATGGAAACAACTCCATATGTAGAGTTAGTGAAAGAGATCTAAAAAGTCTTCAAATTGTCGGGAGGAATTGAAAGTAGTAGCAAACCTGAAACTTCATCTTCAATTTTTATTTTATTCTGAAAAATTGATGGGTAATGCCTTTAAGTTTATTTAGATGATTAACAAAACCATGTTTCTGTCACCTTAAACATGAAAAGTGAGGTAATTCTCTTTTCAAATACATGAATTCATGCATTAACATATCATTCTTATATTTTTGTGCATCAAGATTAAAAAGCACTTTTTAACACTAAAAAATCTCTAAAAATATGCAAACAAAAAAATTAAAAATAAATAATGAGAAAGATAGGTTGTGTACATGCATATATACATATATATATGCAGCTATCCAAGAACCTTGAGTAAATAGTCCTATGGACACGTTCATGACCTTCACATAGAGACCGATGTCTTAGGCCTCAATCACCACAATAATAAGTGCAAAATTTAGGAAATCTATAAAAATTTGTTGCATTGAACATAAAATCATAGAATACCATATATACAAAAATATGCACAAACTTTAAATACCATATCAATTTTATACAACTCAGATTGACTTGATGTCTTTTATATTGATTAAAATGTATATGAAAATGAAAAATATTACAAAAATACCACTATGCACAGATGACAATTGAAACAAACACTTTTTCTAATATGCTTGCAGTTCGGATTATATATAGTGTATATGAACTCCAATTCAACCACCCTACTCACTTTTAAAGCTCATCATATAAATGGTTTACATGTGAAATTTATCATGTCTCATCTGTGAAAAGTCGGTTCCCGAGTCGATTATACAATTGTTTATGGTATTTGTGTATTTTGTACATATTACAATTTACATTATTTTCATTTGATTTTAATTTTTCGATCATTGTATATTCCATTTTTCCCTAAAAATAGAAAACCAAATAAAAAAACAAAAGTGGGTTCTTGGAATATAGATCTTTTTGACATGTATTAAAGTTTGCCTATTTTAATTATATTTGTTTTCATAAAATGAAAAATCCACAAAATATCCCTAAGTATCTTATAATACTAATGATATTATATTATATTATTAATAAGAAACAATGAAAAATTATTAAATCCTTAAAATAGGGTATTTAATATCTGTAAAAGTACTGGATAAAATCCATATACGCAATTCTAAACTATTTTTAGACCAAACTTCCTTTCACAAAGTTTATAATATAATACTTTAAGGAAGTTTTATTTTTTTAAACTCTTCATTTTGAAGCTATCAATTTTTTTTCATAATTAACCCACCTAATTTTGGTATTGGCCACGTAGCCCCTCTCTCATACTCAGTCCAACTCCTCAGTCAAACTTCCTCCTCTCGTTTCTGATTGGCTTTGCCCCCTCCAATTGGTCATCTTCTTCCCCGCTGGTTTTGACTCGAGGATCAAAGCACCTACAACTGCACAAAACCATGCCCTCTTGTGTAAATGAACCTATTGCTTGACACTGGCAACCTCTTCATTCCACCATCTATGCAAGTAGCCACCTCGTCACCCTTACCATCAAAAGCCTACCGACCTCTTCGAGCTTCGCAAGTTAATGCCACCTTTCCCCATATCCATCCAAAATTCAAAGTTATCATCTAATCTACCTATAAAAGACCTCTAGTTAATCTATCTTCTCTGATGTAATAGATCTAGAAAAGCATAGAGTGGATCCACAATGAGAAAATTTATGGAGGAGATTTGGTCCTTCTGAAGGAAAACCACCTCCATCGCTACAAATTCACGCTTCTCATTGAGGTAACCACCGAGATCTCCCGATAGGTGACCATCTTCCCAAGATCATCTATTATTTTCATCTTCTTAGGTGACCTCTTTTTTCCATTTCTTTTGTTTCTTCTTCTTTATTTCTTCTTATCAGAGACATATGAACTAATGCTTCTTCCTCTTGCATCCATTCCCCTGCTCGTTTATCCACTCCATACTAAGCGCCACCCATCCCTACTCGATTGAAGCCGACTGATGATTATGTGATTCATCTACTCTAGATGCCCGATCTTATCTATAATACTCAATTAATTAACAAAATAAAATTCTAATTAACATATATTGTAATATAAGTAAAATATACTAATTAACATCCTTGTGTAAAAAGCTGCAAAACATGTAGTGTGTTTGTGTAATTATTCACCTATAAACAAGCAAAAGTTTACTGATTTTTAATTAGTTCACACTAAATTCAAATTCAATAAAATCAACTCTATTGTATAGATATTACTAACAATAATCAAGGATAAATATCATAAAAATGCTAACTTTTATATTTGATCAATAAAATCAAATCCTAATTGTTGAACTAAAAAGTTGTAAAGCTCAATATCTCATCAATATACTCTCTTAATAAAATACACTCACCATTGATTTAATACACTCTTAATTATCTACAAATCAAGATCAAAATCACAAGAATCAGAGTCCATATGCGAAACTTAGATTTTGGGACTACATTGTATATTGTATAGATTAACATGTATTCTTTAGCCTATCATTTCATGTATAAAATTTAATATTTTTTATTTTATTTCTTTTATTTTCTTTGGGTTGTGTTTAATTAATCATAAAAAATCTCAAAAAATATCAAAACTTAGAGGAAATGAGTTATTGCGATCCTGTATATAATGTACAGACTTTTTCTGTCTTGATTTTATTTTATCTTTTCTTAATTATTAAAAATTCAAAAAAATTAGTGTTTAATTTTATTTCTAGTAGTTTATTTGATTTTCCTTTATAAATAGGTTTTGCTAAAAATCAAAGCAAAATACAAAGGTTAAAAAATCAAGTATTTTATTCATATAATTAATTCCAAAAATATTTTCAATGTATAAATAATTCTGTTTGATTTCGAGGTCATTATGAAAATTTTGGGAAGAAGTCCTAGTAGCCATTGGATTGGGTGGTAGTGATGGACGACTCGGATGAAGGCAAGTGGGTGAAACGGCTTAGGTTAGCAACCATTGGATTGAGAGATCCAATGGCTGCAAGTGGATGGGTTAATGACATGTCAAAAAGGGTGAGCATCATTGGATCAAATGATCCAACGGTACATATGCGAGGTACTATGGGATAGGGGGCCCACCTACGTGGCATGCCTAGAGCGGCCACGTGGCCTAATTAGAAATTTTGAATTGAAAAAAATCAAAATAATACGAAACTGACTCAAATAAAAAAGTGTTAAACATAAAAGTTGTCCATCTCAATGAGATCTACAGTTTTCATGTAGGAAAAAAAATGCAAAAAATCTCATTTGTATATATATATATATATATTTGCTGGGTTTATAATGTGTATTGAATACCCATTTTTGTGCTTTTGGTATTTTTGGATTGTTAATTAAATAAACATATAGACACATTGAACATATTTTTAAAGATTTTTAATATAAGAAAATAAAGGAGAATGTGTACAATATGTACAAGATACACAAGGATCAAATTAGGGATTTATTGAGAATGTAATATATAATATTTTACCCTAATTATATACAAGACATGCAATATTTATTTGAATGATTAAGGGATTTATTGGGTTGATTTTCTTAGGAAAATGGGCTAAGAATGACCAATAAGGTAGGTGAATCAATGTTTCATCACCAGTGATCTCGGAGGATCACACCTAGCATGGAGAAGATGAGGAGAGTATCATCTCTTAGATTCACAAGAAGCACATGCATCATCACCATGCCCATGATTGCACTGTTCGTCATATTGGACTTCATTCATGATGCATCCTTTCTTGGAGGCTATTCAGAACCATACTCCAGAGGCATTCTCTATACTATGAGTTAATGAAATCATCTAGAAATAGTTTATCACTTTATTTTTTTGTTACATGATTGCTTTATGGATCATAAGAGGAGTCTATGTTTTATCGAATATGATTCAAGTTTTTTTATCTTTCACGATGTGCTAGGCTAAAAACCTCCTCCACTGGTTTTGCTAATTAGTTTCTTACTTTTAAAGAAAACTTTCTGCAATTTTTTTAACTCGCATATTGTACAAAGGTAGCATAGGAGATCATTTAATTGTGTTTAGACTATTTAGCTTGTTAATATGTTTCATGTGAATTAGTGTGTTTAGGGAGGGTTTCATCTTGATAGTAAGATTTATATTAAACTTTACCTATCAAGACTTATTGTGTAATTGTTTTTTCGCCTACATACTATTATAAAAGCTTCTCGTAAATATTCTTTTATTACTTCAAAGTAGTTTTAAGAAAAAGGAGATTTTGGAACCTTTTATCACAGATTTGACAAACTCTTAAAAGATTATGCCTTAATCATTGAACTAAACTTAAGTTATCTACTAAAAAAGAGTGTTACCAGCCGTACCTTCACCAATATTTATACATATGTAAGTGTTTCTTAATGTAACATTTCAACCATTCTTGTGATATACATTGATGAACAGATTGGTGCCTCCGATCATGTGTTTTGAGCAAATCATTGCCCATGTTCCATTTGTCATTTTTTCCTTATGCCCAATATCCTATAAAAAAGTGCTTGGTTATGTGATGTTTTCGGGCTTGTTTCATCCAGAGTTGATTTTGCTTATAGGGATTATTTTTTCCTTTTTCATTATATAATTCCAATGTGTGTGGCTTGTATTTTCTAAATTCCTAATATGTGCAAAACAAAGTTCAAGAGTGACTTTTGTACCCATTAGTTGTGGGTCCTTATGATGTTTGTTTGGTTCTTAGGAGTAATCCATAGTTCCTTACTTGACCCTATTCGTTTTAAAATTATAAGACTTAAAGAAAAGATTTAGCATGTGAAGAGCTAGTTCTAATCCATTTATTTTAGTTGATAGATTGATATCCTATTCCAAACTTACTTGTCGATTGAAATAAGGTTCCTAAAATTTTGTCGAAGCTTTAGTTACCTTTAGTGTACTTAGCTAGATCATCGACATAAGTTTGGCTTTAAGTTCATGTATGTTATCTTTTAAAGTTTCAATGTTATCTTTAAGTTTACTAATTTATAATGCATGCTCTTCTTGTTGAGTTTTAGTCTTAACTTTAGTAGTATACTTTCTTTTCAAAATTTACTGCATATCCGTGTAAAATTTTAAAAGCATCTAAACTCTCATCAAATGTAAAGTCATAATGTTTTACCTCGTTATCTACAACCATCGTATCGAATAGTACTGCCATGTCTCTGATTTTTTGGTATCAATTTAGCTTGTATCGCAATTATCCCAAGTGGCTTACATAATAATTTTTCTGGGAACTTACTGCCATATTTTGATGATTTTTACTTCTTAGTTTCTCCTTCCTTTTTCTTGATGAAGTCACGATGCTTTCCATATTTCTTTTGGTTTAAGGAACATTCCTTCGAAAGTGGCCTTCCTCTTATACTTGTAGCATATGACATCATTTTCTTTTTTCCTTTTCATCTCTTTGATTCTTCATTATTTTTTGAACTTTCTTAATATAAGAATAATGTCTTCATAGTCTGAGTCAACCTATGATGTGGTTGCTTCAGCTTGTAATGCTAAACTCTTAGTTTTTTTCTTAAATTCACTTTATGTGTCCTCTTATTGCTCGTATCTTCATGTGAGAGAATCTTTCCAATGCGATCATCCATGGGGAGTGTGTATGAATTATTGGCTTCTTTAATGACCACCAGATAAATTCTACATTCTAAGGATAGTGATATCAGAAGTTTCTTCACATGCATAAGTTCATGTACATCTACATTAAGATTTCTGAGTCCATTTACAATACAATTGTATATGGTGTACATTTCTCAAATCGATTCTCCATTGTCTTCTGAATAATTCATATATTTATTATAGAAGACCGATATGAGTTTCCTTGACGTTGTTCATGTCTACATATGTAACCCTCAATTTGTTTCAGATTTCATACCATGTCTGTCATAATGTGATACATGGTTAAATTCTTCTCTATGGCACAAAAAAATCATTCATTGCCTTTGTAATGAATGTAACTTTATTCTTGTCTAGGCCTGTCAGATTGCTTCTGCACCTTTTACTATGCACGTATATTTTGACTGTCACATCCCATACATTGAGGTCCATCTACTATAAGAATATTTGCATTATAACTTTCCAAAAAAAATGTAGTTTATTCCATTCAAAGGAGGATGTGTTGCCATTGATTGACCCTCAAAGTAGTTATTAGACATGGTGGTCATCTACATGTATTCCAATTAAGTAGTATGTATGAATCATAACTCCGATACTAAATGTGAATACATGTTCAAGTCACAATACTACTACTATGAAGGTGAGTCGTGGTTACAACAAATAATGGCTAGATGAAATAATATCTCAATTTAGAAGCACATATTATCGAATAAACAAAGATTAGTAACCAATTACTTAGAGATGTTAACATGGCAACCTAACTGGATGAAAACCATGACCTAGGTTTCCTAACTTAGGATTTCCAATTGATCGAGTCGATAAACCAATCACTATTTTGAGTTATTACCCCAAAATCAATCATTTTCATAGATGCTTTGTATTATACACCAAAGGCTTTCACAACTTTGGATTACACACGACAGTTCTCATATAGAATAATAGAAGTACACTACTTCGGATCACATGCCAAAGACTTTCAACTATGGATCACACACCAAACTTTATGCAAAACTTGGCTTAGACACCAAGTAGCATGCACATTTGGATTACATGCAAGCAACATTCGTAAGATAATAGAGAAGTAAAGACAATCACATATATCATTTTTACCTAGCTCGTATACTCTACATGTTAAGCAATATGGATTAGAGATGAGCACACTAATAATAGAAATGAAATTCAAAAATTGATAAATAAAATGTAATGTAAAGCATATTACATGTCGAGTAGATTCACCGTTTTAATAGTACCCTTGGCGAGTCATAGATAAATTGAGATTGAATAGCGATTAAGGCTTGAAGATATTAGATGTATGCTTTGTAGAGGTATTTGTGACTCTCAATGCATTTAGGAATGGAACACTCTTTCTCTTGAAGAATACTAAGTTGCAATGTGTATGAGTGATGCTACATAAGTGATGTGTATGAAAGGAGCGTCTACATGTTTATATATAGTGACTATAGATGTTGATTCTTAAAAGATTCACTGGGGTCCGAATCGGGAATAACATAATCTTTTAAAAAGCTTGAAAACGTAGTTGATCAATCAAAATAGAAAATCGATCGATCAGATTTTCATTTGACCAATCATTTAATTAGAAGTGATCGATCAAGTGATTGATCGTTGGAAGTGATTGATCATATTGAAATATACGATTGAGCAACAAGTAAACAATGTCGAATGGTGATGAGGACAAAGGTGATCGATCAACTAATTTAGACAGTAGCGAAAAATGATTGATCAGGTCACGCAAGGTTAACCAATAGCAAAAGTAATCAATCATGTTACAAAGTGATAGATCATGTATGATCGATCAAGTATAAAAATGATTGATTAACTTTAGAGGTTACTATGTAAATTGTCTTTTTGAATATATGTCTTATGTCATTATGCATGCATGCTTACGCATATGTGAGTTCTTATAAGTAATTATACAAATGGAATACAACAATACTTAAGTAGAAACAGGTAGAGCTTTGTCTTTGCTTTAGAGGCTTGGACTTGACATCTTTATTTATTTGGAAATTGCAAAGATATAACAATGTGAATGCCTATCAATAATTGTATGCCATTATTAAAAGACTTGGTGTACAAGCATCTAACAAATTGTTGAGCCTCTTCAACAACCTCATCCTTTAAATTATTGCCACTTCTTGAAGTAAGATAGTTTATTTAGCCTCGAGAATTCATTATCTAAGAGCGAGAAGAGTTAATATTGAAAGCCACCAATTAGTTTGTGTCATGACCAAATATAAATGAATACGACTGGTCCAAAAATACTAAATGCTATGAAAATATCATCATTGACCCTGTAATTAGTAAACTCCCAATTCTAGCAATCGCAATAAGCTCTCGAATTGCCAACAAAAGTCTCAACAATACAAACAATTTAAGGATTATGCATAATACAAACAATTCAACGAGTATGCATAATAATTGTACTTTGCAGATAGTCAAAGGTAGAGTTTATCAATACCATAACAAATCCAAATTAAAGTTTGTCATCTATGTAAATTTAGGTGATGAACCCTGATGATGTGCCTTGATTCCTAACTATTCTCAGATTGAAGAACCAATGTATGCATCCCTTTCTACTGTACCATATCCCAAGAAGACAAGGGTCTCACTATATAGGAATGCAAATTTTTTCTATAAGCATTCTATTTGTATTCGGGTATGTGGATCCGTTTGTATCTGGGATCCGTTTGTATGTGGGTAATTTATAAACTCCCCTAGGGTTAGGGCTCTCTGTATCCTCTGTATTTCTTCTTTCTTCATATAGTGAAAACCGATCTCCGTCGCTCAAGGACGTAGCCCAGTTACAAGTGAATCTTGTAAATCCGTGTGTTTGCGTCTTGCTTGATTGATCTTGTTTGTACGTATTTGCTTCCATGATTCACAACAAACCCAACTACGAGGTAAGAAACCATAATGTATACAAAATGGTTTAGGCAATGGAGAGAATCGAAGGGACCTCCTCCTCAAGAACTATGAATGTCTCAAAGTCAAGAAAATAAGTCTATATTTTATCATCTTTATCATTGTAATTATCTTTTTCGAAATCATTTTTTGAGCTTTCCTTAAAGTCCATTACCATAAATTGAGATATGTCTATAGAATTGACGCATCATTTTTGTTATTTTTATTCATGAGGTAAAAGATAATAGTATGTTTTTTAATAGAAGAATGCCAAGTTTAGGATCAAAGTTGAATATGCAATTGGATAAGGATCGGACGACCCATGATGCTCTGTATAAACAGGGATTACTTATTCCTCGTCCACAGAAGAGCAACGTGGAACTCGCGCGGGCCATGTGTTGTACGTATGGATCACGCGAACCCTCCGCCAAATCTCACCCGATATATCTCGAGGGCGGAAGTGCTTCCACCGTAAGCTCTCCTCAATGGCTACCGGTGCCACCACTCTGTTCGTCTTCTCCTGCTCCATTCTTGTGCTGCACATCTCCTTGTCTTGTGCTCTGGGCGTTCCCCCTCCTACCTGCTCGAGGATCGAGTGTCCGAGCTACGATGTAATCGCCCGCGGAAACGGTTTCGAGATTCGGCGCTATAATTCCAGCTTCTGGACGTCTACGTCTAGTATTGATGATATCTCGTTCGTGGATGCGACTCGCACCGGCTTCTTACTGTGAGTACAAATCTCTCCTTGATTTCCTTTGCCCCCTCTGATTTCCACTCGGCTGTGTGCTTTTGCTGCATGGAAAGTGTTCGACGCAATGGTTTGGAACCGCTGTCTTGGTCGGAACGATTGAAACCGGCTTACTTTGAATAAAAAAAGTGAACACAATTTCAAACAGATCAACTCTACGTAACCGGAATAATAACGTAGCTTTCCTCCCTGCATGACCTTGCAGTCCTCTAATTTTATTGCAGGCGTGATCGGATGGATATATTATAGGATATGATATGATTGAAAAGTAGGGGAAGGGAAGTGGTTGAGGGTGCATTGGTGCATATAAAGGAAGGGAATCAGAGAGTGTGCGGGGGAGTAAAAAAACAGGGAAGAAGTCAGGATTTTCGACTTGGGAAATAAACGGAACACTCTTACCTACAGACACTCTCTTCAAACCATTTAACTTCTAAAAAAATCAACATAAATAGTTAAACAAAATTGCTGACAGATATATAATTTAAAGGGCCAATTATAAAAAAGGCCTCAACTCTGTACCGATTCCCAAGCAGGGCCCTCAATTTTCAAATGTAACAAAGAGGGGACTGGACTTTCAACTTCAGGATTTACCGTCAACGTATAAAGTTCGTGGAAGCTTGTAGATGCATGTATTTGAAACAAAAAAAGATCAGGTCCATCTTTGTTACATTTGAAAAATGAGGCCTCTAATGGAATTGGCACATAGTTGATGCTTTTTTGTAATTTATCCTAATTTAAAATCAAGATTTTCCTACCAAGAGTTTTATATACAAAAATATAAAATTGGTAAGCATTCCCTTCACCATTTCCCATTTTAGCTGAATAAAAAAGTTAATTGTATTATAATATTGAAGTAAGAAGATAATAGATCTGAAAGTAAAAGAAGTTTGCCGTACCTATATGTGGTTAACATTAAATTACGGGAACATAGACCCTAAGATAAGCAAAGGTACACAAAACTTAAATCACATAACATTTTTTTGAAACGCAAGGCGGTTGTCTTTTTGTTGGAATAAAAACACGTGCAATATTTTTATTGCATATAATTCTATAAGCCTGCTCATAAAATTCTGAATATAATTAATTTTGAAGGTCCATGGAAAAATACCATATTTCCTACAGCTAACATATAAGGTTCCAACATTTAAATATTTGATAGTATTAAGTTGAGAGACCCACACAACAAACTGCCTATATTCATCAGACAATTTGTAAAGTCTAAAGTGGCCTAAGAGCAGGTATGCAGCACAATGTATGCTTCGGTTTCCACAAAACAATCCGCATATCAGTCTCATCGACTTCGGGTTGATCCTCATGTACTTCATCTGTAACATGTACATCACAACTAGTTCCATTGATAGAAATCAATTGTTCAGTATTTACTCAAGGCGTGTCAGAGTTGGGAAGCTTATGACACACATGGGATTTTGTTATCTAGAATAGACTTAACAAAACCTTTCATTGAGATTTTTGGGAGTTTAAGGAGAAATCTTAGGTGGAGGCAAGTTAAACCTTGGTATCAGACTTTGAAGTTTGAACTCAACGACTTGGACTCAGTTGGAGAGAAATGTTAAGAAATGTAAACTGTGTGTTTATTCCAATGGGTCTAGAGGTCCTTATATAGGAAAACCCTAGAAACCCTAGATAATACAGTACAGTGGCAAAATACTGAAATACCCCTATGGGGTTACAATAGAAGAACAAATGTATTTTCTAACACTCCCCCTCAAGTTGGAGCATATCCATCAATCATGCCCAACTTGGAAGTTATCCATAAAAGACGCTCTTTGGTAGTGCTTTAGTAAACATGTCTGCAAGTTGAAGATCTGTAGTGATATGTGGTGTGACGATCTGCCCTCCTCGTATTGCATCTCGAATGAAGTGACAGTCAACTTCAATGTGCTTCGTCCGTTCATGAAATACTGGATTGGTGGCAATGTATGTAGCAGACTTGTTATCACAGTATAGTGGTGTAGGAGTAGTAGCAGGAAACCCAAGGTCTCGTAGAAAAGATACAAGCCACGTAATCTCACAAACAGCATGGGCCATTACCCTATATTCTGCCTCTGCACTTGATCTGGATACGACGGTTTGCTTCTTGCTTTGCCATGTAACAAGGTTACCACCAACAAGCATAGCATAGCCTGTAATGGATCGTCTGTCCTCAGGAGAACTAGCGTAATCAGCATCTGCATAAGCAGTGATATCAGTATGACCGTTGACCCTATAGATGAGTCCTCTCCCTGGTGATTCCTTCAAGTATCGAAGGATCAGAAGGACATCCTGCCAATAACTGTAAAGGGGTCTTTCCATATGGCGGTTGGCTCTGCTTACAGCATAAGATATATCAGGCCTAGTGATGGTGAGACAGATTAATTTACCCACAAGGCTTCTGTATCGTGTAGTGTCTTCAAACTCAGAGTCGGCGGATGTAGCGTGTTTTCGTACCTCTGCAGGGATGCCAGACGGTTTGCACCCAAGTAGACCAACTTCCGTAAGAATATCCAAGCAGTATTTCCGTTGTGATAGATGTAGTCCTTCAGAGTGCGTATCACCTCAATGCCAAGAAAGTACCGGAGTTGTCCAAGGTCTTTGGTGACAAACACTTTCTGAAGGAAGGCCTTGGTCTCTAGAATTCCATTGTCATCGTCATTAGTGACCACCATATCATCAACATAAACAGCAAGTATCACAGTGCCAGAGGATCATCGTCTAATAAACACAGAATAATCAGATATTGTTTTATGGAAGCCAAGAGAGCTGATTTCAGTGGTAAGCCTGTCGAACCAGGCTCGAGGACTCTGCTTTAGGCCATAGATGGCCTTGCAAAGTCGGCACACATACTCCCCCTCGACTGAGTAACCCGGCGGCTGCATCATATAAACCTCCTCTTCCAGATCACCGTATAGGAAGGCATTCTTTACATCCAGTTGAAAAATTGGCCAATTTTTGTTAGCTGCAACAGAGAGTATTGTGCGAATGGAACCCATCCTAGCAACAGGGGAGAAGGTTTCAAAGTAATCGACTCCATATGTCTGAGTGAATCCTTTTGCCACAAGTATGGTCTTAAGTCTGTCAATAGAACCATCTGGAGATTGTTTGGTCGTAAAGACCCATCTGCAAGCAACAGGCTTGATGCCTGTAGGACATGGCACAAGATCCCACGTGCCCCTGGATGTGAGTGCATCCATTTCTTCATTCATGGCATGTCGCCAACCTGCATCTTGGAAGGCACTGTGATGATCTTTCGGAATGGAGATAGTCATTAGGGCATCTGCATATTGTCTGTCAGTACAAGAAAGTCCAGCAGTGGTAGTGAAGTTAGACATAGGATATGAGGTACACTTTCTCTTTTGCTTCCGTAATGCAATCGGCAGGTCGTCTGGATCATCCAGGACAGTAGTGGAGGGGACTGTTGAAGATCGCATATCATCCTGAGGCAGAGGTATGGGTAGAGGGACATCTGGTTGTGAGGTCCGTGATTGATGGGTGTAGATGATTGATGGTGGAGGAAGATCTAGATGGACATCGGTGACTGGTTGTGTGAAGAAGCTGGTTTGCTCAAAGAAAGTTACATCTGTAGAGATGTAGTAGTTAATAGGATCATAACATCTGTAACCTTTTTGAGTGTAGGAGTAACCAAGGAAAACACATTTGATGGCACGAGGGGATATTTTGTCCTTGGTGTGAAAATTGTGAACGAAGGAGACACACCCAAATATTCGGAGAGGCAGAGGAAAGGGAAGATCATTAGGGTGAAGTAAAGAGAATGGTGTGGAGCCTTTGAGAGTAAGAGAGGGAATTCTGTTGATCAGATGAACTTAAATGAGAATAGCATCACCCCAGTATGTTTTAGGAACTTTCATCTGGGTGATAAGAGAACAGGCAATGTTTAAGAAATGATGAAGCTTGCGTTCAGCAACCCCATTCTGTTGAGAGGTATAAGGACAAGAGGTTTGATGTATTGTGCAATTGGAAGCAAAGAAATCAGAAAGATCTCGTTGAGTAAACTCCAAGGCATTGTTAGAGCGGAAGATCTGAATATTAGATGAAAAATGATTTTTGACTTAAGCAAAGAAATCTTTGACAATTTTATTGATTTCGGAGCGTTCTTTAAGAAGATAGACCCAGGTTGACCTGCTATAATCATCCACAAAGACAACAAAATAGCGGTGTCCACTAATGGTTCGGACAGGACAAGGTCCCCAAACATCACAATGAATTAATGAGAAAGACATAGTACGACGGGGCTTAGTCCTAGCAGGAAAAGATGCACGGTGATGTTTTCCGAACTGACATGCCTCACATTCGAAGGGTTTAAGCCTGGACAGTTCATGAAACATTAAGGAAAGAGCTTTAGCAGATGGGTGACCCAGACGAAGATGCCAGAGAAGAGGATCAACAGTGATGGAAGTTGCGCCAGCGAAATCAGAGTTGGAAGGGATACCAAGATAATATAAGCCGTTCTTCTCATGTCCCCCACCAAAGATCTGTCTCGTCCGGATGTCCTGAAAATAACAGCATAAATCATCAAATATCACGCGACAGTTGAGTTCTGTGCATAATTTGTGAACAGACAACAGACTGAGGGGAAAAGCAGGAGCACAATGAACATCCGTTAGCCTAAGTTTGGGGCTAAATTCCATGGTCCCCACACTAGTGATAGGTGAGTAGGCGCCATTGGCTACACGAACCCGCTTCACCATAGAGGTCTCCCTGGGAGAGGTGAGTAGACTACATTCTCCTGTGAGGTGGGTTGAGGCACCTGAGTCGATAATCCAGGTAGAAGCAGAGGTAGAGACAGAACTGGCAATCATACCTGTAGCAGCTGCTAGAGTCGCAGTAGGCCCTGAAGTTGTAGTGTTGATAACTGGGTTCTGAAGGAGTTGGCGAAGACGAGCATACTCTGCAGCGGTAAAAGACACTGGATTGTTTGTGGTAGACTGAACCTGGGAGGTCTCCATAGTATCATAAGTGTTGTCAGAAGGTGTTGCCTCATATGCATTATTGGCTTTGGGCATGCCAAAGGTAACCCAGCATTTGTCAGACGGATGGTTCCAGCGACCACAATGAGTACATGCTGGATAACGAGCATTAGAAAAATCACGACCACGGCTACGTCCTGGGTCACGTCCATGTCCCTGCTCTCGTCCTCGATCGCGACCAAACGTACGACCTCGTCCTCCTCGGAAAGGTGGGCATCCTCCTGCAAAGTGAGCAGTAGTGTCTGTAGTGGGAGGTGGGTTTGGTGACTCCAGCTCATGTACTCTGCCAAAAATAGTTTCAAGGGACGGTAGGGCAGCTGCTGTCAAGAATTGGTCTTTGACAGGTTTATATCGAGGGTGTAAGCCTGAGAGAAAATGGTACACCTGCCATTCTGCTCTTTCACCTATTTGCTTGTCACAACAGGCATGTTGAAATATAAGCAGTTCTTCAAATAACCCTGTGAGGAGCCTATAATATTCTATCAAAGATGTTTCTCCTTGATTTGCAGACCAAATCCTTGTGTAAATGTCAGAAAGCCTGGATTTGGTTGTTTTCTGGGAGTATGTTTTCTCAAGACTTTCCCACATTTCTTTTGCAGTGGTTTTATAGAGCAAATTTGACGCAATATTAGGATCAACACTATTCGTCATCCAAGTGATTACCTGGCAGTTGTCGACATACCATGTGTCATAGTTGGCGTCTGTCTCGACAGGCGGATTGGCAGTGAGAATGTAAATTTTGCGCTGACCACCAATGAATATTTTGAAGGATCGAGACCATAATACGTAGTTCTCCGATCCCTTCAGTTTGATAGAGGTGCCCTGTACCATCATAGATGAGGTAGGGTACATGGGCTTGCAGTCCGAAGACGCAGTAGCAGATGCCATGGTGGCCGCAGTGGTCAAAACAAACAATGACCTAGTATGCAGATGTATTAGGGATCATACGTAATTAGCAGACCATGGTGATACAGTCTCGGGCCGTGGGAGCCTATGGCGTTGGGAGGCGGAGGCGCAGGGAGTCAGGCAGAGAGGCAGGGGCCTGGCGGAGAGGTAGTGGCCTGGTGGAATGGCCTGGCGGAGTAGGAGCAGCAGCGATGGGGCCTGGCAGGAGCAGAGGCACCGTCGATCTTTGAGCAGGAGGAGGGAAGGTGCCTGGCAGAGGGCCTGGCCGAGGGGCCTGGCTGAAGACCTGGCCTGGACGAGGCGTTGGGCGAAGGAGGCCTCGCGAGGTGCGCCGGCAGGAGGCGGCGCTGTCGGCCGCGACGCGAGGAGGAGGCCTCGTGAGAGAAGCGGTTGTGCGCCAGGGGTGCGCGATGTGCGGGGGGGGGGGGGGGGGTCGCGCGAGGGGTGCATGCGGGGGATGCGTCAGGGGTGCGCGTTGGGGTTGCGCGGTGGGACGGCTGGCACAGTGGGATGGTGAGCGCGCGGTGGGATGGCGAACGCGCGCTGGGGGTTGTGCGGTGAGGAGGTGGGACGGCGCTGGATGCGGGTGGGTTTCCCTAGGGTTCGCGCATGACGAGTGGAGGTGCGGCGGGTGGGGAGAGGGGAGAGATTAGATCAGAGCCTCAATACCGTTGCTCTGATACCATGTTAAGAAATGTAAATTGTGTGTTTATTCCAATGGGTCTAGGGGTCCTTATATAGGAAAACCCTAGAAACCCTAGATAATAAAGTACAGTGACAAAATACTGAAATACCCCTATGGGGTTACAATAGAAGAACAAATGTATTTTCTAACAAGAAAAACTTAATATATTTAAAGAAAGTGACATCTACTCTTACATAATACTTTATGGGAGTACGTCGTACGGTCCTAAGATATGTACTCATCGTGGGTTCTCGAATATCTCATAAATATACATTTTATATCCTGTAGGATTAGTTTGTCCCTCCTATGAGTCAAGTAATGAACAAAAGTTGCACACCCAAAGACATGTGGTGCAACAGAGAACAGGTCCATTTCCAGAATAAGTATTGTGAATGGAAATTGTTCATGTAAAATCGACAAGGGCATCTTGTTTATTAAATAACAAGCGGTGGTGACATCTCCTCAATGTGAGAGGGGAATATGATTATGAATCAATAGGATTCTCTTGACATCAAGGATATGTCGGTGTTTTCTTTTGACTATCCTATTTTGCTGTGTGATATAAGGGCATATAGTTTGATCTACAATATCATGAGATTGGAGAAACTGGGTAAGCATTGAAGTACAAAACTCTATAACAACAACAAAGCCTCTTCCCACTTTAAGTAGGGTCGACTAAAAAATGTCAAAGCCTTCTCCCACTATAAGTACTTTATGGGAGTACGTCGTACGGTCCTAAGATATGTACTCATCGTGGGTTCTCGAATATCTCATAAATATACATTTTATATCCTGTAGGATTAGTTTGTCCCTCCTATGAGTCAAGTAATGAACAAAAGTTGCACACCCAAAGACATGTCGTGCAACAGAGAACAGGTCCATTTCCAGAATAAGTATTGTGAATGGAAATTGTTCATGTAAAATCGACAAGGGCATCATGTTTATTAAATAACAAGCGGTGGTGACATCTCCTCAATATGAGAGGGAAATATGATTATGAATCAATAGGATTCTCTTGACATCAAGGATATGTCGGTGTTTTCTTTTGACTATCCTATTTTGTTGTGTGATATAAGGGCATATAGTTTGATCTACAATATCATGAGATTGGAGAAACTGGGTAAGCATTGAAGTACAAAACTCTATAACAACAACAAAGCCTTTTCCCACTTTAAGTAGGGTCGACTAAAAAATGTCAAAGCCTTCTCCCACTATAAGTGAAGTTTCTTAATTGAAGAATGGCTACTTCTAGCAAGTTGACAAGGGAAACTAGTATGGTGGTGCTTCCTTAGTTGACACGAATGAGTCAAGGGAGAAATCTGTGGAAGGACTTTCTAATAAAGATTTTAGAGAGGATATGATGAAAAGGAAGATGCCATATATACGAAGATGGGGGGCACACAATTATTAATTCTACAAGTGTAGGAACGATGCTGTAACCTGCAAAGACTGTCATGCTCATAATCACATCCAATCACCTTGTCTGTAAGTATGTCCCAAAACACAAGCGAAACAACTTCGAAAATGAAATGATAGTTAAGATCCTCAGTAATATGATAATTGATTGATAGATTATAAATTCACTGGAAACTTAAGGGCATGGAGCTGAATCTCTATCCGGACCTGTAATAGGGAAATGATATCTATTTGCAAGTATCATTTGGCTGTCTGGGAGTGTCCTTATTTTTAAAGGAAAGTTGTCTTTGATTTCCATATGGTAAAAGGAGGCATTCCAATAACAATCCATTCTTCATGGTCGGTAGTAGGATCTGTCGTAAGAGTACATTTTATGCTTGACTAATCAATTGCAGCAACAAAGTTAGGCAGATGGAGTAGGAATATATGATAATGTGGAAGTAAAGAACAATTATCTCTTTTAAACATGAAATCCAAGTATCAATCTTCTAAATCATGCGTCATTGAGATTGAAAATTCAAGTTATTTGGTTTAAGACGGCAGTAGCAGGATGTTTATGCTTCTAGTAGCATGAATCCTTTGTGTGGTTGATCTTTTGACACTAAGTACACTGGGGCCTTTTCCTTTCACGGTCTCCACAATCATCTCTATCATTACGTCCCTATAAGCATATGTTCTCCTCTACCACAAGATGTAGTCATGACATGTGATATAAGTCTGCCTAAAAAGAGGAACGGCAATGTGGCTCAATTGAATGTAGGCTTCCTTCATTGGATGGATGGATGCACGGATGAGTATTTGGTTGTTTATTGAATCATAAACTGGATTTTGGTCTACAAGAAAAACTCCTAATGTTAAGGCATTCGAGTAGGCCTTCTACTCTAAACATTTGCATGAAGGGAGCTAATTATGTAATTTCTCAAATGGGCCTAGGATGGCCATCTTGCTTGGCAAGATGGATATCATGATGAGGTTGAATAATTTTGCTCTCATTCTTAGCTTGAGGATAAGTCATAGCCAAGATGTCCCACATCACATTAGGCGGTGAATTGATGCAAAGTGTCTATATCAATGGACAGAGCTAGTATGCTAGCCTTGGCAAAAGCATTAGCTTGAATCCACAAAGCATTTGCTCCTATTTTGTTGGTCAGTTCATTTTTTTCAAAGTTATCAGAAATACCAATCTTCTATATCTTTTTTTAGCCACCTCAGATATCCGTTAGCGGTTGGGAGTAATGGGGAGGTTCTTCTAGACAATCTTCAGACAGGAGAGTCGGGGGATTGCATGAATTGCTTGGAATGATGTAACAAAGCCCTATAAAGATGGAGGATTAGGGTGTTACGATTGCGGGAGTTAAATACAACCTTATTGGCAAAATTCATGGTGAGGATCTAGGGAACTAACGAGGTTTTGTTGTGCAAATTGTTACGAAAGATTTACGTTCGCGGATACCATCTGGCAGTGAAAGAGGAATATGTAGAGATCACGTACGGAAGAGGACTTTCTGGGGCTAAACGGGTGTTTACCCAACAACTTCACTCATTTGTTGGGGAAGGAAAATATCGCCAATTTGGTTAGATGATTGGACGGAGATAGTAGTCAGGAATCCGAGGCTTTTCTCATTGGCAATGGTCAAGGAAGCATTAGTGGCAGAATGTTTATTTTCGTCGAGAGTAAAGTGGGGCATGTCTACCACATTTTCTCTCAAGATGTAGGAAATTTGGCCGGTGGTTGGGCCTAGTCCGTGCCCTGAGGCTCCTGATCATTGATCAAGGGAGGCGGAGTTCTCGACATAGAAAGTGTATACTGCAATCTTTTGTTGTTCCCCACACACAGTGGTTAGCTGATTGCATACTCATTTGAAAATGTAGAGCTTTATTCAATGTAAAAAATTTATTTGGCTGTTCTGCATGACGGATTGTAACGAGGGACTTTAGGGTACATTTTATGTTAGGTGGTTTGGTTTCTTGTTCGATTTGTGGGGAAGACGAAGAAGATATTGATCATATTTTATTTTGATGTAAAGGCATTAATGAGATATGGAAGAAAATAGGGATAATTGGTTGGCCATATCAGGTCACAAACAACTGTGGAAGAGCTTTAGTGCATCAAGGCCTCGTTCAAGGGCTGATCAGGCAAAAATCTTTCTGGTGTGTTGGGCAATTTGTTTAGCTAAAAATGCTCTGGTATTAAAAAAAGAAAGGCATTCAGTGGAAAATGTACTTGTACAAGCATCAAGCGATTCAAACCTACGTAAATTATGTTTAGCACACTTTTAATTATGTAAATCTGAATAAATGGAGTTTTTTCTGGGTGAACCCCCATCTCAGATGGATCACCTGCTCCGAAAGAATAGCCATCAAGTTAAGAGATGGATAGATTTCGAGGATTTGCTGGTGTAAAATCGTGTCATGTATCTTGTGTTCTCGGGGAAAAAAGATGGTACAAATTCGAATTTATTCGCCTTCATCCATTATGGCACTAGATAAATATCACATCGATCGTAAAATGGATGGGATAAAGGTGCTTTCTGTAGAGATTTTGGTTGGAATCAAGAAATGATAGTAGTTGAAGCATGGGAAGATGACAACGTTGTAATGATAGTTGGTTGGAGGCAAGAAGAGATGTCCTATGAATCGGCGTGGCAAAAAATAGTTGTTTAGCTTTTAGATAAACTATAGTAGTTTAGAGAAACCATGGTATGAAGGTGTTTGGCCGCTATGGTACCATACGATGAGAGAAAAGTCATGGCTGTGGTGACGGTGGCAAATGACCATAACTGGATGTTGCTGGAGTTCCTCGACAAGAGGAAGGTGGTGGCATAGTTGGTAGAGATGAAAAGTTCTAGTTGGAGTGATCAAATTGGTCCATCAATGAAACTGTGGACACGATAAAAACATGGTCATGAACTGCCTGTAGCTGGTTACTGTAGTCTCCTACGGCAAAAGGAAGGTAGTGGTTGTAAGCATAGTAAAAAAATATTGTTGTTGGATGCAGGAGGAAGGTGATAATAGAGGCTAGATGGTTAATAATAAGGAAAAGCATCAATGAATAGGACAATGTTTTTTTTCTTAATGTAAAAACATGAATGACAACCCACTTAATGGTCTAGTGGTAGTACAGTATGTCTACCACACAAAAGATCAGGGTTAAAATCCCTCTCTTGCAGGGGTTGAGTTAGGTAGTCGACGGCCAACATAAAAAATAGTCAAATCTTTCAACATGGATTTGAGCAAGAATCCATGTAGCTGACCCTACTTATAATGGGAGAAGGCTTGAATAAAAAAATGTGAAAACATGAATGAATCATCCACGTGGAATTTTCCCTGCACCCCCAAGAGTGGTTTCACCCTCTTTGGACCTTGTACCTGATGGAACTTTCATGCTGCACCGGGAGTTCTGAATTTGATCATGCCTTTTTCTTTTGAACATCGATTGTATACTTCCCTATGGCTTTAGATGGTTACTTTTTCTGTTCAGTCAAAATTTTGTATTTTTATTTGTCTCGAATCTGAAGTTGCACCATTCGGAGCCTTTTTTGAGCTGTCAACGAGGAAAATTGATCTCGACGACTTGTTGGATCCACATCCAGTTGGATATGTTGACCACTATTCAGAATGTTTAAGCCCAAGTTATCAAGTCCTAGACCTCCACTCTTAATCACATTCAATAATTTGTTAGTATCTGATGGTCCTATTTAGGGGCGTTATAAGCTCTCCAATTAAGCTCTCCAGTTATAGTCGTATATAATCCTCATTGTGACATGGTCCTCTCTTTTTCTATGTAATAGTAGCAGCTGCTCACTCTAGATGGTCTTTCTTTCGAACTGTTTGCAAGGGAGAATTCACCTCTCATCTAACCTTTCCGATATTAGAAGGAATTTTTGTCTCGACCACCACCCAAAATGCTTAATCCAAGTTGTCAAGTAGTATACAAATTCCTATAGCCTCATTCAACAGCATTCTTACTATCTAATGTGGTATTTTTTTGAGGTTTTGAAGAAAAATATATTTTATCGAACTAAAAATCTTTGCAGATCTTTGTAACTTAGCAACACGTGAGGTACGAAGTCTAATTGTGTGCAACGCAACAAGAGTAATGGAAATTCCTTCCTATCATCTGATCTCTGTTTTACCTCTCAAAAAAATAAAATATGTTTACATAACATGTGATCTGCGTAACAATTGAAGGTTGGTATTCTTATCAGGCTGTTCGATTACATACAAGGAAAGAATGACTATGGAGAAAAAATAGAAATGACAGCACCGGTGATCACTCAGGTTTCACCAAGCGACGGGCCTTTTTGCGCATCATCATTTGTGGTGAGCTTCTACTTGCCGAAAGTAAACCAGGCTGACCCCCCTCCGGCGAAGGGTCTGCACCTTCAGAAATGGGGCCTGAAGTATGTGGCGGTGAGGCAGTTCGGAGGTTTCGTGCAAGATTCCCAAGTCGGCCAAGAAGCAGCTGCGCTCGAAGCGAGCCTTGCTGGTACGAGCTGGTACTCTTATGTCAAGAGAAGCCGTGCTGCAGATTTAACATCACTCTACACGGTTGCGCAGTATAATTCGCCGTTTGAGTTTGAAGACAGGGTGAACGAAATATGGATGCCGTTCGAAATAGAAGATGCAAACATAATTTAGTAGAAGTCTTAACGGTTTTGGATCTTTAATGAAGTGTAAGTGTCAGTCGTTACTGCATTTAGATGCTGCATTATGTATGCTACTTTGGTTACATTTAGTAATGTGTACGTGCTTGCTATAAACATCTTTCTATGGAGGTGATAAAAAGAACCACAGTTCATGTTAGATTCACTTGTGCGTTCCAGCAAAATGAGTAGATCGCGTTTCTGTTTCAGCAACAACTAGGTCAAGTAATCATTTTGAGCCGACAGCCTCTTTGTGTATGTCACGAAAATCGCCATTACACATGCATATTTTTTTATTAGGAATTGTGACCCATATATACTTCTATATTTCATAATTACACCCTGACCTTTCCATAATTATGAATTACGCCCAAACCCTTGGATAGTTACAGTTACATGACATGTCCTTGTGTTATATTGTGTCAACTCCTCTTCGCTACCGTTAACGGAATCTTTAAGTATTGATATGTTTACCATTTCAAGTTCATCGGATTTCCAAATAATGTCCCTCCTTTCTCCTTCCTCCCACATCCTTTTCCACTCCGCTACTGCAACCGACCTTATGGTCCTCCTCCATCTCAGCCCTTTGTTGGCCACCTTGTCCATATCACACCTCTACTTTAGAGTGACATGCAAGTTCCCATCATCCTTGCAAGTATTGCTACTCCATAGACCCCTTCTCGAATTCTCCACAGACATAAGAACAACACTTTCCTTCTGAATCCTTCCCCCCCTGCTAGTTGCCCCATCGATATCCTCCTCAATCCCCTACCCTTCTTCCACATTCCTGTCTCAGGCCAAATCCATAATCCACATGTTCGATCACCTTCCTCTATCCCCATCTCGCATGTTTTCCCCTCAGTTATCAATCTCAGGTTAGTCCCATCCCAAATCCAGCATACACGCCTCCTTCTTAACCTAACCTCCGTTTCATATCAAAGGCAGGTGCTTTTGTTTCTGCTCTTTATGGGTATTGGACATCGACCCTTAACCCATACATAATGGATTTATTGAATCTTGTCATGATTAAAAGATCCAATCTTTGAATTAGCTGGGGTGGAGGAACCGGGTCGGCGACCTGTAGGTGGGGGTCTTAAGGGGAGGAAGGAGAAGGGTGAAGGTTAGTGAGGTAGTAATGACGGCGACAAGGGGCGAGGGATGTGATGGCAACGATAGTAGGGGTCAGGGGAGGTAATGGGGGATGTGGAACGAGGAGAGTGGAGGTCGGCCACAATGACAGGGCAGCAGGGATTGGGGAGGACATGGGAGGGGGGGGGAGGGGGATTTGGAGATTATTAACAAAATTAAGATTCAATCAGGGTTACATTAACTCAAGGGCATGGTTGAATTAGTGGAGTAAAATAATTGATGGTTAAGAGTGTAAACAGAAGTCATTATCTAGGAGTCAGAGTGTAATTCAGAATTGTAAAGGGATTACTTTTTCCTCTCTTGGAGAGGTGGTTCAGTTCCTTCTCCATTGTGGCGAGGTAGTTCTCCTCCTTGGTGACCTGGTGAGAAGCCTGCTATTCGTGGTGAGGCAGTTCTACTCCTTTGTGACATGTGTGACGCCTACCATTCCCAGGAGGGTTGGGACAGACTTTACAATTCATTTTAGCTTCGGGCGAGCCTTGCCATTCATGGGTGTCCTAGGCAAGATTATGTTTCTCAGCTCCCTATCACTAGTGTTCCTTTCCATCAATCAAGTGATGGAATTCAGTTTCCTTTCTTTTCTCTCTATGATTAGAGTACTGTGGTGGATGCAAGTTACCGTGGTTAGTTCTTTGTTTCTCCATAATTTTAAAAATGGCATATATACAAGATTATATCGTAGTCGCTCGCATATTTTTTTTATAATTGTAGGATTGCAAGTGTGGATCTCAGCTCGATAAGACTACAAAGAGTCATCGCTCTTAAACGAAGTAGAAGCTCAGTCTTGTTGTGTGTCTTTATTCAAAACTATTGTAGTTGTTATTTGATTGTTTTGTAAAGTTATAACCTTAAGCAAGCTTCAACAGAAAGTTTTTAAATCGAGAGATCAAGTTTTTCATGAACTAATCGATCATCCTTTATCACTAATTGATCATCACTTATCAATCATGTTCATTTCACCTATTGATCATGCCTTTTCGATCACCTTATTGAACTTATCGATCATATTTTGAATTCCCTCCCAGCAATCATCAACTGATCTATCATAGCTTCTTATCTGATTGACCATTGATAGTTGACCAATCATACATCTTGACCTGATCAGTCATATCAGGAAATCGTATCCAATTTTACCTATTTTGTTTCTAACGATTATATTCTCTTGGCCCCATGTATAAAGAACCCCATACCCATTATGGAATACACACAACTTGAGTAATCACTCCTATATTCTCTAGAAAAGTGAGAAGCTCTCTCTGAGTTGATTTCCTCGATGTCATTTCTCTTGTTCGTTGATTCATTTGTTATTTCAAGAAGAATATTTTGGTTGAAAGCTGTGAAGCAAAGTTTTTCAGTTCAATAGAGTTTGATCGCTCGCATTGTCTCAAGTTCTTCTGATTGGAGTTTGAGTACTTTCGGTAGCCTTCTAAGTGTGGTGATATTTATTATTTGTTTGATAATGATTATTCGCTTGTGCTATATCTGTGATGTAATTGATGTGATATAGCATATTCCTCTTCTCAAAATTGAAGAAATTTACTAGCACCAGCCGGCCTAGACACCATTAGATACAAATCGGAGATTATAACACTCATTTCTATCTTGTCTATGTGCTTAATCGAATAAGGATGAATGATATTAGATGGATTAAGCTAGAAAATGGCTCTTACATTGTTAATTGCAAGTTATTTTGTCTTTCACTTCTCTAGTAGATTATGCAACTTCGTATATGTTAAGGATTGCCCTAGAATCACGGGAGAGATTATCAAAGGAAGAAAAACTTAAGATTAGCTCAGTGTTTGAAAAAGAAGAAATCTATAAAATCCTTTCTATCAAGCATTCCAATGAAAAGTTCAAGAACCTATGGATTTCATGCATCCTTCTATTAGAAAAATTGGCAACTCACAGGATAAGATGTGACTGAACAGATAAAAACAACTTTCTAAGGGGCATAATCTTTAAAATGAATTCTTTAAAATGAATTCTGCTTATTACCCAAAACACCATAATCACATCAATGTTACGAACACTATATACGAGATTGTTGCCAAGCTAAATGTAAATAAATTAAAGCCATCCTTATTAGAATTATCTTGCCTAATCAAAGCATCGAAATAGGAGACAAGCGGGCAACAAGCTGCGCCGCAAGTCCTTTTTGAATTGCAAAACCAATCCTTTTGAACACTACATCCATAAATCTAGGAACCATCACATTATTACTCATGACTTTTTGGATCCTCTTCAAAAGCTCAACAGCTTCTAGTGCTAAGAAATCAAAAGTATCAAAAGAAAAAGGGATGAAGGCATGATGATTCTCAGTGCATGCTTTCTCGTGCTTCATCACTTTTCTTGAAGCAGCTTTAAGGGCAGCTTGCCTTGCTGTGAAGGTCCCACTCTTCAACCCCACCAGTGAAGAAACTCCTGTCAAGTCTACACAAGCATGTTTCCCTCCGACCCACCCAAAAATCAAAATATCAGCAGGTGTAAGCGTGGTTCTTCCCTCCTGCGGATTAGTTAAAAAGTTCACAGGTGTCTCTTTCTTAGTAGCAACACATGCACGTCTGAGTACATCAAATAAAACATCTCTAACAAGATTATATGTCACGTCCCGGACCTCGAAAAATGGGAAAAATTGCGGAAGCATCCCAAAACAATGAAAAAAATTTTCAAGTCCAGGAGCGAGACAAAATTCAATAATCCATAAATAACCATCAGAGTGACATACACAATGGAAGAATAAAGGAAATTAACCAATAAATAAAGACTTATCAAGTTTGAACTACACGATAAAACTAAATAAGTCTACCCGTACAATGACTCAAATGGATAGAAAATATCAAGGACTCTTCAATCCTGCCAACGGCCAACCCTCTTGCTTCCCTCTAGGCTGCAAGGTTGTAAATCAATATTAGTCAAACGAATTTGACTAAATATGCACCAATAATTTATGAGACATACCATCATAACCATATACAATGAGTAAAAAAACGATGACAATTCCATATAATAAGGACTATAAATCAATAAATAAACAATGAATTATAATAGACTTTTTCATGTATGCCCATCATTATGGGATAACAATGACAATTCAATCAATTTCCTTGAATATCACAAATTTTGAGGCCATAATATCACAAATCTATATCAAATATAAATCAATCCCATCTGCCGACACCTGGCAGCTCGAGCTTGGATAGAAGCCACCCCGTTCCCATAAATCAAAATTTTTAAAACTAAAATAAATATCAATACGAGGTCTCATATCCAAACCCCAATGCAATGGACATCAGTACTGAGTCAACCGCCATAGCGGTAAATTGTTTGGAAGTAGTGTAGGATTACCCGCCTACAACGGTCAATTGGCGGAATTAACCGTCCGCGCGGCACCCGACCAGGTCAAAGCCTCTAATGGGCCAACAATGAACAATGTCTACCTCCTCACAATGGTGGTGTCAAAACAATAATTTAATTTTCAATAAAATATTTGGATATAAAAAAAACAATTAACCTATATATCAAAAGACAATAATGTATCCATTTTATGTAACATTTAACAACTAGTCCGTAGATAGGCATTATGGTTAAATGTCAAACTAGCACTTGATAATCTATGGTTTTAACACATAAATTTAATCAATGCATTTTAATGATATAAAAATAAAAACAACATTCCATAACTGATATAAAACAAAAGCAACATTCTATAACTGATATAAAACAAAAGCAACATTCCATAACTGATATAAAACAATGTGGGGTATAAATGACAATGGTATAAGACATAAATTAATGTACATACCTCAATAAGAAATCAACGCGGATAATTTTCTAGAGTCCCTTGTCGACGGAAATTAATTTTCACCTAAATCAAAGAAAACTATCTTAACACCATACTCTATCAAAAATACCACCCGTCTTTCTAACCGGTTCCCAATCATCCCATATGTCGTTGGTTAAATAACGACCATCCAAATTTTATGATTATTATTATTCATGTTATCAGTAGTCGTTTCTTGGATCAAATATTGGGAAGGTATAATATAATACAAGTCTATTCACAGAATAAAGTTTCATCTACAATTGTTAACCATTGAATCAAGAATCTGTTTATTTTCTAATAACGGATAACTTGGATTAAATCATTAGAGAATAATGCAGTTTCTCATAAAATCACTAATCTGCCAAATAATTTTTTTTAAAAAAACATTCTATTTTAGAAAGTAGATAATCCATGTTTTTGTCTAAAAAAAATTGATTTCACGAACACATCAAATGCTCGTGTCATCCCAGAATGAAATATTCCACTCTTTGTAAATTCTTGTGATATATATATATATTTTTAATTTTTGATCCATCGTAAATACAACAAAAATTAAATTAAAAGTTTCGTATTTACCATATAGTAATGCGTGATTTAGAGGATAAAATTTCAGCCTTATAAAAAAAACGTTCTTGATCAATCAACATATAAAGTAAGTAGCTTGTGGTTTGATTTTTATTTTAAAGAATCCGCCCATAAAGTAAATCTATACTTACAATAACCACTAAATTATAAGACTTAATCTAGATCTCGACAACAAACTGCACGAGGAACATATAAAAGAAATTACCTGAATGAAAAATTCCTCCACGAAAATAATCGACTCGAACCCTTCTTCAAGTTTGATTGCCGGAAACCACAAACTACGTGCAAGTCGTCGCAATTCGATGGGGCCGAAAGAACACAAGAATGGATGGTGGGATTTGATCAAGTATTCGAGGGAGAGAGCATGGGATGCCGGAGATAAGAGGGCACGTTACATGCGCCGCACATATATAATCCTTAGCAACTCATAACGTGTGTTATGTTATCTTATCTATTATTATTTTATTTATAATCTTTCTTTTGAACTTCAATTAGTTATGCTATTTTATTATAATTATTTTTTTTTCATTTTCCTTTTGAACGGCAACGTGATTGTGCCGTTCTTTTTTTATTATATTTTTTTATCTTTGAAAGGTTATACCGTCTCAATCGTTGAGTATTTTTTTCTGTTTAAAAAGTTATCCTACTTAATATTATTTGATTTTTATTTATCTAATAAATTCTATTTTCTAAAAGACCCCTAAAAAGAATAGATATTATATCATATCTGTACTTAAAACCTGGAAGCTCCCTGCAATGAATTGCATGATCGACAAAACTGTCCAAGCATGTTTTACGACAGACCATACATGCCTCATCCACTAGAAATAAGGTAACCATGAGATGATATCTGAGAATACTGCGATATTCTACTAGTGATATGTATAGTCCAAGTCCATCAATAGGCAAAGTAAGGAGAAAATCTTGAGCATGATCAGCTTGAAGATACCGAAAAATAGCCTTTTGTCTAATGGATATATTAAAAACAACCTCCATATTCTCAATTATTTTGTTAAAAAGAACACTCGCCAAAATATTTTAGGTCTTTGGGGGGACAGTGTCCTTTCTAGATAAACAACTGAGGTCGAAAGAGGGAATCATGTCACGAAGTCCTTGAAGAGCACAATCAAAGTCGATGTCCATATTTTAAATCTCACTGTCTCGAAGGATATGATCCTAAAGTTCCCATGACTGTGCCCTGGAAGCCAAAAAATCATACGGAGAAGCATCAACAGCTGAGAGAAGCTCCAAACCGCCAAGCTGAATGGGCAAAGAAGCCACCCTCCATTGGAGGTTTCCAAAAAGATATCAAAGCAGTTTTCTTAAAAGAGTGTAATTACGAAAGTATAGAAGGGCGTGGATGTAAGAATCCCTTCTTTGTTTGCAATTATATCCAGAAATTTAGTAACGTGCTGCTGGTCCTTGAAATCTCCAAGTACTACATAAGGAGGGTAATTCATGTGGATTTCATATAAAAGGAGAGTGCAGATATGACGGACGAGGTAACTATTTCAGGGCACGCAAAATATGTAACACCTCAACCTCTAAACTTAGTCCCACATTGAAAACTCAAGAAGTGTGGATGTGGGTTATAAGTGGTGGAGATCACTACTTGAAAACTTAGGCTTAAGCATTTCGAGTGGTTGTCAACGGGTCCAACTGGGATTGAACCTAACAAGTTGTGAGGATCAATTTTCCTCGATAATGGTCGGAGGACCTAAGCCTGGGACGGTGCTGTCAAAGCCGATTTTCCTATGATAATAGAAATGGCTACTTGAGAGGTGGATCCACCCATACAAAGAGATAGGATGAAAAGTCTGCTCTGAGCATGCAACTGTCACTGAAAATAAGTGATTGGTCATGTCGCAATGAAGACATTGTGAATATAAGGAGTGGAAGTTGTAACACCCCAACCTCCAAGCTTAGTCCATATCGGAAACTCAAGAAGTGTGCGCATTGATTGTAAGAGGTGGAGATTAATACTTGACAACTTGAACTTAAGCATTTTGGGTGGCTGTCAACAGATCCAACTGAGCTCGAACCCAACAAGTTGTCAGAGCTAGTTTTCCTCGATAACGGTCTTGGGACCTAAGCTTGAGACATTACAAAATATGATTTCCCAAGAAGCTCACTACAACAAAAACTTATTTGGGCGACGGACTTGTAGCGACGGAAAAATAGTTTATAGCGACGGAAAACACTATGGTGACGGCTAATTCGTCGCCCTTAATCCATCTCCAAAACTCGCGTCGCCACAGACTGTAGTGACAATGATTCTGTCGTAAAATAATTTTGTGACGGGTATTCCAACGCCAAAGTTCTTATAAAAACGGGCTTTGTGGCGACTGATTATTCCGTCGCCACAACCTAATATACTGAAATTACCTTCCGTATTCTTGCATATTATTCCAATATTATTGCCCAATACTACATGCGATAAAACTCATAAGCAATGAATTCAAGCCAACTATTGCGATTGCTAAATGTTGTTACAAAGATTGCCAATGCATATATTAAACAGTAAATCATCGGATCCAAATGAATTAACAGAGAAACAAAATCAAATAAGATTATATCAATTGTATGTTTCCCAATCATTATCCGGTTATAATATGCAAACATGAACCGATTAAAAGAACAGAAACATAAATAAGGGCGTGATCCAGAAAGGGTAAAGCAATAAACATATTGCGACAACCAAAATAAAATAAAGATTAGATTAGAAGTCACCGAAGCGTCCATGAAATGGACTGTCCTTAGAGAAGATATCTCCCCCACAATACCGGTGCGTAGGGTACTGGCGATCCGCTCCCAGGATATGACGGCTCACGATCGTCGTCGGTGCACACCAACGAGATCGTCCTCGATTGTACCTCAGAGAACTGCAACCGAGAGAGGAAGCGTTCGTCCGTGAGAGGAAGAACCAGAGAGAGAGAGACGACGCGAGAGGTTTTTCTTGCGAGTGAAGAAAGACGGCATCGTGTGTGGGATATATAAAGAGGAGCTCGTGTGCCCTAGCGCGCGGTGACCTTTGGTTTCCGAAAACGCGTCCCGAAATCGCAGCCTTTCGGATCCCAAAATCGCGTCCATAATGGCGAGTTGAATTCTCATTTAAGTCGATTTACCAAATTAATCGTGTGATTAATTTAATCGACTTACCAAATGAAAACCGCAGCAAAAGTATCGAGATCCGAATTGACTCTCCCGAGCCGGAGCCGGAGACGGAGACGGAGCGGAGCGGAGCGGCGCGCGCGCGTGTGGTCCTCCATTCCTCCTCTCTACTATTGCTACAAGAGCTTGGGGTGTGGACTCATATATAAGTCCACCAAAAGTTTAGATCTCCAAGGTATGGTACTAAACTTCCATCCAAACTCAACCATGTTTCAAATTTGGGAATTCCCAACTTTCCCTCCAAACCATTTGGTTTCCCAATTGAAACCAAATTGAATGCTAATTGTAATCAATAGGTTTTCCACTTAAAACCAATATACAATTTTAATACAACAATCCCCCACGAATTCACCAATTTGAAAAAGAGATTCAAAAGAAATTAAGAGACTTCTTTCGGCTGCGCACACTTTGCTTTCAGTAAAGGTACCTTCCGGTTTGAACCTCTACCTGAGTTTACTACTTTCACTTTAACAGGAACAAAGTGAACTACGTCTTGAACTTCAGACCTTGGTGCTAAAGTATACGGTAGAAATAACAAAGCGTTGTTCTTGGTACAATCTTCAGGGTTGGTGCTCTTAAAGGCCATGCACCCTTATCCTGTTTCATGAGTGTGTTCAGGACAGACCCTCTTCCTTTAACTGTGGCCCACAGTAACACTCACATAGGTGGCGTTCTCCAAGGATGCACTGCTAACATCTTGCCCAAAGGCTTGAACCCATTCAGAGCCTACACTCTTCCTAAACTTGCAGCTTAAATGACACTCAGGCTTACAGGGATAAGACACTCATGCTTACGCATTAAACTTAGAGTGTCAACCAGTTCTCCAAACAGCTTGTTATTACCACATTGAACCTTCCTTGTGGGATCTCCACTCAGATAGGTTGGGTTGCTACTGTAGAGGAACTCCCAATGGGTCTCAGTCCCATCCCAAGCCTAGACTTTAGGACTAAAGATCTATCAAGTCCCTTAGTCAATGGATCTGCCGTGTTGTCTTTGGATCCAACAAAATCCACAGCCAACACTCCTCGAGACACCGAATCCCTTAACGTCTTAAGTCTGATTTGTATGTGTCTCCTTGTTTTCTGATTGAACTTTGAGCTCTTGATCTTGGCAATTATGGTCATATTATCACAATGTACCGAGATCGCAGGAACATGCTGACCTACCATGGGAATCTGAGACAGAAGTTCCCTTAGCCATTCAGCCTCAATTTCAGTAGTGTCCAAAGCACACAGCTCGGCCTCAAAAGTGGATCGAGCTAGAATGGTCTGTTTCACAGACCTCCAAGAGACTGCACCGCCTCCAAGGATAAATACATACCCTATAACACCATTACTCTCAGTCTCCCCTATTTTCCCTATCCAGCTTGCATCACTGTAACCTTCTAGTACAGAAGGATGTCTACCATAATGCAAACTAAGGGAAATAGTTCCCTTCAAGTACTTCAGTACTCGATCCAGAGCCTCCCAGTGAGTACGGTCAGGACAGCTAGTGTATCTACCCAGCTTTGCAACCGAGAATGAAATATCAGGTCTCGTGCAATTTGCAAGATACATTAAACTTCCTATCACTTGTGAATACCTTAGCTGGGCTACAGGTACTCCACTTTTATTCTTAAACAGCATTTTGGATGAATCAAAAGGAGTACTTACAGCTTTGCAATCTTGATATCCAAATTTCTCAAGTACCTTCTCAACATAGTGAGATTGAGAAATTACAATCCCATCAACTGACCTTGTCAGTTTGAGACCCAAGATCACATCAGCAACACCCATGTCCTTCATCTCAAACTTGCTACTCAAGAAAGCCTTAGTTTCATTAATAATCCTCATATGTGATCCGAACAACAATATGTCATCAACATATAGGCACAAGACAATACACTCATCACCTTTCACTTTGGAATAGACATACTTGTCGGATTCATGAACCTTAAAGTCACATGACAAAATAGTCTTGTCAAATTTTGTATGCCACTGCTTTGGTGCTTGTTTCAATCCGTAAAGGGATTTGACAAGCTTGCAAACCTTTCCCTCATTCCCATGAGTCACAAGCCCATCAGGTTGATCAATATAGATCTCCTCCTCAAGATCGCCATGCAAGAAGGCGGTCTTCACATCCATCTGGTGGATAGAGAGATCATATACATATGCCAATGCTATGAGAATCTGGATTGTGGTCATCCTAGTCACAGGGGAATAGGTATCAAAATAATCGATACCTTTCTTTTTCCTAAAGCCCTTGGCAACTAATCTGGCTTTGTACTTTTCAATTGATCTGTCAGGTCTAAGCTTTCTCTTAAACACCCACTTGCATCCAATGGTAGAGCATCTTTTGGGTAAATCAATCAACTCCCAAGTCCCATTAGCCATAATGGAATCCATCTCAGATTTGATGGCTTCCTTCCATTGTTTTGCTTCAGACGAAGCCATGGCTTCCTTGTAACTTGGTGGATCACCCTCGATCTGGTAGACAACAAAGTCGCTACCTAGATCCTTGGCTATCCAATGTCTTTTACTCCTCCTTGGCTCATTCTCTTCAGAAAGATCATTGGGTTCAGGTTGAGTCTCAACTCCCACATTCGATATCCTTTCCACTTGATCTGGAATAGATCCTGATGTGGATGCACCCTCAGTGGTCAGATTCTGAGGAATCCCAGTCTTCAACGGAAAGACATCCTCAAAGAATGTAGCATCACAGAGTTCAACAATATTGTTGACATCTATGCCCGGTATCTCGGACCGAATTACCAAGAACCTATATGCATAGCTATTTTCTAAGTAACTTAAGGAGACCACATCAACAGTTTTAGGACCAAGTTTCTTTCTCTTGTGTTCTGGGACTAAAACCTTAGCGAGACAGCCCCACACTTTGAGATATCTTAAACTCGGTTTCCTATTTCTCCACAGTTTAAAGGGACACTTTTCCATATGTCTTGGAGGCACCCTATCCAGAATATGGCAAGCCGTATTCAAGGCTTCTCTCCACATATAGTTTGGAAGTCCAGAACTTTGTAGGAGAGCATTGATCATGTCAGTTAAGGTTCTATTTTTCCGTTTTCCTATCCCATTTGATTGCGGTTAATATGGGGTCGTAACTTCATGAACTATGCCAAAAGATTTGCATTGTTCATCAAATAAGTTAGAGGTATATTCACCTCCTCTATCTGACCTAAGGCGTTTAAGCACTTTTCCTGTTTGTGTCTCGGCCTCATTCTTAAAGATAGGAAATCTCTAAGGCTTCATCCTTGGTTTTCATTAGATATACATAGCAGTATCTACTGCTATCATCTATAAAGGTGATAAAGTATTTTTTATTGTCTCGGGTCAACACAATATTAAACTCACAGATATCCGTGTGCACTAGATCTAAGATCTCACTATCTCTATAGATAGACTGAAAAGACTTCCTAAGTGTCTTACCTTGCACACATATTTCACATTTTTGAGTTTTATCAATAGTATGTTTAAGGATCAACTCTAAATTCATCATTCTTTTAATTGAATTTAGGTTTACATGTACCAATCTAGCATGCCATAGATCACAAGATTCTAGATTATTCACAACATGAGACACAGAACTAGAACATTCAACATTCAAAACATTCAATTCATTTATGTTTACTGAATCACATCTAATTCTAAACAATAAATCAAAATCAACCAAATAGCCTTTTCCATAAAAATACCATGTCTCAGAATAACAATTTTATTACATTTAAAGTTTAATTCAAAACCATTTCTAACTAAGATAGAGCCAGATAACGCATTCTTCTTGATGTCAGGAACATGCAGCACCCTGTGCAACGTCCAGACACGTCCAGAGGAGAACCTCAAGTTGACTTGTCCCGACCCTAGCACCTTAGCCGCATCGTTTCCCATCTTCACAGTCCCACCGCTGCAGGTCTGATAAGAAGAAAACAACGTTCTATTAGAACATATATTTACATTGGCTCCCGTATCCACGAGCCACTCATTTGGATCATGGATATGGTATAGTTCATGTTTTACAGAGACATACCCCTCGCTAGCCCCGAGTCCCATAGTGATCATGTTCACTTGTGGACTCCCGTCTGTAGCCTTAGGTTGAGCCTTCAAGGACGGACAATCCTTCTTCCAATGGCCAACCTGATTACAGTGCCAGCAGGGTTTATTGTTTGTCTTTTTCTGGATCTTGCCCTTTGGTTTCATTTTATTGTTATTAGGACCCTTCTTATCCTTGCCCTTCGAGGTCATGAGATTGACCTTAGCCTGAATATCAACAGGAAGCACAGATTTTTGTTTCCTGTGTTCCTCCTCTATGGCAATTGCCACCATCAAGTCATCTATAGAAATTTTCCCCTTCCTGTGTTTCAGGGTCATACCGAAGTCTTCCCACGACTTTAGGAATTTTTCTATGATGCACGTGACCTGAAACTTCTCTGGAAATTTCATTTCGGCATCCTCTAAATCATGGAGCAGGAGTAAAAACTCGTGTGCCTGTTTAGAAACAGACTTCCCCTCGGCCATGGAAAACTTCAAAAATTTAGCTACAGAGTATTTCTCAATACCGAGGTCTTCGGTGTTATACTTCCGATCTAAGTCTTCCCATAGCCCCTTCGCAGTCTGCGTAGACGAACAATATACGTCAAACAAAGTGTTGGACAGAGCCAAGAAGATGCAACCATGACATATACGGTCGCGTTCCTTCCACGCAGATTGCGCCTTATGCCTATCGGGTGAGGGGTTTTCCGTCTCCATCGTAGGACAGTCGGTTTCAAGCATCGAGATTAACCTTATGGTGGTTAACCATATCTTCATGCGTTGTTGCCAACGCTTAAAATTCTGTCCACCGAATTTTTCAGGCATACCCGTCATATCTACCCTCGATTTAAACATTGTTTCCGACATTCTAGAATCGGTTCGGGATATCTTCTCTAAGATTGTTGTTACAAAGATTGCCAATGCATATATTAAACAGTAAATCATCGGATCCAAATGAATTAACAGAGAAACAAAATCAAATAAGATTATATCAATCGTATGTTTCCCAATCATTATCCGATTATAATATGCAAACATGAACCGATTAAAAGAACATAAACATAAATAAGGGCGTGATCCAGAAAGGGTAAAGCAATAAACATATTGCGATAACCAAAATAAAATAAAGATTAGATTAGAAGTCACCGAAGCGTCCATGAAATGGACTGTCCTTAGAGAAGATATCGCCCCCACAATACCGGTGCGTAGGGTACTGGCGATCCGCTCCCAGGATACGACGGCTCACGATCGTCGTCGGCGCACACCAACGGGATCGTCCTCGATTGTACCTCAGAGAACTGCAGCCGAGAGAGGAAGAGGAAGACGTTCGTCCGTGAGAGGAAGAACCAGAGAGAGAGACGGCGCGAGAGGTTTTTCTTGCGAGTGAAGAAAGACGACGTCGTGTGATGGATATATAAAGAGGAGCTCGTGTGCCCTAGCGCGCGGTGACCTTTGGTTTCCGAAAACGCGTCCCAAAATCGCAGCCTTTCGGATCCCAAAATCGCGTCCATAATGACGAGTTGAATTCCCATTTAAGTCGACTTACCAAATTAATCGTGTGATTAATTTAATCGACTTACCAAATGAAAACCACAGTAAAAGTATCGAGATTCGAAATGACTCTCCCGAGCCGGAGCCGGAGACGGAGCGGCGCGCACGCACGCGTGTGTGGTCCTCCATTCCTCCTCTCTACTATTGCTACAAGAGCTTGGGGTGTGGACTCATATATAAGTCCACCAAAAGTTTAGATCTCCAAGGTATGGTACTAAACTTCCACCCAAACTCAACCATGTTTCAAATTTAGGAATTCCCAACTTTCCCTCCAAATCATTTGATTTCCCAATTGAAACCAAATTGAATGCCAATTGTAATCAATAGGTTTTCCACTTAAAACCAATATACATTTTTAATACAACACTAAAACTAATGTATTACTATGTACACAAACAATCAACTGTTGAATGATATTATCCTTTACACGCTATACATATGGTTACAAGAGATGACTACTAAATATTACATCTAAAACATTGTTACTTAAATTTCCTCTCCATAAACATTATGTGGGCAGTGTTCTTCGATGCAAGTCTAGTGCTGCACTCGGAATCTTCTGAGCAGATCATATGATCATCATCCTTTTCTTCTTGATTTTGCATGAGTTCTATCGCTCTGGCCCAGAGAAAACAACCAAGAACTGCCCAGAGTAAAATGTACTTCTGCAGGACAAAATACTACCATCGTTATATATATATGAGTGTGTATTAATAATATATCGTTACTAAACTGATAGAACTTATAAACATAATTCAAGTCAGAGCGCGCGCATGATTACCTCACTGTACTGCGAGGAGTCTCCATGGGATTTTCTAAGTTCCACAACGTACAATGCCGTGCTCTAAAAAAATAATGTAAGTATTTATTTTACCTCTGCAGCAACAGATAGGCCACTGGGATTATGCGAATTTCTGCACTGTTCTGTCACCTTGAGCTGTAAAACACATGAATTTTGTTATTTAACAATCTCTAAGGTATAATTTGATTTCTCGTTTATAGGTGAAAATAAAATTTAAAGACAAAAATTGCAGTGCCATCTTTAAAATAAGGTTGCACGTTACCAAATCAAGTGATCAGATGTCAAGCTTTTATAACATGATGACAATGATGATTAAACAAATCAATCATTTTCTATTCCTAATTAGATCAAGCATACCCAGTTAACTTGTCTCTGCAGGATTTTTTTTATAACAAATCAATCATTTTTCTATTCATAATTAGATCAAGCATCCTAGACAATCAATAATCAAGCCCCATTCACTAACCCCATACAAAATCATACGTTTACAATGACAAACTCACACATAACCCCATAATGAGCCCATGCAAACATTAAAGAAGGCCATTAGCTCAAAAGGGGAAATATTGATGCTAAATTGAATAGCATGCACATAAATTTCCCATCTCTGTCTCCAATTATTTTGGATATAAAGGGGAATTAAAGAAGAAACCCCAGGAAGTTAAAAGCTCTTTGAATGAATTGGGTAAGAAGACCATTAGCTCTTTTTTGGAAATAATGAAAGGACATATGGATAATGTGGTTCCTGATAGAGTCCCATATTTTCTGTTTCAAAACATTTTTTAATACAACTCAAGCTGTAATCTGGATTGGTCTTCCTAGCTTAAATGTACATCTGCAGAATTCGAGTGTCTTAAGATCAATTGCTAAAGCAGTGGGAAGGTGGATATGTGTTGATAAGGAGGTTTTTGAGTTCACAAGGCCTAGCTATGTCAGGCTATATCATGTGGAATTTGGCATGCTTAAGCCAAAACCTATTATTTGTAATGACTAGAAATACTGGACAAAATTTCAAGCAAAGAATTATTTATGAATGAGTTCCCAAGTTATGCTCAGTATACTGCTTATTGGGGTATACCTTGGAGGAGTGCAAATTTTCTAAGCAACAAATAAGAGAAGTGCATGGGGGAAATCAGACAAAACAATCATGGTGTCTTATCATAATTCTTTTTCATGCAAAATTCTTAGATTGTCGACCCTATGATGCTTATTATGTATACAATCGTACTCGTGATGAAATTTTTAAAGTTGTTATCTCTTACCTCGATAAGACATAATTACAATCATGCTCTTCTTGATATTAGCTCGAACAGCTATCCCGTTTTTAGTGTTGGGCACACATCAAACTTGCATAGCTTCTAGAACCTCCATATAATGTGTATGCGTGATAAGCATCTACTATACTAAAAAAATGACCATATGGAGGTTCAAATACTTATCTGATGCATATGCTTCATGTAGATGTTTGCACTTGTGCATATCCACTGTGAGATCATCCTATTTCTCGACATACGTAAGGGTAGAAGAATTCCCTTGTCATGTCTTAGGATTGTCAAGGACGAAATAATGAATCATAGATTCCAGAGAGAAGAATATGAAGTCCATATCATTCGGTCATAGGTTGCCAACGAGATATCCATTAGCATCCAAAATCCGGTCCAATAACCAATCTAAGATCTGCTTAGAGAGTTCATAGATGTCAAACTTGTTGATGGCATCATGAGAGCATTCTTTAGTCCTGTAGTGGTAGATCATGTTTATGAGAGCATTCTTTAGTCTTGTAGTGGTAGATCATGTTTATTTTCTTCATGTATACCCACTAATGCTCACGAATGTTGAAAGATAGCATGTTAATCATGTTGTAATTGCTCGAAGGAAGTACTTCAATGCATCATTGATGATAACTATCTCCTGAAAACATCTTTGTAGTAATAAATAATGCCTGCAAATTTTGCATACAACTAAGATGGTGATAAAGAAGAAACCTTCCATAAAGTATTGCAATTAACAACTATAATATAATTGAAAGTTGCTTTCATGTGAATGGAAACAAATCTTTACCATACAATTATCAGGCAGACAATCATCAGGTGAGAGAAGCTAAAATCTATAAATGAATGCAAACTATTGTACGATGAATCTGGTCTAGTGAAATGTAAGTTTTTTGCACGATTTTAACATGAATACTCACCATAATCAATTGGCTCTACAAGCCCAATGAAGGATTCACTAAAATCGGGATTTAATACCTCGTCAAATACCTCGATACTTCCATCTAGAGGTAGTTTCCTCACCTTCAAATTGGTTGGGATCTATATCTAGCCCGTGTTATAACAATCCATAGTAGTCTCTCAGCTTTGGATGTAAAAATATGAGCAAAAATCGATGTCAATACAAACATGAAAAAGATCTAAATTTATACAAACATTAAGATAAGTTTTCACTACAACAATATAAAAGAGTGCAAGAGTTATACCTAAGCTTGTCCTATACCTCATGTCAAGTACCTGATATCACTCCGACTATATCACCAAAAAATGTCTGCAAAATTAGCATAAAACACATATGTTGATCAAGAAGAAATCTTCTATACAATATTGAACTAGTATCGTATATGGGGATGCATAAAGGGTCATATCTGAAAGGGATTGCATCTAAAGGCAATAAAATAATATGAGACACATGGGACATATAAGGACCCACTGTCTTGGCAATCTAGCCAAAAATGTCGGTACACGTATAATGTGGTCAATCAATGTAGATGATAAAACAAATCTTAAATACCTTGAGAAAATGCTTCCTAGCGACCCTCAGGGGCACTTGGTTGCAAGATAGTACTTATGGGATGGATTTCCGGCATCCATGTTTAATAAGAGCAATGTGTACTGCATAGAATCTGTATCTTTGTTCCATATTCTGCTCACATCAAATAATTAACATCACTTCATTTACATTTAATGGAAACTGCAACCATGCGGGATAAATTGTGCAGATATTATGAGTGAAGTTTATTCCTTCTTCGAATAACTTAGGAGGATGAAATTGTCATGTTTCAATATTATGTATGACTAAGGTCATCTGGATCAATCGACGAAAAGACTCAGCAATCTAAATCCGCGAAAAGAATAATAGATCCAATAAACAACCATTGATCACAAAAGAGATCAATGGGGGAATTTTATCGAGTTGACTATTGATATCTCCAATCACAAAAATTTTTATGAACAATTAATCTCTGACTCTAACCGGCCAAAATTAGGGTTACGAGTAACTTAGATTTGACATCTAGGTAAATCATGATGAAGAAAATGAATAGCATTGTGAGAACAAAGTTGATCATTACAGTGGATTGTAGGAACAAAATCAGGAGGAAATCATCACATACAGAGAAAGCTTTAATAGAAATCAAATGAAATAAAAGAGGAATACCTCATCCCTTTGGCTCCAACATGACCCAACGCCCTTGTGCTACACCCACTGCCCATGGCTCAGTCCTTGACCCATCGATCATTGTCCTTTGTTGCGTCATCGTCATTCAATACCTTAGCCCACCACCACCGTGATATGCCCATCGAGGTTGACCTCGATCCTCTGATCATTGCCCTCCGCCACCGCAATATGCCCATTGCGGTCGACCTCAATCCTCTGATCATTGCCTGCTGCCACTGCGATATTCCCATCGTCGTCGACCTCGATCCTCTGATCATTGCCCTACGCCACCGGGATATTCCCATCACCGTCGACCTCGATCCTTTGATCATTGCTCTCCTCCACCACGATATGCCCAATGTCGGTAGCCATGATCTCATTGCCCTCTGCCCTTTGCTCCCCCCTCTGTCATCGATAGGTGTCCTAAATGAGTTTGCTATGAGGGAGATATCTCAGTCGTTGTGTTCAAATGGTTTTAAATAGGGTTTAAAACTTAGGGTTTCTTTTGTGATAGGGTGGTCTTTTAATATAATACTAAACGTGGAGGTGATTGTGCAATTTTTCATTATTGTCGATAAAGATGGAGCATCAATGGCGGAGACTAACCGTAGGGGTGAATGCAAACAGGGAGGAGAGCCGAGAGTCCCCGGTGTTGTCGTCCTTTGTTGCATTCTCGACAACCCTCCAAGCATCGATGAAGATCTCGATCAGCCCACTTCCAACACAATTCATTCTCGGTTCATCGATCACAACATTCTGCTTCCACCACGACACAACGCCCTCGCCCACTGCCCATCGTCATCACAATCTGACAACCGTCCACCGTCGCGGATCATTGATCATCATCCCCACTCTCGCCTGTGGCCTTTGCCTCACCCCAGCTAACGATATCCTCTATGGGTTAGAGGAGCGCCACTGATCTCGACCATGGGTGAGAGGAGTGTGTTGGGAGAGGAAGGGTTTGAAAACTTTTAATCGTGGTTATGAGAGATGAGATCGCCGTCATGTTTGCTTATGGTTTAAATAGAGGTCTAAAATAGTTAAGGTTTTTTTTGTTTCATGTGGGGTGGGGAATATTATTTGTAACATAAACTTGAAGACGGGGTGAGGAAGCAATTTTTCTTTGTGACGACTAATTAGTCGTCACTACAGTTCTTCGTCACCTTAGACCTGTCGCTACAAGCCATTTCTCTTGTAGTGAAGATGTATCCTTAATAATAACTTTGTATACGACACTGATGACAAAATTTTCGAAAACCAAGATACCATCATCATATTTAACACTACTTCAGCGGAACACCACGAGACCTTTGAAATTTACCATTCCGTGAACAAAAAAATATCTGAATGATCAAAATTTATCAAACAAGCAAATCGGCATAATTAAATCTAATTTCTTAAAGTTATCTTAAAATTATAACTCATGTTATGCAATGCTACTAATATAAAATCCAACAAAAAGAATGCATATAGAAGACTATATATACTGATACATTTGTTAAAAAATATAATGAAATAATACATCATCAGCCTACCTTGCTAAGGCATCATCTTGTGAATTCTTCATGATGCCTTATGGGGCTTCATGGATATGGACAATCGACATGATCCATTCTTTCATGAACAAAGTCAAAGTTACTGACCTTTGTTGTTGTCTACATATAGAAATAAACATCAAGAACATGTTCAATATCTGTGACCAGATCGAGACTTTGACATTCTTTTTAGCAAAATTGAAAGTTATAAACAAATGATGATGATCCTTCCAACTTTTTTGGCCAAAAAATAGTTCATAATCAGCATTATATCACATTTCATGAAATAAAATTACACTAACCTCAACACTTAGCATTACCAGAACGCCTTGGCATCTTGTTCTTGAAATATGCCAACTTCTATCATTGTTACTCTACGTAGTAAATGTGTCTAAGAGTATACATTGGGGAAAGCTACTTATTTGTATACATGAACCACAAAGATGCTATCAGAGCTCTTTGATTCTAGACATATCCCAGTAGAGAAACAAAGTTAAAAAGTATGTACAAAATAAAAGAAGTTAAGGGAAACTATAAAGTTATAAAAAAAGTAACATGTTGTAATTTTGCTTTTATATTGTAATTTTGCTAAGCTGGTATACATATGTATGACTAGATACTGGTATCATATTCATGGCTAGTGGTATAAGACTATAAGTATTTACCATTTACTCAAAAATCAATCCATATGCATGTCTACTGGTCTACATATGCATGAACAATAATGCAGTATAGGTATTCTCGTGTAATAGTAAAAGCAAGTAACAATCCCTCTTGAAGGGGAATCCAAAGACACGATATTGGCATAGAGCAGAAGTTTTCTTTCAGATAAAGTTGGACAGAAATGCCGAGATAAGTTCCACCTATAATTTATTAGTTATTACTCCCCAAGATATATCCATACCTTAGAGCAAAATGGTGTCTGGAGATAAAGCATACCTTGTTTTAAGGTATAAAGCAACAAACCAAAGCAACTCACCACAAACATAATTTATTTATGAAAGGGTGTCATCAAACACTGATCCAAAACATACCAGGACATAGACCTAAATGATAGGGAAACGAGAAGGATCTATCCAAGGCAAAATGTTACGGATCATACCTTTAAGCCCTTCAAGGGAATGATGACTCAAAGCAACCAACAACACGCGACCTCCTCTGCGAGATCCTTGCAACCACTCCAATAACCCCAAATCCCTAGAGAAATGAAAAAACCACAACAATCATCCGATAAATCCTCTGAGATATTTTGTAGGCAATTTGATCCTTAAAATCATTTGCAGAATAAATAGCCTGAAGATCGTAGAACAAAAATGCTATGATTGTGGAAGACAAGCTATAATCATATGCCTCTGCCACGGCCTACACGAATAATGGCTATAGTGGAATAATGGCTATAGTGAGATTATGAACAATCTCTGAGAGAAATCGCATTCAGATAAAATCTAAAATGGAATCAAAGGAATAATAAGGAGGAATACCTCCCCCTTATGCCTCTACTATGGCCTATTGTCCAGCCCTCTGCTCATTATCCTCAAACCCACCGATCATTGTACCTTGCCCTTCGTTATCACGAAAAAAGAGCCTCGCCCATCACCATCGACATCCTCCCATCGTCGTCGACATTCGTCCACCTCTGTCGCCGTCCGTCCACCGACCTAAGCCTCGATCCTCCGATCATTACCACCACTCGCCCTCCTCTCTTTGCTCCTATGCTGCCGATCTGCGCGTTAGGATTTGTTATGAGAAGAGAAATGAGCCGTCACATTCTTATATTTTAAATAGAATCATGTCGATAGGTTTCTCGGGTTTCTTTTGAGAGAGGGGTCTCTCAATATAAGCGTAAATCCAAGGGTGACAATGTTATTTAATCTTGTATGGATGGATATGCCGTCGTCACATAAATTCAACGCCACAACTTCGTCACTACAGGTTGTTTTCCTTGTAGTGAAGCTTCTTTCATCCCATCTCAAAAGATTTGAGGGAAAATGTAAATGTGCTGCCTTTAACGTGAAACTTGACCTTTTGTATGGGTAATGTTGGTCCGACATGTTATATGTATGTATAAGGAAAATTTCAGATGATGTAGATCTTTCCTGTGTGCATGAAAAGTCAGACATCTTCACCGTATATTTACAATCTATGGTTGCAGTTAAATCAGCCTTCCCACCATCAACACCGCTCCCAGCTTTCTATTTAGGAATCTTTCAATTTAAATCACATATCAAAACTCACAAGTTCAATAAAACCTTTCCTTTTTTAGACACACTAACTCCCGTGAAACCTTTCCTTTTTTACTCATTTCTTTTCTCTCCCTAATACCCTTCGTTATGTCCATCCATTGGCTTCTTCTCTATCGATTCATGGATGTCTTTTTTATTTTGGGATTTTTACCCGGCAGACCCTATAAATTTTGTCAATTACCTCCACGACCTTTGAAACAACATAATTCCCCCCTCAACCCCATAAACTTGCCAACTCTTACCCCCATGAACCATGCGGTTACTCTATTTCAAGCTCGCGAGGGTTCTTGGGGTAATTTATAGGGTCGATGGGGTAATTACGTTATGCAAAAGGTCGTGGAGGTAATCGGCAAAATTTATAGGGTCTGCCGGGTAAAAATCTCTTTATTTTTATTCATCTGTAAAATTCATGTTAGATCATCATGTCACCTTTTAACTTCATTAATCAAATATTTGATCATAACGTAATGTTCATTACCCGCCATTGAACCGACAGACACCTCAAATGGATCCCAACTCCTAATTAAAAAATATGTATATACTTTTTTGATGTTTTTCGAGATTGTTTCTATCTGGTTTAGGGACGAAGGACAATATGTTTTTTTTAGTAAGAATTGATTCCGAAGCTAATTGTTTTTCAACATAGTTTATACTATTTAGGTTTTTTTTTTCATTCGATATTTTATCCCTTATTTTAATTATTAACGTCAATGAAAAATTTACATTCTTCGTTTGAGATTTTATGACTTTCTATCTCATAGAAACTATAGATGAACAACCTTAATGTACGAATAAAAGATACTATCTATTAATCACTTTACTGTCCATTTTCTGAAATGCCCGGTAATTGTGGTCAGGATTTTATATTTTTATGCACAGATCCTCCCATTATTTTTACTTGATCCCGAAGTTGTACAGATCTTGTACACAGTTACTTAGAAATAAATAATCTTATTCCATTCCTTCGATTAAAGATAAGATGACCCTATTTGCAATGACATAATACAGTCGGATATCCTTGAAATTATATTTCTTTTCGTGGAAATAAATATTTATAAATTTAGACTCTATATATGCTTATTTTGTGAAAGGTAGTGAATATATGAAACTAGCAATACCGTAATTTTTATTCTTATTTTTGCAAATATGGATAAGGACAAGGATATAGATTTTTTGTTAATACCATATATTGGGTGTAGATACCATTTTTATTTTTTCGATACCGATACAAATATGCTTACATAATTTCTTGATAGAAGCAGATAAGAATATCTCTATTACTAAATTTTTGTGTGGATGCGATAGGTATATCAGTATTAGTCCGCCATCGTATCTGTTTTTAGATTTTTTTTTAGTTTTGGTGGATATGAATATTAATAAAGATATGATAACAATATCGTTTCATTTTTTAGGCGTGCAGTTATGGTTAGATTGTTAAGGAATCCAACAAGGATATGATCGAATTTTGGGCGAACATGAATACGAATACATGCATTATTGATTTTATATATGTAAATTATATAGACATATATCAATATGTAGACATATTTCTAATATGGCAGGGTTACACATAATATAATACATCATGGAGTCATTTTCAAATGCAAGAATAAAAATATATATCTTTATGCTTTGTAATTATTTATTATACTAGTTATTTGACTTGGTTTATTATGTTATTTTATTTTATTTATATTTGTAATTTATGTGATTTTAGTCTAGAGAATTAATTTCTACTTTACAAAAATATTTCTTATGAGCTTAAGTGTTACGAGACATTTATTGTTTATTATATGTAGAATAACCCGTATCGGATTATTAAATATTAATATTCTAATTATGATTACATGTTTTACTATCTGTATCCATATTTTTAAGATATGATTTGTGACTTTCAATGTTCGCAAGATATCAGTTTTTGCATCGATATCCAAATTTAGAAAATGACAGGGATATGGTGTCACACATGTGCGCGCACGTGTACACTCGCACCCACGCACACACCCACACGTGCACACACCTACAAGAACACATGTGCCCACACACACACGTACACACGTACATACACAACACATTGATATATATAGAGGGTTGAACCTATGAGAGCCAAAATCTATGAGAGCATGAGAACAATGATTTTGGACCACTAAATTATATCATCTCTCTCCTCATTGATTGTAGGATGAGAGAGAAGAGCAGAATCTAATGGTCTAGATTTACTGCTCTAATGCTCTAACAGATTTTAGCTCTCACAGGATCAACCCTATATAAAATAGGGTTGGTCATGTGAGAGTCAAAATCTGTGAGAACAATGATTCTGGACCACTAGATTCTGTCATCTTTCTCCTCATTGATTGCAGAGGACAGAGAAGAGCAGAATCTAGTGGTCCATATTCACTACTCTCATGCTCTCACAGAGTTTGGCTCTCACAGGATCAACCCTATATATATATATATATATAGAGAGAGAGAGAGAGAGAGAGAGTTGATCATGTGAGAGCCAAAACTGTGAGAGCATGAGAGGATTGATTATGGACCACTAGATTCTATCATCTATCTCCTCATTAATTGTAGGAGGAGAGAGAAGAGCAAAATCTAGTGGTCCAAATTCAGTTCTCCCATGCTCTCACCAATTTTGGCTCTCACAGGATCAACCCTATATATATAGTGAGAGAGAGAGAGAGAGATAGATGATCCTGTGAGAGCATGAGAGCAATGATTATGGACCACTAGATTCTGTCACTTCTCTCCTCATTGATTGATGGAGGAGAGAAGAGCAGAATCTTGTTGTCCAAATTCACTGCTCTCATGCTCTCACGGTTTTTGGCTCTCACATGATCACTATATCACATATAGTAATTCTAATATCTATTATTATTACTATTTATATATACTATATTATATCTTTTTAAAATAAAAAGAAATAAAAAATTGCTAAATTAAATAAAAACAAAAAATTGAAAATATAAAACATAAAAAATAATACATTAAAAATCCATAAAAAATAAATATAATTAAAAACCCATAAAAAATAAAATCTAAAATAGTATAAAAATATTTACTATTAGTTTTTATTAATTAATAATAATTATACATATGCCGATTACCCTTTGTGGTTTGACACTCTACATACTATACCCTATACACATATTTTGTAGAGTTTAAATAAAAATAAATTTTGACTCATACATTTGCATTGAATTATCATACATTGTGGGTTGACTGTTGATGAGTTGATTGGTCACGTTTCGAGTACCGCGAGAGCAACCGATACAACAATTGCCAGATCGAACTTGCCAGACACCGTAGGCCTTCCAAGATCGGTCGTTAGGAATCCCTTTCTAATCCTCTCTTTCACCTCCCCCAAGCACTTCAAGTTTCCCCCTTACATGATAATATTAATATGCAAAAGGGGAGAAACTTGAAAAGGCATCTCAATTTGGATTTATTTACCTCCTACTCGAAGCTGGATAGAGAGGCTCGCAACTTTCCCTTTCTCCTCTTCTTCCTAGCAGTGCTTCACTTGCATTTCTTCGCTCCCTCCACGATGAATCTCCCTTTCATCACCTTTATCCTTTCATTTTAGCATTAAATCCCTAGGTAAATGTATGTAAATAACATTAATTTGTACAACATAACACTCAATAATTGAATGATAAAAGTTGTATAAATACATGTATTAAATTCAAAAATAAAAGAAAAGAAAAAAAAGAAAAAAATGAAGTATTGAAAATACTAAATGATCATAAACCCCGAGACCAGGTCAATATTGACTTTGTCGACCATGACTAAAGTAGGAGGAGATAGTACAATTAAATGTAGAGAAAATACACATAAACCCTAATTTAATTAATCAATAAATAGTCATTTTCATAAAATTGTTATGCCACCTCAAATAATAAACTCCTCAACATGAAACTTGTACATAAAATACATAGAAAAATACAAATATAACTGTACATAAAAATAAGCACAATGCACTTTGGACACACATAACAAAAAGTCACAAATAAAACTTCACAGACCAATAACTTCTCCATACAAACTCAAAATTGACCAAACTCACATTTATTGTTCTCAAAATTAAATTATCTATCTAATGAAGGTGTTTTCATTAAAAATAAAGTTAAGATGCTAAAGCCAGCTTTGGCCCATTGTATTGTATACATGATTATTTTATTCATTATATTCATTCTTTATATTTTTACATTTATTATATTTTCATTAAATTATAAATATTATTCGAAATATACTAAAAATTTCAAATCTTTTGTTTGTTGGAGCTTATGCTTCATCCCTAACTCCCTCTGTTAGTCGACGCATTACCACCATCATCTTTTATCCCCTCCATTTCTCCATCTTTCGCTCCACTTTCCCCCTTGATTATGTAAGAATCAAAGTCAATCGAAGCTCCTCATCACCGTGAAGAGCTTCTTTGTCCACACCCCCCTTTGTGCTATGAGTTTCAACTGCCGGTCGAGAGTGTCCCTCTCAAGCCGAGGAACGTGTTATTGCATGTTATATACTTATCTTCGTGTTCCCCGATTTTTCTCCAATAAAGAACACACAGTTATATGACTTACTTGTGATGTTTATGTCTCCAATGAATTTGTCCATTGATTCGGTAACATTCTCACTAAAAAACAACTAAGCAGTATAGAGTCAAAGTGACAGTCTAATTTTGATCCGCATGATGGAATTTTCAAGGATTCAGATTGGAATTCCAATGTCGAATATCAGAATCACGGATCGAAGAGTCTCCTCATAAACCGTCAAACAAAAAAATCTAATCTATATGTAGCATACGAACCACCAACTTTCGAGACGTCGGCAGACTTGAGGCCTCCATTGCACTCCCCACAACCTTGTCATTATCACATCCCCCTTCCACTCCTCATCCCATCCTTCCGGATCTACAGCCAGACCCACTTGTCCTCCCCCGTCAAGCCGCCACGTGGCACCTTCACAGCCACCATCGCTCCTCCCTCCTCCCTGTATACCCGAAAATCCCCTCGAAATATTCCCGGAAATTAAAAATATCCACCACATTATCCTCAAGAAACCACACCCGTCGATCATCACCGATCCGACGACCCACATCACTCCATTGCACCTACCCTATCCCTTTTTAGATTAAAAACCCCATCCCTCCTCGTCCTCTCCGCTACCCTTCGAGCAACACCCGAACAATGGCCGCGAGCGTCACCCTCCCGTCCTTCTCCGGCCTCCGCCAACAGCTTACCGACGAGTGCCGCCCTACCTCCGCATCCGCTCCATCCCGCCGCCATGCCCCGTCGCTGGTGGTGAAGGCCTCCAGGTCTAGCCCGCAGCTGACGGGGCGCGCGCTCCGCGTCGCTGTGGTGGGAGGAGGCCCGGCTGGGGGAGCTGCAGCGGAGACGCTGGCGAAGGGCGGGGTGGAGACTTTCCTCATAGAGAGAAAGCTGGACAACTGCAAGCCGTGCGGGGGGGCCATCCCGCTCTGCATGGTGGGGGAATTCGATCTGCCGCTGGACATCATCGACCGGAGGGTGACGAAGATGAAGATGATATCGCCGTCGAACGTGGCGGTGGACATCGGGAGGACGCTGAAGCCTCATGAGTACATCGGGATGGTGCGGAGGGAAGTGCTCGACGCGTACCTCCGGGACAGGGCAAAGTCCCACGGCGCCGAGATCATCAACGGCCTCTTCCTCAAGATGGACGTCCCCAAGGACGGCGCCTCCCCCTATGTCCTCCACTACAGCAGCTATGATGGTAAAATCTCGTTTCACTCTCCGTCTTTTACTGAGCAGAAGTAAATGCCACAGCTTCTACTGCCTTAGGCTTAAACAATTCTTGGACATTAATGGCATCCTCGTGAATAAAAAGGTACTTCTTCTACTGGGAAGCCCAGCAAGCTCGAGGTGGATGCCGTCATCGGCGCGGATGGAGCCAACTCGCGTGTCGCCAAGTCCATCGGCGCCGGCGATTACGAGTACGCCATTGCATTCCAGGTAAATTTTTTTACGGTTATTTACATTTCCATTGGCAATAAACATGTACAGCTGTCTCCAGAATCCAAATTACATATTTATCTTTTAACTGTAATTACGAATTACTTCAGTTCCATGTAATTAATCCCAATTTTAGGCAAATCAAATTATAGTTTGTTTTTTTTTAAAAAAATTGTGAATGGAGCAGGAAAGAGTGAAGATCCCAGATGATAAGATGGAGTATTACAAGGAGCGAGCTGAGATGTATGTTGGCGACGATGTGTCACCGGACTTCTATGGTTGGGTCTTCCCCAAATGTGACCATGTCGCTGTGGGCACCGGCACCGTTACCCACAAGAGCGATATCAAGCGCTTCCAGAATGCCACTCGTCTCCGTGCCAAGGACAAGATCGAGGGTGGCAAGATCATCCGCGTTGAGGCCCATCCCATCCCTGAGCACCCCCGTCCCCGTCGGTAAGTGCCTAATTCCCCACAAGGGCCATAAGCATGTCCGTATTGGTTACAGAGGAGGTAGTTTGCTGCACTAAGCTCGATAAAGGATCGAACCACATAATCTATTGTATTGAGAACCAATGTGTTGAGGTATATGCCGTGCATTATAGGTCGTCGGGGAGGGTGGCCCTCGTAGGAGACGCAGCAGGGTACGTGACCAAGTGCTCCGGTGAGGGGATCTACTTTGCTGCAAAGAGTGGGCGGATGTGTGCAGAGGCAATCGTGGCTGGTTCGGAGCAGGGGAAGCGACTGATCGATGAGTCCGACTTGAAGAATTACCTGGAGAAGTTCGACAAGGCATACTGGCCAACATACAAGGTGCTGGATATCCTGCAGAAGGTCTTCTACAGGTCGAACCCCGCAAGGGAGGCATTCGTCGAGATGTGTTCGGACGAGTACGTGCAGAAGATGACCTTCGACAGCTACCTCTACAAGACGGTTGTTCCCGGTAACCCCCTGGACGACATCAGGCTAGCGATCAACACCATCGGCAGCCTTGTGAGGGCCAACGCCCTGCAACGCGAGATGGCCAAGCTCAGCTAGAGAGCTGGATGACATGCCGTTGGGAACTATATATACATGGCTGATCCAGAGTAGATCTGAAGGTGCGCTGAGAGCTGTGGAGGGAAGATAGACGGTGGTGAGCAGGGTTCATATTTTTTTCCTGTTTGTATATCGCGGTTTTCTATGTTGATGGCATGTAATAATGGACTGGTCATTAAGTTTTTAAGCTATGATAATGTGTCATTTTGGTTTATTCCATGTTTATCCACTCGATCTCTCTGCGTGGTCTAAATATATTCCGTGCTTAAGTTATTTCTTAATAACCGAAATTGTATGGATAGATAATATTTGTCTAATTATAGGGATTTTTACTCGGCACACCTTAAAAACTTTGTCAATTACCTCTACGATCTATGAAACAACCTAATTCCCTTCTCGACCCCATAAACTTGATCCGTCTTACTCCATAGATCCTGCCGTCATCTTTAACTTTATTGGAGTCAATTACTTAAGTTAAACTTGAATTAATCAAACTAGAGAAAATCAACGGTGGATCTTCAATCTTCCTCTCTCCTTCCTTCTCTTTCCCTTTAGCAGCCCTTGCAACATCCCTCTAAATGGTATCGTGATGTTGATTAATCAAAGAACGCGAGAACCAACACCCCTCTGGGATCCAACATGAATGAATGTTATCATTCAATCTTATGGAGCTTAACCTAACTGGGAGGGAGACACCTTTGTTTTTCACATTCATGCACGGCACGATAAGCTCATTTATAACTAAACAAGTTCCTATCTCGTCAAAATGTACAATTGCCTGGTTTTGGACATAGCCACAGTATGCTCTACCAATCATCTTTTGCCTTGCAGATTATGCCCAGTGCTTCCTCATCGCCGGCGTTCGATGGAATCTTCAGTTTCCACCAGATCTCTGTTGGGGCGGGGGCGACATACTTGAAGGGGGATGGGGCGGGGGCGACAGACTTGGAGGAGGAAGTGGAGGTCGGGGAGGAGGAGGGCGAGGGCGGCAGATCTGGAGGAGGAGAGCAAGGGCGGCAGATGTCGAAGAGGTGGGTAGGTGGCGGTTGGGGAGTGGGAGATGAGGAGGGTGAGAGGGAGTGTCACTCAATCTAAATTCGATAAATAAAATGGGTATAATGTAAAAGAACATAACAAAATTCGGTTAGTTTTAACCGGCAAATAGATGAGAGTTAACCACAAGATCTGTAGGATAAGGGTTAACAAGTTTACTGGGTTGAGGGAGGAATTAGCTTGTTTTAAAGGTCGTATAGATAATTGACAAAGTTTATAACATCTGCCGGGTAAAAATCCCCTAATTATATTATCGAGAGTCATGTGGATATTTCTGCGTTACCGCAATTATTGTCGATGGTAGCACATCATTATCTATCAATGATTAAAATGATGTATTGGCAAAATACAAATCATGTCACTATCATGCTCTCAAAAGGGACAGATCGTTGTTAAGGGTTTTAAACCAATGACTGAAATGAGCACAGCCCAGACGCATCTGGGTTTTGATACGAAAGGGAACATCCGTGCCCCCTTATTATATATCGAATTATGATGAAAGGGGTAATTACATAAGTGATAAGACTAATACGAGTTTCGATCACAATCTAATTCAAAGGACCTTTGGGTCTTTTTTATAACATGGTTGGATTGGAGGGTTGAAAATGGTTAGTAGGGTTGGAATGTTAAATGTGATGTGATGTCGTATTATTTGTATTTATACTGATTATGTTTATTTGGAAATATTGTAGCAAAGAAAAATGTAGAATCCATGCATCTATTTTTTTTACAAAAAAGTTCAAATTTATTCATTAGAATAGTGCCAAATAAGTTCAGTACATCAGAAAAGGGCAGGATGGGCCTGCACAGATGCGAGGCAAAACTTACAACCACTTCTTATATATAACATGCGTAGTATCATATTAAACGCCCCTAACAAGAGAACAAAACAACAAGATCTTACCCCAAAAAGTAATAATGAATCCACCCAAAAAACTCAAGTAGATATGATTTTCGCAGAAGGTCTTCATCCACTCCTAGAGCAGTCATCAAAGATCTTTGGTCCGAAAACACCAGGTTCTTAATTTTTGACGACATCCCTGCTAAACGCTCACCATGACCTTCAGGAAAAGAGGGGGGACTCCATGCCAGAGCCGAGGAGAAAAACTTAGTGGCAACACATCTTTTTTTATTGAAAGGTGAAGGATATGGTTAGATCCTCAAGCGCATCACGGAAGCGTGAACGTCGCATCGAATACGACGTGGAGCGACTAGTCGCACTAGTTGCTCGATGCAGCGGAATTTAAAAAAATTTTATACGACGAAACCACATGATCCAAGAATACTTCTCGGATCGTTTCGTCTAAACCACAAACAAGTAATAGGATTACCTCTTGAAGCGTGGTTGCGATCGAGTCTCTAAACGAAGAGACCTCCTGTCTCAAGTCCGATCCGACGGAGGAGACGCTTGCGAGCGCGGGGATGAACCGCGTGCTTCTCGCAATCCATGTTGATGATCCAAGCGGCGGATCTCCTGATCTCGACACACGAGATCCGACGTCTTCTTCACGAGCGAGGCGCACCGAAGGGGACGGAGATCCACGAGCAGAAGAACGGGCAGCATAACGACGATGCCGCGGCGATGGAGATCCTCTTCATGGCATCCATGGTGGACGGCCATGAGAGGGAGAGAGAGGGCTGACCTCTAGAGAGAAAGAGAGAGAGAGAGAGATGCTTCTCAAGCATTATGTGTAAAGAGAGGGCATGGCTATGCCTCTCTATTTATAGGGTTTTGGGATCCATGGATCTCAATCCATGTGTCATATAAAATCAATGGTTGAGATTGATTTATGACAATCCAATGGCTAAGATTGTTGTTGGTAAAACCAACAAATTTAGATCAAAATATATTTGACAAAATCAAATACAAATTAATCCAAAATCAATCCAATAAATAAGGAGAGAATGTGCATGGAGATTTCATCTCCATGCACTTTCCATATGGACGGCCACACATTCCTTTTGGGAATGATGTGCCGCCCACCCTCTTTCCATGGAGGGAGCAATCTCATGGAAATCCATGAGATTGCATATCTCCTTGAAAATCTCCTCTATTTATTTCCAACAACTTTTGTTGGCTTTTTATTCTTCAAAAATAATTCACAATTATATTTGAGAATATTGCAATCTTGCCATAGAAAAATTGTGAATCAAATTCACAACCCAAAACAACATATAATTTACATTGTCAATTAATTACACAATGTGTATCCAATACACATAATAATTAATCAACACATATAAATTATAATTAACTCTCTCTAATACATTATAAATCACATTTATAATATATTATGAATAATTGGATATTTCTATCCACATTATTCTTATCCATAACAATTAAATCATATTTAATCATATTGGATAACTTATTCTCATGTACTCAAATAATATGAATCACATTCATATTATCTACATCTTTGATAATCAAATCACATTTAATTATCTAAGATAACTCTCTTTATAATATGAATCAAATTCATATTATTCATGATAATTAAATCACATTTAATTATCCATTTTCTCAATGCTCGGATACATATATCAACAATAGAATTATCCATGAACTCTTTCAAGCATAATGCGCTTTCTCCGCGAATACTTGGAGATAAGGACAGGGCGATTGTATTGTTCCACGTATAGTGACATGGATATTGAGATCACATCTCAAATCCAGATCTCGGGCCTCCCATAGATGCTTGATTAAATCAAGACCGCAAATCTAATCTTCTCATTGAATCTGAATCACATTCAGATCAATGTCCAACATTTGGACTAAGATCAGATTACTTCTCTACTGGGAGGAGTCACTAAAATCCAGACCCGTTTCATCACTCCCTAGGAATGGAAGCATCATGGTTATACAACCGTTTATGATCACATCACCCTCAGGCATTCCCAATACCTGTACATCCTGCATACTGGAAGACTCAGATTAAACCCGAAGTATTAGATCAACTTTACACTGCCTACTTCAGGGTTTTATCAGTAAGTTTCTCATTCGATCATTGGAAGTCGGTATTGATCATATACTTTCCAAAAGCATATATCATACCTAGGTCTTGATCATATACTTTCTAAAAGTATATATCAAACCTACAAATTCAGTCAAGCTTCTAAAGCGAGACGACCATGCGCATGGAATTTGATTCTTCCCAATATCTCATGAGTGAGCTCATGTCTTCCGGTTCAGTAACTGAACCTGTATGATCCCTTTGAGAGATCGTATTACTCATATGCCCTTATATGCACACCAGCGCGCCGGTGTATAGACCTTGATTAGGTCATCAACCTATTGGTCTGCCAAATGTACATACTCAGACATATAGTAACACATCTGTCTCCGGTCAGAGGATGTGTGCCTGTATCGTGACAGCATACGATATAGGACTTTGGTTATCTCGATCTCGTTAAGTCAACTCTTTGACCTAACTAATCTGATACCTCTGAATCTTTATTCCTATGCAGAGGACCTGCATCAAGAGGTTGGTCAGATATCAGCCTAACTGAGATAGGATTGCCATCTCCTACTCTGGCTGGAGATCATCTCTTAATAATCATTTGACGGTGCTTGATGAGTCCTCAATCTAACTCATTAGATATTCATCTAAGCACCAGCCTCTATGATTCAATAATTGAATCAACAGCTGTATGATCATTAAGATGGCCATGGTACATAACCCTAATTGTACTAAGGGACCTATTATGCAAATTATGTATTCTTCATTTCAGATCAAGGAGTGAATTGCAACAACATTTATTGCATAATGGCTCGCCGTGGGCTCGCATTTCCAACAATCTCCCACTAGCCCAAAGAGCCATTAATGGGCTAATCATTTAAACCCACACTCATGTGACAATCATAGGCTATTTAGAAAATAGCTAGGTAAGCTGATCAGTCACTCCGTTCCCAAGAGACTACGCCAAGTCCTTTTACGGCACTTGCATATCTCCTAGTAACAGTGCTCGCATCCAATGCGAATGTTGCATCTCATGCAACCGATACTCAATTTTGTCGGTTATAGTGTCATTGACACTACATCTTATTAATTATCATAACCAGTATTCCCATAATCCTTATTAGAATACCTTCATTCCTGGAGATCTCTATCTCCTAAGGTAACTGCAGTCAAGACCCTTATAGATCACTATCTACAAGATCTTAAACTTTTGAAGATAAGACTTTGAGATCACTATCTCCAAGTTTTATCATCTTTGAAGATATTATTATTACTGCAATCAAGTGTTTTAAAGTAGGATTAGTAACAGTTTACTACTCCCACTGTATGGTAGACATCTGGTTCTTGTACACATCTAGAATACATTCAGCTTCTCATAACTGATGCACAAGTGCAAGCAGTTCTAGCATTCACTTCCTCAACTCTTTGAGGTGCTATCCCTCTAGATAGGTCACCACCACATCTTAAGGGAAGGAAGCTTTTCTTGGAATTGTCCAGAAAATGGAATAAGTCCAAGGTGTACTACTAATGCGACAGTCCCAATACCCTCTTCTCTTTGCTTCTGAACGAGTTCAGAATTAAGATCTAAGAGGTATCCTTGAAATCGTATCTCAAGGTATGGAACAACCAAATTATAAAACACTTATCATTTATTCTTATATGATTAGAATAATATCTACATTAAGCACGATGAACACAATGGCACTCCCACTAAGCTTCACATGGTTCATCAAGATTTTATCTGAAATCATAACATTTATAATTTCATTAAATCTTATGTTCCAACTACAAGAAACTTATTTGAGTCCAAAGATGGAGTTCTTCAGCTAGCACACCTTGCTTTCCTCAACCATGAAGCCCTGGGGCTACTTCATATGAATATCCTCAGAGAGGCATTCATAGAGGAATGCAATCTTGAATCACACCATGAAGATGTCATAGAAAAGTTGTGTAGCTATAGTTAGCAATATTCTGATGGGTTAAAGCAAGGTCACTGGAGAGCAAGTCTTATCGCAAGTGATGCCTTCTCTTCGGTGTGTAGCTCATGGCTACGTGCTTTTGAAGGTCTACACCTTCTCATCAGGTTCCCTCTTTCTCTTGAAGATCCATTTACACCTTAATGGGTCTGACCCATATAGGTGGATCCTCGAGGGTCCATATACAACACTTGTATATGAAGTCTACATTAGACTTTTATTGCTAACATCCATCTTTCCATGTCATGATCCTCAGGAGCTTCATCTCATGAAGTCCGATCATTTTCAGATTTAACTGACACATGGAATCCATCCTCAAACTTATTTGAAGAGGTATTAATGTTTCATCTTTAATTATCTATTTTAGTTTCCGATTTCAGGAGCCTCATTATCTTTTCAAGATTAAATGAGTTCCTTTACTTCATTTTCATCTTGATTCTCAAGAGAGTCATCCTATAAGAATCATATTCTCAAAGTTTAGATCTTTTAAGAATCTCAAGGTCATAAAGTAGGTATCCAATACCATCCTTTATTTTCCTAATGAAGTAGCACTCTCTAGTGCCAGATTCCAGCCTACTTGCATGGAACCTTATCAAGTATATAATGCAGTCTCTACTACATATATATCTTGGAAACTTAAGAGATAATTATGCTAGGATTAATCATTGATTAAATCATGTCACACATGATCAATTGTATCTCCCTAAAACTCTATTGAGTTAAGGTTCATCAGGAGGATTGAGATAGGAGTGATATTCACATCTCCATAAGGTATTCCTTGAATTCATCTAATAGGTACAGGCTACCTTGATTAGATCAAATTCATTTCATCTTCCTTCAAACTTTGGTTCTAAACCAAAATTACGAAATCTTTGAACATTTCAAAGGTTTCTTAGGTGAAGAGAAGAAATCTCATATCATACATAATCATTAACAGATATCACATATCCATAATGTTTATTATGATATAGATGATCTGCATACATCAATATGTATGAGATCCTTAATACCTTGACACCTTACACCTTTCCCAAGGAAGGGTGTATTGGACATTTTTACTTTGAATACAATATTCACAAGTATGTGAGATTTGAATCTTTAGACAATCTAAAGTTTCATGTCTTACCAGTCCATTGATTTCATCAACAGACATATGTCCAAAGTTTGATGCCAGATCATTGTCAAATGATCTTTATCCTCCTATTGATCTATTAAAGGTTCAATTTTCAGTATTAGAAATCTTAACGAACCATTCAGTAATTTTCTAATTTAATAGAGTCCTCTAGGTTTTAGATTACTATCTGAAATATTTCCATCATACCTCTTTATGATAGATTTATTACAGAATTCATGTTCATATCCAACAATTAGAAATAAACAATGAGTGTATTCTAATATCTAGGTCATAGAGACATTCTCTAAGACTAAGGGCTCCCACTGAAAATATGAAGTCTATTGATCTCATGGAAATTATTGCAACACTTGCATCACTTTCAACATGGATGACCAATAAACCTTAAGATCAAATTTCTAATACATATGCAACCAATTGCAAGTGTCATTAGAAAATTTTAGATACAATTATTAGACTTTATCTTATCAAATAAGTAAGTCAATATCAATGATTATATGTAGATTATACTGATGCTCCATCCGAGTCCTATTCTGAGGGTTCTAGACAGACTTGATAGTCATACTATCAACACATCAACTTATTGCAGTATTGGCATTCATCCAACTCTTTGAATGTCATATGGAAGTTACAGAAATACAATCAACCTTTTGACTTTATTTCTTACTTGGGTCCAACCCATGCTTCCACTGCGCTCCCTTTGTCTATAAGCAACTTTTGCTCAAGACCAAGGATCTCTTATGTTAAAATCAAAAATTTCAATATAAGAGTATTTCAACATTTATACAAGCTTCATTTAAGTTCATATAATATGAATATTATGAAGCTTCATGAATGACTAGATTATAGACAGTAGAATGATGACACTCATCATCTACATCCATCTAAACTCTTTGAAGCATCAGTTCAGGTAGGTATTCAAACAATTTGAATACATTATCTCTAATAGAGCTACCATTCTACATGATGTAGAGAACCATGTCATTCATGATTAAATGTCAAGAGCACATATATATATGCCAGAATATCTTTATTGATTTTATAAGGATTAATTTGATAATTACGATCATCATCGACATGTCACTTCAAAAGTACATTCGATAAGATCAAGACTTATAGAGACATACAAACCCTAGGGTTTTAGTCCTATTGTCTTATTTAAGTATCACTTCTCATTATTATGAGGAAACTTGCACATTGCAACCACATACATTATGTGTCCAATCGCAAGTACAATATCTGGATCAAGGGTCCAATCCATGATATTCTACTGGTTATTAATGAGTATAACATTGAGTGGGTTTAATGAAGGATTATCTGAAAATAAGTAATTTGCATAAGGGTATATATTTATATATATACACATATTATACTTTGATTTAGGAGTTTTTTATATCAAAGTTGTCTTGCCATGTCAACAATGAAAGTTCATTCCCTTAATCACTTTCAATGTAAGAGATATACTTACCATTATATCTCAGCAAGATCTGGGATCTCCTCTTTATCTTTGTTACATCCCAATAATATGAGAAACTGCAACTCCAATAAAGAGAAGCGGGAACACATTCCGCCTTGCAAGTCCAACTTGCATTTCCCAATTCGGTCTTTAACACCCGGGCCCACCACCCCTAAGGTGATGTTGACCCATCGTTAATTGAACCAACCGTCAACAGGAATAGAACTCGCTATGCGCAATCCAATATCGCCCCAATAATATGAGGATCCGATATTGGGGTCACTACGCATACGGCCTTACTCTTTCGAGAAGCAAAGAGTCCGATCCAGATGCGCTTGTATATAGGAGCTGTCACTTCGTACAGGCGTCTCCTATATACAATCCCTGGTGACGGAAACCCTTCGCCTTGACGGGAGACCATGGATGTCACTTATGTGATCTTCCACCTCTTATTCAAATTTAATTAATTACTATGAATCACATTCATATAATCAATTCTTCCAAGGGAATTATTAACTCTAATCATATTAGAGTATTCTTAATTGGATATAATTAACTTAATCATATTAAATTAATTACCAATCCAATTTAATCAATCAAACTTAATTTTATGCTTGAATATACATATATGATATTATTCTCAAAGTACGTATTAATTCGAATTTTAATAATTAGAAAAATACATCATAATCCCTCGGACATTATCCCGGCCCTACCCGCTGTCATGGCCAGTACCGACGGGAGTGGGGCGGACCACATACGTTGCAACCCGCTGACCAGCGATCCCCGACTAGACACCATATCCACCTCGGGAAAGGATAATGCCAAATTGATTATTTTGTACTTGAGATGATCATCGGTTCTTCAACCGAAATTATACCATATAGTAATCAAAACAATTTTGATTTTAAGGAAATTTGCTAGGCAAATTCCCAAGTCCTATTCAAGCAAGAAGTTTGATGATTGTAATTCCAATTATGGTTTAGATCAAATCTAATCAACTAATTGGTTGGGGCCAAGTCAATTAGGCAAATAATAATGTTTCAATATTTCACAAATATTTTTCAAGATTATTTCACGAAATTAACAATTAATTTCACTAATTGACAATCACTTGGTTCTAGATTAGGAAAGTAATTTCAGCAGTGACCCCTACTTACTAAAATTGGCATATCTCAATCATATTAAATCCAAATTAAGCAAAGTCAATTTCTAAAGTTCGCTAATTTGATTTAGGACAGAACCTAAGTGATGTTTCACGCATTTCGAGGCAAGTCTAAACAGTAATTAACATTTTAATCACGTTCAGATTCACAGTTCCCGCAACAGTGCATACATGTTCATTAAAACGACCATATCTCGAGCATACGAAATCCGATTTGCGCAAACTCAGATCCTATGGTTTCCTTATTTAATAGGGAACATAATCCAAGTATAAAATTCGTGTTTAAACAATTTAAACAGTGCCGAATTTCTTTACTAAACAGATCTGCGAAATCAAATGCGATGAAAACTTTCGCGACCTTAACGAACCCAAGTCGTCTTTGGTTAACGAATCACTATTCGAAACCGTCGACCTAAGGCTCTGATACCACTTGAAGGATATGGTTAGATCCTCAAGCGCATCACGGAAGCGTGAACGTCGCATCGAATACGACGTGGAGCGACTAGTCGCACTAGTTGCTCGATGCAGCGGAATTTAAAAAAATTTTATACGACGAAACCACATGATCCAAGAACACTTCTCGGATCGTTTCGTCTAAACCACAAACAAGTAATAGGATTACCTCTTGAAGCGTGGTTGCGATCGAGTCTCTAAACGAAGAGACCTCCTGTCTCAAGTCCGATCCGACGGAGGAGACGCTTGCGAGCGCGGGGATGAACCGCGTGCTTCTCGCAATCCATGTTGATGATCCAAGCGGCGGATCTCCTGATCTCGACACACGAGATCCGACGTCTTCTTCACGAGCGAGGCGCACCGAAGGGGACGGAGATCCACGAGCAGAAGAACGGGCAGCATAATGACGATGCCGCGGCGATGGAGATCCTCTTCATGGCATCCATGGTGGACGGCCATGAGAGGGAGAGAGAGGGCTGACCTCTAGAGAGAAAGAGAGAGAGAGAGAGATGCTTCTCAAGCATTATGTGTAAAGAGAGGGCATGGCTATGCCTCTCTATTTATAGGGTTTTGGGATCCATGGATCTCAATCCATGTGTCATATAAAATCAATGGTTGAGATTGATTTATGACAATCCAATGGCTAAGATTGTTGTTGGTAAAACCAACAAATTTAGATCAAAATATATTTGACAAAATCAAATACAAATTAATCCAAAATCAATCCAATAAATAAGGAGAGAATGTGCATGGAGATTTCATCTCCATGCACTTTCCATATGGACGGCCACACATTCCTTTTGGGAATGATGTGCCGCCCACCCTCTTTCCATGGAGGGAGCAATCTCATGGAAATCCATGAGATTGCATATCTCCTTGAAAATCTCCTCTATTTATTTCCAACAACTTTTGTTGGCTTTTTATTCTTCAAAAATAATTCACAATTATATTTGAGAATATTGCAATCTTGCCATAGAAAAATTGTGAATCAAATTCACAACCCAAAACAACATATAATTTACATTGTCAATTAATTACACAATGTGTATCCAATACACATAATAATTAATCAACACATATAAATTATAATTAACTCTCTCTAATACATTATAAATCACATTTATAATATATTATGAATAATTGGATATTTCTATCCACATTATTCTTATCCATAACAATTAAATCATATTTAATCATATTGGATAACTTATTCTCATGTACTCAAATAATATGAATCACATTCATATTATCTACATCTTTGATAATCAAATCACATTTAATTATCTAAGATAACTCTCTTTATAATATGAATCAAATTCATATTATTCATGATAATTAAATCACATTTAATTATCCATTTTCTCAATGCTCGGATACATATATCAACAATAGAATTATCCATGAACTCTTTCAAGGATAATGCGCTTTCTCTGCGAATACTTGGAGATAAGGACAGGGCGATTGTATTGTTCCACGTATAGTGACATGGATATTGAGATCACATCTCAAATCCAGATCTCGGGCCTCCCATAGATGCTTGATTAAATCAAGACCGCAAATCTAATCTTCTCATTGAATCTGAATCACATTCAGATCAATGTCCAACATTTGGACTAAGATCAGATTACTTCTCTACTGGGAGGAGTCACTAAAATCCAGACCCGTTTCATCACTCCCTAGGAATGGAAGCGTCATGGTTATACAACCGTTTATGATCACATCACCCTCAGGCATTCCCAATACCTGTACATCCTGCATACTGGAAGACTCAGATTAAACCCGAAGTATTAGATCAACTTTACACTGCCTACTTCAGGGTTTTATCAGTAAGTTTCTCATTCGATCATTGGAAGTCGGTATTGATCATATACTTTCCAAAAGCATATATCATACCTAGGTCTTGATCATATACTTTCTAAAAGTATATATCAAACCTACAAATTCAGTCAAGCTTCTAAAGCGAGACGACCATGCGCATGGAATTTGATTCTTCCCAATATCTCATGAGTGAGCTCATGTCTTCCGGTTCAGTAACTGAACCTGTATGATCCCTTTGAGAGATCGTATTACTCATATGCCCTTATATGCACACCAGCGCGCCGGTGTATAGACCTTGATTAGGTCATCAACCTATTGGTCTGCCAAATGTACATACTCAGACATATAGTAACACATCTGTCTCCGGTTAGAGGATGTGTGCCTGTATCGTGACAGCATACGATATAGGACTTTGGTTATCTCGATCTCGTTAAGTCAACTCTTTGACCTAACTAATCTGATACCTCTGAATCTCTATTCCTATGCAGAGGACCTGCATCAAGAGGTCGGTCAGATATCAGCCTAACTGAGATAGGATTGCCATCTCCTACTCTGGCTGGAGATCATCTCTTAATAATCATTTGACGGTGCTTGATGAGTCCTCAATCTAACTCATTAGATATTCATCTAAGCACCAGCCTCTATGATTCAATAATTGAATCAACAGCTGTATGATCATTAAGATGGCCATGGTACATAACCCTAATTGTACTATGGGACCTATTATGCAAATTATGTATTCTTCATTTCAGATCAAGGAGTGAATTGCAACAACATTTATTGCATAATGGCTCGCCGTGGGCTCGCATTTCCAACAAAAGGGACACCATCAAAAGCCAATTTACAACATTCTCTCCATGTGGACCACTACAAAGTAGACATTATTGCTCATCTTTTCCTTTGAACCTCATTTAGAGGATTCAAGTTACCTATAGTTATAAAAGTTCAAAATTCATCAAAATTTAGTTCAAATCCATATTTTGCGAAGATATCTCGTGTAACCACATAAATTTTTAATAGGTGCATGTAGCTTTCTAGTTGATTATGGCATAAATAATTTATGTTTGTGGATTATTTTGTAAATACATGAGGTAAAATGATTTGATGAAATCAATTCATTTTAAAAATGAGTTTAAAATCAATATATATAATTATATAAGTATTTAAAATCAATAATTGCAATTTCATAAATCGAAGCATTAATGAAAACATTATAACTACTATAATTATATCCATTTTTAGCAAAAAAAATCAAAAATCAAGATTATGAATACATTCCTATGATTATTAAATAAATACGATAAAAAATGAGATACAAGTTTACTGTAGTGAAGCACGGGTTTTTAGGCTAATAATAAAATGTCAACCATTTTATCTATAGTTATTTTGATATATGTTGAATTATAATATTTTGATTATTTCTCTGGTAATATAATTGTAATAGTATTAAGCCTTTTTATTTAAACCCAATTTTCAAGTATTTACTTCTGAAGTAAAAATATAAATTCTCATTTGTTTCTTTATGATATAAAACCATTTACTCATGTATACAACAATGACTGTATAAACGACATATATATAATGACCTATTAATTATTTAACTTCTGAAGAAAAAAAATCTCATTTGTTTCTTCATTGTATAAAACCTATTAATTCTTTAGTAATTCCTCTGAAAATTTGCAAATTAATTGCAACGGCCTATATACAACAACGAATGCATTTGATATCCAAACTTTTAGTCTTTTACTTCCTCTGATTTTCCTTCACTTCTACCGATATTCATTTTTTTCTTATCATCTAATATACTTATCTTCCTTTCTTTTTCAAAATGTAACTTAACTTCTAATATAGAAGGTCTGATGAATAACAACTACATGGATCCGAGGAGGAGTAAAATACAGTCACGATTTTTTAGATTGAATTCTCATCTACATTTTTGTGTCCGGCCTCTTAGTTGTATGTTTTCTCCTCTATCAATTCCATCCTAAATTACATTACATAAACATTATATCAACAGGTTTGTTTCAACCACTTCTTCTAAGTTTTTTATTATTTCTTCTTTTATCTTATGTAACTTAACTAATTCTTTAATTTTTTTCCTGATGTTTTACAATTTCATTTTCACTCATCGTACTCCAAAAATATTCTTCAGATGGTATATATGCCTTTAGAATTTTACGATAAAAATTGTCACGCCGCGAGTCACGGGTATGCACCCTAGTGTGATATAAACATGACTTATTTATATTCCCCATTCCTATTTTAAAAAATTATGGAAAGATCGCTATTATAAAATAGGTGATGTGAATTGGGAGGTAAATTATAATAATTGTTTAAATAAGATAAACATGGAAGTAGCAATAGTAGAGAGGGGGAAGGAAGAGGAGGAAGAAAACAAGAGAAAAAAGAAGGGCGTGTATATCTTTCTTGGTAGTAACTTTTCTTCTTTGGGTCTAACAGACCATTGTTACATAATATATCTTCCTCTTCACATGATCCCATGGTGTTTGATTGCACCTTCGTTTTTCCAATAAGCTTATATTGGGATAAATTTTCTTCATCGTGGCCAAATAGGACAAGTTCGCATAGTTTATGTCCCTTTTTTTAAAATTTACCCTAATCAAAATTGCAAGGGTATGTAAATATAGGTCTCGTTTTTTATTTAGTCGAAAAGTCCATTGTGTTGGCATGTTGATTTTTCTATGAAAGGTATTGTGCTCTCTATCACGCCAATTACTGCCGAAAGAAACAAATCATTATCAATGATTGCTCTGAATTGCCAAAATACTCATCGTGTAATCAAAAGCGTAGAGAAAGTTGTTGAGGGTTTTAAACCAATTATGTGATGAAGGATGTTTGCATGAGATTAATACGAATTTTACTCACATTTGATTTGGAGGATCAAGCATATGTGATGTAATACTTCAATTAATTCGATTTGGCATTTGAAATAAAGAAGGATTGGAGAAAAGTGATATTTATCCTTCATTCTTATTTGATTGATTTAAGTATAAAGAAAGAATAAGCATTGTGAACATAAATGTAATAATCATGGTCAATATATCCCGAGATAATTTATCCTACACACTCCTTATTTCGAGATAAATTAATGGGATAAGCAATAGTGAGGTCAATTCTTGATCCTTTCCCGAGAGGAGTCTGTTTTGTGGGGATAAAGGTGACATAAGTTTGATGATTATTATTTCTCGCTATAGTTATTGTGGAATAGGTTAAACAAATTGTAAATAGATTTTAATAATTACTTAAAGGAAAAAGTAGAACAGTTGTGTAATAAAAAAAGATAATAGAAGATTGAGCCTTAATCTTTAAGTATGGATCCCCACATACACTTCAATCATTCATCATTATGGAGAGCAATATCATGTCTAACATTTGCTTTTGAGATCAAATGCATTAGGGTGTTAATAAGAAATTTATAGTTATTGGGGGAATAGTATATGATCGATCGTTTTCTTATGCTTGATTGCGGTGTTATAGATTTGGAGTGACTTTTGGTGCTCTCTTATTTTTCGTCGATCAGTAATTCTAAAAACAATTCACCTTTGAATAGAAAAAGAAATATGTTTCCAGTGTTTGGTATGATATTTCCCTGACAAAATAAAGTTTCCTGATCAGCAATAACGTCAAATCATTCAAGATTGATTTTAAGATGGATTTTTTTTATCTCTTGAAGCAAACGTGACACCAATGAGCTCATTATTTTCAATCAACATTTAGAGCCATATGTAGTGTATATATATTATAGAATTTTACAATCCTATCGGTATTTATTTTTTTTAAAGAAAAACAGTAATTAATTTATAGGGAGGTATTTAAACTTTTTATTCAACATCAATACTTTGTATTCAATATACCTTTGAAGGAGATTAGGTGAGATGAACGGTAATTTCTCGAGTTGTTAAGTAGGAATTGGGTTGGGTATCGGGCCGGGTCGGGTCGGGTTTGAGTTGGCTCGGCCCAAGCCTATTAAGTATATAGACTAACGGGTCGAGTCTAGGCCCATTTTATTTTCAAATTCCATGCCCAATCCTAAACCCGATGGGTCAGGTTCGGGTCGGGTCGGCCCAATTTAACACATGTGTACACCAATATCATGTGTTCCGTTCCTCTTGCATTTATTTGGTTGTTTCTTATGCATGCATGCATGTTTAATACTTTAAGTATGTTAACTAATTCGTGATTCTGACATTAGTCGTATGTTGGAAATAGAAATGTGGTAAAAAAATATGACGACTTAAACCACCATTCAATTCACCATTACATATTCTATTGTAGATGCATGCATTACAGATGTTAGTTACAGTTGTACATGCTCTAACAATTGAGGACACATATTCCATTCTTGCATATTAATGTAATAATCTTGCATATAATTTAATAATGTCCTCAATCCATGCTTATGTATATGATTATTTATGGGTCTACTATTTATTCTAAACTTGAAATAATGATATGAAAATTGGAACATGTTATTTGGAGCAAACATGCATATACTGGATATAATTATATCGTATAGGCCGGGCTATCGAGCATGCGGGTTTGGGCCTTCTCAGGCCCGAACCCCGTTCGTTAATACGGTCTCATTTTGAGGCCCGCGGCCCGTCCACTAAATTTCGGCTTCGGATTTGGGTTGGGTTATGTGAAGGATATGATTAGATCCTCAAGCGCATCACGGAAGCGTGTGCGTCGTATCGAATACGACGAAGAGCGACTAGTCGGACTAGTTGCTCGATGCAGCGGAATTTAAAAATTTTATACGACGAAACCACATGATCCAAGAACACTTCTCGAATCGTTTCATCTAAACCACAAACAAGTAATAGGATTACCTCTTGAAGCGTGGTTGCGATCGAGTCTCTAAACGAAGAGACCTCCTGTCTCAAGTCCGATCCGACGGAGGAGACGCTTGCGAGCGCGGGGATGAACCGCGTGCTTCTCGCAATCCATGTTGATGATCCAAGCGGCGGATCTCCTGATCTCGACACACGAGATCCGACGTCTTCTTCACGAGCGAGGCGCACCGAAGGAGACGGAGATCCACGAGCAGAAGAACGGGCAGCATAACGACGATGCCGCGGCGATGGAGAACCTCTCCATGGCATCCATGGTGGACGGCCATGAGAGGGAGAGAGAGGGCTGACCTCTAGAGAGAAAGAGAGAGAGAGAGAGATGCTTCTCAAGCATTGTGTGTGTAAAAAGAGAGCCAAGAGTGCCTCTCTATTTATAGGGTTTTGGGATCCATGGATCTCAATCCATGTGTCATATAAAATCAATGGTTGAGATTGATTTATGACAATCCAATGGTCAAGATTGTTGTTGGTAAAAGCCAACAACTTGTGATTTAATTTTGATTAAATATATTTGATAAATCAAATAAATATTAATACCAAATTAAATCAATCAAATAAGGAGAGAGAGAATAAAGGAGATCAACCTTCCCCTTTGGAGGGCAATCTCATGGATTCCCATGAGATTGCATATCTCCTTGATTTTCTCTCTACTTATTTTCCAACAACTATTTGTTGGGATTTTTATTCATCAAAATAATTCTCAATTAATTTTGGGAATATTGCAATCTTGACATTGGAATATTGTGAATCATATTCACAACCCAAAACAAAATGTGATTTACATTTTCAATTAATTAGACAATGTGTATCCAATACACATTAATAATTAATCTACTAATATAAATTATATTTAACTCTCTCTAGTACATTATAAATCACATTTATAATATATTATGAATAATTGGATATTACTATCCACATTATTCTTATCCATAATAATTATATCACATTTAATTATATTGGATAACTTATTCTCATGTACTTAAATAATATGAATCACATTCACATTATTTACATCTTTGATAATCACATTTAATTATCTAAGATAACTCTCCATATAATATGAATCAAATTCATATTATTCATGATAATTAAATCACATTCAATTATCCACTTTCTCATTGCTCGGATACATATATCAACAATAGAATTATCCATGAACTCTTTCAAGGATAATGCGCTTTCTCCGCGAATACTTGGAGATAAGGACAGGGCGATTGTATTGTTCCACGTATAGTGACATGGATATTGAGATCACATCTCAAATCCAGATCTCGGGCCTCCCATAGATGCTTGATTAAATCAAGACCACAAATCTAATCTTCTCATTGAATCCGAATCACATTCAGATTAATGTCCAACATTTGGACTAAGATCAGATTACTTCTCTTCTGAGAGGAGTCACTAAAATCCAGACCCGTTTCATCACTCCCTAGGAATGGAAGCGTCATGGTTATACAACCGTTTATGATCACATCACCCTCAGGCATTCCCAATACCTGTACATCCTGCACACTGGAAGACTCAGAATAAACCAGAAGTATTAGATCAACTTTACACTGTCTACTTTAGGGTTTTATCAGTAAGTTTCTCATTCGATCATTGGGAGTCGGTATTGATCATATACTTTCCAAAAGCATATATCATACCTAGGTCTTGATCATATACTTTCCAAAAGTATATATCAAACCTACAAATTCAGTCAAGCTTCCAAAGCGAGACGACCATGCGCATGGAATTTGATTCTTCCCAATATCTCATGAGTGAGCTCATGTCTTCCGGTTCAGTAACTGAACCTGTATGATCCCTTTGAGAGAACGTATTACTCATATGCCCTTATATGCACACCAGCGCGCCGGTGTATAGACCTTGATTAGGTCATCAACCTATTGGTCTGCCAAATGTACATACTCAAACATATAGTAACACATCTGTCTCCGGTCAGAGGATGCGTGCCTGTATCGTGACAGCATACGATATAGGACTTTGGTTATCTCGATCTCGTTAAGTCAATTCTTTGACCTAACTAATCTGACACCTCCGAATCTCTATTCCTATGCAGAGGACCTGCATCAAGAGGTCGGTCAGATATCAGCCTTTAGAGAAAGGATTGCCATCTCCTTCTCAGGCTAGAGATCATCTCTTAATAATCATTTGATGGTGCTTGATGAGTCCTCAATCTAACTCATTAGATATTCATCTAAGCACCAGCCTCTATGGTTCAATAATTGAATCAATAGCTGTATCATCATTAAGATGGCCATGGTACATAACCCTAATTGTACTAAGGGACCTATTATGCAAATTATGTACTCTTTATTTCAGATTAAGGAGTGAATTGCAATAACATTTATTGCATAATGGCTCGCCGTGGGCTCGCATGTCCAACATTATGCGGGTCGGATTTTGGGCCCGAGCGGGCTGGCCCAGCCCAATGTCCAACCCTAAGTAGGAAGTCATTAATGGCTTTTGCTGCCACTATTTGGAAATATAGCAATTTTTGTCATACTTATGATGTAACACCTCAAATATAGTCTCACATCAGCAACTCACAACGTGTGAGAGTCGATTATAAGAGTGGGAGATTACTGCTTGACACCTTGGGCTTAAGCATTTTGGGTAGTTGTTAATGGACTCATCTGTCTCGAACCCAATAAATTGTCATGTCTAGTTTTCCTTAATAACAAATAGGGAATATAAGTCCGGAAGGTTACAAAGTGTATCAAAGAAGGTTCTCTCTAATAGTATCCCGAGAGGTGAAGCCCCCACTACATAGAGATATGAGGAGCATGCTACTCAAAGTGTACAACTGTCATTATCAACAATTTACAAGAGTGGGAGATTACTATTTAACAATTTGAGCTTAATCTTGTATTGGATGGTTTTAATGGTTTCATATAGGCTCGAATCCAACAAGTTATTAAGATCAGTTTTCCTCGATAACGGTCTGGAAACCTAAACTTTGGATGTTATTACCATAATGTATGGGTGTGAAGACATGCAGCTTTGCTGGTTGAAATATTTGACATTTTAAGATTATGCTCATTGGTGTTTAGTAAATTGGTTTTGATGGTTTGCAGGGACGGAGCCAGAATATTTTAGGAGGGGGCACAGTCTTCATGCATCTAGCCATTTAATGAAATACCGTTGGAATCATTGTTATTATTTATAGTCATAAATATATCTTACGATCAAGGATATTTGAGATTTTTAGCTTATATGAGTAAATGAATGCTTCCATGTTGGGATTAGTTAGTAGTTAGTATTTAGATAATTACACTGTAAATAAACATTATGATATGACTTTTTCTAAAATTACCGTATTAAAGTTGTCCTCGAAGAAATTTAAATTTTGAAATTGTTGAATCATTTCTTCATTCTTGACATTAGTAAACACATCTTTTCGTTGTCATATATTCTGCAATTAATATATAACAACAAATATTATTTGTTGCAAACTTATCTTCGGCTTTTTTGGTTCGTAGTAATTATCATATATGTTGCTATATTACTAGAAGCGAATCATATAACAATGTTACCTGTTAAGATTTTCATATAATTATTAAAAAATCAGTGATGATTAATGTGAATTTTAACCAAAAAGCTAACAGATAATCGATGCTATATGAACATTAATTAACAAATGTATATTTGTTGCATACTACATGAATAAAATGTAATTTGACTATGAATAATATTCATTATATAAATTTAACTTCAAAAGATATGTATGGATAATGTGTATATTTGTCATCATATACCAATTTTATAGTCCGTCACTTCTCCAGCTCTCCTCTCTTTTTGTTTTGACGGAATCATTCTGAAGTTGTAACTCCGATCTCTATCAATTAATCATTTTCAGTTTATTAATACCATTTATAGCTTTACATGACAAACATAATTTTCTCAACCATTCCTACAATTCCTTCACGCAAGGAAGTCTTCATTTCATAGTTGTAATTATGGTAATAATTTTGGGACTGATAACCATAATCCTTGCATTTAATAAAAGATATGTAGAAAATATATCTATTTTGCATATGAAAAGATGTCCATTTGAATATTTTGGTCCATGAAGAGGGAGCATTCTTGGATTCTATTTTTAGAATCCAACTAAGTTATGGGGGCAAATAATGAAATTTAATGAGATTTTTTCTTAAACATGGGAGTGGTTATATGTTTTTCCCCTAAAATGTAGGGGGACATGTGCCCCTCCTTGCCTCCCTCTCTATCCGTCCTTATGGTTTGGTTGTAAATCTTCCTCCGTAATTTTAATATACATTACCATACACGTCCCTTCTAAGTTGTTGATCATTAAGAGAAGATCGCATGAAATTTTGAAAGCAATCCACAAGTTTTGTGGATGAGATACTCTTGCAAATATTATGCACCTTGAGAATGGGGAAATTGGGCAATTTAATTGTAATGGCATTAATAACAATAATTAATTGTGCAAATCTCCATTTAATAGTTGGCAATGGAAGATGTAAACCATCAGTGGGGGTGTGCATGGGACGGTTACCCGACCCATTCAACCATGATCCGTCCCAACCTGTCATTACCATATCAACGGGTCGACCCGACTCATTTCAATGAGTACCCGTACTTACGGATACCCAGATTATTAGAATGGATTTTAATTACCCACGGGTACCCGCAGATCTTCAATTTGAATTTTTATGGACTTCCAGTATAGTAACCCACATAATAAACAAAACAAGGTAAAAGATCTACATACTCTCATGTTAAGAACTTACACAAGAAACTGATACAACATCACTGTGATCTGATCTAAGGTGTACATATAAAAAAAACAATAGAACCAATATGGTGGATCTTAGAGCTCCCATGCAGAACCAGACATGGTCGTTATTCTAATTTCTAAATACACGAAACTGCCATCAATGGTGGGCCTGGTGGCAGCTTCTACACTTAACCATTAAAAGGAATATGCGCTTCAAAAATCATATGCCTGAAAGATATCCAAATGCATTTAAATGTTGGATCAAGTCTTCCATATAAATTCTAACAGGTCTTCTACATAAATTAAACACCATTCCACATAAATTAAACACCATTCAAACTCTAATTTATCCTAACCGTTCCCCGATTTCTTCAGCTGGGAGAATTCTACAACGTCCATAACCAAAAATTCATGATGGATATAGGAACTACAAAGCGCTCTAACAACTCCAGGGATCGACCTTCGCGTACAGATAAGAAACCAAGACTAAATTTTACAATCAGAGATCTTTGATCGGATCTACAGTAGCATGTTGCCTTCCTAGAAACTAGATGCCTGACGGGTCCGGATACGCCGGGTTAAGAATGTGTTTTTAATTGTCCGTGCGTTCAAATAATTAAAGTCGTTCGTTGTAGGCGGCGATCGGAAGCAGTAAAGAAATAACCACAAATTTTTAATCAATTTCGATCTCGTGGTTTTATGTTTATTTTACTTGGGCAAGTCCCAAGGTCGATCACAAGGAGACAAAGGAATAACCTAGAGTTGTGTCTATCCAATTTCGTGTTCGGTTTTTAAGGCGGTCTTTTTTTTGGAATTTTTCAATGCAATAAGGGATGCAAAGTGCAAATTCGGCCTATTTTAGGGACTAAAATGTCAAATACGTTCAAACGATGTCTGAAAAATATGAAACTTGGCCGAGATGATTTATACGACAAAATGAATGCACTGTAATTTTTTTTGGAATTTTTGGATGCAAATTGAATTTTTTATGAAATTTTAAATGCAAATAAAATGATTTTCAATATTTAATTATAATAAATATTAAACCTACTTATTTTCAAGAGATAAAATTATCTAAGATCTATCACTAAGTGATGAATCTCAGAAAAATCCTAAATCTTGAAAATGTGGGGTCTAATACCTATTAAAAATAAAACAATAAAATATGCAAAATGATTTTTACAGAGTAAATTATGCATGCAAATGCAAAGATTTTTGGGCACAATGTTAATCAAAATAATCTCTACAATACATGATTTTTCGGGGATTTTTAGAGCAATGGTTAATCAACGATAAATTCCAGAGCATAAGATGGGCAAAATACGCAATTTTCCACACAATAATTAATTAATAATTAACTACTGACCATAAAAATATTCACGATATGTCAAACTGTAGAGAGTCATGTGAGGAACATTATGCAATTTTTAAATAAATAAAATAATGCAATAAAAAGGTCCAAAGTTACGGGGGAACACAAGGGTACATATGCAATTTAAATAAATAAATAAAATTAAAAATGCAGAACATGGACCTAATTGAAATTACCTATAACTCGGGGGAATATTTCTGCAAATTTCCCAGAGGGTCACGTGCAGCGCACGTGACCTCTGGAGAGGGACTTGGCGCGCAATATGAAGAAGCTCCGGGGGGTGACTGCAATTTGCCCCATCGGTCACGTGCGGAGCACGTGACCAGGGGTGTGAGGTCACGCTGACGTCCCCCGCCCCACGTGCTACGCACGTGGCGGGGTCTCGGCCCTGGAGGCCGGTGGCGAGTGCGGCGGAGCTCGGCCTCTCTGATGAAGACGACGGTGGCGTCGAAGCTGCTGGAGAAGATGAGGTCGGCGGAGGCGAAGTCGATGAAGAACGCTGAAGGCGGAGGTGGAGTAGCGATGGCCGGAGCCGATGAAGGGATGTTGTCGGTGAAGCTTGCAGGTGTAGATGATGGAGCGGCGAAGTTCCTGGCGATCGAAGAAGATGAAGCGGCTGGCGGAGAGGATGAAGATGGAGGTCGTCGGAGTAGTTGGCTCGACGGCTAGCCGGAGCAGATGCAAGACGACGGAGCTCGCCGTGGACCGCAACGAGGGAGAGGACCCTCGGACCTCGTCGAAGGAGGGCGCTCGGAGCTGTCACCTCCGAGCATCGTCGCTGCCGGCGGATGCCTTGGACTGGGGGCGGCCGGGGTTCTTTTATAGAGAGAGAGGGAGGCGTCCGGCGCGAGGATAACGGGTGGCAGTTGGGCGGTCAACGGGGCGGCGGCTGCGGAGATATCGGTGGGGGCGACACGTGGCGGTCAAAAGAAGACAGACGGAGCACGTGCCTGGGTGGCACGTGCGACGCACGTGCTTGCGGTTTTATTATTTTATTATTTTTATTTTATTTTTAAAAAAACGAAAGTAAAAGGGGCCGAAAATCGATGACATGTGGCGGCCTCTGGGGCTGCCACGTGTCAGCACTAGAAAATTCGACAATAAAACCTTTTGTAAAATCGATAAAAAATAGCAAATGACCTCGAATCGAAAAAGTTCCTTTAGAAAAATGCTCGTCTCGATGAGATCTACAACTTTCATGAAGACATCTAAACCAAATTCGATCAAATGTAAAAAGTGAATTTTTGGGGTATCCCGTGTATATAGAATACCTTGATTTTTTGGGTTTCGTAATTTTTTTATCATTTTTAAAATAAGATAAAAATCCGAAAAAATATAGAAAAATCAAAGATAAATAAAAGACAGCTAATTCTAATTTTTTTGGATTTTTATTAATGAAGAAAATAAGTACATAAAATATAGGTCAGGAAACTGCAAAAAAAATACAATGTACAAAAGAGGCCCAAAACCCAACTTTCACATACGAACTCCGATTCACTTGAACTTGGTCTTGTTTTGAAGGTAATTGAATGTACATTAGTTCAAAAGTGAGTAGGATCAAATCGGACACTGGATGGGGGAAGATATGTGGCTTTTAGTCCGAAAATCCTGAAACTAGGGTTTGGGTTTTTGGTCCACTTAACAGGGTTAGTGATTTTTTTGTATTTTTTATTTATTCTTGTTAGTGATATGTACATAGTGGAAGTGGGTATGTGGTATTCGGAGTTAGCATGAAGGAGTTAAAAATAGGGGAAGTTAGGCTATTTACATGTCATTTTTGGCTTGGATTTTTGGCTTCTTATTTTATGCAGAAATTAATGCTAAAATGCAATTCCTATGAAATCATGCCTAAATGCTAATTATGTGAAATAAATGCAGAAATGCAGTTGATTTTGAGGGACTTGAGCTTAATTAATGTGACTTAGAGTGGTGAATCCGAGATTCATTATCCCCCTATACTTAAACCATGCTCGTCCCTGAGCATCAAAAAGAAATGCCATGAAGTGAAATGAGATTGGGTTCCATACCAAGACCATGAGCTGAAGGTGAAAATGAAACTAGACTCGACCTTTGGATTAATAGTGTGGCGGAGCTTCGGTGAGACTTAGAATTTTAAAATCAACAGCCCTCAAGTTCTACACATCATTGTCACAGTTTCGGCTCAGAAGTTATCTTAGATCAATCCTCTTCCCAAAGTATACCCTATCAATATTGAATAACCGACTCATGTGTGTGAAGGGTTTTAGCTCTTCCCATCCAGAATGCCGGACTACCATGCTCCTCTCCTCTCCAGTAACTCGTCCTCGGGGAGTCAGGTATTTCCTTCTAAGGTCTGTCGCACTGTGTTCACAATCGAATGAGGGAGAAGATAGAAGAAAGAGAAAAGAACTGGAGGGTGGCCAGTGTAGTCACCTCTCCTTGTGAAGATGGCCAGTGTAGCCGAGTCTCCACCAAGATCTGCAGGTTCTTGAAGCTTGGGCCTTTTTAGTCGGATTTTTATTTGGTAGAATGCTTCTTTGTATCTGGAATTTTTGGTGGTTCTGCTTGGGTCTTGTTGTGCCCCTACGGATATAGAATCTTTTTGTTCCGTACATTTTTTGGGGTCTTAGAAGAAATTGTGCCCAATCGTCCATCCCTTTTCCGAAGCTTTATTTCAACCCGTACTCCGGTCTTTAGATTTCCACGCTACCAGAAAAGAGACTCACACAGTCTTCCAACATCCCATCTGGGTTGAGCTAAGTGCATAGTGCGAGAGTGCGAATTAATTCCCTATTCCAGAGTTGTACCCAGAATGAAGAGACCAGGTTAGACACTAAGAGTCAAACGCTGTACATTGTCATGTGGAACTTAAGGAATTAAGTCAAAAAGACCCTAAGCCCTTAAAATGCTATTTCTCGGTGAAGTTCCTCTGAAAAATAAGTGGATTAAGGTCAAGTTCAGACCACTCTCGGTTTCGTCCCATAACTCGGTTCAGAACCCGCATGCGGTGCTGGATGAAGTGCAGGTGTGTGAAATGCAGATACAATTTTTTTGAGGGATTTTATTTTTGTTTTTTTTTTGACATTTTATGCAAGGGATTTTTTATGCAAAAATGATACGAAGCCTTTCAAAAAATTTTTGGGCAAGGTTAGTAGAAAACTCTCTTTCTTTTTTTTTTGTTTTCTTTCTTTTTTTTTCAAGTTAGTACCCACCCCGTAAATACATATAGACTTACGCGAAAGTACGAGATATGGGTAAAATATATACAAAGTATATATACAGTCCCCCCTATACTTAGCGAGTGCTGTGTCCTCAGAGCACAAGAAGCGTAAATAAGACATAGCTCGGGTTAAGCGTAAGGGAGTAAAAAAAATGAAAATAAAAACGGTCACGAAATGAGGAGAGTATAAACAGATGGATGTTGGTTCCCCCTATACTTAGGCTCTGGACAGCCTAAGTATGGAAGAAGGGTGGAAATGGAGTGATTGGGAGTGAGGAGAAGAATGATATATACAGATGGCATCGGTCCCCCCTATACTTAGGCCTTGGCCTAAGTAGAGGAAGAAGCTGCACAAGGGGACCGATGTGGTCGGGAGGGAGGGTGGGTAGCCGATGATTAAGGCGGTTTTCGGCTGATTTTCTTATGAGCCTGTGGTGGGAGATCGTAATGATGAGTCGGAGATGAGGCGTATGATTCCCAACTACAATCAGTGTCATCCTCAGAAAATTCATGATGGATAATCGATGAAGTGTTTGAGTCAGATGAAAGATATCCATCATCAGAGTTATCCTCAGAGGAGTAGTATTTGAAAGTGGACATACTCCAAGTATTCTGGTCTTTTTGTTTCTTCAGTTGTTTCCTCAGACTTCGTTCCTTCTTGGGGTCAATCAATTTGTCCTCGGATGAATACTCAGAAGCACCGGTCTCAGTCAACTCATATGAAATAATTCCAGTGTACTTGAAGAGCGCAGGAGCATCAGCTTTGGATGAGTAGTAGTTAGGAACAGGAGTTGTCCAATGAGGATTGAATTTTGGATCCTTGCGAAGATATGGCTTTAGAGCTGCCGAACAGACTTCACTCATGTATACCATCTTTTCCGGACCTGATGAGGGATCATCAACTGATTCCTCTTCCGAAAGGTCAAAGGTAACTCTCTTTTTATTTCGTCGTGAAGTTGTCGGTTCACTTGAGTATCCAGATGAATAGCCATTGAAGTTCTCCTTGGTTGGTGTTTGGTCTGCGTGCTTGTTCTTAGTCTCCCGAATGTTTGAGCACTCTCGATTTGGGATGATTTGGTCAAGATATTCAGAGAATGTTGCTCCAGGGTGTGACCATGCATATGTCTCCGGATTGTAGTAGAAAGATTTGTCTATTTTGAGATCCGCGGGAATTGAAATATTAGGGAGAGTCTCTGCATGTTCTTTCTCAATTGATTCGATGTTGGCGCATTCCTGTGTCGAGTTGATGTAATCCATGTTGTCAGAGTAGGTTGACCCAGGGTGTGCCCATGCATAAGTCTCCGGATCGTATGATTCATATACATGATTCTCCATAGTGAGAGCGGCCGGGAATGGAGCAGGGGGGAGATTTTCTAAACCGATAGTCTCATCAACAACCGCTATCTCAGGTGTGGCTGCGGGGTAGGGCTCTTCTACCGTGTCATGGTTACGGTTGTCGGGGACTTCGTGGGTTGTCTCAGAAGATCGTGGTTCCTCAAAGATAGGGTCGGATTTAAGTGCTTCCAATGCTGTGAAATTGATTTCCCGAGTCTCACAATCAATACTCGCCTTGGCCAATGCCAAGAATGGCTTTCCGAGAATGATTGGAGATTGGGTGAATTCTCCTTGATGCTCAATATCAACGATCGTGAATTCTACTTTGAGCGGAGCACCTTGGAATTTCATGATGACAGAAATAATTCCTCTCGGCCGCTTTATTGATCGGTTCGCCAATTGAATAATCTCTCGTATCTTCCGAATCGGTCCCAGTTTGAGTTCATGAAATACAGAGGTCGGGAGGATATTGATCGTTGAATCGTCATCAATCCGAGCATGGGTGAAAATTGTGTCTTTGATTTCGCAATCAAATCTGGGCAACCGCTTCACTATGCGGCTCTTGGTTTTTCTCCTCAACACCAAGGAGGAGGCCATTGACAATATATGTCTCTCGGTCTTGGTTCTAGTCCTGCCCGACTTTTTCATTGTTAATTTTTCCGTTAAAAGTCTTTTAAGGTCGGGGAAGTGTTCAATTGCCTGTAGAAAGGGAAGTTCAAAAATCAATTTCTTTCCTAGTGCTTCCCGTACAGTCGGATCCAAATTCCTCAGATCGTCTTCAGTTTCAATTTTTATGAAATTTTCTGAATTTTCAATTTTTTTGTGATTTTCAAATATTTCCATTTTTTGATATTTTCTGGGTGGTGTGGGGGTGTGGGGTGTTCTTCAGATGAAAAGGGGCTCTGGTGTTCAGGGTGAGGGTCAATGACATAGTCATTTTCAGAATCGTCCCTAGGTCCCTGAATATCCTTAGAATTTTCAATCTCAGATCCCGTTATTTCCTCATTTATTTTAATGTCCGAGCTACCATAGAATGCGATGAATCGGTCAGTGAATTTTTGAAATCTATCCTCCATCAATTCCAATCTTGTTTTTATCCTTAAAATATCATCCTCAAAATTCAATTCATGGTCAATCATAGGCGCAGTCGGTGTGTGTTCGATAATTTCATCTTCCATTTTCTCGTTTGTGCTGAGAGGAGAATTTCTTGGAATATCCAATATATGATCATTAATTTCGGAAAATATCTCCTCAATAATCATGGAAGGCGGCTGCTCATATGATCCAGACATGTGGAGTTGGTCCAAAGGGTGTTCAATTCTTTGAGTGGTCGGACCTTAATGTTGTGGAGTCAGCATGTAGTCAGTCCAATCCTCTATATGATTATCATGTCTGAAAAGGGGGTTGTGATGGTCAATCCAAGATGATGATTGTTCATGTGTGTTCAAGGGGAAGGTCGATGGAAGAGGTGAAGAGGTGTTAAATTCGATCATGTGGTTACCATCTCCCATGAATGATGGATTGATATTCACCGAATATGATGGGTGAATTGCATGATCGGTGTAGAGAGGATTGATATATGAAGAAGTGGAGACCTCAGTCGATTGTTGATTTGTTGTGTCCGAAAACAGAGGATTGTCATTCATGGAGCATATCGGATTGATCAAAAGAGATGGTGGTTGAGAGTCTCTTGGAGGAGGTGTTTTGGGTCTAACCGACACGAATTCGTTTTCATAATATAGCTCTGATGGGTTCTCGGTTATTTCTGAAAGAGTTGAGAGGAATGAGGGGTTGGGTCTGTTTTTGTAAAAGGGTTCTATGATGAGATTGAAATCAAGATAGGGAAGAGATGATTGCACGGGATAGTCAAGAGAAATCAAATGTACGGCTATTGATCTTGAAATCGGTTCACGCACACCAATGCAAACACAATTCAAACCCCAGGTTCACCAACGCACACAGTGAAGCCGTAAGATTTCGGCTATTATCTTTTCAATTTTATTTGGTGATAAATCGGTCTTGGCAATAAATTTAGCGAGCTGAGATTTAGGATTTGGGCTCTAGCCTTAAGTGTCGTCTCTCGCTCACTCAGAAAAATAAAATCATCCAAGGTCGAGGTTGCTCTCCCGCAAAAATTCTTGATTTTATGGTTTCTTTTGAAATCAGCTATATTTAGCAGTCCTAATTTTAATGAGGTGATCACTGAAAAATTAGATGAGAAAAGATACACGTCTACCGTCCAGTCCCAAATTCCTTTAAAATTATGTGATAAAACAAGAGAGATCGGAGTTCGGAAAAAGCCGATGCACGTGAAAAATAATGATGTGTGCTCAGTTAGAAGACTTACAGTGCCTCCTCGCAATCTTCATGTGGGATGCTAGACAGAATTTAAAAAATTATCTATATGAAATGCAAGCCGATTAAAAACCGCACCTAAGCAGAAAGTTCTATTAGCGGGGAAGAATTGAATTAAATTTGGCTAAGTTGAACGATCTATGTACGTCTTGATCAACAGTGAAGTGTGGCTTAAGATCCTACGAGCACAATCAAAAAATAAAAATGCTCTGAGAGCCGTATGTGCATGTCTATCCTAATCGCCACTCAAGTCGGGCCCCACTCTCACCGGAGAGTGAAACAGGCCACGACACGCCACAAATAGAGTTTAATGTCTTTTTACACACGCGAGAGTCCAAACGGACACCGCTATAAATGAGCAAAAAATAAAATTTGCAGAAATTTAAAACCTAGACTCTACGCTCTCTCACGACTCGACTCGATCTTAAATTAATTGCGGCTTCTTCGGATGTCGGTGAAGATGCGTCGGTTTCTTGGAAAACCGCTCCACGTGCGCCGGGTACCTCGCAAGAAAAATAAGAGAGAGAATGTCAGAGAGTGACTTAAAAAAATAATAAAATAAGAAAATAAATGCTGGAAAAAAATTATGGGATTTATAATGAAAAATTCGGGGGTCAGACGACCCAAATTTGGAAAACCAAACAAAAATTTTCAAAACAAAAAACTAAGCCGTTTGCCTCCCCGGCAACGACGCCATCTGACGGGTCCGGATACGCTGGGTTAAGAATGTGTTTTTAATTGTCCGTGCGTTCAAATAATTAAAGTCGTTCGTTGTAGGCGGCGATCGGAAGCAGTCAAGAAATAGCCACAAATTTTTAATCAATTTCGATCTCGTGGTTTTATGTTTATTTTACTTGGGAAAGTCCCAAGGTCGATCACAAGGAGGCAAAGGAACAACCTAGAGTTGTGTCTATCCAATTTCGTGTTCGGTTTTCAAGGCGGTCTTTTTTTTGGAATTTTTCAATGCAATAAGGGATGCAAAGTGCAAATTCAGCCTATTTTAGGGACTAAAATGTCATATACGTTCAAATGATGTCCAAAAAATATGAAACTTGGCCGAGATGATTTATACGACAAAATGAATTCACTGTAATTTTTTTGGAATTTTTGGATGCAAATTGAATTTTTTATGAAATTTTAAATGCAAACAAAACGATTTTCAATATTTAATTATAATAAATATTAAACCTACTTATTTTCAAGAGATAAAATTATCTAAGATCTATCACTAAGTGATGAATCTCAGAAAAATCCTAAATCCTGAAAATGTGGGGTCTAATACCTATTAAAAATTAAACAATGAAATATGCAAAATGATTTTTACAGAGCAAATTATGCATGCAAATGCAAAGATTTTTGGGCACAATGTTAATCAAAATAATCTCTACAATATGTGATTTTTCGGGGATTTTTAGAGCAATGGTTAATCAACGATAAATTCCAGAGCATAAGATGGGCAAAATACGCAATTTTCCACACAATAATTAATTAATAATTAACTACTGACCATAAAAATATCCACGATATGTCAAACTGTAGAGAGTCATGTGAGGAACATTATGCAATTTTTAAATAAATAAAATAATGCAATAAAAAGGTCCAAAGTTACGGGGGAACACAGGGGTACATATGCAATTTAAATAAATAAATAAAATTAAAAATGCAGAACATGGACCGAATTGAAATTACCTATAACTCGGGGGAATATTTCTGCAAATTTTCCAGAGGGTCACGTGCAGCGCACGTGACCTCTGGAGAGGGACTTGGCGCGCAATATGAAGAAGCTCCGGGGGGTGACTGCAATTTGCCCCTCGGTCACATGCGGAGCACGTGACCAGGGGTGTGAGGTCACGCTGACGTCCCCTACCCCACGTGCTACGCACGTGGCGGGGTCTCGGCCCTGGAGGCCGGTGGCGAGTGCGGTGGAGCTCGGCCTCTCTGATGAAGACGACGGTGGCGCCGAAGCTGCTGGAGAAGATGAGGTTGGCGGAGGCGAAGTCAATGAAGAACGCTGAAGGCGGAGGCAGAGTAGCGATGGTCGAAGGTGTGGTCGCTGTCGAGGATGAAGCTGGAGGTGCGGCTGGGGCGTCGTTGGTCGCTGGTGGTGCTGGAGATGTACCCGATGAAGGGATGTTGTCGGTGAAGCTTGCAGGTGTAGATGATGGAGCGGCGAAGTTCCTGGCGGTCGAAGAAGATGAAGCGGCTGGCGGAGAGGATGAAGATGGAGGTCGTCGGAGTAGTTGGCTCGACGGCTAGCCGGAGCAGATGCGAGACGGCGGAGCTCACCGTGGACCGCAACGAGGGAGAGGACCCTCGGACCTCGTCGAAGGAGGGCGCTCGGAGCTGTCACCTCCGAGCGTCGTCGCTGCCGGCGGATGCCTTGGACTGGGGGCGGCCGGGGTTCTTTTATAGAGAGAGGGAGGCGGCCGGTGCGAGGATAACGGTGGCAGTTGGCGGTCAACGGGGCGGCGGCTGCGGAGATATCGGAGGCCGTTGGGCATCGAGGAAGGCGGCGCGGTCGGTTGCGGGGTGAAGGGCGGAGGAATCGGGGGTCGTTGGGAAGAGGACGACGGGCCTGGGGGCGACACGTGGCGGTCAAAAGAAGACAGACGGAGCACATGCCTGGGTGGCACGTGCGACGCACGTGCGTGCGGTTTTATTATTATTTTTATTATTTTTATTTTTTTATAAAAAATGAAAGTAAAAGGGGCCAAAAATCGATGACACGTGGTGGCCTCTGGGGCTGCCACGTGTCAGCACCAGAAAATTCGACAATAAAACCTTTTGTAAAATCGATAAAAAATAGCAAATGACCTCGGATCGAAAAAGTTCCTTCACAAAAAATGCTCGTCTCGACGAGATCTACAACTTTCATGAAGAAATCTAAACCAAATTCGATCAAATGTAAAAAGTAAAATTTTGGGGTATCCCGTGTACATAGAATACCTTGATTTTTGGGTTTTGTAATTTTTTTGTCATTTTTAAAACAAGATAAAAATCTGGAAAAATATAGAAAAATCAAAGATAAATAAAAGACACCTAATTCTATTTTTTTTGGATTTTTATTAATGAAGAAAATAAGTACATAAAATATAGGCCAGAAAACTGCGAAAAAAATACAATGTACAAAAGAGGCCCAAAACCCAACTTTCACATACGAACTCCGATTCACTTGAACTTGATCTTGTTTTGAAGGTAATTGAATGTAAATTAGTTCAAAAGTGAGTAGGATCAAGTCGGACACTGGATGGGGAAGATATGTGGCTTTTAGTCCGAAAATCCTGAAACTAGGGTTTGGGTTTTTGGTCCACTTATCAGGGTTAGTGATTTTTTTTGTATTTTTTATTTATTCTTGTTAGTGATATGTACACAGTGGAAGTGGGTTTGTGGTATTCGGAGTTAGCATGAAGGAGTTAAAAATAGGGGAAGTTAGGCTATTTACAGGTCATTTTTGGCTTGGATTTTTGGCTTCTTATTTTATGCAGAAATTAATGCTAAAATGCAATTCTTATGAAATCATGCCTAAATGCTAATTATGTGAAATAAATGCAAAAATGCAGTTGATTTTCAGGGACTTGAGCTTAATTAATGTGACTTAGAGTGGTGAATCCGAGATTCATCAATGCCTTCGACCTACAAAGAAAACAATTGATCCATTACACATAACGTTGTATTTATCAACTGAATTTCTGATCTAACATCATCCTACAAAACCAAAATAAGCAAAATCTTGTCACTTATATATATATATATATATGAACTGATATACCGAAATTTTCATGCATGCAGATACCGTGGCGAGTTGATTTTCACCTTCAAATGAAAAATTAATCTCTAGAGTATATATTATACTTCAAGAACTTATGCATACATCAGAAAGGTCAGTATCATATCCCTTCAGCTATCACTTCTGCAATTTTCCTGGTACCATAGGAGACGAGCAATGAAGCATAATTTACAACATTCACAATCCAAAAAACAAGCAGCAATGCAAACAGCTCATGACATCACCATAAAATCACTAAGAACCATGTCGATGAGAAGGGGAATATACATATGCCAAAATTCTTTAATATGATCTTTTAGTGATAGCATAGCAGGTCTCATGCAATAGATGAAGATTTTTTTACCTATATGAAACATTTCCTTAGAACTAATTACTGTATTTTTTATTCAAACTAATTATTGTATATATCCTACAACTGATATGAATACTCTAATTTTTAGTCTCTCAGCAAGTATCTTCCCGAAAACATATGAAGCAGATGTGCTTATGGATTAAAACACCCATCTTTACCCTTCCAACAAAATAATAAGAAGAAAAAGAAAAAAGAAGAAGAAACAATTAAAAAGAAAAAAAATGATAGTTTTACTTAAGCAGTACTTACGTGCTTAGAAAAAGCAATGTTTTATCAACAACAATCCGAAGTGGTATGACCAATATTTGTGGAAATATTTTCCTCATTTGCGCTTCTTTCTCGTACATATCATTAAAATGTAAGTTACAATTTATTATGATGAAATAAATTAAAATGCTATCAAAGAATACATATAAATAAAAATAACTTACTTGCCTCCATCACTTCATGCTCTTCCGGAGTTTCCTCACCAAGAAATAGACTACTAGATTCTTGAAACCAATCTTGTCCACAAATAAGAGCTTCAACCATTTTTGGGGAGAGAGAGAGCTACGAAATGAATCAAGCATATGACCATCAGCATTAAAAGCTGACTCGGACGCTACTGTTGAAGTAGGCATTGCCAACAAATCACGTGCCATTGCGGATAAGATACAAAATTTGGAAGAATTTGATCTCCACCAAATTAGTATCTCGAAAGTCTTGTTATTGTGATCCTCACAATCTTCTCCCAAATATTTGTCTAATTCACTTTTGCTATCCACTCCCTTACTTGTGTATTGTTGATCATACAACCTTGTCATTAAGTCTTCAATGTCTTGCACATCATCAATTTCTTCGCTCACTTCATGCACCAAAGTGGAAGATTGTACATTTGCGAATGACACAATGGAGGAATACGCATCATACATTGAAGACAAAATATATAACACCTTTTCCTTCAAAATTGTAGCTTTCTCACAATCATATGATTAATCAGTCATCCAATTGACATAGGCTAACTTATATCGTGGATCTATAATAATGGCTAGAAATAAAATAATGTTTATGTCATCAACTTTTATCCAATATTTATCATATTTAGCCTTCATCTTGGAAGCGATCAAATGAGTTTGTGGATCACCATTTCTACATCTCCGAGAAAGAATTATACCAATGCCAAGCATCACTTGCATGTATTCATTTCCAATTACATATTTGGAACCAAAGTAGCATCATAAAAAATTTTCAAAAATGGTAATAGTATGCGAGCGTGCTCCCAATCATAACTTAGTGGAAAACCTTTATTTCTTGAAGATGTAAGATCGTCCACGTACTTGGCATCCACAATCTCCAATAAATCAAATGCTTTCTCAAACTTATTTGCAGACTCTAACATCAAGTACGTAGAATTCTACCTAGTCTTAACATCTAAGCATAAAAGTCGCCTTGATAGTATTTCTCCTTCTCTATGCATGATTTAAAATTTTGTTCCCGATTAGGAGATGACTTTACATATTTCACGACCGATCGAATTCTAAAAATGGAATCATCCATATATGTTAAGCCTTATGGAATCATCCATATATGTTAAGCCTTCTCTCACAACAAGAATTAGAATATGCACTGCACATCTCAAGTGTAGGTATTCACCACCAAGAATTGTACCCTTCCAGTTATTAAGTCTTTTCTTCAAATACTGAATGCCTATTTCATTGGAGCTTGCATTATCAACAGTTATAGTTATTACTCTCTCTATGCCCCAATCAAGAAAACAATTCTCTACAGCTTTACCAATGACTTCACCTGAATGATCGAATGCTGGACAAAAATTTATTATTTTCTTGTGTAAAATCCAATCAATATCAATGAAGTGAGTTGTGAGACACATGTAACATAAATTCTGACATGATGTCCATGTGTCTGTTGTAAGAGAAATCCTTTAAGCAAGCTTTGCAAAAGAGTTCATGATGTTCGTCTTTTCTTTTACATACTCGTCAAAAGACTCCCGAGAGACAATAAAATGAGAAGGCACGTTAAACTAAGGTATTGCAACATTGCAAAAATGACGGAATCTCTCACGTTCTACGCTCCTAAATGGCATCTCATTAAAAATGATCATTCTTATAAGAGCCTTTCGGCATTCCTCTTGATCAAACCTATAAGATATAGGTGAATGAAATGGAGCAACCCTAATATTTTGCATAGATTTACGTTGTACCAACTTCATATTTTTAGCTTTCTCATTTCCTACAAACTTTTTGCATCTCAATAGATGGTTATTCAAGCTACTAGTACCATGAGAAGGTGACATTTGAGAAGATCTCCACAATACCTACAAATTCCCCGTCTCTCATTCTGATATTCACAATCATCAACAATGAAATGTTTCCATACCCATGATGGCTTTCGTGAAGATGAGCTTCCACTAATTTTTTTTGAAGACTTAGCAGAGTGGGGAGGCTTCTCCAAGTTGGGAATCTCACTTTGAAGTGCATGTCCTTGACCAGGTCCTATGGATCAAGCTTCTGTACTCGAATCCATAGTATCCTCCATGCTTGACATCTAATACCAAAACTTAGTTACCACGTATATTTAAAAAATATGAAGTTCAATCTACAACAAAGAGGACAATGTTATTGGTCATTTGTTTAGATGAGGGATGTCTTAAGTTAATTGATGATACTTTTATAAAATCAAGGAAGAAGATTAGAAATCATGCTTTGTGAATTCCCTTTAAGCATTTATATCTTCACAGTGATGGTTTTACAAGTACCTGCAACTCCATTCATTAGAGATCACTCCTGTAAAGCATGGAGTTGATTACAAAGCACGATCTCTGGTGAAATAAAATAGGTTGAAGATTGAAATGTAAATTTTGTCATCATCTACCTTAAATCTAAGCACACTGCTCTTTTTGTTAGATGTTACCAGTGTTGTTTCTCTTATATCTCTCAGCTGTAATTTTGAGTTTGCCACGCTTATTTTTCATATCTTAAACTGAACTATATTGTCTTATGTCATTCCAAATGGAGTTTTGGAATTCACCATTGTCAAGCTATAAACCACATAAACACAAGTTTCACTCTAGTACCGAATGACTCGGACCTCCCTCCGATTATCAGTGGATTTGAAGTACTACGGGTTGTCGAGTTCTCGCTTGCATCGACTGATTACCATGACGGTAAGTACACTGTGTTCTCCACTTATAATCTGGTTGCATTATAATGTTTATGTAAAATAAAGGGTTTATTATTTGGTGTACCACTCTCGTTAGTGAATGCTTTGTCAAGATTGCAAGGTTGGTTCATGGTTCTCCAGAATTGGACCGGCGATCCAAGCCTCCCATCAGACTACAACTGTTAATGGGTTGGTTGCAATTCCAACAACTCTCCCTGCATCACATACCTGTAACGATTCTTCCTTAGTTGAATTATTATATCAATCATATCATTGGTGACTTGTATTTTCACATAAATTTTGATTACACTTTGTTTATACCTCCTAGATCTCTCGATGGCTACAACCTTGAAGGAAGTCTTCCTGATTTTAATGAACATGATGCTCTGGAAACTATGTGAGTTTCATCAATAGCAAGCATATGTATATATTATGAATATAGTATGTGCTTCAAATCAAAATATGTCTAACAGGTACGTATATCATATTGATTTGTTGCGATTTGTATAATAATACTCTCAACAGAAGCATCCCGAAATTTCTAGCCACATTACCAAACCTTCGAAAATTGTGAGTCGTATAATACCTATATCTGAACATACTTTTAATCGTGACCCATCTTAAAATTAGATTTCCAGCCTAACAAGAGAAAAAAGATATAGAATAAAAAAGGATCGCATCACACAAATTATAACCCACAAAAAACCCAATCCCAAGATTCTAACTTACTGTGTGGAGGAGACGACGGAGGAGGCGTCGAGGGAATGGAGGAGCACGGGAGGCGGTAGCGAGGGTTCGGTGGCGGTGGAGGGGACGAGGGGATGGAGAAGCGAGGAAGGCGGCGGCGAGGGTTCGATGGTGTTGGACCTGCTGGTGGCGGTGGAGGCGGGAGGGAGAAACTAGGGTTTCGACGGTCGAGCTTCGACTGGAGCGGAGAAGGTCAGAACTCAGAAAGGTAGCAATGTAGCATATCGCGAGATGGCAAATTCCAAATTTCCAGGGTAATCATGGGGTCGCCCCGTGGGTACCCGATAATAATCGGGTTGGTGTCCCCAAAATTTGTGGGTCAATTCACATTGGTTACCCGATCCGTGATGATAAAATGGATATAAATGGTTTTAGGATCAACTCTTGTGGATCAGGTCGGGTACTCGTCCAACCCGAAACTGTGCACACCGCTAACCATCAGTTGTTTAGTCGTACATATTTTTGACCCGAAATTGTCGTAAGAGACGTAAAAGAGAATTTTAGTTTAAACATACGATTGCATTAAGTTCTCGGTGATTTGTAAAGTTTCGATAACATGATTTCAATCCTAATGTAAACTCGGCATAGGTTAACTTTCTTACTTTATGACATAATAAATTTTGTTGATCTGGCAAATGGTAACATAATGTCTGCATAGTTGGATTTGTATAATACAATCTGAAGTCTAAAATCCTTCAAGAAGCTTCAATTACATAGATGTATCTTCCAGTCAAATATTGTATGATTTCTTCGACGCCATTTGTTTCTTTTTGCAATGTGAAGGTTAGCTTGTCAAGACCTTTCTGAACATATTTAACTATATAGTGATTGTCTAAAGTTGGTTGCAAATTTTGATGTTGATATGTGTGCCATATTTTGTGACTAAGTCAACGTTATGTGACACTATCCATATATTTATCTATAGTAGTACCTCTAACATTAGTTGTTCTGCCCTCAACTCGTTTTATATAAATTATATAGCCCTCGCTATCAAAAGTGTTACCTTCGTTAGATCTTTTTTTACAGAACTTTAAACATTTCTCATCAATCATGCAAGGAGAGTTTGCATTGAGTATGGAAAATGCACCACGTACCAAAGGCTAGTTTCATTTGCATCGAGAATTTCAATGGATACTATTTTGTTAATTCCTGTAAGAGTCCGAATTTTATCTTCTTTATGTAGTGTGACAAGTGTGTGCATGTGATGAAGGTCATGCTCTGGAATTCTATCATGGATAAGCCTGCCTACGTGAAACATTGAGGAATTGGTAATGCAAGTATGAATGCCTTAATTAATTTTCTCGAAGAGATGTATTTTATAATATCATGTCATAACTCAACTTGTTTCGAATTGAACACTTTGGCAATTTTATCGAGTCAATCATCCGGAGATAACAAACCCTTAAGTTGAAGCATATATCTAATATCCTTCCAATTAAGATTACATGTAAATGTCAACAATATATTAGATTTTTCGATCTAAGCACACAAAGCCATCGCATCATAGTAATATTGCAACATATATCCTAGGTCCCCTGTGAATGAGGAAGGAAGAATGATTGTTCTTTCGATGTTCTCTCCAAATTGGTCTGCAATAAAAACTATATCATAAACATTTAGTTCCACTCCTTAATTTGTCCTGATTTTGGTGAAACCAATTCAATTGACTCTGTTCTATGAATGCAAATGCGTCTACGATAAATTATTGCAAAAATCTACCCCTCTTAATAAGGCAACTCCAGCTTCAAGTTCACGATATTGAAGTGATATGAGTAAAAATCCATCATTGAGATTTGAGCATGAGGTGATCTAATTACTTACTAATGCTATTCTCCATCCATCCTCATCATAAGGGAAGAGCACCGCATTACATAATGTCATATATGCATGATGTAATTAATTTATGCATTGGAAACCATCAGCCCTTTTGCAACTGACAATATGATGACTATTTGTTTCAGCTTGTTCTGACTAAAATATAAATTTCATAAGCAGAAGGAATAATGTGTTGCTTATTTTTTAGGCCACGGAAATTTAATCGTAAATGAGCATTTGTTAAAATGCCATTGGTCTACCGTCTAACAAGCTAGAATAGTAATCATTGCACGACCAAGCACAAACTCAAACAATGAATAACCCACGTTTATTTGAATGATAAATGTATGCGCGATAAAATTATTATAACTCTATATAAATATATTTATAGGCGTAAGTAGTTAGAGTATTGAACACTAGGAGACAAAACATAGGGTAGGTAATTAGTAATAATTATTGCTAATTACTAATAATTATTTTTAAAATTTATCATTTTTCATATTTTTATGGGTTTAAATTATATTTAATTTTTATGGATTTCTAATAATTTTATAATTTTATTTTATTTTATTTTTAGTTTTACAATTTTTTTATTTCTTTTTTATTTTTAAAATAATATATATAATAATATGTAGTAATAAAGATGTTATATTTATATAAATAATATATTATATATAACTAATATAGTTATTTATATTTTTATTTAAGTAAAAATAAAGTAAATTACATAAAATAAAATGTTTTATGCATATATATTTTTCTCTATTTTTGGTAATTTTTATATGATTTTTTTATTTTTTACGGATTTTTAAAGTAATTAAATGTAAAAAACAATGAATGTAATAAATATCCGTGATTGTTTGGGATTTAATAAATATTAATCAGTCCAAAATTAACCCAAAATATTTTTAATCTATAATAGATATAATAAGGAAAATTCACAAAAGAAAGAAATATTTGTGTGTTTTTGATAAATTTTTGCTAATTTTTAAAAGATGTTTAGGGTTTTGTGAATTTTAGATTTTCTATTTGATGTTTTTATGTGATTTTTGGATGTATGTTTAAACCTAGTGAAATAGAACTACTCTATTTTATAGAATTTATATTTGCATTTTATGGATTTTTTATAACTAAATAGGAGAAAATATTTTTTTTGTATTTTATAAATAGGAAATCAACTTTAATGCAGTAATAAAATATTGTTCAAGGTATTTGAAATAATTGTTCTGTAATTTTTTGACAAGTAAATGCAATTAAAACTAATTAAAACAAAGAAATAAAATAAATAGCACAAACGATGACCTTTCTATAATTGTTTGACAATAGGCATGCAATTGAGAATAATAGAACATATTCCCGTGGTCAAAGAAACAAAATATCCAATTAAATAAATTTTTAATATCCACATGCATGACCAATGCGCAAATAAAATGAAGTTTCGAAGTAAACATTAACATCCAAACAATACCAAGGATATATCATGCGAAATCGCAAATTAAATTCGTAATTAATATACATTTGATAGGGACTAAACTGCAGTTACATGAAAACATTCCTTCACTTAGTAACAGGTCTTGAAAATATAGGATACAATATGTAAAAAGCCCACAAAATGCAGCTAATGTAGGGAGCCACGTGAGGTGCTCAAAGTTGGACTTAAATACAAATAGATAAAATATTAGGGGTCCTAGATGCAAAATATTCAAAAAATAATAGACGTTATGTTATATTTCCAAAACAAAATAGAAATGCAGAAAGGAAGAGGGTGTGATGCAATTTGCCCCTAAAGATGCGTTATTCAACGTTGCTGATGCGCCCAATGAACGGGCGTTGAGATTAGAAGATTCCCCTTCAATGAAGGATGGTGGAGGCTAAATACTCATATGGATCAACAACTATAGGGCTCCTCGATCGTGTGGTTTATGCTGCACATGGGTCACATTTAATCGGACAGCTACGAAGTTCACTAAAAGATTAGGGAAGAACAACATTCCTATGTTGCTTTGATCTAGCATAGCTCTCTACTCCGACCACCCCCCACGTTGTCGAAGGGCTCAATAAGAGGTGGTCTGCAGCTGAAGGAACTCTCAAATGGGTCCGGACCTCATTTGAGGAGGCCTAGAGGTCGAGGAAAGCTTGCTGCACCTGGAGTTTCGATGCAGGTCTAAGTCAACCCCGAGATGGGGTTTGTTTGTGCTCGTACCTACACTGTCAGAAAGGGGACACAAGAGTAAAAGATTCAGGTTCTTTATTGGGCAGAATGGGGATGAGAATGATGTGTAATTGAGGTCTCTGACGATGCAGCGAAGGATAGAGATAGATGGACTCGATTCTTGCATAATCGAAGTGGGTGGGTGATCAGGGATGATGTAGAAATGAAGAGGAATGATGTGAGGTGGTCAATGCGTCGAAATAGAGGCTAAACACAGTGAATGAGGCCGGTGCTCTAAATTTAAACATACTTTAATCTAATGGATCTTAAGCTAAAATGAAGGAAATTACATCAAACAAATACTGAAGTAAATGATGGAAGGAAATGTCAATAAATTGAATCAAAGAAACCTAGGCCTCAACAGGTAGAACAGCTGGAAGCGACAAGTCACTTTAGCTAACCTCCGTTGATAAGGAACCTTGTTCCTCCACCCTTATCCTCACCGTAAATCAAGGAGCATCGCCTCCTGTCACAAGGGTAGAATCTAGCAATGGATTTAGGGGTTACGAGTGGAGAAAATGGGATCAAAATATGGAAGGAAGATCTGGGGTTTTATTTATAGACATGTTGGGAGAGGGTGTCTTGTGAGTGAGATTGTGTGAATGTGGAAGGAGGTTGGTGAGAGCTAAAAGTATGGTGAGGTAGAGGATAATCGGGCACACATAAATGATGAAGAAATCGAGGCGAACATATTAGTCCTCGCCTCAGATCAACGCGGCCATGCCTCCTCTCACGAGAGCACCACTCCAGCAAGCAAATTAAAGGGGTTATGGGGGTTCAAATGGGATTGGTTTGGAATGAAGGAGGTGGGTTTTGTTTTATAGCAGAACTAGAGAGCTGACTTTGGATCAAGCTTGCACGCAATAGGATGGGGGTTGATGGAGTCTATATGCATAGCGAGATGGAGGACAGTGTTGTGCACAAAATTGATGAATGAATCGAGGTGAATAGGGGCGTGGATTTGGCATGAAAATTAGGAAATGTAGGTTCCTCGTAAGTTTTGACAGTCCTGAGCAGATGGGTTTTGTGCAAGGGGATGTTGATCGGGTGGGTCAACACTCCATGAGTCATGATTAGTCCACGTGGACCACATTAGGAAAAAAGAAATGAAACATGGAAATAATTCAAAATAAATGATAAATTATTTTATTAAAAAACTTAAAACATGAAAAATATTCCTTACTTTATAAACTATTTTATGGTGATTTTTATTTATTTATACAACCTTATTTATTATTGTTCATTATTTTACATTATATGTATATGTATATGTATATTTATTTGTTTTTCAAAAAAATGTATATGTATATATACATGTATTTTCTGTATTTTAATTTATTTTTATTATGTTTATAAATAATCATATTTACATAATTTATATATTCACAACAATATTTAATATGTATTTGCATATTTTTATGACATTTTTATAATTTTTTATATGTATAAATAAATAGGTGTATGTACATTATAGGTATATTATACCTATGCATTTCGATGTATTACATGTTTTGGGTGTGTTTCAAATGTTTTATTTGTATTTATATTTTTAATATGTATTATATAATATATATATATAATAATTAAAAAATATAATGATATTAAAAATTTAAAGGATAAATAAATTGGTTTTATACATAGATGCCCCAATACAATAGTACTCCGAGAAGCAAGCTTTTGCATCTTAGCTCTAATTTCAATGAAACCATCTTCATTTGATAGATAATTTAATTTGAAATACAATATAAGTAATTTTGGTTCAATTTGAGTTCATATGGAGTAGATATTGATCAATGAAGTTCGTTTTACAACTTTTTCAACTAAGTGTACCAAGTGTACTATGCATGATTTATTTTGGCCAATAATTTCCTTTTTCCTATACATTAATATGTACTAGTTTTGTATTAAACACTTATAATTTGAGGTGTGTATGATAATAAATAAAATAGTGTAATATTAGTATATTTACATATATTATATTATATCTATATTTTCTAGGCTTTTCTTGGTATTTTTGTACAGTATTTTGCCCTATCTCCCCCTACTTTATTCCTGATCAATGTTAAATGTTAATTCATGTAAGTTAGTTATAATTATAGGTATTTTACTAGGGATTTAAAGATAAAACAGAAGAATAATTGTGAATGAATGGCTATTCATTACCCAGGTAAGTGCCACGTTCGAGGTAGCTCTCGAACTTAGTAGAGTTCTCACCCACAGCATCGCCCCCTACAATATGGACACATAGGGTCTGGTCAGGAGGAAGGCAATCCACGAACCTACATTGGGATGTTCCTCGTCAACATTGAGAACTGTCGCTGCCGCTACTCACATCAAAAGATTCTGCACGTGGTAAGGAGTAGGTTCGGGATATTCCCGAATCTGCCTAGATGAGGAGCCATATTTGAAAAATAACAAAATAATTTCAAAAATACCAAGACAGTAGTCATCACTATATAAAATAATGGAAAAGAACAAATTATTCGTTTGAATTACTTGTTAATATGTAACAATGTTGTCGCAAAAATTTCTACTCATATTAGAAATGTCATTATCAAGTACAGAATCCATAGTATAATTGGTAGCATTATGATATTTATCCTTAATGTTAAAAAAATTCTTGATCTTCATTTACATCAACAAATCTCAAGGTGTTGTTCTAATTGGAATAATCCATCTACTGATAGAGTTTTCAGGGGGCATAAAAAAATTGCTCCGCCTAACTTGCAAGAGCAAATGGTTTGTTCGTTGCAATCGACCTGTTTGAAAAAAGAAATCCATTTTTGTCTTTTTTGAATTCAATTTCTTCATAGACAATATCAAACCAAATACATTGAAATAAAACACATCTTAATTCATGGGAAAACTATCTCTAATATATTAACAATCTCATTATAATATTCGTCTATACCAGAGGAGAGCTTTGCCTTTACTATCACCCCAAAAAAGTTGTGTTGTCTTGTTTTCATCAACGTTTTTTTTCTAGAAGTAAATCCATTTAAGGCATAATTGGAATGAGAAAGAACTTGTGAATATGAACTTCGCTTAAGAATATCGAGAGTCATACTCCACCGGTCATTGTTTCTTTCTACCAAATATTCCTATCTTTCTTTGAACCATATATGGAAATATGATTTTCTAGAACTACATAAACTATATTATTCAATAAAATTAATTGATTTCATCTAATTTCATAAGAGTATAATAATGAACATGATCTCTTTCTTCATTAGAAATTGACCGATGGATACTGTTTACGTATCGCTCTTCTGTTTTGTTGAAAATCCAAAGTATATCCGGATCTTCACTTCTCGCATCACCATCATCGTTTTGGTTCAAATATGTCGAATCTCATGCTATTTCCATCATTCATATACATATCACAAAATATAATGCATTCTTCACATAAATATTCCTCAACTATAGAACCTTCTGATGATGCCTTATCAAAAACTATATTTCTTAATTTTTTAAGTATTGTTCAATCATATACATCTAACTATGTTGGACATGTCCACATATTTGTGCCTCGCTTGGCAAGTGTACAATCAAATGTATCATTATATCGAAAAATGGAGGAAATATTTGTTCCAACTTACATAATGTTATGACAACATCTATTTCTAATCGATATAATAATTTAAGATCTATAGTTTTCGAACATAGTAATTTAAAAAACTGACTAAGTTCGATTAGCGGCTGCTTCACATCAAAATGGAGAACTCCATCGATGCAAAGGAAAATTAACTTGCATATGTACATGACAATCATGACTTTTCAATGCAGTTATTTTCTTTTCTACTTCAACTTTGCACCTGCTAAGTTGGGAAGAGAATCCACCTGACACTTTGATGTTTTTAGAAAAATTAATATTGATGAATCTTCATTTCATCACATTTATTCTTTCATTTTGGCTTTTAAATCCTACCGGAATGCATGTATATATCATTATTTTGCAAAAATTAACAGTCATTATTTATTGTATATAAAATATAGTGTTGAAAGCCAAATAAAACAAAAAAAAGAAAAGAAAATAAAATACCAAAGGTATATGACCCTAAACCCCGAAACCTAGGCATCATGATGATTGGATCGACAAGGAATAAAGTAGGGGGAGATAAGGGTCAATAACACAATAAAAACACTAATTATTTATTCTTCAATAATTCATTTTTGGGACCTATTTTATTCTTTATTATTCACATCTCAAATAAAGAAACTTTATAGAAGAAAGTTGTAAATAAAAATACATAGAAAATATAAAATATACTTCGCACAAATATAATACAAATTGTACATTCTACACTCAGAATAAAAAGCCAACGCCCAAACTTACGAGACCCATATCTTCTCCATATGAACTCAAAATGCATAGAAATCACTCTTTAATTGTATATAAATTTTTATTAGCCATTTAATTAAGGTATTTTCATTCAATTTGGAGCTAAGATGCAAAACTTAAGCTTTGGACCCCTATTGTATATACCTGAATACAATATTCATTTTATTTATTCTTTATATTTTTAACTATTTTATTTTTATATTTTTTAAATATTATTTATAGTGTATATACATATTTAGAATGCAATAAAACCATAAAAATTATAAAATAAAATAACATACTAAAATGTATAGATTAATGTACTATACATATACATATATAATTAATACCTACATTTAATTAAGCATACAGATAAACTAGAAAAATACTATAAAATATATGTGAGTATTTTAAAATAAGTATAAATATATAAATTATTATATAAACTAATAAATATAAAATAAAAATAAAATACACATATCACAGGTAAATATACTTGTAAATGAACTATTAAAAAAGTAACCTATAATAAATTAGGTTGTAAAATAAATAAAAATCAGACTGAAATACTACACAAAATAATATGTATTTTTTTCTGTTTTGACCAAAAAATAATAAAATCATTTATTATTTTAAATTTAATTAATAAGAGTCATTTGGCATGTTTATCATGTAGTGAGTCGATGTGGACCAATCAGGGCATGGCCCTAATTGAACCAAGTCAACTCCTCTTCTTCTTGGTCACCCCGCCTGTCAAACCGTTGGACCCAATGCTCATTGAATTTTCCCATTGACCCTTGCATTTATTGGGGTCGATTCCTTTTTGAGTTTTTATTGTTGATCGACACACTTTCACACACCTTTGATTTTTCGATCAATGGAGCATTGCTGCAACTGGGACACTCGGTCAAAAACATCCCTCTACATATACCACCAGCCGAGCTCCATTTGATTTTGATCCCTCTTCCGCTACTCAAACCCTAATATTCGAGCATTTCGAGTATCCTGGTGCTAGCAGGAACCTTGAGGAAGATTCAGTGAGCATTTGGTGTGGAATCGAGGTCGATCTGAGCTCTGACCACCTTCTCTGCCGCGAGTTCACTCCGCTCGGTCTAGGTCAGGTAAAGCTCCTTCTTTTCATATTCTTTCAGTTTCTTAACATAGTAATAGAGTAGAGTCACGCTTTATTCCCTTGGATTTCGTTTGATTTTTCGTAAAATCCAAAAAAATCTCACCAGAGCTCCGGCTCTGCCTCTTGTTTTCACTCGTGCCGACCAACCTTTTCTTCCACTTTCACCTCCGACACCTTTTCCTATCGCTCCTCTTCACCCCAGGCTCTACCATTCACGCCGATCTTGCATAGATCTGGCGAATGATGCTTCCATATCTGTCAATCGTTGAAACGTCACTGCCATGCATCATCTCTGTTCATCCCGACAATCCTAGACTTCAAGAGGCTTCGCTTTTGTGCATGGAGGCTACTTGAGCCAAGGATGAAGCTCCAGGTACCCATGCATGCTAGAGCTCCACCGATGAGCGATGGACTACTTTGAGGAGTCCGCCGGCTACGGGAAAGCTGCAGGAACCAAAAGCACCCATCAGAGAAGTTCCAGGTGGTCGGAGGTGCGTTGCACACCAGATCGAAGCTCGTTAGTGGTGAGTTCTTCAGTTGTTCTTCCTTGTCCATCTGAAGCCATCCGATCAGCACTAGCCCCTAGGCGTACAAAAGATGTCTGATTTAGTGAGACTCGACCGTAGATCCCATCTGAAGGATCTAATCTTAGACGTTCATCATCAAAGCGTCATCGGCCGTCTACGCCTCGACATGTGGATAAGTGGAGTGCACAACACCATCCGATCGCACTCCTAGGGGTAATTTTGCCTGATACCCTTGCACCTTTTGTGTTTTATTTTCAGTCCACAAGCATTTGTCTGTAGCTTAAATATTTTTGCAAAGTTTTCATTAGCCTATGTACTCACATTATTTACATTTAGGTCCAAGCCATATCACCTTACGTACTCGTGTGTGAGGGGACTAGGCTTCTTGCACCAAAGCCCCTAGGCTTTTTGTATTTCGATTTAGTCCTTACTTTTGAATTCATAGTGTAATATTTTCTAGAAAATTGCATCTGGCACCCTGGACTTTTTATTAATTACAAAAATACCCCCTCATGTTTTGTTTATTGGATATATTGTGGGAAAATTGCATTTTTTGGCCTTAACTTTCTTCGAGGTATTCGACCTTATTCCAGAAACTTTAAATATTTCTGTAAATACCCCTACTAGTATGTATTTCCTTTTTATAGATTTTGTGTTATTAAAAATACCTCTAGGCCTCTAAAAAATCGTAGAAAAATACTATAAATATTGATATATATATATATATTTCACATATATTTTTGGTTAGGTATTTTAAGGTCATTTTCCATTTATTAAAATAAAAAATAAACTATTTATCCCTATTTTTATTTAAAAATACTAAAAATTTGAAGATGCTTTGAAAAATAATGAAAAAATAGATCTTGTTTATTACCGTGTTTTGAGCTTATAGATAAACAATCCTTTAAAATAGAAAAAGAAAATCATTGAAAATTAAAAAGCTTCAAAATCCTCATAAAAATTATAAAAAATCTAAAAAAATCCAAAAAATATTGGCTTCTATTTCTAAATTTATTTACTATATTTGTTACATGTTAAAAATAGTTTTGGAAATTTTTGAGCCATTTTTATATTTCTAAATTCCAAACCAATTCAAGCTATTTATATTATTCACTATTTTGCCTTATTTATTCAATTAAAAATACAAAAAAATGTAAAAATTAAAAAGGAAATTACAAAAAACAGAGAAAACATAAAAAAATCCAAAAAATATTTTATTTCATGAATTTTGAGTATTTATAGCTATATTTATAAAATATAAAGCTATATAAATATTGTTATTTATACTTGTATTCCCATTTTTAATTATCCTAATAATTTAAAAAATCAAAAAAAATAAAGTAAAAAGTTACAAAATAAAAAATATAAAAATTATAAAAGTAAAAATTCAAAAAATTAAACAATTAAAAACCTATAAAAATTCAAAAATCTCTCAAAAATCCAAAATCATTTATTGTCTTCTAGCCAATTTTGTTTGTCTATTCTTCGTTGTTCCCTAAGTTCGACCCCTACTGTACTTGTGCACTATATATTTTATTGTAGGGTATAATAATTTTTTACCCCCTGCTTGATTGATTTATTTCTTGTGTGGGTTAATTGTTGGTTGACCACACGATCTTGTGACCGGTCGCCTCACCGACATTTTATCTTCGCTTTTCAGTGATGATAATTAATAAACCCTCACAAAATCTATGTCATCAAGTATTCTATCCCACTCATCGTTGGATAAACCTCTTCTCTTGGGTTTTTCGCCTAGATACATCATTATTATTCTTAAATATGGAAGCATTGCATTCGGGATGAACCTCTAATGTTGAATTCTCCTTCCAATGTAAAATACAATCATTTAAACATGCATCAAATTTTAAGAATTTAGTACAAGAGATCGGAACCATGATTTTGCATTTTCCTATCTCTTAGAAACTTGTTAGGATTATTTAATATCCTTCGAATTAAATGTAAAACATCATACGTCATCATCGTTGTACAACGTTTCTTCACTTTCATCTTAAATAACTCTAGCAAAAATATTAAATGAGGTATTTCAACTCTCAGAGCTAAACAAGTTTCTACATCTATTATATTTTCACGAAAATCATTCTGAATTGATTTTGTACTTTTATCTAAAATAGGTTTTTGGATATCATCTAATATTTCCAATATCCCATAACATCTATCTGCATTGGATCTTCGTTTTAAATTACACCATTATTTTATTCTGGAACATTTTGAAGACCTTCTATGTGGTAAGTCCAATTTTGTGTAATGTCTTCAAATCCCATTCAATAAAAGATGTTTGTAAACTCCTCTCTAACTATTAATAATGTGTTTTTACATATTACATATGGACATTGTATCTTATCTCCTTCACCTCTAACAATATTGTATAGCAATTCATAATGAAAAGCCCAATCTAAAAACTTATTGACACCTTTCTTATGAGTCAGCAAATCGTCAAATCTTTTATTCATCCGACTCTTGCATGTTTTTCTATACCATACAAATTAATAGATATATCTTAGTTACTCTTTAAAGGTTGAGATAATCAGGGTGATGATCAAATCAAAGGGCTCCAATCAGTTGGCTCCAACCAATACATACATCTTGTCTGGGATATTTTTTCCCTCCTTCCCAACAGTTGACTCTAATCAATTGATTAAGACTCAATCCCAGTAGTCTCACATCCAATAGTTTCCTCACTCATGATTTAGTTGTACATCTTATTCATGTGCCTATAAATTTCTAAAAAATGTTATTAGATATATTATAACCACTATATGAATTGCTAGACCCAATTACTTGCATTGATGGATAATACATCCACTAATCAGCCTTCACCCAAAACACACATTGGAATATGAAATTGGACATCTACCTCGATTTGATAGCTCATTATATGAAGTGATGGAGACATATCTAGATTCTTAAAATTCTTACCACATAATTCTATGACTTAATTAACCCTCTAAAGTATCTTGAGTACACACAAAGAAAAGGATGTCTAAAGAAGATAAGTACAAGAGAAAAGATCAATGATATGTTAAAACTCATTTTATAAGAGCTTATTAGAAGTATCATCCCTCACAAAAATCAAATCATATTAGGCACTTAAAGGTATATCAAAATTTGATTTATAAGATCTTATTGGAAAAGAGCAATGATATATTCAAAAAAGATGACCTTAACGATCAAATCATAACAAAAATCAAGTTGCAGCACTTAAAGGTAGAACTTGGAGCACTGGGCGTAGGAGGAGCGGGATAAAGGAGGAGAACCGACTATAGAGGAACACATGGAATGATGGAGAAGAAGTTGGAGGAGTGGGCAGAGGCTAGGGAGAGGGCGGCGAAGGTTGAGTGTCGTGGGTGATATTGGTGAATGAGAAGGAGAGCCCTGCACAAGTTGGGTAAATTGCCATAGGTCAGTCTATTGAAAACACTCTTGGCCGATCTATTCATCTACAAGGCATATCAAAAATTGCAAAAGTGACCAAACTCAAAAGACAATTTCAAACAACAATCAAACCCACAACATAATAAATCAATGAAAATGTGATGTGAGTTAAAACTTTATTTCAACTCTATATATGTACAAGTATGTGTAGTGTGTCGAACACAGGGAGAGAACTATATAGAGTGGTAATTGATATTAATTATCTCTAAATAATATCAGTTTATTGTCTTTTTTATGCCTTTTATTTTTATAATTATTGTGGGTTTTTAATTAATATTTAATTTTTATGGATTTTAATTTATTTTTAAATTTTTTATGAATTTTAATTTTATCTAAAATTTTTTATGGATTTTTTATTTTACAAATGTTTTGGGATTTTATATTAATAAATAAAAAAAGGTAGTATATCAATGAGAGAGAAAAAATAGAAAAGAAAATGAATTTAGATTTTAAAAAAAGTAAAATAAAGTCAAAATAAAGAAAATACGATGTTATCATGTTTTTAATAATTTTTAAATGTTTTATATATTTTTTTAAGAATTTTAAGAATTTTTAGAGGTTTTTAAAGTGATAAAATACACAAAATAATTAATGTGTTAATAAGTCAAGCTTATTTTGAGTTTGATAAATATAAAGATATCCAAAATTAACTCAAAACTATTTTTAATATATAGTATATACAATATCAAAAATAGAAAATTAAAAATAATATTTTTAGGATTTTCTAGAATTTATTCATTTTTATAGGGTTTTGAGGGTTTTTCAATTTTTAAGAGTTTTGTTTTATTTTTTTAAAATACTAGGAAAGAAGATGAAATATGACGAAATAAGCATATGTGATTTTTTGGATTTTTTTAAAAAACATATTGTAATTTTTATGATTTTTTAAATAAAAACAGGAGAAAATGGAGTTTTTTTATATTTTCTAAATATGAAAATAATTTTAAATACCTTATGAAAAATATATGTGATAAATATAGTCACATGCACTTAATATAATTTCTTGCAATTATTGGATACAAAATGCTGCTTTTAATGATTAAAATACAAGAACAAAATTAAATTAGCAATCTAGGGACTGAAATTCAAATTCTAAGAACTATCAATTCATTTCATAACATTCAAACAAAATACAATTGCCAATCACATAAAATGCCCAAATATATTTAATTTAATACTCATTGGAAGGAGTATTTTTGTAAAAAGAAAAGTTCCAGGTGCTCAGATGTAATTTGTCAAAAATATTATACTGATTTACCAAGTTTTAGGACCTAAACAAAATAAGAAAACCTAGTGGGGGTTCCTTGCAAAATGTTAGAGGCATCACGTGTATGGACACGCGAGGTAACCTGACATGTACTTAAATGTAAATCAATCAATGTTTGAGGGTCTTAATGCAAATATTACAAATTTTTTATACTACTGATGAAAGATTAAATATTAAAACTAAATTACAAAAAGGCGTAGGGTGAATGATGCAAAATACCCTTGGTACATTATCCAACAGTCTGTAGCTCTCCACATAGCTTCACTTATGTATGGACGACCTGGATTGCTCGATACCCCTTCATAGATTATGGGTCTTGATCAGATCTTCCACTCGAATCAAGGCTGATGGGTGCCCTCAGATGGATGCCCGAGAGTAGACATAGAGTGGAAGGCAGATCCAATGGTAGCTGCTCCCCCTAAGAACATGGAAGAAAAACTCATTAGCCAAGCTTCGTGTCTTCAATTTTTCCTCCTCTGAGCTCCTCTCTCATTGTTGGTATGCTTAATCGGATCCAAAAGGTGTTCTGCGGCTATAGGTGCACTCAGAAGTGTTCGGGTCTCATCGATCGAGGCATGGAGTCTCGTGGAAGCTCGGCGGTCTGGAGACCTTCATTTTCGATGCGACTCACCTTAGATGAGACTCTATGCTCCAGGGACCTGCATGGTTAGCTCAAGGACAAGAAGACCAATGCTTCCGAGCTGTTATTTGGTGGAAATAGTGAAAGACGAGGTGGAGCAAGTGGTCTCCTACAAGAAACGGAGTTGAGACCTGATGGGCTTGATATGGAACAGATCAAGGTGGATGGATGGTGTGAAATGTGGAGAAGGGAAAGGGGAAGAAGAGGGTGGCATAGCTTGTTCAGAACAGCAGGTGTAGCACAATGCACAGTGGTCTGAGCCTAGTGCACTAGCAAACTTTAATCTAAGAATATAACCTAACAATGCATGAAAATACATCAAATAGAATACAAAAATAATAGCTTGAATGAAGTTCAATAAGGAAACTAACCTAGCTATGCCTCAATGGGCCACTAGGACCTGGAAGCTCCAACGTCGGAGTTAAACTCCGACGAAGGGGAACCACATCGCTCTTACCTTTCCACGTTGTGAATAGCGAGATCAAGCTCCTGTCACAAGTTTGTACCTCAAGCCACAGATTCTAGGGGGGTATGGGGGCTCAGGACAAATCCAAATTCAAAAATGGGAATGTGAGATATTACATATAGGCTGACTGGTGGGCCTTCTTTGCCTAGGGTTTTTTATTGAATCGAGATGAATCACCCCGAGATGAATAGTAAATGTAAAAGAGGGATGAATTGACAAGTTTTTCATGAAGCCATCTTACACAAAGGATGCAAGCATCGAGTTCCACAAAAGGGCAAAGATCAAATAAAACGTGTTCTAACAGACGCAGGGCTACCGTGAGATACAATTGACCTAGGGTCAATGAAAGACTACATATCATTGGCCCACGTGGACCGAGTGAAGACAAAACAAAAATAAAAATCTTTATTAATTCAATAATAAATAGTAAATTATTTTATTAATTAAAACTCAAACATAAAATTATTTTTTTATTTTTTAAATTATTTTATCATGATTTTTGTTTATTTTTACAACTTAATTTATTAGGTATTAATTTTTCAAGTATATAGGTATATTTACACATATTTTACCTTTTTATTTTTATTTTGCGTTTTTAATACTTATAGCATATTTATAAATTTTGATTATTTAAAATATAGTTAAACTCATACTAACATATTTTTTATTTTATTTTTATGATTTTATTTATATACATAAATAAATACATGTATGTATACTATAATTATATATAACTAAATTATAGTATATTATTTATTTTAAATGCATTTTAATTGTTTTATTTTATGTTTATATTTTTCATATATTTTAAGTAATAATTAAAATTAGTTTAAAATATAAGAAAAGTAATAATATAAAGAATAAAATATCTAAATATTATATACAGATACATACTACAATAATACCCAGAAAGCCGGCTTTTGTATCTTAACTCCACTTTTGTTGAAACCTTGATCAAATAGATAATTTAATTTTAAATACAATGGAGGTGTGTTTGGTGAATTTTGAGTTCATATGAAGAATATATTGATATGTGAAGTTAGGTTTGCGGCTTTTGTGCATTATTTTTATTGGTAGTTATTTTTATAATTTTCTATATATTAATATGTACAAGTTTCATGTTGCAAACTTTATTATTAATGTGTGTAAAATAAAGAATAAAATGGAGTAAAAAGTTATATTTACAGTCTAAATAATTAGGGTTTTATATATAGTATTTGGCCCTTATCTCCCCCAATTTTATTCCTGATCGACCTAGTCACCTCTTGACTTGATCTCGGGGTTTATAGTCATTTGGTATCTTTGATACGTCATTTAATTTTCTTTTCCATTTCTTTATTCTTTTATTTTGGATTTATATACCTATATTGTTACAATATTATATTTTAATTACATATGAATAAAAAATGATAATTTATATAAATTAGTATTATCTACAGGTATTTTACTAAAGATTTAAAGAGAAAATGAGAGAATAAAGGTAGATGAATGGCTATTCATCACCCCCTATACTTACCTTTCTTAGTCACTAGCAAACACTTATTATAAGAATAAGTTATGCAAAGAAGATAAAATAAAGAAAAGGAAAATAAAGAAGGTAGAACGATTATGAATTTTAAACTTGTCTTCACAAAACAAAAATTTAGAGCTTAGTTAAGACATCTGGATTGTCAGTTTCTTTGGAACCTTATTGGGAATATGATCTAAAACTTAACAGCCTTTAAGTTTCACAAATCTCTGTTCAGTTTGCCTTAATAGCCATGTAAGAATAAGTCTATTTATATGCAAACCCTAATGATTATGAATCTCACTTGTACAATGCATTTGTATGTAGGTCCTCTCATCAGAAATAGCAAGGAACAATCTCCCTTAGCAAAGTAACCTTAATTCCCCAATCTAGTTACTCTTTCATTGAGAACCAGAGTATTCCCTTATAAGTTCAAGTGCAAACGGCTCAAGAAGAGGGTATAGAGAGAAGAATGCATTGTGACCAGTGTCTCCTGCTATAGGCAACCTTGAGATATTTCACTTTGAAAAATAACGCCTAGCTTATTTCATACATACTCCGACAAGATTTGATTTTCCATTGACTTTTCCCCGTCTATTCTTTTTGGAGTTTTTTATTTTTCATTTTTTAAAAACTATATACAACAACATTTTGTATAATAGACTATCCCTCTTTCGAAGCTTTAGTGCAACCCACAACATCATGTCCTTAGACGTTCATGCCACTAGACCGGCTGGGGGCACTGGCCACCTATTGGGGTGACGTATGTTTCCACATGTGTGCTTCCTCAAGTTAAAGAATCATACCTCATCACCTCCTCAGAGTTGAGCTAAGTGCAAAGTGAGGTGTCAAAGTTAGGTCATTATCAACAAGAGTTGTGTGCGCGCTACAAAATACTCTACTTAGGTTACTCAAGATGACAAGTGAATATAGTCTTGTGGACTTAAAGATTAAATCTCATTAATCTAAAAAGTCTTATTTCCCGTTCCTATAAGGTTTTTATGAAATTAGGTGGTTTATGATCTAGACCAAGCTCCAATCTTCAGATTTTATTTAGACTTGTTCAATTGTCACATCATTTTGAAAAATGCTTATGCACTGCAAGGACATATTTTCGTGAAATCATTTTCTGATTTTGATTTTTTTATGGGCTTTTTCAAAAAGTTCTATGAATTTTTATGGAGTTTTTAAAATATTTTTCAAATTTTTAGGATTTTTATAATTTTGCAATTTTTATGGAACGTTTGAAAAGGGGTTAGTGGATTTGATGTATTCATAAGTTCACAAGAATTTTATACATATTTACAAATAATTTTATGCAAGTTATGTACATGTTTTTATACTAATATATAAATAATTTGGTATAGATATGTACATGTTTTATTAGACTAATTTTGCAATGATATTATCTACAGAAATTTCAAAAATTTGGAAATATTTTTGCAAACATTTTGAAAAAACAAACCATATTTTGTAAATTATTTTTCAAAGATTTTTTTTCAAAAACATTTTTATAAACAATTTTACAAACTTTTTGCAAACATGTACAAAGATTTTCAAATGGTTTGAAAATATTTTACAAATATTTTTCAAAAGTTTTTAAAATATTTTCAAAATATTTTACAACCATTTTCCAAATCATTTTGCAAAATAATTTCGAACCAATTTCACAAATAATTTTCCAAAAAAATATAAATATTTACAAGAGTTATTCTTAAACCCATACTAATATAGTATATTATCCATATTATTGAAAATATGAAATTACAAGTATGGCTAACGTATATATAGCATATATACGACCCCCCTATACTTTGCTCGAACTATGTCCTCATAGTGATCAAAGAGCAAAAAGGAAGACATAATTGGTACTAAGTATAGAAAAGCTTATACTACAATGAATCAAAATAAAAGAATGAGAAATCGATCGTCTCCCCTATACTAAGGATCAACTAATCATAAGCATATCAAATTGTACACAAAGTGAGGATGATTGAGGATTCAAATTTACAAAAATCAATGACTCCTTGTATTCCCTTATATTTACGATAAAATATCCCTGAGTAGAGAAAAGAATATCAACAAGTGAGGAGACAAGCTAGTAGACAACAAGAAACGAAAAATAAGAACGATAGAATGGACAACATCACTCTCTTTATACTTAAGGCAAGAGAGCCCTAAGTATAGGAAACAAGAGGAGTGATGAAATAGAATGAATACGAACAAGTCAGTTTCTACATCCCCCTGTAATTAGGATAAAATATATCCTAAGTGTAGCCACAAAAATCCTAAGAGAGACCTGGGATGTAAAATAATAAATGGGAGAATGAAAGAGTAAAAACACGAAACACATATATACAAGAGGTGGGAAATGTTGAGGTGTCTCTCAACAAGGGCTAGGTTTTACGCCCCTAGCTGGGCTCAAATGCTAGGATAACGTTGTATCAAGGTTCAAGATGGCATCTGTAAAGCAAATGTCGTAATCATGTTGCGGTCTACAAGTGAGATCCACAACGAACTCAACAATCAAAACACTTGAATATGCAATCATGTAGGTGTGCCAGCTACTAGACAAATAGAATAGACAGCTGTATTGAGATCCGATATAATAAAGATAAAACCAGCTTGTGGTTTGAATGGAGTGGGTGGATGAAGCTGATACAAACAAACTTGGAGAAAGAAGGACCAGTGATGGAATCCTCCATGTCAATCATCGTCTCAAAAAGATATGCAGGGTCAAGACCAGGACATTCATACTCAGAGTGGTTATCCAATGCACATGATAGGAATATGTCAGAGAGATCATCGAATACCACGAAGTAGGGAACATCCTCACGAGGGTCGTCAAGGAGAGAAAAATCCAAATATTCGGTCTCGTGATCCGACAGAATAGATGTACAATCAGGAAGTGAAACTAGGTGCCTAGAAAATGTTGCATCCTCTGCAGATAACCCTCGGGTAGTAATGTACACTTATCAGTGAAAACCGAGGCAATGCTAGCATCTATTAGGTCCTCATAAAATCCATCAATATCATCAATCAGGAGGACACAAGGCCCATATGAGGGTACATAGAAATCAGAGAATTCCAAACCATCACATTTATATAGCCTTTGGTGGAATGGCTCTAGATATTCGTCGGGAACTAAGAAGTGGCCTAAGGTAGTGGGATTATAAAGATCATGGATCGAGAAATGGATCGACTCATAGAATGGATGAAACAATAATAGTAACATTATGTAAAATCGGAAGCTCTCCAAGGTTGTATCATCATCTATAGTCATAAATATCACCTCAGTAATTTCGCATGACTGGTGCTCACTCACTATTTCATAAAGAATCTCATCACAGTGATCTTGTATTGTACGTTCCAAAAATTGAACTCTCATTCCTTCCCGACAATCACCCAGTGCAATATAAGTAGTATCCCAATCATAGGTTCCAACAAGTAACATAGAGTACCCCCGATGAAAAGAAGATGGTACAAGTGAGAATGAAGAGGTATGCGAATGGGACAAAATATCAGACAAGGCATTGATCATGCGGGGATCGATCTCATATCAGATGAGACAAAATTGTAGTTCAAGAAAAGAGTCATCTTGAATCGAACCAAGGACACGAGGGTGATGTGGGTGCGAGATTCGGCTGAAGAGAAGAGTGACCCATAATCACGACTCAGACTATGACAAAAAGAAAGAAAACTATAAAATGACTAGAACACTGTTAAGTCTCAGTGAAATGTAAACGTAACATGATCCAAATCACAATCACACAACGCAACACCCAATTCGCCTACTCAACACAGTGATGATTGTAAGAGTGTGGTCGTTGTCTTTTCACTTTTAAGAGTTAGGTGATTCAAACAGTTATTTAAATCAATCTCTCAGGTGAAGTCTCCTATGTTAGTTTGTGTTCGAGTCAGTGGAACACACTTACTTTAACACAAGAACACTGTGTCTAAGGTCGGCAGCAAGTGTTTGCAGCAATAACATAGCCCAAGAGTTGTCCCAAGCACTCAGAGCACACGTCCAAGGTTTGGGGCTCTAATCATTATGGGTGAGTGCCTAACTCGGTATGGAGGGTACTTGCATTTAATGTGGGAGTTTCTCTTCCCAATATGATGAATCCAATTACATTTTTATTTTAAGGGCCAAGTGGAGTTAGTAGTTCCGATTTTATGCTGGTTATCACTTTTTCTGGTATTTTTCATGCAATGGCCTAACGAGATTTCCAATTCCTTTATATCTTAAGTGCTCAAATCAGAAGGAGAGGTCAGAAAAGAAATGTGAGGCAAAAATAAATTATGAATGTTAAGTCAAGAGTGCTAACCTTGCTTCTCAGCTTTCTCCATGCAGGATGCTAGACATGAATTGAAAATCTACACTATATGCAATGCAAGATGAAAGTGCCCTAGACAAGGAATTGCTATTATGTGAAACGCCAGATTAATTTGAATCTAAGTCCAAGCGTGAGAACTATAGGTACATGAATCTAAATAAAGCTTTGGATCCTAGACTACTCGACCAAGAAAACCCTTAAACTAAAGGCTCAATCACACAAAACAAATAAAAATAAAAGTGAAAAGGTCAAATCACGAGATACAAAGAAAATAACTGTAAAAATAGGGAGAAAAAAGAAGTGATGAAAATCGTGAAAAAGATGATGAGGTCCCTGACGAGTCCGAAAATGTCGCTTTTAAAAAGTTGTTTTTATCGTCGAGTGTGAAAATAATTAAAGTCGTGCGTTGTAGGCTGCAATCGGAAACGATCAAGAAAATACCGGAAATAAGTTATTCAATTTTTAATCTCGTGGTTTTATGTTTATTTTACTTGGGCAAGTCCCAAGGTCGATCACAAGGAGGCAAAGGAACAACCTAGAGAGATGTCTATCAAAGTTCGTGTTCGGTTTTCGAGGCGGTCTTTTTTTGGAATTTTCAATGCAATAGAGGGTGCAATGTGAATTTTTTTATGGATTTTTAAATGCAAACAGAATGATTTTCAATATTTAATTATAATAAATATTAAACCTATTTATTTTCAAGAAATAAAATTATCTAAGATCTATCACTAGGTGACGGATCTCAGAAAAATTCTAAACCTCGAAAATGTGGGGTTTAATACCTATTAAAAATTAAATACTAAAAGATGCAAAATGATTTTTACAGAACAAAATATGCATGCAAATGCAAATATTTTTGGACACAATGTTAAGCACAATTAACTCTACAATGTAAGATTTTTCGGGGATTTTTAGAGCAATGGTTAATCAACTATGAATTTCAGAGCAAGAAATGGGTAAAATATGCAAATTTCCGCGAAACAATTATTTATTAATTAATCATCAATCAGAAAAATACCCACAACATGTCAAAGTGTAAGGAGTCAATTAACAAACATCATGCTATTTTTAGATTAATGAAATGCTGCAATAAAGAGGTTTAAAACTGAGGGTAAAGTCAGGGGTACAGATGCAAATGTAAATAGAATAAAAGTGCAGGAAGGGATTTATTTTAAATTACAGAGAAACAGTGGGTGTTTTCTGCAAAATAGTCAAGGGGCACGTGTGGCTTGAGTGGACTGCTGCGCAAATATAGAGAAGAACCGGGGGGTTTGTGTAAATTGCCCAAGGGGGCACGTGAGCAGCACGTGACCCCTTAGCTGCTGCGTGGAGATGTTTCCTTCGCACGTGCACTGCACGTGGGAGGACCTCGGGCGCGCCTCCCGGTAGCTTGGCGGAGGGGCGGAATGGTCGGTGGAGTCTGGCCAAGGTGGTGGGCTTTTCGATGGCCGTCGACCGACTCACGGCGGAGCAGAGGAGGAGCGGAGCTGGCGGTGTGGCCGACACACGGCCGTGGGGCTTCGATGAAGCGGATGGCGGTGTAGCTGGTGGTGTCGGTGACGGAGCAGCTCGTGATGGAGGAGGAGCAGAGCTCCTGGCGTCGAAGCGGTGGCGTTGGTCGGAGCTCGGCGTTGATGGAGTAGCGTCGGAGAAGAAGGTGTTGCCGTTGTCGAAGTTGTTCGGTGGAGTCGCGGTCTTGGCAAAGGCGGAGGACTTGCGGAGGAGTAGAGCTCCAAGCGGCGATGGCCGACACACGGCCGTGGGACATCGAGGGAGCAGCGGCATGGCGGAGTTGAAGGCGAAGCCGACGAAACGACGAGCTCGAGGCGAGGGAAGACAGAGAGAGAAAGAAAGAGAGAGATAGATAGATAGAGAGAGAGATCACCTGGGGAGGTAGGGCTCGACGGCGTTGAGTGGCCGGAGCTAGGCAGCGACGCGAAGGGCTGCGACGAGGCTGAGAATACCTCGGATCACGCCGACGAGATGAACTTCTACGGTTGTCACGCCCGAAGAGGGAGACTCGGTTGGTAAACGGCGGATACTTTGGGTGAGGGCGGCGATGGGTTTTAAATAGGGTTGGGGGGTTTCGGCTGGAGAAGGAAGGTGGGCTGACGGCGGGATCGTGATGGATTTGCCACGATGCGAATCGGAGAGGGAGGCGGTGCGAGATACGCGGCCGCGATCGGAGATGAGCGGGCGGCGCGCGATTTGCGGCGAGAAACGCGGGGCGGCGGAGTTCCAAAGGAGGAAGGGGGCTGAGGATGACGAAGTACAGCAGCCGTCCGATCGGCCGAGATCGGACGGCTGTTGTCACGCCACGTGGGCGCAAGAGGGAGAGAGGGGACGCGCGTGCGGAGCGCGTGCCTTGAAAGCACGCGCGACGCACGTGCGTCTATTATTATTATATTTATTATTATTATTATTTATAAAAACCGATATAAAATAAGCCCAAAAATGGCGGACACGTGGCGGCACCAGGTGCTGCCACGTGTCAGCACCACAAAATTCGAAAATAAAACATTTTTTAAAATCAATAAAAAATAGTAAACGACCTCGGATCAAAAAAGTTTCTTCACGAAAGTTGCTCGTCTCGATGAGATCTACAACTTTCATGTAGACATCAAAGCCAAAATCGATCAAATGTACAAAGTGAATTTTTGGGGTATCCTATGTACATAGCATACCTTAATTTTGGAGTTTTATAATTTTTATGTCATTTTTAAACACGATAAAAATCCGGAAAAATATGGAAAAATCAAAGATAAATAAAAGACATCTAAATCTATTTTTTTTGAATTTTTATTAATAAAGAAAATATATACATAAAATATATGTCAGAAAAGCCGCGAAAATATACAATGTACAAAAGAGGCCCAAAACCCAACTTTCACATACGAGCTCCGATTCACTTGAACTTGGTCTTGTTTTGAAGGTAATTGAATGTACATTAGTTCAAAAGTGAGTAGGATTAAATCGGACACTGGATGAGGGAGATATGAGGGTTTTAGTCCGAAAATCCTGAAATTAGGGTTTGAGTTTTTGGTCCACTTATTTGGGTTAGTTATTTTTTTGTATTTTTTATTTATTCTTGTTAGTGATATGTGCACAGTGGAGGTGGTTTTGGGTCATTCGGAGTTAGCATGAATGAGTTAAAAATCCGGGAAGTTAGGCTATTTACAGGTCATTTTGGCTTGGTTTTTTGGCTTCTTATTTTATGCAGATTTTTGTGCTAAAATGTCATTCTTATGGAAACATGCATGAATGCTAATTATGCAAAATAGATGCAAGAATGCTGTTGATTTTTAGGGTTTTGAGCTTAATAAATGAGATTTAGAGTGATGAATACGAGATTCATCATCCCCCTATACTTAAACCATGCTCGTCCCTGAGCATCAAAAAGAAATGCCATGAGGTGAAATGAGATTGGGTTCCATACCAAGACCATGAGCTGAAGGTGAAAGTGAACCTAAACTCAACCTTTGGATTATTTGTGTGTCGGAACTTCTGTGAGACTTAGAATTTTTAAAATCAACAGCCCTCAAGTTCTACACATCATTGCTACAGTTTCGGCTCAGAAGTCATCTTAGATCAATCCTCTTCCCAAAGTATACCCTATGAACATTGAACAACTGACTCATGTGTGTGAAAGGTTTTAGCTCTTCCCATCCAGAATGCCGGACTACCGCGCAAACCTCCTCTCCAGTAACTCGTCCTCGGGGAGTCAGGTATTTCCTTCTAAGGTCTGTCGCGCTGTGTTCTCAATCGAATTGTGGGGAGAAGTTAGAAGAATGAGAAAAGAACTGGAGGGTGGCCAGTGTAGTCACCTCTCCTTGTGAAGATGGCCAATGTAGCCGAGTCTCCACCAAGATCTGCAAGTTTCTTGAAGCTTGGCCCTTTTTGGTCAGATTTTATTTGGTAGTTGCTTCTTTGTATTTGGAGTTTTTGGTGGTTCTGCTTGGATCTTGTTTTGCCCCTACGATTATAGAATCTTTTACTTCCGTACATTTTTTTGGGGTCTTAGAAAAAATTGTGCCCAGTCGTCCATCCCTTTTCCGAAGCTTTATTTCAACCCGTACTCCGGTCTTTAGATTTCCACGCTACCAGAAAAGAAACTCACACAGTCTTCCAACATCCCGTCTGAGTTGAGCTAAGTGCATAGTGCAAAAGTACAAATTAATTCCTTATTTCAGAGTTGTACCCAGAATGAAGAGACCAGGTTAGACACTAAGAGTCAAACTCTGTGCATTGTTATGTGGAACTCAAAGAATTAAGTCAAAGATCTGAAGACTCTAAAATCCTATTTCTCGGTGAAGTTCCTCTAAAAATTAGGTAGATTAAGGTCAAGTCCAGACCACTCTCGGTTTCAGCTCATAACTCGGTTCAGAACCCAAAGACTTTTCACATATGCAAATGCGATGCTTGGATGAAGTGCAGGTGTGTGAAATGCAGACACATTTTTTTCTTTTTTTTTTTCTTTTTTTTAGAGAATACCCACCCCGTAAATACATATAGACTTAGGCGCAAGTACGAGATATGGATAAAATATATACAAAGTATATATACAGACCCCCCTATACTTAGCGAGTGATGTGTCCTCAGAGCACAAGAAGCGTAAAGAAGACATAGCTCGGACTAAGCTTAAGAGAGTGAAAAAAGGAAAAAGAACAAGATTTACAGAATCGCCCCCCTATACTTAGACTGTGAATAGTCTAAGTATAGAAGAATAGCGGAAAAGAAAAGAGAAAAAATGAAGCGATCGATGTATGTGAATGAGGAGAGTATATATAGGTGGGTGTCGGTTCCCCCTATACTTAGGCTTTGGTTAGCCTAAGTATAAAAGAAGGGTGGAGGCGAGTCGATCTGGAGATGGAGTGTGATGGGGAAAATGGAATATACAGATGGCATCGGTCCCCCCTTATACTTAGGCCTTGGCCTAAGTAGAGGAAGAAGTTGTACAAGGGGATCGATGTGGTCGGGAGGGAGGGTGGGTCTGATCTGATATATCGTCAATGTCATTGCTCTATGTGAAGTAGATGACCTCAACTTGCACTGTATGTTCTTTGGATGATTCTAAATATGGCTTCAGTAATTGTCCATTCACTGAGAAAGGTTGTGCATCATCTTTGAGTTCTGCAATGTCCACACTTCCATTGGTATGCACATCGATGACAACATACGGACCTGTCCATTTCGATTTCAGTTTCCCATGAAAAATTTTTAATCGAGCATTAAACAACCATACTTTCTGCCCAGGGACGAAGGTTTTATCTCGAATGTGTCTATCATGCCATTTCTTGACCTTGTCCTTATAAATCACACTGTTGTCATATGCTCGATTTCGGATTTCAATTAGCTCATTCAAATTTAGGTCTCGACATAATTTTCCAAGGTGACAACTCCAATTCAACTTTTTTATCGCCCATTCAGATTTGTGGATCAGTTCTGCAGGTAGATGGCATGGCTTGCCATAGATCATCCTAAAAGGTGAAGTACCGAGTGGTGTTTTATGCTGTCCTATAGGCCCAAAGAACTTGATCCAATAGTTTTGACCAATCTTTCCTATCTGGACGAACCAACTTTTGAAGTATACTTTTCACTTCTCTATTAGAAACTTCTGCCATGCCATTAGATTGTGGATGATAAGGGTTGGCTATTCTATGTTCAAATTTGTACTCCTTAGCCAAAGATCTCATTTCCCTATTCACAAAGTGGCTACCTCCATCAGAAATCAAGACTTTTGATATCCCGAACCTTGCAATGATATTATCCTTGATAAACTTACAAACGGTTTTGCTGTCTGCGGTTCGGGATGGAATAGCCTCTACCCATCTAGACAAATAATCAACCGCTAACAAGATGTACTCAAATCCATTGCTATTGGGAAAGGGACCCATAAAATCAATCCCCCATGCATCAAAAACATCACAGAAAATCATTGGTTGCATGGGCATTTCGTCTCTATAACCAACGGTCCCTCCCATCCTTTGACAAATCGGGCAAGACCGTACAAAATCATTAGCATCACGAAATAAGGTATGCTAGTAAAATCCACATTGGAGTACCTTGTGTGCGGTTCTCTTTCCCGAATGGTGCCCTCCAGCCTCGAGAGTATGACAATGTGTGAGGACACTCTGGTATTCTTCCTGGGGAATACAACTTCACCAGACACAATCCGCTCCTTCATAAAAAAGGAAAGGATCGTCCCAATGGTATTTTCTTGAATCCGACTTCAGTTTATCAATCATTCTCTTGGTCCAACCAAAGGGAACCTTCTTGGAGACAAGATAGTTCACGATGTTGGAATACCATGGGGTTGAATCAATAATGCAAACAGATTCGTCTGGAAAAGTCTCCTTAATAGGTCCAGTATCAGGATAATCATTTTTCTCAATTCGGGAAAGGTGATCAGCAACAACATTCTTTATTCCAGGTTTATCTTTGATCTCCAAATTAAATTCCTGGATTAACAAGATCCACCTCAAAAGTCGTGCCTTGGCATCTTTCTTATCCATGAGGTATCTAATTGCCGTATGATCCGTGAAAATTGTCACCTTGGAGCCCAATATATATGATCTGAATTTTTCAAGGGCCCAAACAACCGCGAGCATTTCCTTTTCAGTCACTGTATAATTTTTCTAGTGCCGGATCCAATACTTTGCTCGCATAGTGAATCGCATAAGGGATTCCATCTCGTTTTTGTCCAAGCACAGCTCCGACCGCAAAATCCGATGCATCAGTCATGATCTCAAAGGGAAGAGACCAGTCAGGAGCTTGTATTATCGGTGATTCACATATTTTCTTTTTCAGGAGCTCGAAGGCCTCAAGACATTTGTGATTTACAATAAACTCGGTGTCTTTTCCTAAGAGCTCAGTCAGTGGGCGGGCGATCTTTGAAAAATCAGGGATAAACCTTCGATAAAATCCAACATGCCCTAGAAAAGACCGCACTGACTTGACGTTGGTTGGTGGCTCAAGTTTCTTGATCACATCCACCTTGGCAGGGTCGACCTCCATACCCTTTTTGGAGATGACATGCCCCAACACGATACCCTCAGTCACCATAAAGTGACTCTTCTCCCAGGAGAGTACCAAATTAACTTCTCTGCATCTCTTGAGGACTCAATACAAGTGTGCTAAACATGTATCAAATGAATCACCATGGACCGAGAAGTCATCCATGAAGACTTCCAGGAAATCACCCACCATTTCGGCAAATACGGCAATCATGCACCGCTGAAATGTGCCTGGGGCATTACAAAGCCCAAATGGCATGCGCTTGAAAGCGTAGGTACCGAAGGGACATGTAAATGTGGTTTTTTCCTGATCCTCGGGAGCAATAGCTACCTGATTGTAGCCAGAGTACCCATCAAGAAAAAAGAAGAATGCTTTCCCTGCAAGCCTCTCCAAGATTTGATCAATAAATGGCAGTGGAAAGTAATCTTTCTTGGTCGCAGCATTCAGGCGCCTGTAATCGACATAGACACGCCACGACGTGGGTACTCGGGTCGCGATCTCAACCCCCTCCTCGTTGGTGACCATCTGGATTCCTGACTTCTTCGGGACGACATGAAGGGGGGCCACCCACTTGGAGTCAGAAATGGGGTATATAAAACCTGCTTTGCACCATTTCTCTATCTCTTTCTTAACCACTTTCCGAAGATTGGGGTTTAATCTTCTCTGAAATTCACGGGAAGGCCTTGCGTTATCCTCAACATAAATTTGGTGCGAGCAGAGAGCAGGGTTGATTCCGACGAGATCCGACACAGTCCAACCGATGGCTTTTCGATTTCGCTCAAGGACTTCTAGTAGTCTGGATTCTTGGTCTAAGTTTAATGATGAGCTAATGATCACAGGGAATTTGTCTTTAGGTCCATTGAGAAATGCATACTTCAGTGTGGGAGGGAGAGGTTTCAGCTCTGGCAGATCTATATCATCAATCAAATCTGGCTGAATATCTTTTAAGTCTGGCTCTGTGCTTGTTGGTGGTGGATCATTCTGTGATATGCTAGCCACTGATCTTGAAAGAAAGTGAGTCGGATCGCAAAAGTAGTGCGGTAATTCAGCCAAAGCCGCGTCCGACTCTTCATTGATTTTTTTCGAAGAGGATGGAATGGACCAATCCGAAAGGAGTTCTGTGTCGTCAAGATTGTACATATCCAGGTGTTCAGATTTATCTGGCAATAGGTCACACACTGTATGGCGCATTGTTTCTTCTTCTGATGTGAGGGTATCCATGTGAAGATCTGGCAGTTGGTCCCAAGGTCCGGTAGTGCTGATTAGATTACACTCAGAGGTTTCGGCATCTTCAGTGGTGTATTCGGAATTGGGTCTTTGCCATTTTGTTTGTCTCATTTCCAAATCCACTTCTCCGTCTAGGGAGCGGAATTTCATCATTCCAGTGCCGTAATCGAATACAGCCTTGGCGGTTCTTAAGAATGGTCTTCCCAAAATGATTTGCGACTCTTTCCAATGGTTCGGAGTCTCCATGTCAAGGACAGTGAAGGCCACTTTGTATTCCGTACCCTCGACCATAATGATAACATTTTTCACTTCTCCTTAGATCTTTTAGTAGATTTGTCAGCGAATTGGAGTATAGATAGTGATTTCTGAAGAGGTCCTAACTCCAATCGGTAATATAAGGCTAAGGGAAGAAGATTGATGGAAGAACCATTGTCGAGAAGTGTGCGTGCAAATGCGATACCGCCAATGCGGCTTTCCACATAATGAGCACCTAGATCTCTTTTCTTTCTTGGTAAATGCTGGTTTCTCACGCATTTGGTAGTGGCCACTGTCAGAACATGGGTCTCCACAAACTGGTTTGTTTTCTTTGTTCGAGTCTGAGTGGGAGTACATTTCATTTTCAAATATTTCTAGAATGCAGGGTTACTGGCCACATATTGATCAAAGGGTACCTTCACTATGATGTTTTGCTGACAGAGCTTTTCCATCACTGGGTCACTCTGAATAGTTTTCTTTTGTCTTCCTTTCTTGAGAGCATGGGGGAAAGGAATGGAAGCATTTGAGATAGGAGAAAGAGATCCAGAATCATAAATAAGAGCATCTTTATTGAATTTGGAGTTCTTATTACAATCATAATGTTTTGGATGATAATCATGTTGCTGAAATGGTGACAAAGGTATTTTCGCAGCAACTAGAGGTTCAAGGTCCTCTGTGGTCTCCATAGATGCTTTTCCCCTTTTTTGGGCTGAAATCCTCGGGCGTCCTTCGTCTTCATCCTCAGAATCATCCTCCGGTCGATCTTCCGAGTCATGATGGTCAGTTTCCCTTGCCCGGTCAGGCACGACCACGGTCCTTCCGCTCCTGAGGGACATGGCATTGATATTGTTAAACGAAAGGATCTCGTGTTCAGATGTAGAAAAATCTGAGTAATATACCTGATTGTTGTATTGAGATGATTGAGATTTATTCAAGCTATTGGGGTTAACTTGAACTTGGGTGGGAATGGCTGTGACTGGGGTTGTCTGTTCTTCCTTCCAACGGGATAGACGATTAACATCTACCCGTAGGTCGTACAGTTCATTCCGGAAGCTGCGAATTTCCTCCAGCATTTGTTTTTGGATATCAACCAGGTCTTCTAGAGGTTTGGATGAGCGAGATGCTTGATTTGGATCTTGATATTGTTGATGATGTTGTTGAGGTTGGTACGACGGTCGTGTGGTTGCTGCTGCCTCGAGGGCTGATTGTGTTGTGGAGCGGCATTGTAGAAGGTGGAGGGACGCTGATATTGCTGACGGTCCCTCGGATTACCCTGTCGGGTATTATCCTGTGTGTACCAGATGCCGTTTATCTCAAAAGTCAGAGGCGGGGCTTATATAACTGTTTCGGCTGGAGGAGGTGACTGATGGGAAGGTTGGACGTAGGATTGGTCCTGAATCCATGGTTGCGGTTGTCCAGAGCCTGGCTGCTCCTGGACATGATGCACATGATAAATTGGGACCGTAGGTGCAGTAGGCATCCCGATCTTGGACACCTTCTCAGTGAGTTCCTCCATTTGCTTTGGAAACTGAGCGAGCCGATTGTCGATGTCGTTCACCCTTTTATTAATGTGATCCACAACTGTTAATTTGTCTGTGATGATGTTCATGTCGGGCAGCAAGTCCTCTGCTATTTCTGTGAAAGTTTGTTTCCCTCCTTTGGCTTGATAGTTGTTCAGTGAATCAGTGTAAGATCTACTAGCAATTTGTGAACGGCTAGTCTCCACCATTTGCTCCAGTATTTTCCAGACTGTATCAGCTCCTCGAGATGTGTAGTTTCCTCCACAGGCAGCGTTGACTAGACCCTGAGTCCCGTGGTTAAGGCCAGAATAGAGGGATTGGACCAGGATGTTATTGTCTAGGTTATGGCAGGGACATTTTTGCAGCAGATCTTTAAATCTATCCCATGCATCACAAAGTGGTTCATTTGGCATCTGAGAGAAGCTAGTGATGCGAGTCCTCATTTGATTGGTTCGACTCAAGGGATAGAATTTTTTCAAGAATAGGTTCTTGAACCTATCATAGGTGGTTACCGTCACTCCCAAATTTTTCACCCAGCAATCTGCCTTACCTTTCAAGGCGAAAGATAATGCAGTGAGACGAATGTAGTCTTGGCTGACTTGTGGGTGCCTCTGATTAGAACATACTAGCTCCAAATCACGCAAGAATTCATAAGGTTCTTCATCCGAATTACCATGAAATTGTGGTAATTGATTCATGAAGTGTGGCTTTAGTTCATGGTGAACTTCAGGCTGAGGTGGCTGCAAGTAATTTATGACTCTATATTGCCCGGGATTATATGCATCCTCCATTGGTGGTTCTTCCTCTGCATTCATTCTTTCTAGTTGTTCTCTCATCAAATTTTGTTGCTGCTCAGATGCAGCAAGTCTTGCGAGAATCATTTGTATCAGATCTTCATTGGGGTCATCTTCAGGATTGGTCTTCTTTGGAGGCATTTTTTGTGAGTTCTTCTTTTCACCTTCAGATTGTGAAAAATAGGAGTCAATAGTTGAAGAGAATTATAAGATGAAGATTCCAGGGGAAGGTGTCCCTGAACCCAAGGTGGTTCTGAGTAAGAGTGGCTCAGAGTATTTGAGATTGGAAAGTTTGTGGTGGTCAAAAAAGGGTTCGCTGAGTCCGAACAGAAATTCCCACAATTTTCCATTCTCGAATTCAAGAGATTATCAAGAGGTGAATGGATGTTGATCAGATCAAACACAATACAAAAATCTGTTTCACCAACTCACACAGTGAAGGTCGTAAGAGTTCGACCAATTTTCTTGTCAATTTTAAATGGTGAAAAGATAATCTTGTTAGCGAGCTGAAATTTCGGTTTTGGGCTCTAGCCTTAAGTGTCGACTTTCGCTCACTTAGAAAAATAGAACATCCAAGGTCGGGGTCGCTCTCCCGCAGAAATTCTTGATTTTATGGGTTCTTTAAGATCAACTATATTTAGCAGTCCCGATTTTAATGAGGTGATCACTGAAAGATTAGATGAGCACAAATACACGTCTACCGTCCAGTCCCAATTTCCTTTAAAGTTATGTTATAAAACAAGAGAGAGGAATTCGGGAAAAGCCAATGCACGCGTAAAACTATGATGAATGCTCAGTTAGAAGACTTATAGTGAATCCTCGCAATCTCCATGTGGGATGCTAGACAGAATTTAAAAATTATTCTAAATGATATGCAAGCCGATGGAAAACCGTACCTACGCAGAAAGTTCTATTAGCGGGAAGAATTGATTTAAATTTGGCTAAGTTTAACGATCTATGTGCGTCTCAATTAAAGTGCAGTGTGGCCTAAGATCCTACGAGCACAAGCAAAAATATAAATGCTCTGAGAGCCGTATGTGCAGGTCTATCCTATTCGCCACTCAAGTCGGCCCCCACCCTCGCCGGAGAGTGAAACAGGCCACGACACACCACATAATAAAGTTTGAGGTCTTGTTACACACGCGAGCGTCCAAACGGACACCGCTATAAATGAGAAATTAATTACAGGAATTAAAATTTGCAGAAATAAAATCCTAGACTCTACGCTCTCTCACGACTCGACTCGATCTTAAATTAATTGCGAATTTTAGGATGTCGGTGAAGATGCCTCGGTTTCTTGAAAAACCGCTCCACGTACCGGGTACCTCGCAAGAAAAATAAGAGAGAAAATGTAAGAGAGTGACTCAAAAATAATAATAAAAAAAATAAATGCTGAAAATAAATTGAAAAAAAAATGGAATTTACAATGAGAAATTCGGGGGTCAGACTACCCGAATGTGAAAAACCAAACAAAAATTTTCAAGACAAAAATCTAGGCCGTTTGCCTCCCCGGCTACGGCGCCATCTAACGAATCCGTAAATATCGCTTTTAAAAAGTTGTTTTTATCGTCGAGTGTGAAAATAATTAAAGTCGTACGTTGTAGGCGGCAATCGGAAACGATCAAGAAAATAACACAAATAAGTTATTCAATTTTTAATCTCGTGGTTTTATGTTTATTTTACTTGGGCAAGTCCCAAGGTCGATCACAAGGAGGCAAAGGAACAACCTAGAGAGATGTCTATCAAAGTTCGTGTTCGGTTTTCGAGGCGGTCTTTTTTTGGAATTTTCAATGCAATAGAGGGTGCAATGTAAAATTTTTTATGGATTTTTAAATGCAAACAGAATGATTTTCAATATTTAATTATAATAAATATTAAACCTATTTATTTTCAAGAAATAAAATTATCTAAGATCTATCACTAGGTGACGGATCTCAGAAAAATTCTAAACCTCGAAAATGTGGGGTTTAATACCTATTAAAAATTAAATACTAAAAGATGCAAAATGATTTTTACAGAACAAAATATGCATGCAAATGCAAATCTTTTTAGATACAATGTTAAGCACAATTAACTCTACAATGTAAGATTTTTCGGGGATTTTTAGAGCAATGGTTAATCAACTATGAGTTTCAGAGCAAGAAATGGGTAAAATATGCAAATTTCTGCGAAACAATTATTTATTAATTAACCATCAATTAGAAAAATACCCACAACATGTCAAAGTGTAAAGAGTCAATTAACAAACATCATGCTATTTTTAGATTAATGAAATGCTGCAACAAAAAGGTTTAAAACTGAGGGTAAAGTCAGGGGTACAGATGCAAATGTAAATAGAATAAAAGTGCAGGAAGGGATTTATTTTAAATTACCGAGAAACAATGGGTGTTTTCTGCAATATAGTCAAGGGGCACGTGCTGCACACGTGCACTTGGCTTGAGTGGACGGCTGCGCAAATATAGAGAAGAACCGGGGGTTTGTGTAAATTGCCCAAGGGGGTACGTGAGCAGCACGTGACCCCTTAGCTGTTGCGTGGAGACGTTTCCTCCGCACGTGCACTGCACGTGGGAGGACCTCGTGCGCGCCTCCTGGTAGCTTGGCGGAGGGGCGGAATGGTCGGTGGAGTCTGGCCAAGGTGGTGGGCTTCTGGATGGCCGTCGACCGACTCACGGCAGAGCAGAGGAGGAGCGGAGCTGGCGGTGTAGCCGACACACGGCCGTGGGGCTTTGATGAATCCACATTTCATCATCTTTATTCTATCATTTTGGCATCAAAAACCCTAGCAAATGCCTGTAAATAGCCTTAAATACACCATCTTAGCATTCATGCATGCGCATCATATTAGTATATAAAATACTGTAATTAAAGCCAAAATTATAGAATAAATAAAGAAAAGAAAAAGAATAAAATATTGCAAATATTTTATGACCCGAAACCCCGAGACCTAGGCATCTTGATGAATAGGTCGACAAAGAATAAAGTAGGGGGAGATAAGGTCAGAAATACAGATAAAATACCTATACATTCTATTCATTCTTTATTCATTTTGGGACCTAATTTTGGTTCCACTCTTTATACATCAAATAAAGAAACTTTGTACATGAAAGTTGTAGCTAATTTTATAAAGAAAAATACAAAATTGATTTCATTCAAAAATAATGTACAGATAAAAAGTTATGGTCTGAATAAAAATCCAGAATCCCAACTTCCCAGACCCGTATCTCACAAATAAAAACTCCAAATGCAGCATACTCACCTTTAATTGTATATAGAAGAAAATAAGCTATTTATTGGCGGTGGTTTCGCATTTGGCGGAGCTACGGTTTGAAAGCTGAGTTTTGGACCCCCGTTGTATAGCTATACTGATTAAAATATTCAATTTATTATTTATTCACTATTTTTATATTTTTATATTTTTATAATGTTGTAAATATTATTTATCATATATATGTGCATTAAAATTAGAATAAAAATGCAAGGAAAATACAAAATAAAAATACTTGTAAAAAGAACACATAGGTATACTGCCTATACTTAGGCATGTACAAAATACTCTTAGATTTTATTAAATATACAAAATAGATTAGAAAAATAAAATAAAAATATATTTGTGTATATAAAAGTGTTTTATAATTTTAGAAAATAAGAAATGAAAATAATAAAAATAAAATACACAAAATAAAAATAAAATACTTAAATACATAGGTATTATACCTATAAAGGGCTAAAATGTAAACTTGTAAAAATACATTTCATAAAAATCATTAAAAATCGTAATAAAATACTATATAAAATTCTAAACACTTTTCATTTTATAACCTAATTAAAATAATGTCATTTATTATTTTTAATAATTGTTTTTAGGAGTTTTTCCTGGTTGGTCCACGTGGACCAACCAGGGGACCAGGAGAGTTGACCTCGGGTCAACTCCCTGGTCCTACTCCTGTAGCAATGTCAGAGCAGGTTTGACTCATTTTCAAGGATTTTTGGGCGCCGCTCCTTTCATCTATTCGTGATGCACCCTTGTCGATTTTTCTCCCTCGATCAGAGCTCTTACACGCCCAAAGCTCTCCTTGGGCTGTGGAGCTCTGAATCGAGCTGGACACCTCGATCAAGGGAGCCCGTCGTCAACCCCTTAAAACCGACCTCTGATCCCCATTTGAATTTTTGAACCGCGAATACTCATTGATCCGCCCCCCTTGGTCGAGCAAAAGGAGCCCGGAGGTGACAGCTTCGAGCCCCAAGCTTCCAGGAGAAGGGAGAGCGCCTGACCGTCGCGCGTTCCACACCTCCGGTGAAGCACCGCCGTCGAGGTATCTACCCTCTGGCCCCCAGGCCATCGAGGCCGTTCTTCATCTCTTTTATCCCCTTAGCATTCATCGTATCCCTAAGATCACTCCGAGCATTTTCCCTCGTCGATTCACCCATCTGATCACTTCATCTCTCACCTCGCCGGAGCGCAACTCCGGCAAGCCCCCATATCGCCAGTCGCACCCCGTCGAGAGCCACCTGAGGTCGAGGCATTTTGCCCTCGACCTCCATAACCTTCTTGCGCAGGTACTGGAGCACAACAACACGTCTGGAGCGTTTCTGGGACCTCGTCGGAGCACCTGGAGCTGCGCATCTTCCTCCTCGTCGTGGAAGAGCTCCGCTGCTCCCCGTGCCACTCGGTTGCTTCCAGACGACAGAGGAGACCTGCAGGAAGCTTGCTGGGCCCTTTGGAGCGTCGCCTTGCAGCGGGGAGGGGAGATCGTTGCTGGGGAAGCTCGCACCTCCGCGAGTTCTTCCCAGTTCGTCGAGGTTCCCTCGCCGCCATTTGATTTTGGAGGTGCCCCAGTTCTAATCGGAGCCCTTGGATCTTGGAGCCCCACAGCCGTTAGATCACGGGCCAGGATCTAATCTTGGCCGTTATAATCGAAGGGGCATCGGGCATCGTCCGCACGCCACGTGGCACACGACAAATCTTCTCGGCCGTGCGATTAAAGTGCCTGGGTAATTTGCAGTTCTTCCCCCGTGCAATTTTGTAATTTTTAATTGGCATAAAAATCTTTCATCTGCTTTTAATAGTTTTGTATATTTTTCATGGTAGCCCTTGGTTTTTTGTAATATTGAACTTACGCCCCTACCAGTGGAGGACGTGGTTCCTCACGTGTCTTCTTGGCGATTTTGCAGAAAAACCCCCGGGCTTTTTGTTTATTTCTGTTTACTTCCAAAACATTTAGCTGCAGTATAAAACATTTGGAAATTTTGCAATCCAGCCCCCTCGTTTTGGATAATAGCTTTTAAGTCCTTCCAGGCGTGTGCATAGCACGCGCGTGGGTGGGAATTTTGCGAGGAAGCCCCTGCGGCTTTGGATATTGTGTTTTGATCTAGAAAATATTTTATTCAGCACAAATCTTGTGGCAAAATTGCAGGCATGCCCCCATATTCATTGATATTCGCAGAAAGGTCCCTACCAGACCTTTGATTTTTGTATGCTTGCATGAAATTATTTGGAGCCTCATTTTAGATCCAAAAATTCTCAAATTTTGAACTTAAGCTCATGTGCATGTGTACTTGGTCGCCATATTTTTAGTTTTGAATTTTATTTTATTTTCATATTTATTAAAAATCAAAAACTTGCTTTTTGTGCATTGTCTAGCTTAGAAAATACCAAAGAAATATTAAAATACCTCCAAAAATTCCAAAAAAATTACCTAGTGTCTATTTTAACCTATTTTAGTGTCAGTCCAAAAATCATTAAAAATCTCAAAAGAAAAACACTAAAAACTTAAAAACCCACAAAAACTTCATTGTTTGCTTGCTTAGTGTAGACACATCACACACATTCACTTGTGCACCAATTTTTGAATTACCCTGTTTGCTCCCTGTGTTCGAACTCTCTGCATACTTGCCCTTTACATCATTTGTGCAGAGTTAAAAATAAATTTTAACTCCACATTATTTCTAATTTATTGATCTTTAGTGTGGGTTAATTGTTGATTTTAGTTCAGAGTTCATTGTGAGTCGTCACAGCGACGGTTGTCTCCGCCTTGTGTGAGACACCACTTTTAGACTCCGTGAATTTTGGCCAAATCAGGCTTCGATGAAGCGGATGGCGGTGTAGCTGGTGGTGTCGGTGACGGAGCAGCTCGTGATGGAGGAGGAGCAGAGCTCCTGGCATCGAGGCGGTGGCGTTGGTCAGAGCTCGGTGTTGATGGAGTAGCGCCGGAGAAGAAGGTGTTGCCGTTGTCTAAGTTGTTCGGTGGAGTCGCGGTCTTGGCAAAGGCGGAGGACTTGCGGAGGAGTAGAGCTCCAAGCGGCGATGGCCGACACACGGTCGTGGGACGTCGAGGGATCAGCGGCGTGGCGGAGTTGAAGGCGAAGCCTGCGAAACGACGAGCTCGAGGCGAGGGAAGACAAAGAGAGAAAGAAAGAGAGAGATAGATAGAGAGAGAGATCACCTGGGGAGGTAGGGCTCGACGGCGTTGAGCGGCCGGAGCTAGGCAGCGACGCGAAGGGCTGCGACGAGGCTGAGAATACCTCGGATCACGCCGACGAGATGAACTTCTACGGTTGTCACGCCCGAAGAGGGAGACTCGGTTGGTAAACGGCGGATACTTTGGGTGAGGGCGGCGATGGGTTTTAAATAGGGTTGGGGGGTTTCGGCTGGAGAAGGAAGGTGGGCTGACGGCAGGATCGTGATGGATTTGCCACGATGCGAATCGGAGAGGGAGGCGGTGCGAGATACGCGGCCGCGATCGGAGATGAGCGGGCGGCGCACGATTTGCGGCGAGAAACGCAGGGCGGCGGAGTTCCAAAGGAGGAAGGGGGCTGAGGATGACGAAGTACAGCCGCCGTCCGATCGGCTGAGATCGGACAGCTGTTGTCACGCCACGTGGGCGCAAGAGGGAGAGAGGGGACGCGCGTGCGGAGCGCGTGCCTTGAAGGCACGCGCGACGCACGTGCGTCTATTATTTATTTATTATTATTATTATTATTTTTTTTTAAAAACCGATATAAAATAAGCCCAAAAATGGCGGACACGTGGCGGCACCAGGTGCTGCCACGTGTCAGCACCACAAAATTCGAAAATAAAACATTTTGTAAAATCGATAAAAAATAGTAAACGACCTCGGATCGAAAAAGTTTCTTCACAAAAGTTGCTCGTCTCGATGAGATCTACAACTTTTATGAAGACATCAAAGCCAAAATCTATCAAATGTACAAAGTGAATTTTTGGGGTATCCTATGTACATAGCATACCTTAATTTTGGAGTTTTATAATTTTTATGTCATTTTTAAACACGATAAAAATCCGAAAAAATATGGAAAAATCAAAGATAAATAAAAGACATCTAAATCTATTTTTTTTGAATTTTTATTAATAAAGAAAATATATACATAAAATATATGTCAGAAAAGCCGTGAAAATATACAATGTACAAAAGAGGCCCAAAACCCAACTTTCACATACGAGCTCCGATTCACTTGAACTTGATCTTGTTTTGAAGGTAATTGAATGTACATTAGTTTAAAAGTGAGTAGGATTAAATCGGACACTGGATGAGGGAGATATGAGGGTTTTAGTCAGAAAATCCTGAAATTAGGGTTTGAGTTTTTGGTCCACTTATTTGGGTTAGTTATTTTTTTGTATTTTTTCTTTATTCTTGTTAGTGATATGTGCACAGTGGAGGTGGTTTTGGGTCATTCGGAGTTAGCATGAATGAGTTAAAAATCCAGGAAGTTAGGCTATTTACAGGTCATTTTGGCTTGGTTTTTTGTCTTCTTATTTTATGCAGATTTTTGTGCTAAAATGTCATTCTTATGGAAACATGCATGAATGCTTATTATGCAAAATAGATGCAAGAATGCTGTTGATTTTTAGGGTTTTGAGCTTAATAAATGAGATTTAGAGTGATGAATACGAGATTCATCAGTCCCCTAGGTGAACAGACACCTAATGAAATAGACCTCACAATGTGCAGTCTAAGTCTTATGTTATTGCAGACCAAAAATAAATGCTCTCTCTCATAAAATAAAAATAAAATTCTACACTACAACTGTCCTACACTAATTCTGCTCTACACGGCTCTTGGTCCTCATCTGCTACTCTCTCCTACTGGTTAGGCTGAATAGCCAACCTCCACTTCACTCGGGTGCCTAGAACCTCCTAAGAAGTTCTCCCTCGGTTGGCGGGCCCTCATAGCAAAGAGAAATAAGAAAATGGTCATAACAGTTCTATATAAATAAACAAAAAGAAATAAAGACTAAATAAAAAGAGAATAAATCAAACAAGAAAAATAACCAATCTATACTTCATTGCACCCCGACAACAGCATCATTTGGTGAACAGAGCTCTTTGCTGCTCTGTTCATCTACAAGGTAGATCAATAATCGATAAGGTGTCCGAACTCAAAAGAAAATTTCAAACAATAATCAAACCCACAATATAATAAATCAATGAAAATGTGATGTGAGTTAAAAATTTCTTTTAACTCTACAAAAGATGTGTATAGGTGCAAGTATGTGTAGAGTGTCGAATACATGGAGCAAATTATATAGATTAGGAATTAATACGAATTATTTCTAACAAATATCAACCCCTTGTTGTTATTATTGTTTTTATGCTGTTGTTTTTATACTCTTTGGGAGATTATAGAATATTTAATTTTTATGGATTTTAATTTGTTTTTATATTTTTATGGATTTTAAATTTTGTAAATATTGTTGGGATTTTATATTATTAATCAAAATAGAATAAATAATATATAGATGAAAGAGATAAAATAGACAAGAAAATGTATTAGGGTTTAAAATAGTAAAATAAAGTGAAAATAAAGAAAATAAGACATTTTTGGGTTTTATTAATTTTCAAATGTTTTTGATATGATTTTGGAGAATTTTGGGAATTTTTAGAGGTTTTTAAAATGATAAAATTGGTAAAATAATGAGTAGTTTGTTTAGAGTTTACTAAATATAAATAGGTTCGAAATTAACTCAAAACTATTTTTTATATATACTATATAATATATAAATTCAGAAACAGGAAACAATTTCTTTTGAGATTTTATAGAATTTGTGTAATTTTTATAAGGTTTTGAGGATTTTTCAATTTTTAGGAGTTTGTTTTATATTTTTCAAAAATACTTGGACGGAAGATGAAATACGACTAAATATGGATACACGATTTTTTTTAGATTTTTTCGAAACATTTTGTAATTTTTATGAATTTTTAAATAGAAAACATGAGAAAATGCAATGTTTTGTAATTTTTATAAATAGGAAAATAATTTTAAATGCATTGTGAAATAATATACATGATAGAATAGGGTCCCATGTACTTAATATATTTTTCCTACAATTTTTGGATTCAAAATGCTATTTTTAAATGATAAAAATTACAAGAACAAAATTAAATCAAAAATCTATATATGAACTATTAATTCATTTCATAACACTCAAACAAAATCCAGAAGCCAGTCACACAAAATGCCTAAATATATTTAATTTAATACGCATTAGCATGGGTATTTTTGCAAATAGAATAAGTTCTAGACGCTTAGATGTAGTTTGTCAAAAATATTACACTAATCTACCAAGTTTTAGGACCTAAACAAAACAATAAAATCTAGAGGAGGGTTCCTTGCAAAATGTCACGCATATCACGTGTATGGACACGTGAGATGACCTAACATGGACTTAAATGCAAATCAATCAGAGTTCGAGGGTCCTAATGCAAATATTACAAATATTTTACACTTTTCGTGCAAGATTAAATATCAAAACTAAATTATAAAAATGTGTGGGGTGAATGATTCAAAATATCCTTGGCACGTGATCCAACGGTTAGCAACCCCTTACATGGCTTCATTTATGTCTGGATGACCCAGATTGCTCGATACCCCTTTGCAGATAAGGGGTCTTGATCAGATCTCTGGCTCGAATCAATGGCTGATGGACGTCCTTAGATGGATGCCCGAGATTTAAACTGGAGCGGAGGGCAGATCCAACGATAGCTACTCTCCCCTAAGAATAGGGAAGAACTGCTCGTTGGCCAAGCTTCGTCTCTTCAAATCATCCTCCTTTGAGCTCCTCTCTCATTGCAAGTATCCTCAATCGAATCTAGAAGGTGTTCCATAGCTATAGGTAGACTCAGAAGTGTCCGGGACTCATTGATCGAGGCATGTAGTATCGTGGAAGCTCGGTGACCCAGAGACCTTCGTTCTCGATGCGACTCGACTCAGATGCGGCTCTCAGTTCCAGGGACTTGCATGGTCATCTCATGGACAAGAAGGCGAATGGTCCTAGGCTGTTATTTGGTGGAAATGGCAAAAGATGAGGTGGAGCAAAGTGGTCTCCGGTGAGCAGTAGAGTTGAGACCTGATCGGCTCGATCAGGAGCATATCAAGGTGGATGGGTGGTGTGAAATGTTGACAAGCTAAAGGTGAAGAAGAGGGTGGCATAAATGGGTCTGAAGAGGGGGTTTAGCATAGTGGACAATGGCTAGAGCCTAGTGCTCCGACGAACTTTAATATAAGAATCTATGCCAACAAAGCATGAAAATATATCAAATAAAATCCGGAATGAAATGTGATAAGAAAAATAACCTGTCTATCCCTCAACAGTCCACGAGGACTTGGAATCTCCAACATCGGAGTTAAGCTCCGACGAAGGGAAACTGCATCGTCTTTCCCTTTCCATGCCGCTAAATTGTGAGATCAAGATCTTGTCACAAGTTTGTACCTCAAGCCACAGATTCTAGGGGGATATGGGTATACATGCTGACCAGAGGGCCTTCTTTGTCTAGGGTTTTTTATTGAATCGAGATGAATCAGCCCGAGGTGAAGAGTCGGGGTGAAAGAGGGATGAATTGACAAGATTTTTCATGAAGCAACCTTACCCAAAAGATACAAGCATTGAGCTCGACAAAATTGTGAAGGTCGTTTAAAATGTGTTCTGACAAACATAGGTCTACCAGGAGATATAGTTGACCTAGGTTCAACAAATGCCAGACTGGACCGAGTAAGATAAAATAGAAATAAAAACTTTATTAATTCAATAATAAATGTAAATAATTTTATTAATTAAAACTCAACGTGAAAATGTTTTTTATTTTTCAAATTATTTTATCATGATTTTATTTATTTTTTCAACTTAATTTATTAGGTGTTAATTTTTACAAGTGTATATATAGGTATATTACCTATATTTTACCTCTTTTATTTTTGTTTTATATTTTTAATGCTTATTATTATATTTATATATTTTATATAATTAAATTAAAATTATATATATATTCCATTTTTATAATTTTATTTATATACATAAATAAATACATGTATGTATGTATGTATATTATATGTATAATACACCTATATTATAATGCATTATTTTCTTAAGTGTATTTCAATTGTTTTCTTTTATGTTTATATTTTTAATATGGTTTAAACAATATTTAAAATTATTTAAAAATGTAAGAAGATTAACAAGACAAAGAATAAAATATCTGAATATTATAAACAGATACATAATACAACAAAACCCTAGAAAGCCAGCTGTTTGTATGTTAACTCCATTTTTTTATGAAACCATCTTCATTTGATAGATAAATTAATTTTAAATACAATGGAGGTGAGTTTGGTGACTTTTGAGTTCATATGGAGAAGATATTGATCTATGGAGTTAGGTTTGCGACTTTTCCATCTATATGTCATAGTGGCACTGTGCATTATTTTTATTGGTAATTATTTTTATAATTTTCTATATATTAATATATACAAGTTTCTTGCTGAAAACTTTATTATTATATGTGTGTAAATTAAATAAAAATAGAGTAAAATGGGTATTTAAAGTCCAAATAATTAGAGATTTATATATAATATTTGGCCCTTATCTCCTACTTTATTCATGGTCGACCTAGTCACTTCTTAACTTGGTCTTGAGGTTTAGAGTCATTAAGTATCTTTGATACTTCATTTATTTTTCTTTTCTTTATTCTTTTATTTTGAATTTAGATACATGTATTTATACAGTATTAGATATTAATTACAAATGAATGAAGAATGTTAATTTGTATAAATTAGTATTATTTACAAGTGATTTGCTCAGGATTTAAAGATAAAGTGGAAGAATAGGAAGATGAATGGCTATTCATCATGGTCATCGACCGTCCTGATGAATATCCATTTCATCACCTTTATTCTTTCATTTTGGCCTTAAATCCCCAGTTGAATACATGTAATATCACTAATTTACATAAAATAACATTCATTATTGAACTTATAAATACTGTATAAATACATGTATTTTATTCCAAAATAAAAGAATAAAGGAAAAGAATAGAAAAAACATCCGAACTATTGAAAATACTGAATGACCATACAACCCGTGACCAAGTCAATATTGACTTGGTCGATCAGGAATAAATTATGGGGAGATAGGGCTAATAACTATACAGAAATATACACACAAATCCTAATTCAATACACGATATAGCTCAATATTCATCTATTTTATTTTCTTTTATATACACCTCAAATAATGAATTGTTATACATGAAACTTGTACATAATAATGTATAAGAAAATACAAAAATAATTTCCAAGAAAAAAAGAATGTAGTGTGACTGGGAGACAAGATGAAAAAGCCGTAAACTAAACTTCACAAACCAATACCTTCTCCATACAAGATCAAAATTCATCAAACTTGCCTTTATTATTTTTATAATTAAATTTTCTATCTAATGGAGGTGGTTCCATTAGAAATACGGTTATGATATGAAAGTCAACATTTTAGGGTCCCATTGTACTGTATACCTTCATATTTTACTCATTTTATTTATTCTTTATATTTTTACTATTCTTATATTTTTAAATACTTGTAAAGATTATTTCAAATATATTAAAAATATAAACACAAAATAAAAGAATTAAAAATGCATTAAAATAAATAATGTATTAAAATATATAGGTATGATATACCTATAATGTATATACACACATATTTATTTAAGCATATAAATACAATTAGAAAAAAAATAGGTAAATATGTATTTAAGTATATTATAAATATATGAAATATGTACAAGTAATAATAAAATTAGAAATACAAAATAAAAATAAAATACTTAAAATATAGGTAAATATATCTATGTTTATACTTGTAAAAATTAGCACTTAATAAACGATATGGTATAAATAAATAAAAACCAATTAAATAATAAATAAAAAAGAAATTTCTTATGTTTTGACTTTTAATTAATAAAATAATTTATTACTTTTAATTGATTTTATAAGAGAATTATTAATTGATTGATCTTGATTGGTCAACGTGGACCAACCAAGGTGCGAGGATTGTTGACTTGGGTCAACTGTACCTCACTCCAGTTGCTCCTATCGGAGCCGACTCACATCACATCTTCGCTAAACTTTCCAAAGCATCGACTGATTTCTAGGCCTCGATTCTTCATGCAGAATCCTCACCTATGCATGGTCATTCACACCCATCCTTTTGCAAAGCCAAATGATCATCAAGCCACTCAAAAACCCTAGCTCAACTACCCCTCTTCACATGCATATAAAATGAATTCCAGACCTTCGATCCATTATTTAATCCCTCTTTACAAACTTTTGACCCCTTAGATCAAAGCATGGAGTAGTCCTTCGTGAAAGGAAGCGATTCCCATCCAACCATAGCGAGGAGGAAGGGTGTTTGAGGTGATTCAAACCCTCGCCAGAGCACACTCGTGCGAGCTTTGCTCCCTGGCCTCCCAGGTTAGGTGAGCATCTATTTCCTGTCATTTTCTTTCTGTATTATCATTCTTAGCGTTGATGTCTAGTTCGTTTCCTTTAATTTCAGCTAATTTATTTAAAAAATCCAAAAAATATCATACAATGGAGCTTGAATCTCCAACTACGTGCATCGTGTATACCTTCTATTCTGACCCACTTGGACCACCTCCCATCGTCCCTCATTCCCTTCTCCTCATTCCAATCAATCGTCCAAGAAAATTAGTACCAGGTCCCCTTCCTCATCTCGAACTCCAAACCTCGATCAGTGAGGACCATACATTTTTTAAGGTACCTATCGATGCACAACGCTTGCAGAAAATTTTGGGACTAGCATGAGCATCTTTGGTGCCCGTAGGATGAAGATTCGATCATTTGAAGCCTCCTAGATTCTTTCTTCTTCCCCGATCATCTACAGTGCTTCGACGTCGTCGGATTTAGAATACTCTCTAGATCGCACAGGTACCGACAGATTGAGGAGCCACAACCACCGTCAGATCAGGCCTCGATCGAGCCATGAACATCCATCCATGAACTTACATCCTCTAATCATGGTCATCCGCACATAAGTGAATCCACATGGAAGCACCTTAGCTGCTCATCTCCGTGCCTTAGAGGTAAATAACAAGAGCCCCCTCCATTTTGTATTAAATATTTGGTTCTGTAAATATTCAGTTAGGTGAAATATTTTAGATAAATAATGCAACTAGAATCTCGATTTTTAGTGCATTTATAGTTTGTCCAATCCACATCACCTCATGTGTCGTCTCATGTGAGGAGATTTTGAAAAAACTATATTTTGTATACTAAACTTCCAGGGCATATTATTAAATGATCTTAATGTTTTTATTAATTGCAAAAAGGCCCCTGTAATATGTAGCTTTTATTTTTAGGTTTATATGTTTCTATAAATATTTTTATGGCTCAAAAAATTATGGGAAAAATAATTTAAGTGCCTGCTACTATGATTATTGACATATATTTTTTGCTTGTTTTTTTAATTAATTTTCCTAATTAATAAAAATATTCAGCAAATATGAAATATGCCTTTCTTGTGGGTGCGCAGAACATGATCTCTTGTGATTATCAATTCATAGTTGATCGAGGAACAAAAATCTCATCTACTCGAGGTTCTAGAGAGAAACTGCAATGCCATAGGCTGGAAACTTTCAGATCTCCATGGGATAAACCCCTCACCGTGCTTGCTTCACATATACCTTGATGAAGACTTCAAACCTCCCGAGAGTTTCAACGTAGATTAAATCCAAATCTCCGTGAGGTTGTGATTAATGAGATCATGAAATAGTGTGATGTGGGATTCATATATCCTATCTCCAACTCGAAATGTTGAGCCCCTTGCATGTTGTGTCAAAGAAATCAGGGATCACCATGATCAAGAATGAAGGAGAGGAGATCGCAACCAGCGTTCTAACATCTTGGCACGTCTATGTAGACTATAGACTACTGAATTTAGCGATCAAGAAGGACCATTTTCCGCCCCCCTTCATCGACCAAATAGTCGAAAGACTGGTCGTGAAGGAATACTTCTATTTCTTGGATGGATACTCTAGTTATAAACAAGTTGCTATATCTTCTGAAGATCAAGAGAAAACAACATTCACCTATCCATTTGGGACCTACGCCTTCCGCAGAATGTCGTTCGGTTTGTGCAATGCTCCAGCGACATTCCAGCGATGCATGTTGGCCATATTTGCAGATATGGTTGGAAGTTTTATTGAGGTTTTCATGGACGACTTCTCGATCTACAGAGATAGCTTTGATCAATGCCTATGTTATTTAGACTGAGTTTTGAAGAGATGTTGTGAAGTGAATCTTGTGCTCTCGTAGGAGAAGAGCCATTTTCTGGTGATCGAGGGTATTGTGCTAGGCCATGTCATATCAAAATATGGCATGGAGGTAGACCCTACAAAGGTGGATGCCATTTCTAAACTCGAGCCCCCTACAAATCTGAAGCAAGTCAGATCATTCCTAGGGCACTCGATTTCTATCGACGATTCATCAAAGATTTAAAAAAAATGCCCAACCACTAACTGAGCTTCTGGGCAAGGAGGCATATTTTATCGTTGATGACAGAGTCCTCTAGGTATTCAATCAGCAGAAAGAAATGATCACCCAAGCCCCTATCCTTCAACTACAAGATTGGTCCCTTCCATTTGAGGTCATGACAGATGCATCAGATTATGCCATTGGAATAGTTCTAGGAAATCGAAGAGATAATCTACCATTTGCAATTCACTATGCTAGTAGGACTCTAGATGAAGCTCATAAAAACTACACTGTCACTCAGGCCCCTATCCTTCAACTGCAAGATTGGTCCCTTCCATTTGAGGTCATGACAGATGCATCAGATTATGCCATTGGAATAGTTCTAGGAAATCGAAGAGATAATATACCATTTGCAATTCACTATGCTAGTAGGACTCTAGATGAAGCTCATAAAAACTACACTGTCACTGAAAAGGAGCTTCTAGAAGTCATCTTCGTCTTGGAGAAATTCAGAACCCACCTGGTTGGATCCAAAGTGATCGTTTATTCATACCACTCTACCATCAAGTACTTTCAAGCCAAGAAGTATGACAAACCTGACTTATCATATGGATCCTTCTGCTCCAGGAGCTCAATCTGGAATTCTGTGATAAACCTGGAATTAAAAATGTGGTGGCAAATCACTTATCAAGATTACCACAGCTGGATACTGCTGAGCAGAGCTTACTGCCTATTACAGAGACTTTCTCAGATGAAGCCATTATGTAAGTCACCTCACTCCCCCGGTTCGTCGATATTGTGAATTATCTAGTGTCCAAGATAACTTCACAAGATTGGCTGAAGCTAAAAGTCGATAATTTTTCTCGAATATCCATTTCTATCAGTGGGAGGATCCTTATCTCTTTTGTGAGGGGGCATATTGCATTTGGAGGAGGTGCATTCCTTAGAAGGAAGTCCAAAGTGTCCTTGAGCATTGTCATGCCAGAGAATCAGGAGGACACCACTCTAGAAGAAGAACAACAATAAAAGTTCTACAATACGACTTTTGGTGGTCGACTCTATTCAAAGATGCATAAGACTTTGTTGAACATTACACTGACTGTTAGAGACTGGGTGGTACTATTGGAATGAGAGACACAATGACCCTGAAATACATTCAGATTCCAGACGTGTTTCATGCATGGGGCATTGACTTCATGGGCATGTTCCCCTACAGTCAAGGTTTGAGTATATTATGTTTGTTGTTAACTGTGTGAGTCGTTGGGTGAAGGCTATCCCAACTAGAGCCGCCGAAAGTCTCATCGTCTTCGATTCATGAGGGAAAGCATCATTGTAAGGTTCAGAATCCCCAAAATTCTTATATCAGATAGGGGTAGCCATTTCATCAATAGAGAGTTGAAGAAGCTGACACAGGAATTCTACATTGACACAGGAATCCACCCACAGTCCAATGTCCTAGACGAATGCTCTAATAGGGAGATCAAGACAATTCTACAAAAACATGTGTGCCCCGATAGGAAGAATTGGTCACAGTTGCTAGATTTCGTTCTTTGGGCCTATCAGATCGCTTACAGGTCACCATTAGGAATGCCTCCCTACTGCTTGAATACGGAAAGCCATGCCATTTGCACGTAGAACTCATTTATAAATCTTTATGGGAAATTAATGTATGTAATTTGGATCCCAGGAAGATTGGAAAGAAGAGAAAGTTGGATCTGAATCGACTTCTTGAATTCTGTGAGTATGCATTTGACAATAGCGTAATGTACAAGAAGAAGGTACGCCGCTAGACTTTCGAACCGGGTCAAAAGGTTTGATTATTTGATGCAAATCTCAAATTATTCCCAGGGAAGTTGAAGAGAAAGTGTACTGAGACTTTTATAGTGAAGCATGTGTATGATAATGGAATCACTGTTATATATGGTTTGTCAGCTGACGCACAACCATTTGTGATCAAGAGATGACTACTTAAGCCTAAAATTGAACATGATACGTTTCTGTCCATGGTAGATTCAATTCAGGTGGTCTATGATGAAGAGCTCAATGTCGCATCATCAACATAATCAGACAAGGCACAAGAAAAACATTTTTGATTAGTTAATCTTTTTGTTATTTTCTTTTTTATTTTTCAATGTCTTTCTTCTGTGTTGCCCTCACCCCATTCATTTGTGTTATACTGAGGATATGCTTCATCCTATGTATGGGGGGTGAGTGCCCTCGGGTTATTCATTCTTCGATCCCTCGTCTATCTCCTCAACTCTTGATAATCTGTCTATACTTAGGGATATTTTACCCTCAGTATAGGGGGAGACAGGCTGAGTCGATGATTTATTTATTCGTTCCTACCTTCGACCCTCCTTGAATGAAGAATACAATTTACTATACTTACGATTAATAGATCCTAAGGATGGGGGGATGGTCGACTTCTTATTCTTTAATTGAGTCTTTGAAGTATAGACTTTTCGATTCTTAGTACGAGTTATGTCTTCCTTTTCTCTTCGATCTATGAGGACATAGCTCAAGCTAAGTATGGGGGTCAATATATACTCTGTATATTATAGCCATAACTCGTACTTCATATTTCAATAAGTATGGCTAAAATTCAATTAATTGTAAAAAATATACTTGTATAAACTTCATTAAAATTCCCTGTATATACTGATTAATAAATCGGGTAAAAATGTTTTGCAAAATATTTGAAAAATGGTTTAAAAATCTATTTGAAAAATATTTTGGAAATCATTTGAAAAATGTTTTGTAAAATATTTTCAACCTTTGTAAAAGAAATTTTCTTTGTAAAATTTCTCTATATTTGAAATAAAATGTTTTGAAAATTTATTTACAAATGGTTTGAAAATGATTGCAAAAATAGTTTGAAAAATATATATATATATATATATTGTTTGAAAAATCTATGTAAAATAATTTTTCAAAATTTGTAAAATATTTGTAAAAATTAATTGTCAAATTAGTTTGCAAAATAAACTTTTCAAAATGCGTACAAAAATCTTTTCAAATTATTTTGAGAATCGTGTACATAATTCAAGCAAATAAAGATTCTTTACAAACCTTGTATATACAAACCTGTAAATACTTTTATAAATTCCGGAATCCCAAGAGGTGTACATTACTAAAATGCACTCCTATGTAAATATATCTACATATTTCTTTTGCTAAAAATTTTATCGCCTTGAAGTTTCTCTCTAGAACCTCGAGTAGACAAGATTCTTGTTCCTGAGTCAATTGTGAACTGATTATTACAGGAAACATATTTTGCGTACCTACAAGGAAGGTGTGCTTCATATTCGCTGGAAGTGGCTTAAGCTCTGGTGGGGTATAAATCACATCGGTAACAACTTCTGCAACGGTGCAGGGCATCGATAGTGTCAGATCTGTCAAATGTACACTATCTACCTTTGACATTTCAAGCTTTGAATCTAAAGATGCACAAAAATTATCAATGATAGAATCTTGTTAGAAGAAATCTTCAACAATCTGCTCTTGCTCTACTAAGGGCAGGTGTCCATCAATCAGTTCTTTTGGCACATCAGCAAAAATTGCATCTTAACAAACATCTGGGAATTCGACTGTGTTATCCACTCCTTCCTTGGTGGAGAGGAATTCGTGGGTCTCAATGACATCCATAAAAAGATTGGTGTCTCTGATTTCTGCAAGAAAGTCACAGTCTTCTTTCTGTTTTGAAGGCACACTCGCGTCTGATGCAGACTTTGATGGTTTTTGTATTTGCATTGTCTGGATAGGCATCTTGTCGCTGTTGGAATGAAAGGTGATTAGTCTGGTGTCATAGTCCACCAATGCTTTGGTTGTCAAAGGAACGGTCGTCCAAGTATACTCGGGGTATGCGGAAGAGGAGCTGAGGTGTCCATGTCGAGCACAATGAAATCCACAGGGAACTGCATTCCCTAAATGGTGATGATCACATCCTCCAAAATTCCTCTGAGCTGCTTGATTGAAGTGTTTGCAAACTGTGGAATCATTCTCGTTGATTTTAGCAGTCCCAACCCAAATTCCTTTAGTAATGAAGGCATCAGATTGATGGATGATTCATTGTCAAGAAGGAGTTCATTCAAACTCTTGATCAGACGTCTGGCATCTGATGAGAGGTGATCCCATGTCTTTCTTCTTACTAGGAAGATTGATGATTGCATTTACTATATCCACAGTCAGCATGAGCTTCACATTTCTCTGTCTGGCTCGGTGCGACTATCTTTTTAAAGTACATGCCTCTTTCAATACTTTCTTAATGTTAGGCAGTATTGAATGACCTTTATCAAAGGCATTTCAAGAACAAGATTCTAAAATATTTCAACAACATCAGAATCCGACAAAGTTCTTTTTCAAAATTTTAATTTTTTAGACTTTTGTAAAGAATCTTGAAAAGGAATATTTACATAACCAAAAGCAGAATTTTTATTCTTATTTACATCAAAACTAATGCCCAAATATGGTTGTACACATGGATGGCAAAAAGTAGTTTCTTTATCCATTTGGGGCGGACATCAGAAAATGTCAGGTGAGGCTCCATAGGCTAGCTCCGAATCGGTTGATGGTGTTGTCCTCTCCATTGCTGGTTGGTTGGTACTTCGATTGCTGCTTTCTTTTTGTTTTTGTATTTTTTCTCATTTTTTTGTATTTTTGCCAGTGCTTCTCCTTCGTCTTCTTCACCAAATCTGGCTGCTGATTTGACTAATGTAGATGATGATGATCATTTGCCAATTGAAGCTTTATTCTTCCCCTTCATGGTAGCAGATGGCTGAAAAGTCCTACCGCTCCTGATAGTAACAACATTATATAAAAACATATCATGAACGTCTTACTCTACGGGTTTGGACGTGATATCACAGAGTACCTTCTTACGCTTCTTGAAATTGTTGGGGTTCACCTCCACCTGTGCCAGAATAATGGTCTTGGAAATGGTGAGGTCATCCAGCTTTTGGATCATTTCTGTGAGGTTCTTCACCAACTGAGCTAAGTATTCTAAAGCGGGGATCACAGGAGAAGCCTTGCATGGTTCAATGTGCTGGCCACGTTGAGACTGGGAATGGTGTGGAGGTTGCAGGTAGGAATGCTGAGAATGCTACTGGGGAGAAGATTGATACTGGTGTTGCTAAGGAGGGGGGTGTTGATAAGGTACAACTGAGTACTGCTAGTAGGGCTGGTTCTGGCGGTACTATGGTTGTTGGTGCTGACTTTGTCTCCAGCCCTGATATGGTGGAGACTATTGGTGGTTAGGTTGTTGATTTCCTTGAACAAATCTCCCTCCATGTTGTTGAGGGAATTGACGGGAATTGGCAGACTGGCTCTGCTGATGTTCGCTTGAACATGCCAATTGCGCATCATTTGACCACACACCATTCACCTCCTAAATGAGAGGTGGAGGATGAGAACACAGATCCTGAATGATCGGGAGCTCGGGCTAGTACACCACTAGATGCTGCTGCGACTGTTGAGGCAAGCTGAGCTTTAGGGCTTGCACATAGTAAACGTGTTGAACCGTTGGCTGTGAGGGACTTTGCTGAGGAGGTTATGGCGATGATGGCTCCTTCGTATCAGCAGCAGTCGAAGTCGATGGAGAAACCGAATGGCAGGAGCTAATGGTACTCACCAGCAGCTCCAACTGCTTAGTGATCTGATCCAACTTGTCCAAATTCTGGGTCCTCTTTTTGATCACATCGAGCTTCTCAGGGTCCTGTGATCGCTTTTAATGATATCCACCTTGGATTGGTGGCTACTTATGATGCTCAGATTGGAGTTCTCGTCCCTATCCGATTCATGGATGCCTCCATATGAACTGGCTTTTGATGAATTTGTGGTTGTTGCTGGTAAACACGAGACAACTATATGACAGTTTCTCCTTCGAGCATTTCTTAAAAAATCTACCACATGACGTCCTCATCGTTATTGAAGTGCAAGTTATCACAAGCGGCAATATGGGCATGCATCTGATTAGAGCCATGAGAGGGTAGAACTCCTGCAAATATGTGAACTGCTCCCAAGCCTCATGAATCAACTCATGGGTGGCTTGGGAGAAGTTGGCAATACATACACATATCTGATTCAACCATCCGAGAGGGTAGAACTAGTGTAATGAGGTGGACTTCAACTACTCCCATGTGGTGATGACCTTCACCAAATGATTAATCCATTGAAGTGTCTTATCTTGAAGGCTGAATGGGAATGTCTGAAGGATATGGAAAGATCTGCAAGTGCATCACGGAAGCGTGTGGATCTCATCGAATGCGATCGGGAGCGATTAGTCGCACTAGTTGCTCAATGCAGCGGAATTTAAAAATTTTAATTTGATGAAACCACATGATCCATGAACATTTCTCAGATCATTTCATCTAAACCACAATAGGTATAAGGTTTACCTCTTGGAGCGTGGTTGCAATCGAGTCTCTAAACAAAGAGACCTCCTATCTCAAGTCCGATCCAATGGAGGAGACGCTTACGAGTACATTGATGAGACACATCCTTCTCGTAATCCATGTCGATGATCCAAGTGGTGAGTCTCCTGATCTCGTCACACGAGATCCGATGTCTTCTTCATGAGCGAGGCGCACCGAAGGAGACGGAGATCCACGAGTAAGTACTCCGGCAGCATAATGACGATGCTGCGATGATGGCGACTCTCTCAATGGCTCCATGGTGGACGGCCACTATGAGGGAGAGAGAGAGAGGCTTGGCGTGTGGAGAAAGAGAGAGGGAGAGAGAGCATTCATTTACATTGTAAACGTGTATCTCGAAGAGCAAGGGGTGCCTCTTCTTATATAGGGTTTTGGGAGTCCATTGATCTTAATCCATGGACAACACACAATCAATGGTTGAGATTGATTTGTGTTTCTTTCAATGGCTAAGATGTTGTTGTAAAAACACAACAACAATTGATTTAATTTGAATTAATTTATATTGATAAATCAACATAATTATTCCTAATTTAAATCACTTTGACCGGTCTTAGAGATAAGGAGGAGATAAACCTCATCCCCTAAAAAAAGGGGGGGGGGGTAGTGACCAATCATCTCATGAGATTTCATTATCTCATGAGAACTCATTATCTCATGACATCTCCAAGATTTACAACAACAATTGTTGTAAATATTTTTCACAAAAATAATTCACAATTATCTTGTGAAAAACTTCAATCAAGTTAGTGAAATTATGTGAATCTCATTCACAACCCAAAACAAAATGTAATTATATTTTCAATTAATCATTCAATGTGAATCCAATACACATTAACAATTAATCAACAAATATAAATAATAATATGCTCTCTCTAATATATTATAAATCAATTTATAATATTTCTGATTAATATGGATAGTGCTATCCACATTATTCATATCCATGATAATTAAATCACATTTAATCATCTTGGATCTCTTTTCTCATGTGCCCAAATAACATGAATCACATTCACATTATTTAGACCTCTGATAATTAAATCACATTTAATTATCTCAACCACTCTCCTTATAATATGAATCAAATTCATATTATTTATGATAATTAAATCACATTTAATTATCAATTTTCTCAATGCTCGGTTACACATATCAATAATGAAATTATCTATGAACTCTTTCAAGGATAATGCGCGTTCTCCGCGGATACTTAGAGAAAAGGACACGGTGATTGTATAGTTCCACGTATAGTGACTTGGATATTGAGATCGCATCTCAAATCCAGATCTTACGGACCTCCCATAGATGCTTGATTAAATCAAGACCACAAATCTAATCTTCTAATTACATCTGAATCACATTCAGATCAATGTCCAACATTTAGACTAAGATCAGATTACTTCTCTATGAGAGGAGTCACTAAAATCCAGACTTGTTTCATCACTCTTTCGGAATGGAAGCGTCATGGTTATACAATCATTTATGATCACATCACCCTCAGGCATTCCTAATACATGTACATCCTGCATACTGGAAGACCCAGAATAAACCTGAAGTATAAGATTAATTTTACACTGTCTACTTCAGAGTTTTATCATCAAGTTTCTCATTCAATCATTGGAGTCGGCATCGATCATATGCTTTCCAAAAGCATATATCATACTCATGTGTTAATCATATACTTTTCTAAAAGCATATATCAAACCTACAAATTTAGTCAAGCTTCCAAAGTGAGAGGACCGTGCACAAAATTTGATTCTTCCCAAAATCTCATGAGTGAGCTCATGTCTTTCGGATCAGTAATGAACCTGTATGATCCCTTTGAGAGATCGTATTACTCATATGCCCTTGTATGCACACTAGTGTGCCGGTGTATAGACCTTGATTAGGTCATCAACCTATTGGTCTGTCAAATGTACATACTCAGACATATAGTAACACATCTGTCTCCGGTCAGAGGATGCGTGCCTATACCGTGACATCATACGACATAGGACTTTGGTTATCTCGATCTCGTTAAGTCAACTCTTTGACCTAACTAATATGACACCTCCAAATCTCTATTCCCATGCAGAGGACCTGCATCAAGAGGTCGGTCAGACATCAGCCAAGTGAGAAAGGATTGTCATCTCCTACTCAGGCTGGAGATCATCTCTTAACAATCATTTGACGGTACTTAATGAGTCCTCAATCTAACTCTTTAGATATTCATCCAAGCACCAACCTCTATGATTCAGTAATTGAATCAACAGTTGTATGATCATTAAGATTGCCAAGGTACACAACCCTAATTGTACTAAGGGTCCTATTATGCAAATTAGTTATTCTTCATTTTAGATATGGGAATGATATTTGCAATAACATTTATTGCATAATGGCTCGCCGTGGGCTCGCATGTCCAACAATCTCCCACTACCCCAAAGAGCCATTAATGGGCTAATCATTTAAACCCACACTCATGTGACAATCATAGGCTATTCAGAAAAATAGCTAGGTAAGCTGATCAGTCACTCTGTTCCTGAGAGACTGTGCCAAGTCCTTTTACGGCACCTGCATATCCTCTAGTAACAGTGATCGCGTCCAATGCGAATGTTGCATCTTATGCAACCATTACTCAATCTTGTCAGTTATAGTGTCCATGACAATATAGCTTAATAATTGTTATAACCAGTATGTCCATAATCCTTATCAGAATACCCTTATTCCTGGAGATCTCTATCTCCTAAGGTATCCATAATTAAGACCTTTAAGATGACTATCTCAAAAATCTTTTGAAGATGTTGTTATTACTGCAATCAAGTGTTTTATCTCCTTAGTAGGATTAGTAACATTTACTACTCCGACTGCATGGCAGATATCTGACTTTTGTACACATTTATCATACACCCGACTTCTCACAACTGATGCACAAGGGCAAGCAGTTTTTGCATTCACTTCCTCAACTCTTTGAGGTTCTATCCCTTTAGATAGGTCAGTACCATATCTTAAGGAAAAAGAAGCCTTTTCTTGGAATTTTCTAGAAGATGGAATATGTCCCAGGTGTACCACTAATGTGATGGTTCCAATGCCCTCTTCTCTTTGCTTCTAAACACTTTCGGAACTAAGATCTTAAGAGGTTTGCTTGACATTATGTCTCAAGGTATGGAATTGCCAGTCTATAAAATACTTATTATTATCCTTATATCATTCCAAATGATTTAGATATTATCTACATTTAGCACGATGAACACAATGGCGTTCCCACTAAGCTTCACATGGATCATCAAGATTCTATCTGAAATCATAACCTTTATGATTTCATCAGATCCAATGTTCCAACTACAAGAAGCTTATTTGAGTCCACAGATGGAATTTCTTAGCTTGCACACTTTGTATTCCTCATCCATGAAGCTATGGGGCTAGTTAATATGAATATCCTCGAAGAGGTATTCATAGAGGAATGCAAAATTGACTTCCATCTCGAAGATGTCAAAGTCAAGTTGTATAGCTATAGTTTAGAAATAATCTGATGAGTTTAAGCTTGGTCACTGGAGAGCAAGTCTCATCGCAAGCGATGTCTTCTATTCAGTGTGTAGATCATGGCTACGAGTCGTGCTTTGAAGGTCTCTACCTTCTCATTAGGTTCCCTCTTTCTCTTGAAGATCCATTAAAACCTCAACAGGTCTTACCCATATAGGTGGATCCTTGAGGGTCCATATACAATACTTGTATACGAAGTCTATTTTAGACTTTATTGCTAACATCCGTCTTTCCATGACATGATCTTCAGAAGCTTCATCACATGAAGTTCGATCATTGTCAGATTTCTCTGACACATGGAATACATCCTCAAACTCATTTGAAGAGGTATTAGTGTTTCATCTTTAGTTGTCCTTTAAGTTTCCGATTTCAGGAGCCTCATTATTTTCTCAAGATTAAATGAGTTCCTTCACTTTATTTTCATCTTGATCTCAAGAGAGTCATCCTCTAAGAATCATATCCTTAGAGATGAGATCTTTTAAGAATCTCAAGGTCATAAAGTAGGTATCCAATACCATCCTTTATTTTCCTAATGAAGTAGCATTCTCTGGTGCATGATTCCAGCATACTAGCATGGAACCTTTTAAGGATATATATTGTAGTCTCTACTACATATATACCTTGGAAACTAAGAGATAATTATGCTAAGATTAATCATTGATCAAATCATGTCACACATGATCAATTGTATCTCCCTACAACTGTCTTGAGTTTAGTTATATTAGGAGTGAGATAGGAATGATATTCCTTTCTCCATAAGGTATTCTTAGAATTCACCTAATAGGTACTTTCTACCTTGGTTAGATCAAATTCATTTTCATCTTCCTTCATACTTTGGTTCTAAACCAAAATTGTGAAATCTTTGAACATTTCAAAGCTTTCTAAGGTGAAGGGAAGAAATCTCATATCATAGATAATCATTAAATGATATCACATATCAGTAATGTTCATTATAATACAGATGGTCCACATACATCAATATGTATGAGATATTAATACCTTGGCATCTAACACCATTGCCAGAGAATGCATTGGATATTTTTACTTTGAATACAATATTCAAAAGTATGTAAGTTTTGAGATTTTAGACATTCTAAAGCTTCATCTCTTACTAGTCAGTTGATCTCATCAGTAGACTAATGTCCAAGACTTGATGCCAAATCAGTGTCAAATAATGTTCATCCTCCTATTCATCTTATAAGGTTTAATTTTCAGTATTAGAAATGTTAATGAACCATTCATTAATTTTCTAATTTAAAAGAGTCCTTCAGATATCATAATACTATCTGAAATATATTCATCATAACTCTTTATGATAGGTCTATTCCAGAATTCATGTTTATTCCCAACATTTAGAAATAAACTATGAGTGTTTTCTAATATCTAGGTAGTAGAGACATTCTACTAAGGGCTCTCCCACTGAAAATATGAAGTCTATCTATCCAATAGAGATTGTTACAAAAAATGCATCAATATCCATGTAGACGACTATTAAACCTGAAGATAAAATTCCAGTCTTCTAATACATATGCAACCAATTGCAAGTATTATTAGAAGAATGAGATACAATTATTAGACTTTGATCTTATCAAAAAAGAAAGTCAATTTCAATGATTATATGTAGATGTAAATTATTTCGATGCACTATCTGGGTCCTTCTCTAAGGATTCTAGATAGACTTGATAGTCATACTATCAATACATCGGCTCATTGCAGTATTGGCATTCATCCAACTATTTGGATGTCATATGTGGGTGGTAACCATAGAAGTACAGCCAAATCTTTGACTTTCCTTCTAACTTGGGTCCGACCCATGCTTCCACTGCACTCCTTTCATCTCTAAACAACCATTGTTTAAGACAAAGGATCTCTTATGTTGACTTCAAAAGATTTCAATATAAGAGTATTTTGACATTTATACGTGCTTTATTTAATTCATACAATATGAATATTATGAAGCTTCATGAATGACTAGAGTATAGATAGTAGAATGATGACACTCATCATATCTACATACATCTTAACTCTTAAAGATTTAGGTTCATGTAAGTACTCAAATATTTTGAATACATCATCTCTTATAGAGCCACCATTCTTCATGATGCAGTGAACCATGTCAGTCATGATAAAATGTCAAGAGCACATATGTATGTCAGAACATCTTCTTAGATTTTATAAGGATTATTTGATAATCGCGATCATCATCGACATGTCACTTCCAAAGTACATTCGATGAGAGATCAAGACTATAGAGATATACAAACCCTAGGTTGTTGTCTTTTTGTCTATTTAATTATCATTCCTCATTATTATGCTTGCACATTGCAACCACATACAATATGTGTCCAACTACAAGTACAATATCTTGATCATGGATCGAATCCATTATATTTTACTGGTTATTATTGAGTGTAGTATTGAGTGAGTTTAATGAAGGATTATCTGAAATAAGAAATTTACATAAATATACATATAAATATATACATATTTTACTTTGATTTAGGAATTTTATATCAAAGTTGTCTTGCCTTGTCAACATTGAAAGTTCATTCCCTTAATCACTTTCAATGTAAGAGATATACTTACCATTATATCTCAAGCAAGATCTGGGATCTCCTTTCTTATCTTTGTCACATCCCAATAATATGAGAACCTGTAACTCGATAAAAAGAAGCGGGAACGTATTCTGCCTTGCAAGTCCAACTTGCATCTCCTAATTCGGTCTTTAACACCCAGGCCCACCATCCCTAAGGTGATGTTGACCCATCATTAATTGAACCAACCATCAACAGGAATACAACTCACTATGTGCAATCCAATATCGCTCCAATATTATGAGGATCCGATATTGGGGTCACTACACATACGTCCTTACTCTTTCGAGAAGCGAAGAGCCCGATCCAAATGGATTGTATGCAAGAGTTGTCACTTTGGACAGACTTCTCCTACATACAATATCTGGCGACGGAACTCTTCGCCTTGATGGGAGACCATGGATGTCACTTATGTGATCCTCCATATCTTGTTCAAATTCCAATTAATTATTATGAATCATATTCAAATAATTAATCCTTACAAGGGAAATAAACATCTATTCATAATAGAATGTTTTTAATTGGATATAATTCATTTAATTATATTAAATCAATTATCAATCCAATTCAATCAACAAACTTGATTGTTACTTGAATATATGGTATTATCTCAAAGTACGTATTAATTTGAAATTTAATAGTAAGAAAATACACCATGATTTCTCCAGCATTATCGAGACCCTACCCCTTGTCATGTCCAGTACTAATGGGAGTGGGACAAACCGCAAACGGTGCAACTGCTACCCCAACGCTCCTCGACTAGACACCATATCCACCTCAGGAAAGGATAATGTCATATCGATCACTGTGTATTTGCGATGTTCATCGGTTCTTCAACTGAAATTATACCATATAGTAATAATCAAAACCATTTTGATTATAAGGAAATTTTCTAGACAAATTCCCAAACCTATTCAAGTAACATGTTTGTTGAAAGTATATCAAGTAACCAATTGGTGATCTAGATCAAATCTAATCACTTATTGGTTGAGGTAATGTAATTTAAGGGAACAATTATCATTAAAATATTTCCAAAATATTATTCATAATTATTCCAGGAAATTAGCCATTAATTTCACAAGTTTCTAAAACGACTATCGCAAAGTTCATGATTAGGATTGCAATTTTCAGCAGTGACACTCACTTACTAAAATTAGCATATCTCATTCATTTTAAATCCAATGTAAGCAAAATCAGTTTCTAAAGTTTGCTAACTTGATTTAAAATAGAACCTACATGGATAGCACATATTTCCAGGTATTTTAAAACAGTAATTAACTCCTTAATTACGTCATCATTCGCCATCCCTGAAACATTGGATATAGGTTCATTAAAATGATCATATCTTGAGTTATCGGATTCTAAATCACGGAAACTCAAATCCTATTATTTCCTTAGTTAATGGGAATATTATCCAATTTAAAATTTCGTATTTAAACATTTTAGACAGGGCCGAAATTTTATCACAAATCAGGGCTGTGAAAATTGAAATGCGATAAAACTTTCACAATCCTTATGAAACCAAGTCTTCCTAGGTTTATGGATCGCATCCAAAACCTATAACCTGGCTCTGATATCACTTGAAGGATATGGGAAGATCCTCAAGCACATCACGGAAGCGTGTGGATCACATTGAATGCAATTGGGAGCGACTAGTCACACTAGTTGCTCGATGCAGCAGAATTTAAAAAATTTAGTGTGATGAAATCACATGATCCAAGAACATTTCTCGGATCATTTCATCTAAACCACAATAGGTATAAGGTTTACCTCTTGGAGTGTGTTTGCGATCGAGTCTCTAAACAAAGAGACCTCCTGTCTCAAGTCCGATCCAACGGAGGAGACGCTTGCGAGCACGTTGAGTGAGACATGTCCTTCTTGCAATCCATGTTGATGATCCAAGTGGTGAATCTCCTAATCTCGTCACATGAGAACCAATGTCTTCTTCATGAGCGAGGCACACCGAAGGAGACGGACATCCACGAGCAAGTACTCCGGCAGCATAACGACGATGCTTCCGTGATGGCGACTCTCTTAATGGCTCCATGGTAGACGGCCACTATGAGAGAGAGAGAGGCATGGCGTGTGGAGAAAGAGAGAGGGAGAGAGAGCATTCATTGACGTTGTAAACGTGTGTCTCGAAGAGCAAGGGGTGCCTCTTCTTATATAGGATTTTGGGAGTCCATGGATATCAATCCATAGACAACACACAATCAATGATTGAGATTGATTTGTGTTTCTTTCAATGACTAAGTTGTTGTTGTAAAAACACAACAATAATTGATTTAATTTGAATTAATTTATATTGATAAATCAACATAATTAATCCTACTTTAAATCACTTTGACTAGTCTTGGAGATAATGAGGAGATAACCTCGTCCCCTAAAAAAAGGTGGGATGGCTACCAATCATCTCATGAGATCTCATTATCTCATGATATCTCCAAGATTTACAACAACAATTATTGTAAATATTTTTCATAAAAATAATTCATAATTATCTAGTGAAAAACTTCAATCAAGCCATTGAAATTATGTGAATCTCATTCACAACCGAAAATAAAATGTAATTATATTTTCAATTAATCATTCAATGTGAATCCAATTCACATTAACAATTAATCAACAAATATAAATCATAATATGCTCTCTCTAATATATTATAAATCATATTTATAATATATCTGACTAATATGAATAGTGCTATCCACATTATTCATATCCATGATAATTAAGTCATATTTAATCATCTTGGATCTCTTTTCTCATGTGTCCAAATAACATGAATCACATTCACATTATTTAGACCTTTGATAATTAAATCACATTTAATTATCTCAGATAACTCTCCTTATAATATGAATCAAATTCATATTACTCATGGTAATTAAATCACATTTAATTGTCAATTTTCGCAATGCTCGGATACACATATCACCAATGAAATTATCCATGAACTCTTTCAAGGATAATGTGCGTTCTCCGCGGATACTTGGAGATAAGGACAGAGTGATTGCATTGTTCCACGTATAGTGACTTGGATATTGAGATCACATCTCAAATCCAGATCTTGCGGACCTCCCATAGATACTTGATTAAATCAAGACTGCAAATCTAATCTTCTCATTACATCTGAATCACATTCAGATCAATGTCCAACATTTAGACTAAGATCAGATTACTTCTCTATGAGAGGAGTCGCTAAGATCCAGACCTGCTTCACCACTCCTTCGAAATGGAAGCGTCATGGTTATACAATCGTTTATGATCACATCACCCTCAGGCATTCCTAATACATGTACATCCTGCATACTAGAAGACCCAGAATAAACCCGAAGTATAAGATCAATTTTACACTGTCTACTTCAGAGTTTTATCATCAAGTGTCTCATTCGATCATTGGGAGTCGGTATCGATCGTATGCTTTCCAAAAGCATATATCATACCCGGGTGTTGATCATATACTTTTCCAAAAGCATATATCAAACCTACAAATTCAGTCAAGCTTCTAAAGCGAGACGACCGTGCACGGAATTTGATTCTTCCCAATATCTCATGAGTGAGCTCATGTCTTCCGGTTCAGTAATGAACATGTATGATCCCTTTGAGAGATCGTATTACTTATATGCCCTCATATGCACACCAGCGCGCTGGTGTATAGACCTTGATTAGGTCATCAAACTATTGGTCTGTCAAATGCATATACTCAGACATATAGTAATACATGTGTCTCCGGTCAGAGGATGCGTGTCTATATCGTGATAGCATACGACATAGGTGATGAATCCACGTTTCATCATCTTTATTCTATCATTTTGGCCTTAAAAACCCTAGTAAATGCGTGTAAATAGGCTTAATATAGCCATTTTAGCATTCATGCATATGTGTGTAAATAGTGTATAAAATGCGGTTTTTAGTGCCAAAATTATAGAATAAAGAAAAGAAAAGAAAAAGAATAAAATATTGTAAATATTTTATGACCCGAAACCCCGAGACCTAGGCATCTTGATGAATAGGTCGACAAGAAATAAAGTAGGGGGAGATAAGGGCCAAAATACAGATCAAATACCTATATGTATTAATTCATTCTTTATTCATTTTGGGACCTATTTTTGGTTCCACTTTTTATACATCAAATAAAGAAACTTTGTACATGAAAGTTGTAGATTTTTTTATAAAGAAAAATACAAAATTGATTTCACAGAAAAATAATACACTAATAAAAAGTTATGGTCTGAATAAAAATCCAGAAGCCCAACTTCCCAGACCCGTATCTCACAAATAAAAACTCCAAATGCAGTGTACTCACCTTTAATTGTATATAGAAGAAAATAATCTATCCAATGGTGGTGGTTTCGCATTTGGCGGAGCTACGGTCTGAAAGTTGACTTTTGGACCCTCATTGTATACTTGTACATATTAAAATATTCAATTTATTATTTATTTATTATTTTTATAATTTTATATTTTTATAATGTTGTAAATATTACTTATAATAATTGTGAATATTAAAATCAGAATAAAAACATCATTAAAGCTCAAATAAAAATACTTGTATATATTTGATACATAGGTATTATACATACACTTATACCTATATAAAATGCACTTCTATTTTATTAACTATACAAAATATATCAATAAAATAAAATAAAAATATATTTATATATATAAAAGTATTTTATAATTTTAGAAAATACTAAATAAAAATAATAAAAATAAAAATACAAAATAAAAATAAGAAAATACACTATATAGAATAATATACCTATATAGGGGTATAAAAGCAACTTGTAAAAATATAACTCATAAAAATAATTAAAAATCGGAATAAAATACTTCATAAAATAATAAACATTTTTTATTAAATAACCTAAAATTAATTAAATCATTTACTATTTTTAATTTAATTTACAAGGTATCTATTTAAATTTTGTCTTTTTGCGGATGACGTGGCCCAATCAGGCCACGCCATCCGTTGACCTTGGGTCAACTCTGTGACCCAGGTCACAGACCGCTGGACATGTGTGAGTAGCCATCTTCTTGGATTTTTCGAGGGCGCGTCTCTCACCCTTTGAAGACGCTTCCTTCATGAAAGTGGTACCTTGTACATCCAGGATTCGCGCCGACCACTTGGATTCTCCAAGATCTTCTCCCTTCGCCCGTGATCGGCCCTCGAAGTTCGCTCCAGAGCCGTTCTTTCAAAAACCCCCTCTTTCCCTCCATTGCCTTTTGAACCCTCTTTGACCACTGTTCTCCCTCTCTTTGGCGAGCTCTGGACGGGGTCTTGTGACAGGAGACCCTCCAGCTCCCTTCTGGCGTGATTAGTCGGCCGTAGAGTGGTCTCCACCCTCATCTCCGGCCAACGGCCGTGAGGTCCAACCTTGGGCTCTTCTCAGCCCTCGAGGTCATTTTCTTCTCGTTTTACTTGTTTATTGCGCAGCTGTAACCTCTAGCGTCTATTCCGTGTATTTTTCTTTGTATTAAATCGCATTAGCAACCCAATCCCATCCTCGAACACCTTGCCGAAGTATCTGAGCTCCGGCGACCACTTCCACCACGTCACACCGCTATCTCCCGCCAATAAGACCTGGTCGTGCAAGTAGGTGCTGCTGCGTTTTGTTTTTTTTTCTTCACTTGCAGGTCTCAGGAAAGGCAACCGTGCCTCATTTTTGCAAGAAAAGCCCCCCAGGTCGGCTGGAGCCTTGACGACAGGCTGAGGGCCACCTGTAGGCCGTCGGTCCTATTTGATCAACCTGGGAGGTACGGAGGAGTCCCAGGAGTAGAACCAAGCTGCTGGGCATGGGTATAGTGGTCGGAGGAGGCCCCTGCGCGTGAATGAAACTCGAGTTCACCGAGTTCGTCGTGGTTCTTCCAGCCGCAGTCCCTGCCGTCGGATCACGGTCTCTCCTCGCGCGTAGCAGCTGACGTCCGATCTGCCCCAGTGCTGACCGTCAGATCCGTCTAAAGGATCTAATCTCTGCCGTGCAATCGAACCGTCATCGCCAGAGCTGGGGCCGACACGTGGCAAAGGTGTAGGATCTGAACCGTCGACCCTCGTCTCCGTGGGTATTTTGCCATCCTATCTCGTAGTTTTTGGTATTTAATTAAGAACGCCCAAACATTCATCTGGTGCATATTTGTTTTGTCATATTTGCAAATCGCCCCCTCAGATTTTGGGAATTACAAGGACACCCCCGCCAGGCGCGTGCTCTGCACGTGGTGCCTGGCGTTTTTGCAGACGAACCCCTGGGTTGTTGGCTTATGTGATGTTAATGCTAAAACATTGGAGTGCATTTTAAAACTTCTGGAAATTTTGCAATCAAGCCCTCGTGAGTGTTGAGAATTGTGTTATCCTCCTCGCCAGGCACGTGTTAGCCACGTGCAAGCTTGGCCATTTTGCGGTATAGCCCTTGCGGCTTTGTTTATTGCTACTGATTGCTGTAACTTTTCATTCCAGATTTAATTTTTTGGGAAAATTTATATGCAAGCCCCTGGATTCATGCGTAATTACATCAATACCCCTACATGTGTGCTTTTTCCTTATGCTTCTTGTATTTTTTGCATGCATCTCTAAAAACCCAAAAAATCCCCAAAAATCACATTAGTGACATGTTGCATAGTACTTCATCATCATATTTTTATTTTTCATAATTATTGCATTTTATTATTTACCAAAAAATCAAAAAATAGTCATTTTCAGCACTGTTTGCATCCTAAAATACTAAAAAAATATAAAAACTCTCCAGAAAAATCCCAAAAAAATATATTTTGTTTCTCTTAGCATGTTCTAATTTCAGACCAAAAATCATTAAAAATTACAAAACCAAACCCCTAAAAATTGCAAAACCCTGAAAACCTTTATAAAAATATTAAAAATTCTTCAAAAACCCTAAAAATATAATCTTGGTGTCCAAATCTTCCTTATTTTATTATCTTTAAGAGAAAATTAAAGTGGAGAATTTTTGCTACTGTTTTCTATTTTATTTCCCCATTTTAGTTTCAGCCTTGCATTTTATTCACTGTTTGCTTTATTTTGCTAATTAAAAATACAAAAACATTCTAAAAATTACCCAAAAATCAAAAAAACAGTAAAAAAGTATAAAAAGACCAAAAAGACTTTATTTTCTTATTTTTGAGTATTTTTATCTATTTTTATAAATACTCTAACTTGCCTTTTGTTACATTGCTTTTATATTCCAATTTTGAAAAAGAAAATAAAAAAATATATAAAATATAAAAAGAAAATATAAAATCTAAAAATTGAAAATCAAAATACAAAATATAAAATTAAAAAAATTAAATAAAAAAATATAAAATTAAAAACCCACAAAAAATAGGATAGTAGACACTTGATCACTTTCACACACATTTTGAGCAATCTTTGCCCCGTTCTACCTGTCTGCTCCCTGTGTTCGACCTCTACACATACTTGCACTATACACATCTTTGTTGTAGAGTTATAATAAATTTTAACTCCGCACATTTACTTTCATTGCTTGATCTATTTGTCGTGGGTTAATTGTTGTTTTAATCCGAATTTCGTGTGGTCGATTCAGCGACTGAGTTCCCGCCTTGTGTGGAACTTAAGATCACCGATTTTTTGGGTTCAACAATAGGACTTTGGTTATCTCGATCTCGCTAAGTCAACTCTTTGACCTAACTAATATGACACCTCCGAATCTCTATTCCCATGTAGAGGACCTACACCAATAGGTCGGTCAGATATCAGCCAAGTGAGAAAGGATTGTCATCTCGTACTCAAGCTGGAGATCATCTCTTAACAATCATTTGACGGTACTTGATGAGTCGTCAATCTAACTCTTTAGATATCCATCCAAGCACCAGCCTCTATGATTCAATAATTGAATCAACGGCTATATGATCGTTAAGATGGCCATGGTACATAATCCAAATTGTACTAAGGGACCTATTATGCAAATTAGTTATTCTTCATTTCAGATCAGGGAATGATATTTGCAATAACATTTATTGCATAATGGCTCACCGTGGGCTCGCATGTCCAACAATATCGTCATTTTAACTACACCTAATGGGATGTTAGGATAGTGTGTGGTTTCACAAATGCGTCCAAACTATTGAAGATGGATATAGGGTTCTTCATTTGCATTCACGTAGAAGGTGGGAAGCAGAACCAAGAGTTAAGGCTTCAACTTAAAATGAGCATGGACGGTTGGGATTTGGATCCATTCAGTCATCTGTCCAACTCCAGGGTTGTAAGTCACTTTGAGAGTAGGCTTGGGCCTTTCTCCTCTTCTCTCGTCTGTTGGCCCCATACGACCTCCATCTTCTCTGCCTTCCTCTTCTCCTCCTCCTCCTGGTTGATCTCTCATTCTCCTCATATCGTTGAGCATATCATAGAAGGCAACCTAGGCTAATGCATGGGTGATGAGCGGCTGCTATATTGCCTATATGGTGGCAAGAAGCTAAGCGTTCACGATGTTCTAGTCTGGCTGCTGGCTTGACTGTGGATGTGGGTGATGAGGTCCCTTCCCTTTTCCATTTGGAGCCATCTTTATATCTGAATCTAAGTCTGACAAAATTTCTAGTTCCGGACCGGGTTCTTGATCTGCATAAGAAATGACTCCCCGATCAATTTGTATTGAAGCACCAGATGGAAAGAAATATTCTGTGTTAAGGTCAACATAAAATTTCATTAAGGATTGAGATGTATAAGGAGTGAAATCAATTTCAATCCAAAATGGGTAGATTTCAGGATAAGAGTGATACCAATTTATTGAAGAAGGTAGGGACTCTAGAGAGAGGTTCCCGGAGTCCAACCGTGACCTCAAGAATCGCCTTGAATTATTAGAGAAGGCGGCTGTATGGAATTGATGTGTATGTCAGTGGAATCCCAACTAAGCCATCCATGAGTCACCATCTCGAGGGTCAAAAAGAAGATTGAGAATAGATGAATGATACAAATATGAACAAGAAATAAAAGGAGTATAAAACAGTGGAACGACTCAATGCGAGCGGGGGTCAAATGATAATAAAAGAAGAGAAATGAAAGGTAAAATTTGCATAAGTGTGCAGGACTTGATCTTTGACTTTAATATAAATCAAATAAACACCAAACAAGTTGTGTATTCACCAAATCAACCAAAGTGAAGCCATAAGAGTTCGACTATTTTTATCTTTTCAATTTAATGGTTGTTTTGCAGGCAAATCTTTTAACAAGTCCTTATCTGGGTTGTCTCTATGGGAGTGTGTGTACTATAGGGAAGTACCCCGTACTTCTTCCACCTCCTTTGTAACTTGTGATCAGCGTACTTTGAGGTCCTTGATCTCTTACCTAGGGGGCTACTCATCTAAAGAATAGAGAGCAGAAGCCAATAGGTGAAACTAATCCTTCCCTCGCAAGCGAGGTGCTCGGCCACAAGAAAATGAGATAGACACCCCTGTGAGGGAATGGACTATGCTCAATACTTCAGACTAAGTCGATGTTCCACACAAGGCGGGAACATCGTCATCAACAAGGCCCGACTCATCTACGTACAATAGAAAGCACCAATACCTCACCATCATAGATGATGTAAAGACTTGAACTTGACATCTCTCAGATCCTATATAATAAGATCTAGCTCGTCAAGAGGAAACCAACGGAATTTATTTCGTGTGAATCGGACTTCGTTTCGATTTGTTATGATTTTCAGAAGAAAGAGAAGTAAGAAGGTTTAAAATGTCATTAGCCCATAATGAATGTCATTAAGACTAATTAAGCATGATTAAAGAAACTAATGACGGATTGAAAACCGATAATGACCATTAACGAACGTTAATCAATAGTTAGCAAAAGATAAACGTAAGCCACAAAAGTTAAATCGTGATTAGTGAAAGTTAATCACGATTAGCATTAATTAAGCGTCACTAGCGAATCTAGAATCCTCTGGATTGTTCTAACTTAAGCCCTAAGTTTTGGATAAGTTTTGGCCAAAACCATGGGTTGCTAACCACGGTTAAGGTCTAAACCATGATTTTCTAACCATGGTTAGCGATTTTCTGGAGCCTATAAATACCCCCATTCATTCATTCTCTACGATTTCCACTACCACAATCACCCCAAGGATTAGGGTCGAGAGGTCAGGAGGAGGAGTGGGAGGCGAGGAAGGAGCGCTAGCGAAGTGCTGCCGGGAGAACGAGGAGGAGGAAGGTACGATCCTCTCTTAGTTCTCTTCGTGAGCTAGGTTTTCGATTCATGTTCTTTTTCCAGTTTGGTTTTCGATTTATCTTCTTTCTGATTCATTTTCTGTTAGGGTTCGAGGAGAAATCTGTGTAACATCCTACTTAGGTGCGGGCGGTTATGCACGTCAGTGAACCCTGTGATTCGCCACACTTTCACTTACCTAAGATGCGTGGTGTCTATCGACTCTCCATTTCTTATTGTTCTATTCTTTATTTTCCGCTTTTATAGTTATTTTGATGGAGAAATCCGTGTAATACCCTACTTAGGTACAGGTGTCTATGCACATCAGTAAACCCTGTGATTCGTCACACATTCACTCACCTAAGACACGTGGTGTCTACCGATTCTCCATCGTTTGCAGTTTGATTATATTCTTTCAGTTTCATTGTTGGTTTCTCTCGATTGATTTTATAGAGAAACTCTTTTCATTTTTATTTTAAAATATGTCCTGATATAAGGGGAAACTCTGTCGAAATTTTCATAGAAATATGTCCCGATATAAGGGGAAACTCTGCCGAAATTTTCATAGAAATATGTCCCAATATAAGGGAAAACTCTGTCGAAATTTTCTTAGAAATATCATCCCGTATAAGGGGAAGCTCTGCTGAAATTTAAAGAGAAAATATGTTCTTTGTATTCTTCGTGTGTTCTTTGCGTCTTCGTGTTCTTCGTTCATTCTTCACTTTCTTGGCACGTTCTTAGCGTTTTTATACGAAAAATGAAATTCGATCGTTTCTGGAGCCTTAAATCATCTTTTCTGAAAACAAAACACGATAAAGCATTTCATACGCGAGAGAGAGCATGATTAGGTAATGAAATCCTTCCTTTTGCTGTTGGATTTCATACGAGATTATTTAAATTCCTGATTTTATGTTCTTGCTACGAAGAATCCTAAGTTTAGCTATTGTTGAGAAAATATGAAAAGTTGCTTTGTGATTCCCACTAAAATAAGGTTAAGCATCGAAATGATGCAGTAGCTTGGAAAGATAGGTTTGGGAGTTAACATAAGCATAAATATGAGCATATATAGATATGAATTAATATATATGTGGATCTATACTCAATATTGAGGAATATGCAAATTGAAGGCCTAACTGAAGAATTGCATCATGGGAATTGATGTGTATTAAGTTGGATCTTGAAAAGGATCTTGTGTCACGTTAAGGATTTCTGGGAGTAGAACTACAAGTCGGGCATGCAACCTGTAGGTTTGTCGGAAGGAACCTGTATTGGTGTGGCCCTACCTAGGTGGTACACGGTTGCCCTGTTATGATAAGCGCGCACGAAATAAATAATTTGCAATGCGTGGTGCCAGGTGCTAATATCTTCGGGTTGAATGATGAAAGATTTAGTCATGTCATGTGGAGACACGGGTGGTTGGATAGTGGCTGGGTCACGATAACATGTATTTAAAGCCATTAGGTTATATGATTAAATGTTAGCCTAAGATTTTAAGCAACCAAGTCCTCGAGGATGGTGTGCTCCTTTATTTGCTAGGCTGAGGTCTTGAGACCCTGTTTAATAAAAGAAAAGGAAATAGTCAGGGTAGTATTGGAGGATTGGTTGAGGCGACGTGCGGCAGCATAAATTTACCAAGATCAACACAATCTCCAATCCCGAAGTGTCCACAGCTTCGGAGTCCATATAGTGGTGAGGTAATTCCTTAGACTAATCCCTGACGTGGAATAGAAAGGAATAAGACTTATATTAAAGAGAAGGAATGGCACTTTTTGTGATAATAAGTTTTGAAAAATTACACAATTTGTTTGCTTTTCTCTTCTTCGTTACTTAGCATTCGCTAATTGTTATCATAAAATTTATGGAAAACCCAACAAGTATCGGTGAGCCATCGTAATGACATTGATAATCCAGCCAACTAACAAAATCATCCGGCTAACCACAATATCTTTATTCTGTAAGGTAGTTAGTCATCTTTTTGTGCGTTTCCTTCAAGCTGATGTACATGTAAATGATTATAGTGGGATAATGTATCATTTGAACTTTATTTTGTGAATGGAAAAGTATTGAAATACTTCCTTCTGAGTATTTTTAATTACAGTCTGTTTCTGAATGTTAGTTGTGATTGCTGAATAAATTATTGCTGAGTAACCAGATCTGGATATGGGAGGATCTGACAGCCCGAAAATTGGGGTCGTGACAGATTGGTATCTGAGCCCGATTACTCCAGTAATTTACTCAGTAGTTGATAACTATGAGTGGTATTCAGAAACTAAGGTAGCATTAAGATCCTTTGATCTTAATAAGTGACTACAACACCATTCACAAGTCATTGTCCCTTATGTATATCATGCTAAAATATATAAGACCTAACCTTTGACCTTAACTCATCCCAGGATCATGGCAGACCAAGTCGTGTCTAGGCAATTAGCGGTTATTATGACAATGCTACAAGAAATGGGGCAAAAGCAGCAAGCATTAGAGGAGAGGCTCAATGCACAAGTTGAGAGACCTGAGGCATCCAAACCTGTGGATGCTAGAGTTGAAGGTTCTGTCCACTTTTCTGAGGAAGAATCGAGTTACCATACTTCCACTGAGTCTGCTCCGACCCCAGATGAAGGAGCAATGGAGAAGGCCCTTCTTAGACATCAAAAATTACTTGACATATACCGAAAGGGAAAGATTCCTCGATTCAAAGGTGTAGAGACACCTACCGTGGTTGAATTATGGCTCGATGACATTACTAGGATGTTGAGGATAATCCATACACCAGTTGACACATGTGTGCACTTTCTTGATTACTCCTTAGCAGATTATGCACGACGATGGTGGAGAGCAATTTTCAAGAAATTAACAGATCATGTTCCATGGAATATCTTTGAAGAGAAGTTCCGACACACTTATGTCCCTCTCATTGGGAAGAATTAAAGAGGAGAGAGTTGGCTTCTCTGAACCAGGGTTCTAAGACCGTACGAGATTATCGTATCCACTTTACCGAGCTACTACGTTACTCCCTAGTTCTAGAAGCTTCACCACAAGAGTGTCTTACCAAATTTGTTAGCAGTCTTAACGGAGATCTGAGAGAAAAGCTTGTGGGTTTTAGAGCTACAACCATAGATGAAGCAATGGACGTCGCCTCTTGTATTGAGATGGAGAGGATGAAAACTGTCAAAGAAGAAGTTTCCACTTTAATGGCGGACTATCCAAATACAAGGCAAATTATAACCGTAGAGATCGTCGCTATCATCCAGTTGGTTCCAGTATAAGCTCGCCACAGACCTTGGGTCAGGAATTATCAGGAAGAGAGGGTTTCTCTAGACCTCCACTATACCCTCGTAACTCGGCACCAGGAACTAGTACCTCTGTAGTTGGGTCTTCAGCTCAGACAGGAATGCGTACATGTTATCGTTCAAATTAAGAAGGTCACATTAGGAAAGACTATCCGCAATTGAGAGGTTCGAAATTTAAACCGACTCCAATTAACAGTATAACATCCACCCTGAGCAATAGAGCAACACGCAGAGGAAGACAGGGTAAAGGTCGTGGCTCACAAGGAGCATCTCCTACACAGCAACCACCACAAAGTGTTGCGGGTTCTAATTTGCATATTCCTAATGGTCAGCTCAATGCAATCACTGAAGAACAAGCCTACAATTCAGGCACAGTCGTACTAGGTAATGTTACTATTCATGGCTTTTCAGTACATGCCTTGTTTGATTCGGGTGCTTCACATTCATTTATTGCTCGACGTATAGTACCCACTTTGGGTAAGGTACCAGTAGAAGTAAAACAGTCCTATCTGATCAAGGGATCAGGAGGACAAGTATTTATAATCCGAGAAATCCTGGATGATTGTGTAGTACTAATAGCAGGATATCAGTTACCTGTTTCCCTACTACTTATTGAAATGGATGACTTTGATCTCATCTTGGGGATGAATTGGCTAGAAAGGCATCATGCATGCCTTGCTTGTTTCCAGAAGACAGTAACTTTTCACATTACCAACCTGATAAAGTTCTAATTTATTTTAAAGACATCCAATGATGATGTCAAATACATCTCTACTCCGAAGGCTCAACAACTGTTAGAACAAGGGTGTCAAGGCTATTTATCTTATGTATCCACTACATCAGGGTCAGATAGAATGATAGAAGATGTGTCTATAGTGTGCGAGTTTCCTGATGTATTTCCAAAAGAATTACATGTGTTACCACATGAGCGAGAGATTGAATTTGAAATCTCTCTCACACCTGATACTCAGTCTATCTCTATTCCTCTGTATAGGATGGCACCGACGGAGTTACGCGAGTTAAAGGTACAGTTACAAGAACTATTGGACAAAGGCTTCATTCGTCCTAGTACTTCACCATGGGATGCACATGTTTTGTTTGTAAGGAAGAAGGATGGGTCGATGCAATTGTGCATTGACTATAGATAGCTAAACAAGAGGACAATAAAGAATAAGTATCATCTACCAAGAATAGATGATCTCTTTGACCAGTTACAGGGTTCGATTGTGTATTCCAAAATTGATTTAAGATCTGGATGCCATCAGTTGAGAATAAAAGATATAGATATTCCCAAGACAGCTTTTCAGTTACGGGCATTATGAATTTTCAGTTATGCCTTTTGGACTGACAAATGCCCCAGTAGAATTCATGGATCTCATGAATCGAGTATTCAGGCAGTTCCTAGCCTACTTTGTAGTAGTCTTCATTGATGATGTACTTATTTACTCCAAGGATAAGTGCCAACATGAACACCATCTCAGGCAAGTACTTGAAACACTAAGGAATAACAAACTGTATGCTAAATATAGCAAATGTGACTTTTGGCTATCTGAAGTATACTTCTTAGGCCATGTTATTTCAGAGGCAGGTATATCAGTTGATGCTGCAAAGGTTAGTGCGGTAATAAGTTGGGAATGCCCGAAGACTGTAAAGAAATACGATCTTTTCTAGGTCTAGATGGGTATTATAGAAGATTTGTGAAGGACTTTTCACGAATAGAATTACCAATGACTAGGCTGACTAAGAAGGAAGTCCCATTCATATGGTCTGATGCATGTGAAACTAGTTTTCAGACACTGAAAGAATGCCTAACATCTGCACCTATCCTTACTCTACCAACTGGAACTGAAGGATTTACAGTATACACTGATACATCTAAAGAAGGACATGGGGCAGAACTTATGCAGCATGGTAAGGTAGTTTCTTATGCATCACGACAGCTCAGAACACATGAGAGGAACTACCCGCCACATGACCTTGAACTAGCTATTGTAGTCTTCGCTTTGAAGATATGGAGACACTACCTCTATGGTATTACTTTTGAAATCTTCAACGATCATAAAAGCTTGAAATATCTATTTGATCGGAAGGAGCTCAATATGAGACAAAGACAGTGGCTAGAGTTATTGAAGGACTATGATTGCACCATCTCCTACCACCCCGGTAAAGGGAATGTCATAGTAGATGCCCTTAGTAGAAGAACTTATTCACATGGGTTGGTGAGTGCTATTCCCTTCTGGGGTTTACTATCAATGTTAATTGAATGGAAACCATTTGATAGTAATGCTGATACTATAACTATTCCTCACCGATACAAACCAGAGATCTGGGATAGAATAAAGAAAGGACAGGAGGATGATCCAGTCCTTAAAGACTTGAGACAACGACTTGAGCATAATGAGATAGACGGATTCCATATACAAGCTGGGATGTTGTATAACCATCATAGAGTTTGTGTACCAAATACACCTAAATTGAGGAAAGATATCTTACGCGAAGCATACTGCTCAAGATTATCTATTCATCCAGGAATTATGAAGATGTATAAGGATCTTCGTTCAAACTTTTTATGGTCAGGAATGAAGAAGGATGTTGCTGAGTTTGTGAATTCATGTTTTACCTGCCAGCAGGTAAAGGCTTCACACCAAAAGCCACCAGGATTATTGCAACACCTCCCTATACCAGAATGGAAATGGGAAAGCAATTCTATGAACTTCGTTACTGGCTTACCTCAAACGACTGGTGGGAAAGATAGTATATGGACTGACCAAGGTAGCACACTTCATTCCAATAAGCTAATCTTTCACTCCAGACCAGCTTGTTGAGTTATATATTGCACATGTGATCCGTCTCCATGGCATTCCAAAGGAAGTAGTTTCTGATCGAGATTCACGATTCACCTCACACTATTAGGAGAAGTTCATGAAAGCCTTAGGCACACAGCTATGCTTGAGCACATCATATCATCCACAAACAGATGGTTAATCAGAACGTACGATTCAGACTTTACAGGATATGCTACGAGCATGTGCCTTAGAATAGAAAGGATCATGGGTGAAACATTTGCCTCTTGCAGCATTCACCTGCAAAAATAGTTACCATACAAGTATTGGTATGGCACCATTTGAAGCACTATATGGATGTAGGTGTATTACTCCTTTGTGTTGGCAAGAGGTTGGGATAAAGAACCTTTACGATTCAGATAGACTCTAGGAGACACGGGAAGCTGTAGAGCTTGCTCAAAAAATACTAATAATTGTCCAGAGTCACCAGAAAAGTTATAATGATACCAGGCAAAGAGACCTTGAGTTTGAGATAGGCGACTTTGTATTTCTCAAAGTATTTCCTATGAAGGGAGTTCAGAGGTTTTGCTTGCGTGGGAAGTTGGCACCCAGGTTCGTAGGTCCCTTCGAAATTATTCTGTGAATTGGGAAAGTCGCATATAGACTTGCACTTCCTCCACATCTTTTGGCAATACATGATGTTTTTCATGTATCAAATATGAGAAAGTACATTAGGGATCCAGAGCATAAGATAAGTTATGATGATTTACATGTTGAGCCAGACTTGACATACCAAGAAATACCTGTGGAAATACTAGATAGAGATATCAAGAAGTTAAGGAATAAATAGATGCCTCTAGTTAAAGTATTGTGGCGGAACCAAGAGTTTGAAGAAGCCACATGGGAACATGAGCCGGAAATGAGAGAGAATTACCCCTATTTGTTTGAGTGATAACACTATGTGTTGTATATCTTCTTTATAAAAGAAATGACATTCATTCTCTTTAAGGTTGTTATGATTTCAATTCTCTTTAAGGTTGTTATGCATGCATTTCTAGTCTCGAGGACGAGAATTCCATTAAGGTTGTTATAATTGTAATGCCTTGAACTTGACATCTCTCGGATCCTATATAATAAGATCCGGCTCATCAAGAGGAAACCAACAGAATTTGTTTCGATTTGTTATGATTTGCGAAAAAAAGAGAAGGAGTTTGAAATGTCATTAGCCCGTAATGACTGTCATTAAGACTAATTAAGCATTATTAAAGAATCTAATGACAGATTAAAACTGCTAATGACCATTAGCGAACACTAATCAATAGTTAGAAAAAGATAAACGTAAGTCACGAAAGTTAAATCGTGATTAGTAAAAGTTAATCACGATTAGCGCTAATTAAGCGTCATTAGCAAATCTAGAATCCTTTGGATGTTCTAACTTAAGCCCTAAGTGTCGAATAATTTTTCGCCAAAACCATGGGCCAAAACAATGGGCCGCTAACCGTGGTTAAGGTCTAAACCATGGTTTTCTAACCATGGTTAGCAGTAGCCTGGAGCCTATAAATACCCCTGCCTACCCATTCATTCTCTATGATTTCCACTACCACCATCACCCCACGGGTTAGGGTCGAGAGGAGGAGTGGGAGGCGAGGAAGGAGCGCTAGCAAAGTACTACTGGGAGAACGAGGAGGAGGAAGGTACGATCCTCTCTTAGTTCGCTTCGTGAGATAGGTTTTTGATTCATGTTCTTTTTCCAGGTTGATTTTTTATTCTTCTTCTTTCCGATTCATTTTTTGTTATGGTTCGAGGAGAAATCTGTGTAACACCCTACTTAGGTGCGGGCGGCTATGCACGTCAGTGAACCCTGTGATTCACCACACTTTCACTTACCTAAGATGCGTGGTGTCTATCGATTCTCCATTTCTTATTGTTCTATTCTTTCTTTTCCGCTTTTATAGTTATTTTAATGGAGAAATCCGTGTAATACCCTACTTAGGTGCGGGCGGCTATGCACATCAGTAAACCCTGTTATTCGTCACACATTCACTCACCTAATACACGTGGTGTCTACCGATTCTCCATCGCTTGCAGTTTGATTATATTCTTTCCATTTCGTTGTTGTTTTTCTCTCGATTGATTTTATAGAGGAAACTCTTTTCATTTTTATTTTGAAATATGTCCCGATATAAAGGGAAACTCTGCTGAAATTTTCATAGAAATATGTCTCAATATAAGGGGAAACTCTGGCGAAATTTTCATAGAAATATGTCCCAATATAAGGGGAATCTCTGTCGAAATTTTCCTAGAAATATCATCCCTTATAAAGGGAAGCTCTGCTGAAATTTCAAGAGAAAATATGTTCTTTGCATTCCTCGTGTTCTTCGTGTATTCTTCGTGTTCTTCGTGTTCTCCGTTCGTTCTTCGCTTTCTTGGCACGTTCTTAGCGTTTTTGATACGAAAATGAAATTCGATCATTTCAAGAGCCTTAAATAATCCTTTCTGAAAATGAAACACGATAAAGCACTGCATGCATGAAAGAAAGCTCGATTAGATAACAAAATACTTCCTTTTGATGTTTGATTTTCATACAAGATTATTGAAATTCCTGATTTTATATTCTTCACTACGAAGAACCCTAAGTTTAGCTATTGTTGAGAAAATATGAAAAGTTGCTTTGTGATTCCCACTAAAATAAGGTTAAGCATCGAATTGATGCAGTGGCTTGGAAAGATAGGGTGTAGGAGTTAACATAAGCATAAATATGAGTATATATAGATATGAATTAATATATATATATATATATATATATATATGTGGATCTATACTCAATATTGAGGAATATGCAAATTGAAGGCCTAACTGAAGAATTACATCATAGGAATTGATGTGTATTAAGTTGGATCCTGAAAAGGATCTTGTATCATATTAAGGATGATTGGGAGTAGAACTACAGGTCAGGCATGCAACCTGTAGGTTTGTCGGAAGGAACCTGTATTGTCTTAGCCCTACCTAGGTAGTACACGGTTGCCCTGTTATGATAAGTACACATGACATAAATAATTTGCAACGCATGGTACCGGATACCAATATCTTCGGGTTGAACGAGGGAAGATGTAGTCGTGCCATGTGGAGGCACGGGGGGTTGGATAGTGGCTGGGTCACGATAACATGTATTTAAAGCCACTAGGTTATATGATCAAATGTTTACCTGAGGTTTTAAGCAACCAAGTCCTCGAGGACAGTGTGCTCCTTTGTTTGCCAGGCTGAGGGCTTGAGACCCTATTTAATAAAAGAAAAGGAAATAGTCAGGGTAGTATTGGAGGATTGGTTGAGGCGACGTGCGGCGGTATAAGCTTACCAAGATCAACGCAATCTCCAATCCTGAAGTGTCCACAACTTTGGAGTCCATATAGTGGTGAGGTAATTCCCTGGACTAATCCCTGACGTAGAATAGAAAGGAATATGACTTAAATTAATGAGAAGGAATGAAACTTTTTTTGATAACAAGTTTTGAAAAATTACACTATTTGTTTGCTTTTCTCTTCTTCGTTACTTAGCATTCGCTAAATGTTATCCTATGATTAATGGAAAATCCAACATGTGTCGGTTAGTGATTTAGCCGAGATTCAGTGGTCGTAAGTTCCACACAAAGCGGGAACTCAGTCGGTGTGTTGACCACACAAAATCTCAACTAAAATCAACAATTAACCCACACTATAGATCAACAATTAGAAATAAATGTGGAGTTAAAATTTATTTTTAACTCTGCATAAAAGATGTATAGCAAGCAAGTATGCAGAGAGTTCGAACACAGGGAGCAAATATGGTAGATCAAACAAATGTGTGTGAGTGAATGTGAGTGAGGTCTACACTATGCAAGCAAATAAATTTTTTGTGGGTTTTTAAAAATATTTTTTTATTTTTAATTTTGTATTTTGATTTTTAATTTTCTGATTTTTATAATTTTATATTTTATAATTTTTTTATTTCTTTTTCAATATTGGAATATATAAGCTATATAATAAAAGAGGTGATAAACTATTTATAAAAATATACAAAAATAGTTAAAAATTCAGAAATAAAATGTTTTTGGTATTTTCATAATTTTCTACTGTTTTGTGATTTTTGGGTATTTTTCAAAATGTTTTTGGTATTTTTAAACACTACAATAAATCAAAACAGTGAATTAGCTACTAGCTGGGGGTAAAATGGGAATTAAAAATATCAAACAGCCACCAAAATTTTCCAAACTAGTTTTAAAATAAAGAGGATAAAAAGAGAAATCTATAGAACCTTAATTTGCAATTTTTGGAGTTTCCTATAATTTTCTAGATTCTTTTTGAAGTTTTTAGGTATTTTCAAATTTTTAAGGTTTTTCTTTTGAGATTTTTAGGGATTTTTGGACTGACACTAAAATAGGTTAAAATATACAGTAGGAAATGTTTTTGGAATTTTTCGATGTAATTTAATATTTGTTTGGTATTTTCTAAGCTAGACAGTGCTGAAATGGGGAGTTTTTTATTTTTAAAAAATATTAAAATGAAATAAAATCAAAAACTCAAAATATGGCGTTAAAGTACAAGCACAGAGGAGCTTAAGTCTAATTTTTGAGAATTTTTGGAATTAAAATGATGCCCTAATTAAATAAGATAAGCACGTAAAAATAAAAAGGCCTAGCAGGAGTATATACGCAAATATACAAAATTCCAAGGGCATCAATGCAATTTTCCACAAAATATAGCACTTAATCTTTAACTTTATGGGCCAACTTTAAATGCCTAAAGCCGCAAGGGCTTGTGTGCAAAATACCCAAGGTCACGCGCCTATGCATGCGCCTGGCAGGGGTACAATTATAAATATCAAAACACCAAGGGCCACTTTGCAAAATTTCCACAAAATTTATAACTGGTCATAGAAGTTCTTGGACCGATTGCAAACACCACAAAAGCCGAGGGCCTCTTTGCAAAATGGCCATGCGCCTCACGCGCACGGGCACGTGAGGTGATGTGGTCGAGGACCTTTTTGTAAATAAAAAAGTGCAGGGGGTTGTTCCTAAATTTTACAAAAATTGTTTCATGGCAAATGAAAGTTCAGAGATTACTTAATAAATAAACAAAAACACGAGGGTTCGAATGCAAAATACCCCCGCATACGGATCAGACGGCTCGGGATTCTTCACTTGACACGTGTCCTCTCCAGACGAGGCAATGTCGATTCGTGCGAATGGGCACGATCAGATCCTGTTGGAACGATCGGACGGCTGGCAGCAGGGCGCGATCTAATGGTGCCGAGATATCCACTTAAGCCACGCATCACGCCAATAGGGCCCGATACCCCTTCCGTCGACGGTGGAGATTAGATGATCAGCGCAACGATCGACGGCGGAGGTTCAACTCATCGGACGGTAGCTGCTATGCTGGAAGAGCGGAGGGCGATCGGACGGCTCAGAGGCATGGCGGACGAACGGCGGAAGAACACGGCCTGGGTGAGCTTGGATCGAGTGGTGCGTGCTCCGTCGGCCTCCTTCAAGCTCGCCAATGGTCCCTCCTAGCTCCTGGAAGGTTCCCTGACTTGACGGTGGGGCCAAAATGGACGGTTGAGGTCCGATGCGCCGCCGCGAGGTCAGGGATGAAGTGAGGCTCCAGGTTGCTCGGGTTCGGCAAAAGTCGGCGTCGCGAGATGCCCCTTGGCCTTCAGATCCTGCAGGGGTTAGCACAGCAAGCAAAGAAGAGAACTGGGGGCCTTATTGGTGATGGCGGATGGGCAGCGATGGCTGGGTGGAGCGGAAATGAAGGTGGCCGGAGATGGCTCCGGCGATCGGTCGATTGAGCGAATCGATGGACTAACTATGGCGATTAACGTGGCTAGACGAAGCTCTAACTAAGGGGAATAGAAAGGGAACGAAACGAGGGTGATAAACGGCCTCAATATCAGGGAGAGCGAGGGAGAATGTACCTCAACGGGGTTGCCGGAGGTCGAGTTGAACACGCCCAAGTCTTGCTGATCCACCGCCTTGACGAGGGCTTCGCGGAGCTGTCACCTCCAGGGAGTTCTAACGAGGTCAAGGGGGTGGAGACTTGGATGAAGTACGGTTCGAAAATCAAATCAAAGTGGGAGCTGGGTTATATGGGGTTGACGGTCAGCGGAGGAAGAACGAGGCATGGTGGGTGCTGCAGCGATCCGCGACCCAAGATGACGCTTGGGCGTGAATCCTTGATGCAAGAGCTGCAAAAGTTGTGAAGGGTATATTGTGTTTTGGTGAAAGGATTAACCTCGAAAAAAGGGTGAAGACGGGGGTCAAAACATAGTCTGACACAGCCCACAGGTGCAGGTCAGATAGTTGACCTGGGTCAGCTATCCGAGCCCCCTGGTTGGTCCACGTGGACCAACCAAGAAAAACCTGGAAAAACTATTTCTAAAATCATTTTAAAATAGTAAATGGTATTATCTTATTTAGGTTATAAAATAAAAAGTGTTTATAATTTTGTAAGGAATTTTATCATGATTTTTAATTATTTTTATGAGGTCTATTTTTACAAGTTACCTTTTTAGCCCTTATAGGTATAATACCTATATAATTTAGTATTCTATTTTTTTTTGGTATATTTTAATTTTATTTATTTTTGTCTATTATTTTATAAAATTATAAAATACTTTTATACTTGTAAATATATTTTTATTTCATTTTTCTGATATGTTTTATATATTTAATAATATATAAATAGGTATTGTATAGGTAAGGGTATAGGTAGTATACCTATGTATCACATATGTAAGTATTTTATTTTGAGTTTTATTTAGGTTTTTATTCCAATTTTAATGTACATAATTATTATAAGTAATATTTACAAGATTATAAAAATATAAAAATATAAAAATAATGAATAAATAATAAATTGAATATTTTAATCTGTACAAGTATACAATAGGGGTCCAAAACTCAACTTTCAAACCGTAGCTCCGCCAAATGCAAAACCACCGCCATTAAATAGCTTATTTTATTCTATATACAATTAAAGGTGATTTTGCTGCATTTGGAGTTTTCATTTGTGAGATACGGGTCTGGGAAGTTGGGATTCCGGATTTTTATTCAGACCATAACTTTTTATCTGTAAATTATTTTTTAGTGAAATCAATTTTGTATTTTTCGTTATTTAATTATCTACAACTTTCATGTACAAAGTTTCTTTATTTGAGGTGTAAAAAGTGGAACCAAAAATAGGTCCCCAAATTGAATAAAGAATGAATAAAAAATTGATATTTGACCCTTATCTCCCCTACTTTATTCCTGGTCGACCTATTCATCAAGATGCCTAGGTCTCGGGGTTTTGGGTCATAAAATATTTACAATATTTTATTCTTTTTTCTTTTTTTATTCTATAATTTTGGCTTTAATTACAATATTTTATACACTAATGGGATGCACATGCATGAATGCTAAGATGCTATATTTAAGGCTATTTACATGCATTTGCTCGGATTTTTGATGCCAAAATGATAGAATAAAGATGATGAAATGTGGATTCATCAGTTATCCATCGCAAGGACATTAATAATACAACCAACTAACATAGTCATCCGACTAGCCACAGTATCTTTATTATGTAAGGTAGTAATCTTTTTGTGTGTTTCCTTCAAGCTGATGTACATGTAAATTATTATAGTGGGATAATGTATCATTTGAACTTTATTTTGTAAATGGAAAAGTGTTGAAATACTTCCTTCTGAGTATTTTTAATTGCACTCTGTTTCTAAATGTTAGTTGTGATTGTTGAATAAATTATTGCTAAGTAACCAGATTCAGATATGGGAGGATCCGATGGTTCAAAAGTTAGGGTCGTGACAGATGATAATCAAGGATGCCATAGATTGGGTTTTAGGCTCTAATCCTTAGAGGTCACACCTCACTTAGTCTGTATAGTACCTGAAAACAATGACAACTTTATGAACCCAAAACTGGGATGTCCATTACGGTTTTTAATTAAGGTCAAAGTTTTATTAGCAGTCCCTTGTTTTAATTTTTGAATTTTCAATTTTTTGAGTATTTTTTAAAAAACAACAGCACCTAATAATTTTTTTTCTATTTTCTTTTTGATCCTAGGTGTGTAAAAACAGAGTGAGATAGCGGAAAAGCAATGCTAGTTGGTACTTAATGAATCTCCATTTCATCACCTTTATTATATCATTTTAGCCTTAAATACCCTAGATAATGCATGTAAATATCATTAATTTTTACAAATTAACATTCATTATTTATTCTAGTTATTATATAATTAATGCTAAAATTATAGAATCAAGAAAAGAAAAGAAAAAGAATAAAATGCCAAAGGTATTTTATGACCCTAAACCCAGAGACATAGGCATCTTGATGACTGGGTCGACAAGGAATAAAGTAGCATGAGATAAGGGTCAAATATTCAATAAAAATCCCATTCGATTATTCATCAAAATTGCATTTTGGGATCTATTTTATTTTTATTTTTTATACATCAAATAAAGAAACTTTATACATGAAAGTTGTAGATAATAATATATAGAAAAATACAAAATTGATTTTATACAAAAATAATATACAATGTACTTTATATGCTCAGAATAAAAAGCCATAACTCAAACTTCTCAAACCTATATCTTCTCAATAAACACTCAAAATGTATCAAAATCACTTTTAGTTGTATACAACTTTTAATAACTATTTAATGAAGGTGGCTTCATTTAATTTATAGTTAAACTATGAATGTTAGGTTTTGAACCCTTATTGTATAGTATACACGAATAAAATATTTATTTTATATATTCTTTATTATTTTTATAATTTTATAGTTTTATAAATATTATTTATAATACATGTACATATTTAGATTAGAAGAAAACTATAAATAAAATATTAAAATAAAATAGTGTATATAAATACATAGATGAATATACAATACTTATACCTATAAATATTATATACCCTTATTTATTTAAGCGCACATATTATATCAGAAAAATATAACAAAAATATATTTATATATATCTAAAAAGAAGTTATAAATGGATAAATTGAGAACATAAAATAATAAAATCAAAAATATAGAATAAAAATAAAATGTACAGAACATAAGTAAATATACCTATAAATAAAAACCTAAAAATCAACTTGTAATAAAATAACTCCTAAAAAAATAAAAATCATATTAAAATACTATAGAAAATAATAACAATTTTATTTTATAACCTAAATTTAATTAAACATTTACTAATTACTATTGATTTTCCAAATAATTTAGGGTTGGCTTTTTTTGCTTGGTCCATGTGGGCCAACCGGTTTGCATCAAGGGTTGACCTCGATCAACTCCTCTGACAACCAACCTAATCCTGTCAGACTGTGCGTTTGACCCGTCTTCTCCATTTTTCCTCGATCGATGTAGACATCTATTCGAGCTTATTCCTTCTTCACTTTTGCTCAGCGTCCATCGAGCTATCACACGTGCTTGATTTCTTAGAACAAGGAGCGTTGCATCACCCACGCCACCTCGATCTTCTAGTCGCTCCAGCCGCCTGCACAAAATCGCCCCTTCCTCCTTCATTTGAATTTGAATCCCTTTTAGCCACTTTCTCTCCTTCCTTTGCACTCCAGGGCTCGAGCAACGTGACGGGTTGCTCACCCAGTAGTTGGTCGGATCGAAGGAGCGGTTGGAGGTGGTTTCCACCATCTCCGACGGAGCACCGCCGTCGAGGTACCAACTCATGGCTTCACCCATTTGAGTCTCTTTTCCTTTGCGTTTTAGATAGATTTTAGTTCCTATTTTTATTTTCTGCAATTTGATCTAGGTTTCACCCATTGCATTAGCGTAACCAACCCGATTCGAAGCTCCTACAAACCTTCCCACTATTCCTCCGCATGTTTGCTGACATGTAACCACCCTCATTTCGTCCCCTTTCGCTTCTCCCACATCCCAGGCACCTCCATTCACCTTGTTTCCCCCCTAGAGTAAGATCTTGGGTGCTCCACCTCCGTCGCCTCATCGGAGCACCTCCGTCCCTGCCCATTTTGCTTCCATTTCACCCACATAGCACCTAAGATCGTTTGTATCTTTGTGTTTGAGCTAACCACGCATGGCTTAGGAGCTGAAGACCCTGTATGAGGGCAATTTTGCCAAGAAAGCCTTCCAGGTCTGCCAGAGCATATCAAGCTCTAAGGGCTCGATCAGTAGCCTGTGGACCGTTTGAGACTTCAGGGAGGCGCGGGACCTCTGCAGGAGCGATTAGAGACCTTCAGAGAGCGTACGGGGGCGGAGGTGTACGTGCTACCCAATCCAAACTCGCCGACGATGAGTTCTTCCATGTTTGTCCACCATCTTCCTATGCTGTCGGATCAAGAGTCGAGTTCTAGATCTTGCAGGTACCGTCCGATCTAGCTTCGCTAGAACCGTCAAATCCACGCTTGGAAATAATCCAAGCCATTGGACATTGAAGAGGTATCGCACGATGTGGGTCTACCATGTATATAAGTGAGATCATCCATGCCATCCAACCGTACCTATTGTGGGGGAAATTGTAACCTATACCCCCGATTTTTATCGTTTCATAATTTAGTCCTATAATTTAATTTTAAGGCTTTTATATTTTGGTGAAATTACATGTGAACCCTGGATTTTTTTTTGATATTGCATATTGGCCTGTGTCAGGTCACCTCACGTGTCGTCCCATGTGAGCTGGCCATTTTGCATATAAACCCTCGTAGGTTTTCGTATTTCGATTTAGTACTTAAATTTCAAATATTAGTATAAAACTTATGGGTATTTTGCATCTTATTCTATGCTTTTAATTTAAATGCAAAAATGCACTTTCCATTATGTGGATTTTTGTTGATGTTTTCAATTTATTAAATATATCATCTGTGCTCTAAAAATTCTAAAAAAAGAGATAGGTGCCTGCTATTCGTGCTATATTTTTGGATTTTTATTTTAGCCATTTTTATTATTTTCTAAAAATCAGAAGAGTGCATTTTTTGCCACGTTTGAATTATAAATTAACAAAAAAACATTAAAATATTTTGAAAAGTTATTTAACAACTTCATAACTAAAAAATCCCTAAAAATAGAAAAAGAAAAATTATAAAAATTAAAAAGCTCCAAACTCTAGTAAAAAAATATATATAATTCCCAGAAATTCCAAAAAAAACATTATTTTTATCTCTGAATTTTCTTTATATTATGATCTATATATTAATAATAGAATTTTCTTCACGTCATGCATCTGTTAGGGCTCTGGCCTCCCCATCTTTGTAGCATATCCTGGGTTATATGTTTGTTAAGAAGTAAGAGCCATAAAAAATAAGCCACTCGCGGGTGAAGAATGAGGAAGTCAGGACAAAGGATATATGGGGAGGAAATCGAGTGCGGTGGGGTTGGGGGAGGAGGAAGGAGGTTTGATAACTATGTCCCTCTTAACCAGAACTTGATTTGAATAAATCATGTTTTGGTTCTACCTATTGATGGTTAGACCAACGAAAGGACACAAGTGAAAACAGTGCATGAAGGCAGAGGTACAACTGATATTGTAAAAAAGATAATTGCTTAACTGATATGCATAACCTTAGAGGGACATAACAGATATTATCCCTAAAAATTATGAGCACCTCTACTTAGGGGTTAAAATGCACCTTCACCCATGCATCGCATGGCGCATCCTCCTATGCAGTTTCCAGCAAACCATGTAAAGCAGGTTCTCTCTTTCTACTAGTTACATTAGATATTTTGAACCCATCCATTCGATTGGATTTTCTAATGTACCGTCACTATCTCATAGAACCAAGGTTTTAAAGACTCGACACGTTGAGTAGGTTAGTCATCAATTTAGTCCAATGTGTTGAGAACGGAAGCGGTGACAACTCTGCTTTGATACCAGTTGGAAACGAACAACCAGATATGGATGTGGATGTGCAATCGACCAGCACCATATAAACATATGAAAGAAAGAACAACCAGATATAATGGTGTTCAGTCATCTCTCATGTCCATTGGAGAAGAAAGATCATTATAAATTAGAACGAGTACAACTCTCTCCATTCCTTCGCTCTTTCATCTCTTTCTTCTCTCTCTCTCTCTCTCTCCCTTTCTCTAGGGGTTACATTGTTCTTATGATGGTGTTGAGGTAATGCCTCCAGCCCCCTCTATGTGTATAGCCCAATTACAACCCACAATCATGTTCCCATTATGACTATAAATAGGATACAACTCAACTACTATTAGGATTAGGAGTCCCACCCCATTAATATTCCTAAGCCTAATATGACTCTAATCCTAACACAACGAAGTTCTAACATCGGCTCAAATTGTCAAATCGGTAATAACACAGCATGACATCAATATTTGTATCAGCCCCCAAAAAATCACATCGAACTTAATCTATTGGTCTTACCGTTCGAACCGGATTTCTAAACCGAAAAATTGGATATATAAAATATGTGCGTATATGCGATCAGCATCGAAAATGTGTTATCACCATCAGATCAATGCTTTCTAGTTAAAAGCAATATCTTAAGAGTTGGCATATCAAATATAAGATATGAGAAGATGTGAATCAATTGGAATGGTTGACTATAGTTAAACTCTCTTGAGTTACTTTCTAAATGCATTAGGCATGTGTTGGGTTGTAATTCTAACCAGTGCATTAGCGTGGATCCTCTGCTGTTAAGCAAAGGTCTGTTGTAAAGTAAAGGTCCACTTGAGCCGCTCGATCAAGATCGAGCGGTTCGTACGGAATGGACTAACAAAACCTTGATTTCGTGCAAACCGTTCAATCTTGATCTAATGGTTCTTGCGAACACAATCAATCTCAGAAATGTAGAACTATACCATAAACATCAATGGTTATTGCAACAGTGCTCTTTGTTTTGGGGACGATCATTTGAGGAATAAGGAGTCCTTGTTCCTCTCCTTACATATACACGGCCAATATTTTGATTTTAGAGTTAAAATGAGGAATAAGATTTTCATCATTATTCCTCCATCATAAACCTCTTTTATCAGAAAAATTACAAATAACTACCACTTATCTAATAATTTTATCTAATATAACCCCTTTATTCCTCCTTATACTATCGCTCATATTCAACGGATTAAATTTGACGACATCTTGATAGAAAATGACGAAACAAAAACGTTGTCTTATCCCTCCTAATTCCTCCTTATACCTTTGTCTTATTCATCTACCAGTCCTTTATAGAATTTGATGCAACTGAAAGCACAGGCCCGTTCATACTGCCCCTCGCTTTTGAGAGCAAATATATCTTCGATTAACGAAATTCACGCTAACAAGGATCAATAATCACTAAAAATAATACAAATGAAAAGGGGAAAGGAATTTACCATGATATCCGACACGACAATGGTGGATGTGATAGCATCGAAGTGGGTGGCCACCGGTAAGATTCAGAGACAACGGCAATGGAGGAGGTGTCGTTGTGACATCGCCGTGTTGGAAGGGAAGGGAAATTGGAGGCGACGACGGTGGCAGCGTCCGGCGGCGACACAAAGGGCTCGTTTGGTTGCAGGGTTGGGCAGGGTTGGGTTGGATTGGGGTAACCCTGTGAATAATAAACCGTGAGGAGGATTGGGAGGGTTGGAAGGAGGGGTACACTGGGGTACCCCAACCCAACCCTGCAACCAAATGAAGCCAAAGGCTGCACTATGGTGCGAGAATGGATTCCACATGCATGGGGGTCGGGGGAGGAAGAAGGTACAAAGGAGGGTTAGATAGATGGCGAGTGGATCCAATTTACCTTTCGGGCATTTAATCCTTCCCATTGGCTTGAATCGATCTGGTTGAGCCTAACTGGACGAATGGTCGAATCCGGTTATTGCTGTTGTTGTTATTATTTAAATGCTTTTTGTAGAACCGGTTGAACCCACCGGATCAGGACCGATTCCGGTCCGACCGGCCTGAAATAATAGAACAATAACATAATGGCGTCAAAGCAAGAACAACCACAATTGAAATACTGGTGAACAAAAAAGGCAAAGATAGGAATCATGACAAAAGGAGCTGAAAGCATCTTCAACCAGAGCATATTCAATCAATAATTCTGTACATTATATATTGTCGCTTGCAGTTTTCGATTTCCTTCCTTTGTGCAGCACTCTCTTTCATCCACAAAAAAAGAAGAAAATAAAAGAATCCGATCCTTATCAATTATAAAAACACAAGAAAAAAAGGAATCATATTCCCTTTTCTCTCTATTCTCCGTTCGGTAGGAGAATAAGCAGGAATAAGGATGAGGAATAAGAAGAATAAGGGTCTATTCTCCGTTCGGCTGGAGGATAAGAATAAGGAGAATAAGGTGAAATAAAGGTAGGTAAGGTGGGATAAAAATAGGAATAAGAGTGAAATAAGATGAAATAATAAGGAATAGTCGTACCATGGGGAAGCGTGTTGGGGGCTTATTCCCCTTATTCTATTCCTCCTTATGACCCAAACGAACATGGCTATATGTTCTTGGCAGCCGCGCCCTCCGCGGCTTCCTGCGGCATCCGGTACCTACAGACGGGGCAGGTCCCGTTGATCCCCAACCACCTCCCGATGCACTCCCCGTGGTACCTGTGCCCGCAAGGCATCTCCTTCAACCCGCCCTCCCCACTCCCCAACTCCTCTAAGCAAACCGCACACTCCCCCTCCCCTGCTGCCTCCACCGTCTTCATCGCCAAGATCGACGCTTTCGAGGCCGGGGGCGGCCCTCGAACCGCTTCCATCGCCGAAATCGCCATCACCTCCTGCATCAGCGTCGAGAACGGGTCTTGACCTCCCGCGGAAGGGAAGACCATCACGTTATTGAGCAGTGGGTTCACCATGACGACGCGGTCGGGCTCCACGGGCCCGCCGCGCCCGGCGGAAGAGGCGGCGCCTTCACGATGCCGACGAACATGGGGAAGAAGATCGAAGCGGTCTCCGTTGCCATCTGAGTGAGATTGTACGACGTGATTCCTGATCACCGAAGCGATTCGTACGGAAAGGAGAGCGCGAAATATCGTGCTTATAACGATGTGGGCAATGGTAGATTCTCGAAATATCTAGAAAGAGGGGACTCTGATGATGGTCTTATTCTATCGTAGGTGTCGACTTATCTGATAGGTTCAGAAGATTCCAGAATGTTAGATTTTTTTGACTTCCGGGTAATCTTTGGACTTGCGGACGTGCTCTAGTTCTCTTTTTCTTTTTCTTTGAATCCAAATCCAATCCATGGATTAAATCTTCGATCACTGCTCCATCAAAAATTTGCCCGAATCCAGTATCATTTACCGATATATCTTATCTTAATGGTCAAATGTCATGTCAAAATTAACTTTGATCTTATTTAAAAAAGAACTGGACATTTGACTGTTAGGATAAAATAGCAAATGTCATTTATTTTAGTAAAATTTAATAAATATGTAAACCATTGATCGAAGATTTAATCCATGCTGTTGGATTAATCCATGCTGTTGGATCTTTTGGAATTGTTCTCATAAAAATAAAAATGACAATCACAGCACCTCTGCTGTAAAAAGGGATTATAGCAGAGGATATGCTCCCCATCTTCTTACCGTCTACGCTGACTATGTGTCTATTGTTCAAAAATAAGGTGGAGATCTTTTATAGGGTAAAATGATGTTGCTCCTTTGAGGGGAGCTAACTTGGCTTCCCTTGTCTCATTTTCTTAATTTTTTTTGAAAATTTCTTCTGTGGATTTTCATCAATATATCTCTATATTATGTTGTTAAAATTTCGTGCGAAACAGAGACTCATACGACCTATATCAAGACGGGGTCGTTTTAGCAATTATGTTACCGTTAAAAATGACTGTCTGGGTGACGGGGTAGTTAAAAGATGATTTTTAGCAATTCTGTCTGGATGGAGGTCGTAGGAGTCTCTGTTTCGCACGAAATTTTAAATTTTATAATATAGAGATATAATGATGAATATTCACGGAAGAAATTTTCAAAAAAATGGAGAAAATGATGAGCCAAGTTAGCTCACCCTCAGGGGCAGCCACATTAAACCCTTTTTTATAACGTTGGTTTATTAATTTAAATTATATGATGGACAGATATTAGATTATTACTCTAAAAATTGTAATTTTATATTAGCCCATGTTAGTTCAAGCAATCCAAGTCCGCAAACTTTTGTTGTTAATTAACAGCAGTTAAAAAGTAACGAAAATTACAAGTACTATCACCTCAATCAACAACACCATTACATCCCAACTCAAATAATAGTATAATCTCCTCTGCAAATAACATGCCTTCCAATGTATCCTCTTTCCTCGTGCACTACTACCCTTGCGGACTCAGATTCTCGAAATTTTATCTAAATACCCGACGTATGTTCCACTCCTCGAACCCAACTAATCGTCTTAAATAATTAAGGGACTTCTGTGCTTGTGTCATGTCGAGTTTTCACAGTTACACCTGTATATATTACTTTTTTTCAATAACACTTGTATCACTCTGTTCTTACACCGTTTAACACTTGTTTCCTTTCATTAGTGAACCCTCTGTAGGATAAACTCAATAATAGTTTATTCAAACAAAGGTCTAGTTAGAAGCTCTCGATTATACTTGCATATCTATGTTGTTGCATCATTCAAACACAACATGGAAGGGAGTTTAATATAAAGTGCACCATACCCCAAGGTTGGACTTGGACCCCATCTCCACCACCACCACCTCCAATGGTGAAAATGCCCCTCTCAATCTCATATCTATCCTCCATCTCGCCACATCACCTCCGAACCTCATTGCTGGTGAAAAACATCACCATCATCTCCCCTTCAAGGTTAACTATCAAGTCATCGATCCGCACCATTAAAATTCCTTGGCCATGCAGATCATCGCCTCCTCCTAGTCAGTGTGCTCCTTTTCCCTTGTTCTCCTCTCAGGACCCAACTCTTTCTGGACCGTTGAGGCTAGCACTATCGTTGTTGCCTTCGAGGTCATCATCCAAAATATAATTATTACCGACTTAGATTTTTCTTATAATATTGTTGTATATTTATTTTATATCTTGACTGATTTTTCAGGTAAAAGATAGCTCAATTGGCCCCTCATGCATGGTTGCTCGCCTTCACTGTGGGTTTGACAATCCTTCTTTGTTGAACCTCTTCCCTTCAACGAAACTGAGTTACTCACCCTCGCTTCGAACGACCACCTGTTGATGATGGTCACCATGGTTCTTGTGGCTTCTCACCCCCAGCTGCTCCATCACATTAACTACTCATCACATTAACTACTGGACAAGTTGCCCTGGCTATCTTGAGATTGTGGTCATTTCTTGGGCTACATCGGTTCATGGTAACCTCACCTTATGTGTTTCACATAAGATCTAGAATGCCAAGCTCGCTTTTAAGGAATAGGCTTGTAGGGAGGCTAACATATTTGATGAGATGAAAGCTACTGAGAATGCCTCAGAGTCGTTAACGATGCTCTTGCCCTGGACCCTTTGGATCCTTTCTTGGTGTAGTTAGAAGTTGATGATAACTGCCACTTTGATGCACTAGATATCGATCTCAAATCGTCCTGGAAGCAGAAATGTTGTGCTAATTGGTTAAGATTGGGGGATCACAACACCCATTTCTTTCATATATTCGTTAGGGCATGCTTCATGAGGAATAACATCCCTACTCTCCTTCATGGGGTCAACATGTTGATTGATAAGCCAACCATGGTGGTAAAAGCTGTGATGAAGTTCTATAGGGCACTCCTAAGCCCGGTCATCCCTCACCCTACTTTGACCCCTAAGCTCGCTCCAAAGCTCATACTCTCCGCACAAGATAGGCTATGGCTAGATCGACCATTTTAGGAGGTGGAGATTCTTAATACATTGCACTCGTTTCCCCCTCTAAGACCCATGGACCTAACAAGTTCAACGTCGATTTTTTTCAATCACCATTGGATACTCATTAAAGTGGAGCTTTCTAAAGCGATCGGCTTTCTTTTTGAGGGAGGCAGCTTGATCAGATAGGTCAACCTACTTTCTTGAAACTTGTACCCAAGGTACCATACCTATTTGGCTTGGAGGCTTCCGCCCAATCTCCTACTGCAATGTTGCTTCTAAAATTTTTACCAAAGTATTGGCAAGATCCGACTTGTGGTGGTCCTTCCTGATCTCATATCACCTAACAGCTTCTATTAAGGATCTCCATTGGTGGCAGCTTGCATCTCACACAAGAACTAGCATTCAAGATTGATCAAAAAGTAAACTCTTTGCGGGCTTACCTTAGAATTGATCTTTCCAAGGGTTATTTATTTATTGAGCATCCCTTTATTATGCGGAGCTTGGAAAACATTGGGTTTAGTCAATGATGGCTCACCTATATCGCTAATTGCATATCCACTACCTCACTCTCGATGATGGTGAATGGCTCTCCTCATCGATTGTTTTGGGGTATTCGGGGACTGAGGCAAGGCAACCCTAGTCCTCTCCTCTTTATGGTTGGCATGGAGGCACTCTCCTTCTTGGTGGAAGACTCGGTGGCCCATGGGCATTTGTATCCCATGCCTATGGGGCGTTCTATGGTACCCAATCACCTTATAGATGTTGATGATATGATATTCTTATGCAAAGCTTCGTCTGTATCTCTACTAGCGGTCAAGGATATCCTTAATATGTTCTGTTCCATCTATGATCTAACTATGGATGCTCATAAGAGTAAGTTTTTCCGACCTCCGCACTCCCCTGATGACATTATTATGTGCTTTGATTGGGAATGCTTCAGCACTCCTTGCCTACTTCTTACATGGGCATGTTTTTGGCTATCTCCTACTGTCGTGCCATGTTTGCAAGATTATTGGAGGACAGTGTGAGGGCCTTTCTCTATGGCTAGAAATTAAAGGCCCTTTCCTTTGTCGATCGCTTATAGTTGTTGAGATCGGTGATTGCAGGTACGGTTTAGTACTGGGCAGCCGCCATCATCATCCTGACACGTTTTGCACGAAAAGTGGATATTCTTTGTGCGATTTTTTCGTGGGGCTTTAGACGTCATGCGGTTACTTGGAATATCTTTGCCACTCTAAGGCAAAGGGTGGATTGGGCCTCCATTCTGTGGCCTCCATTTGCGAAGCTATGGTGATCTCATGTGCTTGGAGGATTCTAACCTATGATTCCTCCATCTGGGTGTGCTTTATGCATTCCAAGTACTTGAACTCTATTTCCTTTTGGGTAGCATCGCCTCCATCATTGGCCTCCCCCATGTGGAAGCTGATACTTTCGGATCGATCCATTCTTCGTGGAGTTGTGTTCAATGCCATCCCTCCTTACATTTGACTTTTGTGTAAACGAGCATTCTCCTTCTCTACAACCTTTGATATGGTCTGCTCCTGGGCTGCTCTTGTCTTCTTAGGGCATGTTTGGTTGCCAAGTTACCCTTGGGTAACGTGGCATACCCCTACTCTTTCCATGCATTCACACATTGGAATTAGTTGTATGTACTATACAATTTCTTTGTTATAATATTTTTTAATCAAGTTCAAATAAAAAACACAAAAAACATATTATAATCATTAAAAAGTTCAATATAATATATAATCAATGTCATATCACATGACTTTTATCATTCCAACCCTCCCAACCATCCAAATAGCTACTGTCCACAAGAAGATACCCGAATCCAACACAACCCAGTTACCAAACTGGCCATTGGGGTCCACGAGTTTCGGCTAAGGGGCTTGCCCCGAAGCACCCCTACATATTCTACAGGGTTATCCTTAACTACTTGCCCACCATGGATACACTCTTAAAGCAGGGGATTGTAATTTATTCCCCTTGCTATCTCTCTCACCACAGGATGGAATCTCGTGATTATCTTTTCTTCAGTTGTTCGGTTACACTTGAGATTTGTAGGATTGCTTCCTCCTTGCTAGCCCTGCCTTTGCCACCTCATCTTCTCTTGAAGACATATCGGACTGGATCGAAGGCTCCACTAATGTTTCTGTTTGTCAACGACTTTCTTGTGCCTTTACTCCCACAATCTAGGAAATTTGGGTAAGAGAAACCACTGTGGGGCTGGGTTTTTGCGCTCATCGGATCCCATCAAAACTTCACAATTCTATTTGGTTTTTCAGCTCTTTTCTTTGTAACTCTGGCCTTCAAGCCTTTTGTAATACAATTCTATTTAGTTTTTTCAACTCTTTTCTTTGTAACTCCGACCTTCAAGCCTTTTGTAAACTTTTATTATTAATACATAGAAAATCTCACAGACCAAAAAAAAATTGTTGTCCTCCACCTTCATGCACCTGCCTTCTTTTCTAGAGCCCACCAGACTTGTATCGAAGTTGGACCCCCTAGGTGACTCATGTTGGAGGGGATTTTTCTCATCTCGTTGTTCTTGTGTGTTATGTCTTGTCTTCCACATTTTGGAGTTTGTCTTTGCGCGAGGTGTTTGTCCATCGTCTGTTGATCTTATCTTTTTTGCTACCTATCTCGTGGGTCCCTCTGTGGAACCTTGTATCTTCCATTTTTTACATAATTAATTTAACTTAGTTCTTAATAAAGAATCGATGAGTGAGCAGTTCTTGTGATAGGGGATAAAGATTTTTCGTTACCGTCGTACTTTACTTCCCAATGTCACAGCAATTCAGGCACAAAAATAATGTCAAGGCCATGCGTCGGATATCAATGCGTGCTAACATGCTTTAGGAATAACTCTGCCAGAATTACATTCGTTTACTCTTTCAATTCTGCACAATGACGATGAATCCTTGCATATAAATTCATGAACATTTTTCGTTAACCATCACGAAAGAGAAGTGGGAAAAACCCCCGGCTTCTACGTCACCCCCAAACAGCCTAAAAAGAATAACAAAGGAGAACAAATTTGGAAATCCCTCGTGATGGCTGTTGGATCCGTGACGGAATGAGATCCTCCTTCAGCAGGAAGCTGTCCGATGAAGATCGGACTTCGCGGATTGGAAATGTGGACCCATCGACAGAGTCAAATTGCGTCATCACCGCCTCTCAGACCTTCCTGGCGCCCCCTTCCTCCTCCGGCATCTGGTACCTGCAGATGGGGCACGACCCGTTCGATCCCAACCACTTGCCGATGCAATCCCCATGGTACCTATGCCCGCATGGCATCTCCTTCGATCCACCCCCCAAATTCTCCAAGCACACCGCACATTCCCCCTCCGCTGCCGCCTCCACCGTCTTCATCGCCTGGATCGAAGCTTTGGAGGCCGGGGGTGGCCCTCGAAACCCTTCCATCGCTGACATCGCCATCACCTCCTGCATCAGCGCCGAGAACGGATCTTGACCCCCGTCAGAAGGGAAGATCATAACCCTATCCAGCAGCGGATCCATCATCACAATGCGATCGGGCTCTACGGGTCCCGCCGCGCCAGGCGGAAGTGGCGGTGCTCTCACAACGCCGAGGAACATGGGGGAGAACATCGTAGCAGTCTCTGCCGCCATCTGAGCGGTCGCAGTGAGAGTTGGGTGTGATCTGATCACCGGAGTGAGTTGCGGTGGGCGAGGTTGGGGAAAAGGATATAAATATGGGGGATTGATAGCATCTGGAAATATATTTGGATTAGGAATAGGAGCTGTATATCCAAACACCATTGGGAGATTGTATAGATTTTAAAAGGATTAGGTGGGGAAGTTTCCAGAACATGGAGATATTTTTCCGAGGGGCGCTCGAAATTCCATCGGCGCTGGTGATTGGCTGATCTCACTCCACCTCACTTTCGGCTGCGAGCCTGAAGTTGAGGAAGAAAAGGTTTCCACGCAAAAAAACTGGTTCTAATTATTTGTGCTTTTAAGTTAAAAACCGATAAGATGCGGGGCAGGTTTGGATATGGGTTAAATGGAGCTGCCACATTGGGGAGCTAACTTAGTTCCCCTGCTTATTTTATCCGATTTTTTATTTTTTTTTAAAATTTCTTCTGTGAAATTTCATCATTATATCTCTATATTATGTCATTAAAATTTTGTGCGAAACAAAGACTCATACGGCCTCCATCCAGACAGTATTTTTTAACGGTAACAAAATTGCTAAAAACGACCTCGTCTGAATGGAGGTCGTAGGAGTCTCTGTTTCGCGCGGAATTTTAATGACATAATATAAAGATATATTGATGAAAATCCACGGAAGAAATTTTCAAAAAAAAATAAAAAATTAGACAAAATACCGCAGGAGGAGCTAAGTTAGCTCCCCATGGGGACAGCCTCATTTTACCCTTTGAATATTATATACGGTTCTGGATTTTTTTACCGTCTTGGATGTATTTAATATTTATATTAAAAAACTGTCTCATCGTCGGTTTTCCAACTGAGTCTAAAATTTTGTCATCACATGTTGTAGACGAAAGCTATATGTGTTTTTATTAAAGGAGTAAAGTTGAAAATTAAAAAAAGTGGGAGGAAATGATTGAAAATGTCATTGCCGTTCATATACTAATAAACCTTCATGATAAGTAATTGTTTCTTAAGATTCTTCCACGTGCGTCTTTTGCCCTTCCCTTCTTATCTAGCAAAACAAAAGGAAGATTGCATTTTTTAAGACCTTAAAAGCTTGGAAACTTCACAATGAAGAAGAAAAGGAGTGACACTCTAAGAAGACAGCATCTTTGCATCTAGAAACTCGATCGAGTAGCTTCTTCTTCTGGGTTTTTCTAATTTCCTTTATCTCATATTTATCTCAAATGCACGCCACTTTTCATATTTCCTTGAGATCGAAAGCCTAATCATGCACGAGGTGAGAGTAGAAGCATATGGATCAGGAAAATGTTTGACGTTTGTCGCACATCAAATCAACAGTTTCTAACTCTCTCTTTAGTTGTTGTATGGATTATACGCATGGGTATAATTGTTTAACAGTAGCATGAGAAGCCCATACCGGCATACTCTACTAGTATGCATGAGCATCGTACTGATGTGGAGTCTCATAGTATCCTCACACGTACTATAGGCGTACCGATACAAAATATAAAAAGAAACACCTTATACTCGTATATAGCATGAATATCAAGGTACTCCATATGCAAATTGTAGCTTGGTATTGGCATAATGTTCCTTGCATGGGGGATCCATATACTAGTATATGAGTGTGAAGGCTAGGGTATTAATCATCATATACTCTTGCCTCGTATAAGTATAGCTTGCCTGAATTAAATCAACAAGAAGGGGACCTTGTATACTGGAACAATGGGCTATGCATCGATATATGTGGTTGAATACTACTTAGATACTGAAAACACATACCAGATGGAAACGAAACGATTTCAAAGGACAAAATAAATATGCAAATGATGCACAAATATATATAACATTACATATCATTAAAGAAACATATTATATCAACAAAAGCATTTAACACATAAGAAATATACAAAAAAATCAATATGTAAATTATTGAACAATGCTTAATATATTGGGGTTTAACTCATAGTTTAGCTAAGAAACTTCAATTTAGAAAATAAATCCGAGCTAATTAACTAATTAGACTTATTCTAATGACCATGAAGTGTTGGAGCACATACTTTAAGCATCTCAAGACATCAACAAACTTTTAAAGCAAAGGTCCAAGACCCTAAACAATATTTGAGCACCAACTACTACAAAAGGCAAAACAAGCAACCGACAATTTGAGGCAGTCAATTGAAACTGGAGTATTTGGCTGGATGCCTTAAACAGTAACCACAACTATGAATAATCTACCGATAATAAGAAATAATTAATGAAACAAAAGCAGAATTACATGAGTTGACTGAAACAATTATTATTGCCCAATAACTAGATGATTCATCAAGAGTTGACCATTTGACCATACCCGTTGGCAAATCGACTTGATCGGTTAGTTGAACAAATTTTTTGGTGGAGAACTTTTATACTTAATTGAATTCTAATTTGAGGCTCTTTTATAAAGGTTCTATCGAAAATAAAAGTGACTTAGATAGTGTACCATGGGTGTAGATGCAATAAGTAATCTGCATGTTGCTTCTTTAAATTTTGGAGTATTATGCACTGAATCTATAACATTGTTGAGTATATATAAACTCCTATATAGATCTTTGAATAGTTCCAGTAGCTACTTCTTAAATATAATAAAGAAATTGCATCTTCAAGAAAATAAATCATTATGAATAATATAACATGATATATTTGATCATTTGATATGTCAATATACTTACATAAATCAGGACTAGTAGAACAGAAAAACATACACAAAAGTCATTATCGAAACTTAGTGTAATGCTACTGTTAGTAATATTCTTCTCCTTGTGGTACTGACAACTCTATATTTTTTACAGACTTAAAAGCTCATCTATCACTAAACAAAAATTTATTTGTTAGCACTCCAAACGTAGTAACACATCTAGTAATCACAAAATGTGGTAATAATTTATAAGTAGTCTGGGCTACTACTAAATAATTTGGACTTAAGCATTTTGGGTTGTGGTCAAGCGGTTCAGTTGGACCCAAGCCTAACAAGTTGTCTGGGCCAGAGCCAATAATCCCTAATAATAGACCGGGTCTAAGATACATGATGCTATATTTGGTATTAGAGCAAAATCCCACTAATAGTGAAAAGGGCTACACAAGAGGTGGAGCGACCCCTATTATAGAGTTAGAAGGAAACAACTACCTAAGAGGTGAAGCCACCATTGTTATCGGGAATAGGTCATGGGCCATCGCGTAACGAGGACGTTGTGGATATAAGTGGGGGTGATTATAGCTTCCCAAACATAGTACCACATCTAGTAATCACAAAGTATGGTAGCAGCTTATAAGTAATTTGGCTACTACTAAACAACTTAGGCTTAGGCATTTTGGACTGTGGTCAAGGACTCGATCTGGGCCCAAGCCCGACAGGTTGTCTGAACTAGTAATCCCCCATAACGGACTGGATCTAGGGCTTGAGACATTACAAATGATACCAGAGCAAAATTCACTCTAATAGTGAAAAGGGCTACCCAAGAGTTGGAGCCATCCCTATCATATATTTAGGAGGAAAGGACTACCCAAGAGGTGCCCCAACTATTATTAGAAGTAAATCAAGGACCATTACCCAACGAGGGCATTGCGACTATAAGTGGGGTGATTACAACACCCTAAACATAGCACCACATTTAGTAATCAGTAAGTGTGGTAATGTCTTATATGTAGTGGGGAGGGTTGGGGGGGGGGGGGGGTGGAATACTACTGAAAAACCTGAACTTAAGCATTATGGGATGTGATTGATGTCGCCAGTTAGGTCCAACCCCAATATGTTGTCTGGGCCAGCAATCCCCTATAACATACTGGGTCTAGGGGCCAACACGTTACAGATGTCATCAAAGCAAATTCCCTCTAATAGTGAAAAGGATTACCTAAGAGGTGGAGTTACCCCTACCGTACAGTTAGGAAGAAAGGCTACCCAAGAGTTGCCACTACTATTACTGGAAGTAGGGCATGGGCCATTAAGTAATGAGGACGTTACCAATGTAAGTGGAGGTGATTGTAGCACCTCAAATTTAGTACATGCTTGAAGAGATCGGGCACAGGTAACTAACGTCCAGTCTTGGATGAGTCTGCAGTGTCCGACAAGTCATATCCAACAATCGATGTATCGACACTCTCTCAGTACTCGATACACGATGAATCTCCATTTCATCACTTCTATTCTATCATTTTGGCCTTAAAAACCATAGCTAAATGCATGTAAATAACACTATTTTGTTCTACTTAACATTTATTGTTTATTTCATTTACTGTATATAAAATATAATTTTTAATGCCAAAATTATAGAACAAAGAAAAGAAAAGGAATAAAATGCCAAAGGGATTTTATGGCCCTAAACCATGATACCTAGGCATCTTGATGTGTGAGTTGATAAGGAATAAAGTAGGGAGAGATCAGGGCTAAAAATCCAATAAAAATCCCATTCATTTATTCATCAATAAGTCTGTTTTGAGATCTATTTTATTTTATATTATTTATACCTCAAATAAAGAAACTTTGTACACAAAAGATGTAGATAAAATACAAAAAAAATAAAAAATTGATTTCATACAAAAATAATTTACAGTGTACTTTTTATACTCTAAATAAAAAGCCAAAACGCAAACTTCCCAAACTCATATCTTCTCCGTATGAACTCAAAATGTATCAAAATCACCTTTAATTATATATAACTTTTAATAAGATATTTAATGAAGAGGTTTTATTTAATTTATAATTAAGTTGTGAAAGTTAGGTTTGGACTCCCTATTGTATAGTTTACCTGAATAAAATAATCAATTTATTTATTCTTTATTATTTTTATAATTTTATATTTTTATAATTTTGTAAATATTATTTATAATATTTGTACAAATTTAGAATATAATAGAATCATAAATAAAACACAAAAAATGAAATAAGTATACAAAATACCTAGATAAAATACATATACTTATACATATATAATATATAGCCATATTTATTTAAGTATATAAATAACATCATAAAAATACAATAAAAATAATATTTATGTGTATAAAAATAAGTTAAAAATACATAAATTAATAAAATAAAATAATAAAATCAAAAATATAAAATAAAAATAAAATGCACAAAACATAGGTAATATACATATAAATAAGCCATAAAAAGTTAATTTGTAATAAATAAGCCCATAAAATAAATAAAAATCATATTAAAATAATATATAAAATATTAAACACTTTTTATTTTATAACTTTATTTAATAAAATAATTTACTATTTATTAATAAATTTATAAATAATTTTGGCTTGCTTTTTTCAGGTTGGTCCACGTGGACCAACCAGGGGGAATCAAGAGTTGACCCCAGTCAACTCTTCTCCCCAGGTGTAGCCTCTGTTAGCCCTAGCCTCTGACCCGAGTTTCCTCCTTTTTCTCCAATCGATGTAGTAACCGATTTGTATTGATTCGTTCTTCAATTTCCTTCCTCGATTCTCCTCTATCACGCGGGTGTGATTTTTTGATCAGAGGAGCTCTGCATCACCCATGCCACCTCTATCTTCTAGCCACTCCAGTCACATGTACAAAACCTCCCTCTCCTCCATTTTTCGAATTTGAATCCCCTTCCTGTTTCTCCCCTTTTAGGCATGCTCTTGGGCTCGAGCGAGATGACAGCTCACTCACCCAGCCGTTTAGCAAGTGGAGGAGTGAGGAGGAGGCTGGTTCCACTATCTCTGACAGAGCACCACCTGAGGTCCCCATCTTCTTAGTTCCGACTAGGTCGAGGTTCTCTTTACTTCTTTCTAAGTAGATAGTAGCATTAGATTTTATTTCTCGCTTTTAGATTCGATTTTTATTGATCACAATAGTGTAAGATCATCTACCCATTGTTCGCAGGGGTTCTACTTCGACGAACTCTCCATTGTGCTCTGCCTTGTTTTCGACTCGCCAACCGCATCCATCTCCTTCCCCGATGCTTCTGCCACATTCATGACCATTCCATTCAACCTGCTCCTTCCTAGAGCAGGATCACAGAGCTCCACCCCGTCCCTTCGCCGGAGCAGACTCCGTACCACCCCATTTCACCTCCATCCCATCACCTGATGGGTCGAGGTAGCTTGCCCTCAGCCTAGTAACATTTTTATGTAGGTTTCAGGAGTGAAGGATCCCATTTGAGGGGTCGATTTTTCCAAATAGGTACTCCCGGGCCGCTGAAAAAGGTCGAGCTCTAGGGGCTCATTTTGTAGCCCTTGACCCTTTTTGATGCCTTTGAGAGTCGCAGAGCAGCTGTAGGAGTGAATCGAGAATGTCAGAGGAGTCCTAGGTTGTCGGAGTCTCGAGTTTTGGTCGTTTCAAACTCGTCGAGCACAAGTTCTTCCCGTGTTCTTGCTGACCACCTCTACACCATCAGATCAGGAGCAGTGTCCAGATATCACAACGATCGTCAGATCTCTAGAGCCTTCCACTATAGGATCCTATCCAAGGATCTAATCCATACCGTCAGCTACAAAGGGTTATCACTCCTCCTGCTTGCGACGCGTGGCAAGTGACACGCTCACCACTGTTTGATACAACGCTTGAGGGGGTATTTTGCACCTTCCCCCTCATTTTTGTCTATTTATTATTCAATCATGTATTTTATTCCTGTCATTTAATAGATTTGTAATATTTACAACGAACCCCTTGCCTTTTGTTGTATTTGCCTTTGGGTCCATGCTAGGTCACCTCACATGTTGTCCCACGTGAGGTGTCTATTTTGCGTAGAAACACTTGCGGGTTGTTGTATTTGTGTTTAGTCATGAACTTTGAATATTAGCTATATATTTTTGGGTATTTTGTAGAACAGACCTTGTATTTAATTTTAATTACATTTATGCCCTTCTTAGTACATGTATTTTTGGGGATGTTTCCTATTTATTAAAATTACCATCTGTGCTCCAAAAATTCTCAAAAAACATTATTAAGTGCATGCTAGCTTCTAGATTCACGATATATTTTTGGATTTTCATTTTAAGAACTTTTAATTTTTATTAAAAATCAAAAGAGCACATTTTTGCCTCTGTTTGACTTAAAAATTCCAAAAAATATCAAACCATTATGAAAATTTCATAAAAAATAGATTTTATTTATTTTAGTATTTGTTGACTCTAGACCAAAAACCATTAAAAATAGAAAAAGAAAAGGTCCAAAAAATAAAAAAAACTCCAAAATCATTTATAAAAATACAAAAAATTCCCAAAACCCTAAATATTAATTCCTTTTTATAATTTTATTTATATATTATTTACTAAAATTGATTAGAAGAATTTTTTACTTTGTTTGCTATTTTTAATTTTCAAATTAATTTGATCTATTTATCTAATCCTTGTTTTGGGATATTTTTTAAAAAATAAAAAATAGCAAAATTCTCTAAAAAACACAAAAAACAGTAAAAAAATATTTAAAACATAAAACATTTTATTTCCTATATTTATACTATTTTTAATAATATTTATAATTATATTACTGTACTTTGTATATATAGATTTATATATTCTTATATTATACATTTAAAAAGAAAAAGAAATTAAAAATAAGAAAATATAAAAAGGAAATAAAAAATGTAAAATTAAAAGCATTTAAAAAAATAAAATCCTTATAAATTATAAAATCAAAAACCCACACAAAAACACTTAGACAAGAAGAACAAAAACTTTGGATTTCATTTTCCCCGAACTATCATTTGCTCCCTGTGTTCAACACTCTACACATACCTACACCTATACACACATTTGTAGAGTTATAATAAATTTTAACTCCACATCTTATTTTTCATTGCTTGATTTTTAATTGTGGGTTAATTGTTGATTAACTGGGAATTTTTGTGGGTCGCCTCTACGATAATTGATCTCCGCATTTTGTGAGGATATTTTCTGACCCATACAAAACCCCTATTATCAAATGGCGACGTTGCTAGGTAGCAACATCATATAGATTGGATTCCTTTTTTGTGCCTTCTTGTCTCTTTTATCTATATTTTCTTTATTTATTTTCTATTTTATTTGATATTAGTTTGTGAATTGTCTAACCACCCTCTTTGTTTGAATTTCTTGCGAGAGACCACAAATCAAGGTAGGTTCCCTAGGAGCACCTTTGCACCCACGTGAAGCGGAGTCGGCTTTTCTGACCTAGCCAACAGAAGAAGCGACAAAGGAGGACTTTGAAGATAATATAATTTTATTTTTATTTCTATTTTTATTTGTAATTTCAAGTGAGAGAGAGATATATATGTTATTGTAATAACTTGGAGTCTACAAGACTTTTACACTTCACGAGGTCTAGTGCCCAAGCTATTGTTCACTTGGGGGCACTGTCGGTTTTTTCCTATTTTCTTTGCTTTTCTTTTTCTTTATTTTCATGATATTATTTTTATATATTTTGTGTGATTGAGCCCTAACTTTGGAGTTGTTGTCGATAGATTAAGGTCCAAAGCCCTAATTATAATTGCATGTACCTATAGTTCACTTTTTGGACTTAACCAAATTAAATAGTTGATTATTTTGACTTGAGATCGCGTGCCACGAGAAACCTCATATAGCGCTTGTAGGAGCCATTGTGGTGGGCACCGAGAGGTTTCCAAGACTGGCCATTGTGGATTGCATTTTCATATAGATAGGTTTCAATTCCACTTAGCATCCTTGTCTGGAGAGAGCTAGAGGCAAGGTGAGTATGCCTACTTAGCATTCATCATCGATTTTGCTTGCATTGCTTTTCCGCTCCCTCCCTCTGATTTTGACCACATAGGATTTAATAAGAATTGACTCCTCATTAGGTTCGTGCATTCTTATTAAAAATAAAAAAGTGATAACCAATAAAATTGGAAATGCTAAGTTTACTCGATCGACCCTAAAAAGCAAAAAGAAAAATCCTTGTCTTGAGGAGAGTAACCCCTCATTGTATGTGCATTTTATCTTGATACATGCATACTAAGGGGTAGTGCCCCAATCCCAGCCTTCCGACGCGATTGTACAACTTTTTAAAAATTCACCTAACTCTAAAAATTTGACAAGATAAAACGACTGAGCTTTCACAGTCATCACTGAGTTGAGTTGGTGAATTAAGGGGTTTGTCTTGTTTATGTTTGTTTGCGATTGTTTGTGTGCATACTAGATCTTCACTGCGCATTTGCGCCTTTTTCTCACATATCTTGATTTGACCATCGTGTTCTCCCGATCATTTATTTATTTTGGAGATAGCCGACTGGAGTGATTTTGATCCGAACTTTGCGGATCCCTCGTACCCTCCAGCTAGTCCACCTCCATTTTTCTAGGAGGACTTTGCTCCTAACTCTTCTTTTTGTACATATCCACCCAATCCACTATTTCAGACGTCAGATTTTTACCCTCCATCATCACCCTTCATCCTTGTGTACATGATGATTCCGATCTTCTCCCTTGTATGGAGGATATCCAAAATCTTACAAAATATTGACTGAACCTGAAGTGATGGCAGTTATTCATGGGATTATTGAGGCCCCACTTTGCTAGGACATGACCCAATTATCTGCTCCTAAACCCAAGAAGACAAAACGAAGGAGCAGATCTGAGCGACACTTTTTGATCATGGCCACTGCCTATGCCATCTCTCATTGTCCACGCACTAGGAAAGGGAACAATGTCACACCACTTGTGAGTTGCACGATTTCTGGCTATGATCTTGTGATAACACTCTCCTTGTCGGGTGGTGCTTCGATTATAATACCCCTCTCATTGGTACAGTCTATTCATCTTGGGCCTCTTATGAAAACCAAGATGAATTGTCAATTTGCTGATGGATCAATAAAGAGGACGAAAGGTATTCTAGAAAATGGTGTCATTCATATTCATGGCATGAGCTTCACTGCTGACTTTGTCATATTGCATATGGAGACCTCCACCCCTGTGGAGCATCCTCCAATCATCTTGGGATAACCTTTCCTCTCGCTTTCGTTCTAATGACGAGAGTGATATGTTGATCACCGCCCATGAGAGTGTGCATGTGTTAGTCGACCGCAAGGACTATGACCTTGATGCTGATATCAGAGAGATTTGCTTTTTGATGGATGATATTGAGACATGAGGATTCCTCTTCATTGAGGAAGACTAAAAAAGCATAGACCTTGGAGTTCCCCCTTCTGGTGAGTGACGATCTAATGATGACACCCGTGATATTTACACTATAGACACTTTAGAGCGGAGGGCAGATTTAGTAGAGATTGTAGAGGCCGAATTTGACCTTATTTCTTTCATCAAGGAATTCATGCCTTTTGATGATGACCTAGCAGAGACTTCCCTGGCCGAACACGACCTCACTACTTCCACTAACCAGATTGTGCCTTTCCTCTTTGAGATCGATGAGGATCTTCACTAGGTCGATCCTGATCGGTTTGTGTTTGTTGATGACCCTGATATCGACATGCACCTTGTCAGATACATTCCTCAGTGACCACGCAAGAAGGTTCTCTTTCTACCTTCTTGATCTTTGTACACCCACCTCCTTGTATATTTGCTTTCGTTTTATTTCCTTCCATCTCTCGTTTTTGCTCATCCACCTCATTCATTGTGTTTTGTCTTGCTTAGGACGTACTATGTACTAAGTATAGGAGAGGTGGATGAGTTGAGTGATCTTTCTTCTTTTCTTCTTTTCATTTTCATTCTCTTTTTCTTCCAAAAAGGTGTCACCCCTTCTTCATTGATATACTTAGGACGTACTTTGTCCTAAGTATAGGGGGTGTACACCACGAGTTTTTCTTTCATTGATCCCCTCCACTGTCCTCCTCTCCTTGTATATACTTAGGGATATCTTACCCTAAGTATAACGGGAGATAGTCTGAGTGTGATATGTCCATTCCTACCCTTGATCCTCCCTACATGTGTACAGTATGCTATACTTAGGATTATTTCATCCTAGGTATAGGGATGAAGGTCAACTTCTCATTCGTTCATTTCTTCATTCATTCTTTCATTCATTTATTCTTTAGGCTTTTCTATACTCAGTACGAGTTATGTCCTCTCTTTTTCTCTCTGATCTATGAGTACATAGCTCAAGCTAAGTATAGGGGGGTCTTATATACTTTGTATATACTTTAGCCATAACTTGTACTTTCGTATTTTCAATAAGTATGGTTAAAATACTATATATACATATACAATTCATTAAATCAATTAATAAAAATATATGAATTATTCCTTAATTTTTTTATATATACTGATTAATAAATCAGGTCAAAATATTTTGCAAAAAATAGTTAGAAACTCTATTTGAATAATCTTTTGAAGGCTGTTTGAAAAATATTTTGTAAAATATTTTCAACCTTTATAAAATTATTATAATTTGTAAAAATGTCTTTGCTTTGTATGAAATAAAAATGTTTTGAACAACTATTTACAAATGGATTTGAAAATGGTTGGAAAAATATTTTAAAAATCTCTATATATACTGCTTAAAAAAACTTTGCAAAATGGTTTTCAAATGTTTGTAAATGTTTGTAAAAATTAATTGAACTATCGTTTTCAAAATGATTTGTAAATTTATTTTCAAATAAGTTTAAGGAATATATATATATGCCATCCAAATAAATAAATATTTCTCATCAATTGTATATATATATAGTTATAAAAACAGTTAACATATCTCTTGTGTAAACCCTTTAAACCCCAATTCTTGTAAATATTTGATGCACTCCCATGTAAGTATCTGTACCTATTTTTATTTTCAAAAAAAACTTTTATTTTGAAAAATCCCAAAAGCATTTGCAAATAATTTTCAAAAATTGCATAAAAATGTGCAAACCCTTTTCAAAAATCCATAAAAAAGTTCAAATTTTGAAATTTTCATCACAAAAATGTTTTTCTGCATTGTGCATAGCATTTGCATTTTTCGAATTGAGTTTGATAATTGAACAAATGTAAGTAAAATCTGAATATTGGAGCTTGATTGGACCTTAAATATACCTAATCACATGAACCTTATAGGAACTGGAATTGAGGTACTTAAGATCTAGTTCACTTAATTCTTTGAGATTACGAGACTTATTACACTTATTGCATAAGTGTTTGCTAGGGACTAGCAAAGGCAAGTATATGGGGGTGATGAATCTCCATTTCATCACCTTTATTCTATCATTCTGGCCTTAAAAACCCTAGCTAAATTAACATCCATTATTTTGTATAAATTGACATCCATTATTTATTTAGTTTATTGTATATTAAATATAGTTTTTAGTGCCAAAATTATAGAACAAAAATAAAGAAAAAGAATAAAATGCCAAAGGTATTTATGAAAAAGACTACCCAAGAGGTGGAGCTACACCTACCATAGAGTTAGGAAGAAAGGGCTACCTAAGAGTGGCTACCACTATTACTGGAAGTAGGTCATGGGCCATTAAGTACAAGGATGTTACGAATATAAATGGGGGGTAATTGTAGTGCCTCAAATTTAATAGCTGCTTGAAGAGATCGAGCAAAGGTACCTAATATCCGATCTTGGAGGAGCATGCAGTGTTCGACAAGTCGGATCCGACAATTGTTGTATCGGCCCTCTCTTGGCACTCGGTACCTAACTCAATTAAATCATCAATCAACCCAAGAATAATATAAAGCAATGAAAACTAAGTGAGGTGAAATTTACTATATCCTACAAAAGTGTGTATAGTAGATAAGTAGTAAGGGTCAAACCACTGAGAACACCGTAGGATAGGTATAAATATTAATAATTATTAAAGAGTATTTTTGTATTTTTAACCTTTTATAATTTTTATGGGTATTATTATATGTGGATTTTTATGGATTTTTATATTTTTAAAATTTAATTTTTTATTTCCTTTTTATTTTGAAAATATAATATTTTTATATAATAATATAGCTAATTTAAGTAATACATAGAGTATATAATAGATATAGGGTTTTTAATTTTAAATATATAAAAATATAACTCAAAATATAGAAAATAAAATGACTTGTGTTTTTTATATTTTTTGCTATTTTTGGTATTTTTTATAAGATTTTTAATAATTTTTATGTAATTATAAATGATTAAAATGTAGAAAACAATGACTAAAATAATAGAGTTGTATTGTGTTTTAAAAATAGATAATAGTATTCAAAATTCACAAAACTATTTTTAATATATGTTATATATAATAAAGAAAAATAAAGGATAGAAAACAACATTTTGGATTGTTATGAATTTATACTATTTTTATAGTGTCTTTAGGATTTTGTCCTTTTTAAGGTTTTGGTTATATTTTATGGCCTTTCACATATGGTAGAATATATAATAATATACCTAATATAATTTTTTGGAATTTTTAAAAGTGTTTTATATTTTTGGAATTTAATATTTAGACAAGAAGAAATTGCATGTTTTTTATATTTTTAACAAGTAGGAAATTACAATAAATACAAAATAAAAATATAGGAGTGAATAATCAAGTTGTCAAGCACACAAATGTAATTTTCCTACAACTTTTGGAGCAATAGAAATAATTATAACGAAAAATAAATACACAAATAAAGTCTACAATTTATAGGGACCTTTTTGCAATTAATAAAACATACATATCACTTAAGAAAGAGGTATAGGGTACAAAATACAAATATCCCAAAAGGAACCTCATGTGGACGAGATGTGAGGTGACATGGACAAGGAATAAAATGTAAATATAGGAAACTTTAGGTCCTTAGTTGCAAATATTACAAATAAATCTCACTATGGACAAATGTTTAAATACCAAAAATGAAATACAAAAAGGTTGAGGGCTGAAGGTACAAAATACCCCTATTGTGCGCCAACTGACGACATTGATGAAGTTACTTATACACGTGGCAGGCCCTTGACGTTTGATGTCTCTTTGATGATAAGAGCTTGAGATTACATCTCCAAAGAGATCTGACAACTGCTAGAGAGGATGATCTAAGGGTTTTATTGCACCTATGAGAATCTCTTGATCAGATGGTTGAGCAATGCTCTAGATGAACATGGAAGAACAACAGCTCGATGGTGCTTCAATTGGTTGAATCTCCCATCTTTGATCTCCTAGAAAGCTCCCAGATGGTCCAAAATGGAGTTGATGCTCCTTCGCGACTACCAAGGTGCTCAAGAATGTATGAGTCCCATCGATGGTATCATGACCCCAATTCTAGAGTCGTCGGATCCTCCCATAACCGGATCTGGTTACTCAGCAATAATTTATTCAATAATCCCAACTAACATTCAGAAATAGACTGCAAATAAAGTATATTCAGAAGAAAGTATTTCAACAATTTTCCATTTACACAATAAAGTTTACATGATCCATTGTCCCACTACAACCATTTACATGTACATCAGCTGAAAGGAAATACACAGAAAGATTACTCACTACCTTACAAAGTAAAGCTACTCTAGCTGGCTGGATGTCTACTATGTAAGTTGGATGGATTACCAAAGTCCTTGTGATGGCTCACTAACACTTGTTGGGTTTTCCATAAATCATAGGATAAAAAAACTAGCGAATACTAAGTAACGAAGAAGAGAAAAACAAATAAATGGATAATTTTGCAAAACTTGTTATCACAAAAGATTTCATTCCTTCTCATTAATTTAATTCTATTCCCATTCTATTCCACGTCAGGGATTAGTCCAGGGAATTACCTCACCACTGTAAGGACTCCGAAGCTGTGGACACTTCAGGATCGGAGATTGCATTGATCTTGGTAAGCTTATGCCGCCGCACGTCGCCTCAACCAATCCTCCAATACTACCCTGACAATTTCCTTCTTTTATTAAACAGGGTCTCAAAACCTCAGCCTGAAAAACAAATGAGCACACCATCCTTGAGGACTCAGTTGCTTAAAACCTCAGGCTAACATTTAATCATATAACCTAGCGGCTTTAAATACATATTATCGTGACCCAGCCGCTATTGAACCACCCGTGCCTCCACATGACACGACCACATCTTCCGTCGTTCAACTTGAAGATATTGGCTCCTGGTACCACACGTTGCAAAACATTCATTTCGTGCGCACTTATCATAACAGGGCAACCGTGTACCACCTAGGTAGGGAAACATCAATACGGGTTCCTTCCGAAAAACCTACAGGTTGCATGCCCGACCTGTAGTTCTACTCCCAGTCATCCTTAACGTGACCCATGATCCTTTTCAGGATCCAACTCAAACCACATCAATTCCCATGATGTAATTCTTTCGTTAAGTCTTTGATTTGCATAATCAGCAATACTTAGTATAGACTCACATATATATTATTCATATGCATATATACTCGTGTTTATGCCTATTTTAACTCCCAAATCCTAACTTTCAAAGCCACCGCATCGATTCGATGCTTAAACCTTATTTTAGTGGGAATCACAAAGCAACTGTTCAGACTTTTTCAAAAATAGCCAAAATTAGAGCTCTTTATAGCACAGAACATAAAATCAAGAATTTCAATAATCTCGTTTGAAAACCCAAGAGCAAAAGGAAGGATTTCGTTACCTAATCGAGCTCTCCCTCGTGTATGCAAGGCTTTATTGTGTTTCGTTTTTAGAACGGATGTTTTAAGGCTCCTGAAAAGATCGAATTTCATTTTCATATCAAAAACGCTAAGAAAGTGTCAAGAACGTGAAGAACGAAAGAAGAACACGAAAAACGTGAAGAACTCGAAGAACACGAAGAACACCAAGAACATATTTTCTCTTGAAATTTCAGCAGAGCTTCCCCTTATACGGGGTGATATTTCTAGAAAAATTTCGTAGAGTTTCCCCTTATATCGGGACATATTTCTCAGAAAATTTCAACAGAGTTTCCCCTTATATCGGGACATATTTCTTGGAAAATTTCGGTAGAGTTTCCCCTATATCGGGACATATTTCAAAATAAAAAGGAAAAGAATTTCCTCTATAAAATCAATCGTGAGGAAACACAACAGCAAAACTGAAAGAATATACTCAAACAACAAAAGATGAGAATCGGTAGACACCACACACCTTAGGTGAGTGAATGTGTGACGAATAACAGGGTTCACTGACGTGCATAGCCGCCCGCACCTAAGTAGGGTATTACACAGATTTCTCCATCAAAATAACTATAAAAGCATAATTGAAAGAATAGAAACATAAGCGATGGAGAATCGGTAGACACCACGTGTCTTAGATGAGTGAATGTGTGACGAATCACATGATTCACTGACGTGCATAGCTGATCACACCTAAGTAGTTTGTTACACAGATTTCGCCTCGAACCACAACAGAAAACGAATCGGAAAGAAAGATGAATCAAGAACAAAGTTTGGAAGAAAAGAGGATGAATTGAAATCGTAGCTTACGGAATAAACTAAGAGAGGATCATACATCTCTCCTCCTCGTTCTCCCTGCAGCGCTTCGCTAGCGCTCCTCCCTCGCCTCCCACTCCTCCTCCCGACCTCTCGACCCTAGCCCGTGGGGTGGTGGTGGTAGTGGAAATCGTAGAGAATGAATGGATAGGGGGGGTCTATTTATAGGCTGCAGAAAACCACTAACCACGGTTAGAAAACCACGGTTTATACCTTAACCATGGTTTAGCGGCCCATGGTTTTGGCCCATGGTTTTAGCCAAAACTCATCCCAAACTTGGGGCTTAAGTTAGAATATTCTAGAGGATTCTAGATTCGCTAATGATGCTTAATTAACACTAATCGTGATTAACTTTCACTAATCGCGGATTAACTTCACGGCTTACGCTTATCTTTTGCTAACTATTGATTAGTGTTTGCTAATGATCATTAGCGGTTTTCAATCCGTCATTAGTTTATTTAATCATGTTTAATTAGTCTTAATGACAGTCATTATGGGTTAATGACATCTTAGCCTTCCTTACTTCTCTTTCTTCCAAAAATCATAACAAATCGACACGAAGTCCGATTCACACGAAACAAATTCCGTTGATTTTCTCTTGACGAGCTGGATCTTATTATATAGGATCCGAGATATGCCAAGTTCAAGGCTTTACAAAAATAACAACCTTAAAGGAAGTATCGTCCTCAAGACTAGAAATGCAAGCATAACAACCTTAAAGAGGATTGAAAGCATAACAACCTTAAAGAGAATGAACGCCATTTCATTTATAAAGAAGATATACAATACATAGTGTTATTACTCAAACAAGTAGGGGTATTCCTCTCTCATTTCCACCTCAGGTTCCCATGTGGCTTCTTCAAACTCTTGGTTCCGCCATAATACTTTAACTAGAGGCACCTCTTTGTTTCTCAACTTCTTGATATCCCTGTCAAGTATTTGCAAAGGTAACTCTTGGTATGTCAAGTCTGGCTCAACATGTAAATAATCATAACTTATCTTATGCTCTGGATCCTTAACATACTTTCTCAGATTTGATACATGAAAAACATCATGTACTGTCAAAAGATGTGGAGGAAGTGCAAGTCTATATGCCACTTTTCCAATGCGCTGAATAATTTCAAAGGGACCCACAAACCTGAATGCTAACTTTCCATGCACACCAAACCTCTGAATTTCCTTCATAGGTGATACTTTGAGAAATAAAAAGTCACCTACCTCAAACTCAAGGTCTCTTCGCCTAGTATCACTATAGCTTTTCTGGCGACTTTGAGCAGTCAATAATCTTTTTCGAGCAAGCTCTACAGCTTCCCGTGTCTCTTGCAGTGTATTTGAATCATAAAGGTTCTTTATCCCGACCTCTTGCCAACACAAAGGAGTAGTATACCTACATCCATAAAGTGCTTCAAATGGTGCCATGCCAATACTTATATGGTAACTTTATTTTATGTGAATTCTGCAAGAGGTAAATATTTAATCCATGATCCCTTCCATTCTATGGCACGCGCTCATAGCATATCCTCTAGTGTCTGAATCGTACGTTCTTACTGACCATCTGTTTGTGGATGATATGTTGTACTCAAGCATAGTTGTGTACCGAAGGCTTTCATGAAGTTCTCCCAATAGTGTGAGGTGAATCGTGAATCTCGATCAGAAACTACTTCCTTTGGGATACCATGGACGCGAATCACATGTGTAATATATAACTCAACAAGCTGGTCTGGAGTGAAAGATAAGCTTATCGGAATAAAGTGTGCTACCTTTGTCAGACGATCTATTATAACCCAGATACTATATTTACTACCAGTCATATGAGGTAAGCCAGTAACGAAGTCCATTGAAATGCTTTCCCATTTCCATTCAGGTATAGGGAGGGGTTGCAATAATCCTGGTGGCTTTTGGTGTGAAGCCTTTACCTGCTGGCAAGTGAAAGATGAATTCACAAACTCAGCAACATCTTTCTTAATTCCCGACCACCAAAATTATGAATGAAGATCCTTATACATCTTTGTAATTCCTGGATGAATAGATAATCTTGAGCAGTGCGCTTCATGTAAGATGTCTTTCCTTAGTTCAGGTGTGTTTGGTACACAAACTCTGTGATGGTTATACAGTAACCCATCTTGTATCTGGAATCACTCTATATCATTCTTCTCGAGTTGTTGTTTCAAGTCTTTAAGGACTGGATCATCCTCCTGTCCTTTCTTTATTCTATCCCAGATCTCTAGTTTGTATTGGTGAGGAATAGTTATAGCATCAGCACTACTATTAAATGATTTCCATTCACTTAACGTTGATAGTAAACCCCAGAAGTGGATAGCACTCACCAACCCAGGCGAATAGGTTCTTCTACTAAGGGCATCTGCTACGACGTTCCCCTTACCAAGGTGGTAGGAGATGGTGCAATCATAGTCTTTCAACAACTCTAGCCACCATCTCTGTCTCATATTGAGTTCCTTCTGATCAAATAGATATTTCAAGCTTTTATGATCAGTGAAGATTTCAAAAGTAATACCATAGAGGTAATGTCTCCATATCTTTAAAGCAAAAACTACAGCAGCTAATTCAAGGTCATGTGTTAGGTAGTTCTTTTCATGTGTCCTGAGTTGTCGTGATGCATACGCCACTACCTTACCATGTTGCATAAGAACTGCCCCAAGTCCTTTAGACGCATCAGTGTACACTGTAAACCCTTCACTCCCAGAGGGTAGAGTAAGGATTGGTGCAGATGTTAGGCATTCTTTTAGTGTCTGAAAACTAGCTTCACATGTATCAGACCATAAGAATGGGACTTCCTTATGAGTTAGTTTAATCATTGGCAATGTTATTTGTGAAAAGTCCTTCACGAATCTTTTATAATATCCAGCTAAACCCAGAAAAGATCGTATTCTTGTGACAGTCTTCAGGCGTTCCCAACTCATCACCGCACTAACCTTTGTAGGATCAACTGATATACCTTCCCCAGAAATAACATGGCCTAAGATACTTCAGATAACCAAAAGTCACATTTGCTATATTTAGCATACAACTTGTTCTTCCTTAATGTTTCAAGTGCCCACCTGAGATGGTATTCATGCAGATACTTATCCTTGGAGTAAATAAGCACATCATCAAAGACTACTACAAAGTGATCTAAGAACTCCTTGAATACTCTATTCATGAGATCCATGAAAGCTGCTGGGGCATTTGTCAGTCCAAAAGGCATAACTAAGAATTCATAATGTCCATATCTAGTTCGAAATGATGTCTTGGGGATATCCGCATCTTTTATCTTCAACTGATGGTATCTAGATCTTAAGTCAATCTTGGAATACACAGTCGAACCCTTTAACTGGTCAAAGAGATCATCTATCCTTGGTAGAGGATACTTATTCTTTATTGTACTCTTGTTTAACTGTCTATAGTCAATGCACAACTGCATTGACCCATCCTTTTTCCTGACAAATAAGACAGGTGCTCCCCATGATGAAGTACTAGGATGAATGAATCCTTTATCTAATAGTTCTTGCAACTGTGCCTTTAACTCTCGTAACTCATCTGATGCCATCCTATATGGAGGGATGGAGATAGGTTGAGCATCAGGTATAAGAGAGATTTCAAATTCAATCTCTCGCTCAGGTGGTAATCCAGGTAGTTCCTTTGGAAATACATAAGGAAACTCGCACACTATAGGCACATCTTCTGTCATTCTTTCTGACCCTGATGTAGTGGATACATAAGCTAAATAGCCTTGGCACCCTTGTTCTAACAGTTGTTGATCCTTTAAAGTAGATATGTACTTGACATCATCACTGGATGTCTTTCCAATAAATTGGAACTCTATCGAGTTAGGAATGTGAAAAGTTACTATCTTCCGAAAATAATCAAGGCATGCAGGATGCCTTTCTAGCCAATCCATCCCAAGAATGAGATCAAAGTCATCCATTTCAATAAGTAATAGGGAAAACAGGTAACTGATGTCCTGCTATCAGTACTACACAATCATCCAGGATTTCTCGAATTATAAACACGTGTCCTCATGGTCCCTTGATCAGATAGGATTTTTGTGCTTCTACTGGTACCTTACCCAAAGTGGGTACTAACCGTCAAGCAATAAATAAATGTGAAGCACCAGAATCAAATAAGGCATGTACTGAAAAGCCACGAATAGTAACAGTACCTCGTACGATCATGCCTGAATTATAGGCTTGTTCTTAAGTAATTGCATTGAGCTGGCCATTAGGAATAAGCAAGCTAGAACCCGCAACGCTTTGTGGTGGCTGTTGTGTAGGAGATGCTCCTTGTGAGCCACGAACTCTACCATGTCTTCCTCCGTGTGTTTCTCCATTGCTCAGGGTGGATGTTATACTGTTAATAGGAGTTGGTTTAAACCCTGAACCTCTCAACTGCGGATAGTCTTTCCTAATGTGACCTTCTTGATGATAGTGATAATATGCATGTGTTCCTGTCTGAGCTGAAGACCCAACCACAGAGGTACTAGTTCCTGGTGCTGAATTACGAGGGTATAGTGGAGGTCTAGAGAAACCCCCTCTTCCTGATAATTCCTGACCCAAGGTCTGTGGTGAGCTTATATTGGAACCGGCTGGATGATAGCGACGATCTCTATGGTTATAATATGCCTTGTGTTTGGATGGTCCACCATTAAAGTGGAAACTTCTTTGGTGGTTTTCATCCCTCTCCATCTCAATACGAGAGGCGATGTCCATAGCTTCATCTACGGTTGTAGCTCTGAAACCAACAAGCTTTTCATGTAGATCTCCCTGAAGACCGCTAACAAATTTGGTAAGACACTCTTGTGGTGAAGCTTCTAGAGCTGGTGAGTAACGTAGTAGCTCAGTAAAGTGGATATGATAATCTCGTACGGTCTTAGAACCCTGATTCAGAGAATCTAACTCTCTCCTCTTTAATTCTTCCCAATGAGAGGGACGGAAGTGAGATCGGAACCTCTCTTCAAAGATATCCCGTGGAACATGATCTGCTAATTTCTTGGAAATTGCTCTCCATCATCGTCGTGCGTAATCTGCTAGGGAGTAATCAGCAAAGTGCACCCAGGTGTCAACTGGTGCATGGATTATCCTCAACATCCTAGTAACGTCATCGAGCCATAATTCAGCCTTGGCAGGTGTCTCTACACCTTTGAATCGAGGAATTTTTCCCTTTCAGTAATTATCTAGTAATGTTTGGGGTCTAAGAAGGGACTTCTCCATTGATCCTTCAGTCGAGGTAGGAGCAGACTTAGTTGAAGGATGGTAACTAGATTCTTCCTAAGAAAGATGGACAGAACCTTCAATCCTAGCATCCGCAGGCTTAGATGACTCGGGTCTCTCAGCTTGTGCATTGAGCTTCTCCTCCAATGCTTGCTACCTTTGCCCCATGACTTGGAGTATTTCCATCATAGCTGCTAATTGTCTAGATACGTCTTGGTCTGCCATGATCCTGAGATGAGTCAAGGTCAAAGGTCAGATCCTATATGTCTTAGAATGATGTACATAAGGGACAATGACTTGTGAATGGTACTGCAGTCAGTTATTAAGATCAAAGGATCTTAATACAATCTTAGTTTTCTGAATACGCTCATAGTTTTTAATTACTAAATAAATTACTAGAGTAATCAAGATCTGATACCAATCTGTCACGACCCCAATTCTAGAGTTGTCGGATCCTCCCATAACCGGATCTGGTTACTCAACAATAATTTACTCAGCAATCCCAACTAACATTCAGAAACAGACTGCAAATAAAGTATATTCAGAAGAAAGTATTTCAACACTTTTCCATTCACACAATAAAGTTTACATGATCCATTATCCCACTACAACCATTTACATGTACATCAGCTGAAAGGAAATATACAGAAAGATTACTAACTACCTTACAAAGTAAAGCTACTCTGGTTGGCTGGATGTCTACTATGTAAGCCGGCTGGATTAATAAAGTCCTTGCGATGGCTCACTGACACATGTTGGATTTTCCATAAATTATAGGATAAAAAAATTAGCGAATGCTAAGTAACGAAGAAGAGAAAAACAAACAAATGGATAATTTTGCAAAACTTGTTATCAAAAAAGGTTTCATTCCTTCTCATTAATTTAAGTCCTATTCCCATTCTATTTCACATCAGGGATTAGTCCAGTGAATTACCTCTCCACTATAAGGACTCCGAACTGTGGACACTTCGGGATTGGAGATTGCGTTGATCTTGGTATGCTTATGCCCCCGTACGTCGCCTCAACCAATCCTCCAATACTACCCTAATAATTTTCTTTTCTTTTATTAAACAGGGTCTCAAACCCTCAGCCTAGAAAACAAATGATTACACCATCCTTGAGGACTCGGTTGCTTAAAACCTCAGGCTAACATTTAATCATATAACCTAGCAGCTTTAAATACATATTATCATGACCCAGCCACTATTGAACCACCCATGCCTCCACATGGCACGACCACATCTTCCGTTGTTCAACCTGAAGATATTGGCTCCCGGTACCACGCGTTGCAAAACATTCATTTCGTGTGCACTTTTCATAACAGGGCAACCGTGTACCACCTAGGTAGGGAAACGCCAATACGGGTTCCTTTCGACAAACCTACAGGTTGCAGCCCGACCTGTAGTTCTACTCCAAGTCATCCTTATCATGACACACGATCCTTTTTAGGATCCAACTCAAACCACATCAGTTCCCATGATGTAATTCTTTCGTTAAGTCTTCGATTTGCATAATCAGCAACACTTAGTATAGACTCACATATATATTATTCATATGCATATATACTCATATTTATGCCTATTTTAACTCCCAAACCCTAACTTTCAAAGCCACTGCATCGATTTGATGCTTAAACCTTATTTTAGTGGGAATCACAAAGCAACTGTTCAGACTTTTTCAAAAATAACCAAAATTAGAGTTATTCCTAAGGCTAAGGGAGTTGGTTGATTGCTCTCATAAAAACCTCTCTATATTATCCCCGTGTGAGCCCCTGATATATAGTGAGTACTACCTTCCCTTGTATGAGGGAAAGCCAAAGGATTCATTCACAGATGCCCTGCCCCTACTCCAAGGGAAAAAAAGCATGTGGTAAGCCATGATCATCTCTCTCAGCTAATTGCTTACCTTGGCCAATTCCGATAAGCCGCTTCGCTGCCCCGGTCCATCCTTCTTTTCTAGTCCGTCTTTCGGCCCTTTTTTGACCTCCACGTATTTAGCTTCTGATCGTATCCTCTGTTTTGAATAGGCGCAAGCTCAGTCAGGTGAAAAGACAAGCCACACTGATTCCAGCGTTTGACTTCCGTGGGCAGAAAAGAGATATGAACTGGCGAAGGAAGATGGTAATTATAGCACAGAACATAAAATCAAGAATTTCAATAATCTCGTTTGAAAACCCAACATCAAAAGGAAGGATTTCGTTGCCTAATCGAGCTCTCTCTCGTGTATGCAAGGCTTTATCGTGTTTTGTTTTTAGAACGGATGTTTTAAGGCTCTTGAAAAGATCAGATTTCATTTTCGTATCAAAAACATTAAGAACGTGTCAAGAACGCGAAGAACGAACGAAGAACACGAAGAACACGAAGAACATGAAGAATTCCAAGAAGATATTTTCTCTTGAAATTTCAACAGAGCTTCCCCTTATACGGGGTGATATTTCTAGGAAAAGTTCGGCAGAGTTTCTCCTTATATCAGACATATTTCTCAGAAAATTTTGACAGAGTTTCCCCTTATATCGGGACATATTTCTTGGAATATTTCGGCAGAGTTTCCCCTTATATCGGGACATATTTAAAAATAAAAACGAAAAGAGTTTCCTCTATAAAATCAATCATGAGGAAAACAACAGCAAAACTGAAAGAATATACTCAAACAACAAGAGATGAAGAATCGGTAGACATCAGCATCTTAGGTATGTGAATGTGTGACAAATCACAGGGTTCACTAACGTACATAGCCGTCTGCACCTAAGTTGGGCATTACACAGATTTCTCCATCAAAATAACTATAAAAGCATAATTGAAAGAATAGAAACATAAGCGATGGAGAATCGGTAGACACCATGCGTCTTAAATGAGTGAATGTGTGACGCATCACAGGGTTCATTGACGTGCATAGCCGCCTGCACCTAAGTAGGGTGTTACACAGATTTCTCCTCGAACTGCAACATAAAACGAATCGGAAAGAAAGATGAATCAAGAACAAAGTTTGGAAGAAAAGAGGATGAATTGAAATCGTAGCTTACGAAACAAACTAAGAGAGGATCATACATTTCTCCTCCTCGTTCTCCCGACAGCGCTTCGCTAACGCTCCTCCCTCGCCTCCCACTCCTCCTCCCGACCTCTCGACCCTAGCCCTTGGGGTGGTGGTGGTGGTAGTGGAAATCGTAGAGAATGAATGGGTAGTGGGGTCTATTTATAGGCTCCAGAAAACCACTAACCATGGTTAGAAAATTATGGTTTATACCTTAACCATGGTTTAGCGGCCCATGGTTTTGTCCCATGGTTTTGGCCGAAACTTATCCCAAACATGAGGCTTAAGTTAGAACATTCTAGAGGATTCTAGATTCGCTAATGACGCTTAATTAACACTAATCGTGATTAACTTTCACTAATCGTGATTTAACTTTCACGGCTTACGCTTATCTTTTGTTAACTATTGATTAGTGTTTGCTAATGATCATTAGCAGTTTTCAATCCGTCATTAGTTTCTTTAATCATGTTTAATTAGTCTTAATGACAGTCATTATGGGTTAATGACATCTTAGCGTTCCTTACTTCTCTTTCTTACGAAAATCATAACAAATCGACACGAAGTCCGATTCACATGAAATAAATTCCGTTAGTTTTCTCTTGACGAGCCGGATCTTATTATATAGGATCCGAGATATGCTAAGTTTAAGGCTTTACAATGGGAATCGGGAAGCTCGGGGGAGCTCCTGCATCTGAAATACCTCGTGCATACCAAAATTGACCCCAAATAGGCCTCACAGCTCCTAGGACCTACGTGGTTAGTTCAATGACAAAAATGGAGTAGTCCTCAACTTTTGTTGGGTGGAAATGGGTGTGGGTGGAGTGTGGCAGTGGTCTCTGGCGATTAGTGGAGGAAGGAGACCCAATCTCCTGATCAAGAGCTGATCAAGAGGGTGAAGTATAAGCAAAGGGGAAGAAGGTGGTGATGGTTGATGGTCGAAATAGGGATATAATGGGTGGAGACGATGGCCGGAGCTCCAACAGATTTATACTAAGAATCTGAGTTAAAGATAACAAGTAAATGCATCGAATAAACATTAGAAATAAAATAAGGAATTAAAACTAACATAAAAAGCATTAAAATCATCGCATACTTGGTGGCAAAACTAGGGAGCAGAACCGCCAAGAGCAGAGCTCCGGTGATGGTTGGAACCTCCCTCAATCGGTCTCCTCCTCATCGTGGAATGCGAAATGCAAGCTACTATCAATAAGGGCAAGCTCATTTGGACGAAACCAAGGGTTTAGATGAGGATCAAAAGGGGAACGACCAAAAATAAAGGAGGAGGAGATTATTTATAAAATACGGTGAGGGTAGCCAAAAATCTAGGGTTTTCATGTGACTCGATGAATGTCCGAGGAAGATGAGTGTCACGTGTGATGGAGTCTTGTTCGACTTGATTTTTTATGAAGGAGTCAACAAGGATCAGGCAGTGTACGAAGCATGATAATTTAGTGAAAGCGAGTGGTAGGAATTTGCCAAGGTGCATGCCTATGAAGAATGCGAGTTGACTGAGGTCAACACACACTCGTGCACCATTGGTACACATAGGCCACAAAAAGACAGAACCAAAAACAAAACTTTATTAATTCAATAATAAGTAATAAATAATTTTATTAAATAAAACTTAAAATATAGAAAATGTTTATTATTTTATGTACTACTTCAGGTGATTTTATTTATTTTTACAACCTTAATTGTTAGGTCCTAATTTTTACAAGTATATATATGTATATTTACCTATATTTTAAGTATTATATTTTATTTTGTATTTTAAATTTTATTATTATACGTACATATTTTGTATATTCATAATATATTTAAATACATACTTACATATTTTATTTAATTTTTATGATTTATTTACATACTTAAATAAATATAGGTATATACACTATAGGTATAGTATACCTGTATATTTTATTGTGTTATGTATTTTATATACATTTTAGTGGTTTTTTTATGTTTACAATTTTAATAAATAATGTTTACAATTATTTAAAAAAATAAGAATAGTAAAAATATGAAGAATAAATAAAATGAATAAAATATGCAGGTATATAGTACAACAGGACCCTGAAAGCTGGTTTTTGCATCTGAACTCCGTTTTTAATGAAGCCACATTCATTAAATAGATAATTTAATTGCATGAACTATAAAGGTGAGGTTGATGGATTTTGAGCTTGTATGGATAATATATTGGTATGTGAAGTTTAGTTTGCGACTTTTTCATCTGTGTGTCCCACTCACATTGTGCATTATTTTTCTTGGCAATTTATTTTGTATTTTTCTATGTATTTTTATATACAATTTTCTTGTTGAAAGTTCATTTATTTGGAGTGTGTAAAATAAATAAAAAAATATTGATAGAATGGCTATTTCTGATGAGTTAAATTAGAATTGAGTGTATTTTATGTTCAGTTAATGGGCCATATCTCCCCCTACTTTATTCCTTGTCGATCGAGTCAATATTGACTTGGTCTCGGGGTTCTGGGTCATTCAGTATTTTGAATACTTTAATTATTTTTCTTTTTCATTTTCTTTTCATTTCCTTTATTCTTTTATATTTTCGGATTAAATACATGTATTTATACAATATTTATGGGATAGATAACGAGTGTTGTTTTGTACAAATTAATGATATTTGCATGCGTTTAACTAGGCATTGAAGGCCAAAATAAAAGAATAAAGATGATGAAATGGATATTCATCACCCATATACTTGCCACTGTTAGTCCCTAGTAAACATTTATGATAAAAGAAAATAAAGAAAAGAAAAAGAAAGAACTTGGACTGGTTTTGATTCTTAAACTTATCTTCATAAAATCAAAGTTTGGAGCTTTGTCAGACCTTTAGATTGTTAGTGTGTTCGGATCCTTATTGGGAATCAGACTTGAAACTCAACAGCCCTCAAAAATCACAAAACTCTGTCCAAGTCTCCTTAAAAGCCAAGTCAGAACAAGTCTACATCATACACGAACCCTTATGAGTCTTACTTGTACAGTGTTAGTGAAATGTAACTGCCCTCGGCTGAAGTGATAAAGAGACAGTCTTCTCCGACATGGGGGCCCTAATTCCACAATCTAGCAACTCTTTCCTCAAGGAGCAAGGTATTCCCTTCTAAGTTCAAGTAAAACTAGCTCAAGAAGAGGGGATAGAACAGAGAATGGATGGGGACTAGTGTAGTCACACATCCTAGGATGCTTGACTAATGTAGTCAAGTCATCCCGCTACAGGCATCCATGATATCTTTGACTTGAAGAACAAGCTTGCTTATTTATACAAGACTCTAACATGAATTGAATTTTTCTTTGATTTTTTCCTGCCTAACTTTTTTTGGAGTCTTTATTTCTTACTCTCTCTCTCTTTTAAAGCTATATGCACAACAAAATTTACATAAGGCATTTTCCTCTTGAGCCAGTAGAATATCCCTATTTTGAAGCTTTATTGTGACTCGCAACATTTTGTATTTAGACCTCATCGCTACTGGATTGGGTTGGGGGCACTAGTCACATAAAGTGACTAGATATATTTTCATTCACGTGTGCCTCATGCCAACAAATCTATCCCTCCACCACTTCCTCTGAGTTGAGATAAGTGTAAAATGCATGTGTCCAAGTTAGGTCACTATCAACGAGAGTCACGTATGTGTCTCAAAATATTCTACTTAGAAAGTCAATATGACATATGAACCTAGTCGTGTGGACTCGAAGAATTAAGCCTAGATGACCTGAATCTCAATTACAGTTCCTATAATGTTTATGTGATTAAGTGGATTATGGTCCAACCAAGGTCCAATCTTCAGATTTTATTTAGACTAGTTCATTTGTCGTTATCATTCAGAAAAATGCAAATACAAATATTTTTGTGAAGTGATTATTCTTGTTTTGAACTATTATGGATTTTCGAAAAAAGCTTTTTCAAATCTTTATGCAATTTAAAAATGTTTTGCAAATTTTTATGAGGTTTTGAAAATTTTGAAAATTTTAGAGATTTTTTTGATAAAGGTTAGTGAATTCGGTATGTAGAGATATTTACATGGGAAAGAGTATATATTTACAAAAAATGGGTGTAGATTTTACACTAGAAATTTATACATAAGTTAAGTGCCAGTTGTTATTCACAGGTTATATAGACAAGGGTTACATATATATAAAGAATTTTATTAGAGTTGTTATTAATCATAATTAAATACAAGTTCCTCAAAACAATTTGAAGGCATTTTTACAAATATTTTGAACACTTTATTTTTCAAATAATTTTTACAAATAATCTAAAAACATTTACAAGGTCTGAACATCATTTTACAAAGTATTTCAAAGGTGTAGATATTTTTTTCCAAAGTAGTTCATAGTAATTTTCCAAATCACTTGTAAAGTAATTTTCAAAATATTTTATTCAAATAAATAAAATAATGTTTTTGTAAATATTACAAAAAATTTTTTACAAGGCTTTGAAAATATTTTCCAAATGGCCCCAAAACAACCATTTTCAAATAATTTTGCAAAACATTTTTACAAGATGATTTATTAAACATATTTACAAATGTTTGAATTTTTTTATAAATATTTATAGTGTATTCTTTATAGGTGACTTATTGATACTCTTACCCAATATAGTATATTAGCCATTTTATTAAAAATACGAAATTACAAGTTATGGCTAAAAGTATATACAACGTATATACGATCCCTCTATACTTAGCGTGAACTATATCCTCATAGTGCTCAAAGAAAAATAAAAGAAATAACTTGTGCTTAGAATAGAAAGCTTATACTACAATGATTGAATAAAAGAATGATAAGTCGATCGTCCCATATATACTTAGGATCAACTAATCCTAAGTGTAGCAGATTGTATACAAGGCGAGGATTATCGAGGGTGAGGATGAACAAATAAATAGCTCGGCATTTTGATGACATGAGTTTTGCAAGGGTCTAAAATAATAACCTCATGGAGTACGAAGATAAAATGTCGCTGAGACGACCGCTCACAAGACCATGTGGTCAATCAACAATTAACTCACACAATGTATGAATCAAAATTTATTATACCCTACAATGAATTGTATAGAGGACAAGTAAAGTAGGGGTCCAATACAGGCAACAATGGAGGACAAACAATCAAAAATTGGCAAAGAAAGATAATAAATGATTTTGGGCTTTTTAGGTTGTTTTGATTTTTTGTGGTTTTTTCATTTATATTTTTTCATTTTAATTTTTATATATTTTTAAATTTGTTTTAATTTTATATTTTTTGTTTTATATTTTCTGACTTTTACCTTTTTTCTTTTTAAGATATAATATAGTCTTATAATATAGCTATATAGGCAATATAAGGAAAAATATATTTATAAATAAACTAGAAATATCCAAAAATCTCAGAAATAAATGTTTTTATATTTTATATATACTATTTTTGTGATTATTGGAGAATTTTCCAAATTTTTAGTTATTTTTAAAGTTAAAAAGAAGGCAAAACAGTGAATAAGATAAATTGGTCGAATTGTTTTGGAATTTAAAAATAGCTAATGCTTAAATTTTTTCCAAAACTATTTTTATTATAAAGATAATAATATAAAGAAAAACTATAGATAGAAATAAATATCTTTGGATTTTTTGACATTTTTCTTTATTTTTATAACGGATTTTGGAGCTTTTTAATTTTTTATCTTTTTCTATTTTTAGTGGTTGTCGGTTGGTCTGGGGTTGTAAAATAGAATAATCCATGAAATATATTTTTTTTAGAATTTTTCAAAAAGGTTTTCTATTTTTATGGGTTTCTTACTACAAACAGGGAATAAAATCTCACTTTTTGTTTTTTCATAAATTGAAAACAACCTTAAAATACCTAACCAAAAATATATGTGATATATATATATATGTCAGTTATTTACAAGAATTTTCTATGAATTTTTAAAGATAAGAAGCTATTTTTAACAAAATAAAATCTATAAAAAGAAAATGCATACTGACAGGTTCATTTTTGTGCATTTTAAAGTTCAAGGACTTAATCCGAATACATAGATAAGTACATGGGCTAAACACGCAATTTCTCCGAAAATACAATAATATATACAATGAGGGGTATTTTTGTAATTTAATACAAGTGCAAGGTGCCTGATACAAAATATCAGAAAAGATTATACTAATTTGCAAATTTATAAACTTAAATGAAAAACATAAAATCCTAGGGTCCTAGGCATAAAAAGCCCAATCCCCTCATGCATACAGGCACACGAGGGACGTGGCTTAGACCTATGTGCAATTAGTAATAGTATAGGTGTGCGCTTCCAACTTTTACCAAAGATTTTAAACTAAATAACAAACTTACATGACTAAAAGGTAAATAGACAAAAGTAGGGGGAAGAAGGTGCAAAATACCCCCTCAAGGCGCATATTGAATAGTACAAGGAGCCTCACTAATCCATGTGTCGCACATCTAATGGTGGGTACCCCTTCGATTATGGACTGTTGAGATAATATCATCCAATGGAGATCAACGACTCTGGGGGCGCTCGATCGGACGACTCCTACTGCAACTGGGGAGTGCTCCAAATCTGACGGTGGCGAAGAGCTCTAGAAGATCAACCGAAGAACCGAGCTCGAGCGAGCTTCTACCTGTCGAATCTCCTCACCTCACAGGTCTCCGACAGTGCTAAGGTATGGAGAAGGTTGCTGGAGTCGAATCGCAATCCGAGGAAGCTTCAAAGTAGCTCAAGACCCCCCCCCCCAAGGAGCTCCTGTAGGCTCTAGACCTGGGAGGTGGTCTCTTGCTTCGATGACCCCTGCAAAGGAGTCTATTCTCTTTGTTTTCTACAGGAACTTGTTAGCAGCAAAAAGATGAATCTCATGGGAGCTTCAGGTGGCAGATGGAAGTGGAAATGGAGCGCAACGATGTCCTCCGACGATTGGCGAAGAAATGGGATGGATTTTTGGATATTTGCAAGATCCATGTGAATGAAAGTGCGTGGAATACCGAGGAACGTAAGTGCAAGATGATGATAGTATAAACGAAGTTGGGGGTTAGCTGGGTTGTTCGGGATGCGGCGGAGCCACATCTCTGACGAAGGTGGAGTTTTGATTTTACAAAAAATAAAATGAAACAAAAGCTGGTGCTACACTACTACTACGCCAAGGAATGGAAAATGTGAGAAAAGAAGAAGCTTGCCAAGTCAGAACTACCCGAAGCAGGTCTTCCAGAGGAGGAGGAGGCAGACTTCAGATCTCCCCGATTCGACACCAGATTGGACCCCTGAATGGTTGAATCGTCTCCTATTGTCACCAGGAAGGGGGGTCGAAGCTTAGGATTGGGGTTTATCGGTAGAAGAGGGATCAATAATCCAAATAAGCTCAAAGGAGATGTTTTATAAAAGGAGACTTCTTTGGGGAAAGGCGCTCGATGCAATGATCATGGGATCGATAGGAGACCTAAGCGTGAAAGAACATGGATCGAGGTGCAAAAGTCAAAGAGGCATCGAGCTAGAAGGGTGTAAGGATCAACATCCAAAGTTGTGTGAAATGAGGAGTGCAATAGCTTGACAACGCAGACCTGGGGGGGGAGAGTTGACTAGGGTTTATGAAGACTCGGCCCCCATTGGTCCACATTGGTCCACTACATGATAAAACAAGAAGAAAAATAAGAAATAATTATAAATAAAATAGTAAACGAATTTATAAATAAAAGTTATAAAATAAAAATTGTTTATTATTTTATGTAGTATTTTAATACGATTTTTATTTATTTTTATGAGTTTATTTATTATAAATTACTTTTTACAAGTGTATTTGTAGGTATATTTACCTATGTTTTGTGTATCTTGTTTTTATTTTGTAATTTATATTTTATTACTATAGATATATATTATAAATTTATAGCTTATTTTTATATGCACAAATATATTTTTTTATATTTTTCTGATGTATTTTGTACACTTAAATAAATATGGGTATTACTTATATATGTATAAGTATAATATATTCATCTATGTGTTTTTATATACTATTTTATTTTGGTATTTTCTTTATGGTTTTATTTTATTCTAAATATATACATATATTATAAATAATATTTACAAAATATAAAAATATAAATTACAAAAATTAATAAAGACTAAATAAAATGGATATTTTATTCAGTTATATAGTCAATAAGTGTCTAAAACCTAACTTTTGCATGTTAACTCCAAATTAAATGAAACCTATTTTGGTATTTCTATCTTCCCTTTTTCTAACCTATAAAAATACATAAAACAAGTATTATTCATGTATATATTTTATATAAATTAATCCACTAATTAAAGTCAAATTAAAAATATAAAAAAATCATAAAATGGAAAATGTAGTATTTTATTATCTATAAAATACCTCCAAAAATACCTTGTAGAATTGACCTTTTTTCTTTTGGGTCCTTCAGGAAAGTTGTAGATCTCGTCCTGACGAACAACTTTCATGTTGACAACTTTTTGATTTGATCTCATTTGCTATTTCTTTTTTATTTTTCTTTTAATTTTATTTTATCTTTATTTTATTTAATTTTTATTATCTACTCCTTATTTTATTTTACTTTTAATCCATTTTTTATTTTACGTTATTTCTTCTTCCTTTTCTCTCTCTACCTCACCCCCTCTCCTCTCTCTCCATCCAGGTCACGTGCTCTGCACATGACCGGCCTCCATCAACCCTCTCTTCGCACGTGACCTAAACCCCTCTCACCTTGGTCATGTGTTGCGCACGTGACCACCTCCTCCCCTTCCAACCATTCATCCTCTACAATGCCTCCCCATCTGTTTCTCTCGTAACCGCCTGCCTACGTCTTTTCCGCAACACTCATTGCCCCTCCTCGGTCGTTCTCCCTTCTCCCCTCACTCTCCCCCTTAATGACTTCCCTCGTCGCTATCCGCCATTTCTATATATCAGACCCGAGTTCGAAGCTCCACTCTGGTGATAGTGGGAGAGGAGATGTAGCTCGAGTGACGACCGGTCATCTTGAGGCAAGATCCAATGAAGATCCTTCATCGTAGCTGCAATCCACTCGTCGCAGCCAAGCTCAGCCCCCATCGTCGAGGCTTCGAGGAACGACTCCGGAACTTCCAGGTCCATCTCTAGGAGACGCATCCTACACCCTTCATCTAGGTATCCTCCTCTTCTCTTCCTTCCTCTCGTTGTCATCCCTTCTTGTTTGTGATAGCCGCTGCACTTCAACTCGACGCACCTCCAACCTCGCAAAGGTTAGAGCCTTCGCCCCTCCTCCGATCTTCTTCCCCTTCTGATCCCCATACAACCATCTTCCATGGTCACACTAAGCCTTGATCTTCACCCTCGACCTCGCCTGCTCTGCCCTCGCCTCACCGTCTTCCTGTCTCGACAACAGCTCCACCCACACGCAAATGCCCTGCTCGACCTTATCCGCCTCATAGGAGCTCCCACTCTCGCTCCACCTTATCTCGGGCGTGTGTCGGCCGAGCTCTGCCTTGACACGCTTGAGCGTTGCCCTAGCACCGCCTGCTCCGCTTCGATTCCTCCTAGAGTTTCGCCTCCAGTAGAGCACCCCTGACCAAGTCTGCCACCGACCACCGCTCGCAACCACCTCGCACAGCTGCTCACTGCCCTTCACCGACGCCACCACCTCCGCCGCGCCTCACCTTTAGTGGTCGTTGGATCGAGCTACGTGCTCTTGATCTAGTGGTCACATGTTTGCCACGTCACTTCCCCCAAGCCCCTGCCCGTGCCTCAAGGTTTGGGCAGTCCGAGCCTCACACCACTTACTACGTGGAGGCGTGGACCCAAGCCTTAGCCCCGCCTTCCTGAACCTCCTAGAACACGTGCACCGCATGTGCTACAGGGGTATTTTGCGTCTAGGCCCCTGACTTCCAAACATATATGCCAGAGGACCCTCCACCTCTCATGACGTCAACATCACATGCTATGCACGTGAGATTGGCGTAAATTTGCAGCAAGACCCAACCATTCCTGAAAACTACAAAAAAGGTCCTCCCATCCAAGAATCACGTGCCACGTGCATGCGCATGTGGGAAAATTGCAGGGAAACCCCTCCGGGTTTGGTTTATTAAAGATAAGTCCCTCCAGGGACCAATTTGCGATAAAACTTATCTTTTACTGCATTTCAGTCCCTACTACTTCATGTTATCATATCTTTCTCATACGAACTCCGATTTTCATGCATAATACGTTGTTTTAAAGATTATTCCATGCTCTGTCATTTTGCATATCTTGTGGACAGATATGAAGATGTTTATTGATAATGATTATTTACTGAACCTCTTGATATATGCAGGCTGATTTCTGATATTTGGTGTTGTATATTTATCGAGAAAATTTACAATCTATTTTGTAGGGATGTAATGAAGAATATTGAATGTGCTTAATTCTCTTGTATTCTTGATGATACCATTTGAGGAATTAATTGTTGTAGGGGTTTCAAGGAGAAAATTAAGAATTAATTTCCCTGATCATTATTATAGTTAAAGATTTATTCCAGGAAATTTTGATCTACAGGGATTCAAGTATGGGATTACTTAATCTGATTAATTCTCTTCTGATAATTTATCATTTTTCTTCGAAGAATTAATTGGTGCAGAGGAACAATTGGGAAGGAATTAATATAATCCCTCGATGTTTGATGTGATTAAACTCTATTTGCTTGTGGATTAATATTATTGGGAATTTTGATATCATTGTCTTGATTTAGGGATTAATTTTGATCTCCTTATTAAGTGGATTATTCATTTATTAAACTCCATGCCTATAGCTTGAATTTGATTGGGAACTTATCTCCAGAATCTCTTTTGATCTGTGATTCTATTTTGAGGATACTGATTAATATTATTTGGATTAAAAATCATAATCACAGATCTGGTGCTTCACTTTTATTCTCTATATTTATTTTCTTTGCATTACATCTCATTTCATTGCATTTTAATTTTTTTGACAAAGAAATTAGCATTGCGATTAATTATTTATTTAAATTAATATAAAACCACCCAACTAAAAATAGCTCGTTCCCTGTGTTCGACCTTGGTATACTTGCCAAGTAACATACTCCGCATATTCAAAATTATGGTTTTTGATCGATCGTTTTTCATTTCCTATACATAATAATCGATTATTAAAGAGGTGAAAAACACGTTTACCATTGTCCAAGAAATAGAATTACATCTTCGCAGTCAGACTTTCGACTATCTGGATGATAAAGGGGAGAGAAAAATGATCTTTCTTGATTGCTAGATTCAAGTGTCTGTAGTCCACACATACACGCCAAGAAGTTGGAACTTTGTTTGGGATCTCCTCTACGTTGTCATTCTTCACAATGGTGATTGATGAATCTCCATTTCATTACCTTTATTCTTTCATTTTGGCCTTTAAACCCTAGCTAAATGCATGAATATAGCATTATTTTGCATTAAAACATTCATTATTTATTGTATAAATATTGTATAAAATACATTATTTAAAGCCAAAATAAAAGAATAAAGAAAAGAAAAGGAAAGGAAATAAAATGTCAAAGGTATTTTATGATCCTAAACCCTGAGACCTAGGTATCATGAGACTGGGTCGACAAGGAATAAATTAGGGGGAGACAAGGGCCAAAAACTTCAATAAAACCTTAACTTTTACCCTCCAATAATCCATTGTTGGGACCTATTTTATTTTCTATTATTTAAACCTCAAATAAATAAACTTTGTACATGAAAGTTGTAGATAAAAATATATAGAAAAATACAAAATTGATTTTGACCCCTCATTCTTAATATTTTTCCTCATGATATGATGCTTGATGACTGATGCATCCTTCATGAGTTGTCATCTCCTTACAACCATGATTCACGATGAGCACCTCTCTAACATCATATCTTCTTCCTTCTCTCGCAATCTTCCCTCGCACTACCCTGTCACCCAATGTACATAAGCCCCCTTCCTCCATTTTTAAGTGGTTACCTTTCTCCCACTCCGGCCCCTAGGATCTTCAGATACCTTCAGCGAGGTGACAACTTGCATATTTATGAGGTTCACATCGAGGAGGAGCGACAAGGAAGGTGTTCCTAGCCCATCATCGGAGCTCTGCTCCCGACAGTTGATCTTATGACCCTCGGCCACTCGAGGTTATTTTATTCCCGTTTAGATAGTTTTTAAATCTAATTTTTATTTCATGCATTTATTTTAGATTTTAATTATTAGCATTAGCGTAAGTTATATTTTTAGCCTTAGCCAGAGCTCTAGAGCTCCGGCCACCTCTATTTCGCTGAGACACCATGTTTCCACCACCACCGACCACCCCATTATCTTAACCCTTCACTACTCCATCTAGATCCACCCACCATCCACCCAGATCATCCCTTGATCTGGAGATCGAGGTCTCTCTGCCTCCACCTTGCTGTACACGCCTTCGCTCCATTTCACCTCGAATCCACCCAAACAAAAGCCATGCCCCTTCGCATTCTTTGTGTAGGAGTCGAAGAGCCCATCTAAGGGTTGAAGCTACTCTAGGAAGACCCTACAGGTGACTGATGAATCCATGATTCTCACTCTTTATTCTTTTATTTTAGCTCTTATTCTAGGCAAAACATCAAGTAAATATCTATAAATATAGTAACTTAGCAATCTGCATGCCTGTGTTAATATTGCATAATTAGTATGTTTTTGTGCAAAAATAAAAGAATAAAGGAAAAGAAAAAGGATTGAGGTATTTAGAATAAATACAGAGTGTCCCAAACCCCAAGAGAAGGTCGAGCCTTGAGCTGATCGCAAAATAAAATAAGTAGAGAGAGATATGGCTTAGTATGTATTATATATATTGTCTATATTTGTGCACAATATTTATATAATAATTTTTGACAAAATAAAATAATTATTCTTACACCTTTGTATATAATCCTAGAAACAATATAAAAATAAAAAAAACAGTAAAAGAAAATAAAAATAAAAAAATCCTTCATTCCTTGAATAAAACACACTTGTATATATTACATCCATTATTTATTTTATACCCTTATTAATTTGTAAAAATAAAATAAAAATTAATTTATACTTCTAAAATTATGTTATAAATAAATAAAATACAAAATATGGGTATTTGCATAAAAATAATAAAATAAAAATACTTATACATAATACATAGGTATATTGTACATGTATACAATACTATATATTGTATATACATTAATTTATTTTGCATAAAACTAATTAAAAATCACAGAAAAATACTTTGAAAATTAATGAACATTTTTCATTTTCTACACTTTTTATTTTAAATTTATTTGCTATTTTTTTATTGAATTTTATTTTGTAAATTTCGATTTTTTGGATGATCCAGGGGCTTTGTTGAGTCCATTCAACGCCTTCTTCAAGACCAGGTCAGGTCGGGTCGGGTCGATCACATCTTGCCTCGATTCTTTTCCCGAGACTCCTCCTAGGATCTGTGATCCTCGCATATCCCTAACAAGGTTCGGATCTTCCTAGGGTTGCGTGCACTTGTTCGATCTTTCCAAACCCATGGAGCATCCTATATAATATTCTCTTTTGCCTCCAAGTGCAGTAGCTCGTCCCTCGCACCCCATTCCTTCCTTAGTTACCTTTTGTGAAGTGACAACCACTCAAGGCATTGCTTAGGATCCTTAGGGAGTCACTTGAAGGCTTGTAGCACGGCGTGGCCGGAGACCTTCGTCGCGTGCAGCCTCTCTCGCCTGCTGCAACAGATCGAGGACATTACCCCGATGTCCAACTTCATCTGACCTTGCTAAGCACATCAATAGCTTCAGGTATCACTCATTTCCTTTGCATTTCACATTTCAACTCATCCTTTCATTCCATGTCTGTCGCCGTTCACTTGCTCCGACCAACTGGTCGGAGCCCCGCTCCCTACATCTACTTGCTCTGATCTACTCTACATCTCACTCTGCACCCTCTCATGCAAGCCAACCATCTTGATATTTGACCATCGGATCGCGATTAGGCTCAGACTTCCTTTTCACTCCTTCGTAGAGGTCGAGTGTAGCCCTGAGCCTTCTCTTCCCCTTGCAGGTCTACACGCGTGCCTAGGATCATTTTGGAGCCTCTGCTACCAAGGCAGAGGAGCTCCAGGAGGTGCTTCACCACCATCCCATCCGACGGTCGTCATCTCCATCGGAGCCATCCATCGGAAGCAAAGCACCTCAGTGACACTGCACGACCCTTTGGTGACCTCATCGGAGCAGTGGATCGCCTCCATTGGTCGATTGAAGGTCGCCCGAGGGGGTGTTCTTCCAGACCCTCTGTTAGCCGTTGGATGCCCGCTTCTCTTCCAGATTCCATCATGTCCATCTGAAGCAACAACCTTTCTGCTGTTGGATCAGACTCTCTGCGGCATCTGACACGAATGTACGCCAGCGCCTCCACCCGAGCTCGCCACGTGTCCCCACGTGCCTCGCACGCACCTGCAAAGGGTATATTTCCCCTTTACCCTCATTTATTTTCGCATTTAGATTTAGTCCAGTAAATAAAAGTTGTTGTTGAGATATTTTGTAACTTGGCCCTTGTGTTTTTATTTATTTGCATTCTAATCCCTCTTTGTGCGTAGCATGTGCTGTCTGACGAGCCGCAAAAATCGGCCCTTTAATAACGCTAAATTAGCACTTGGAAATGTCGGTGCAGTCGGGCCGATTTCGGGTCGTCAAAGCGATCACCTCATTTAGAGATATGCGAAGGTAAATCAAAAATGAGGTGATCGTAAAAGTATTTTACTTGGCAAGAAACCAAGGTCGAACTCAGGGACACGAGCCTCTCTCGTATTAATCGGATTTAAATTTATTTAATTAAGTGTTGAATTAAAGGGCTATAGGTCAAAGCAATGCAAAGACACTACAACAATGCAATAACAAGAAAGTAAACATGCATTTTTTATAAATTTTTATCATGCAAACAAATGCCATGAAATACAATGAAAATACAACACAGATATGCCCTAGATCAAGATGATGAGCCAACTAATGAGCATCAATCTCAGGTTTAAGAAGGTATACTTGATTTCAAAGTTGAATAAGGCATATTAGACACAAAGCCAACAAAATAATACATAAAACTTCATGTGTCCAAAATTAGAAATTAACGATGCCATTAAGAAGAACATCAAGCAAGCTTCAAAATGCCACTGAAATCAACTGAAACGGAATTACGGTGCTCAAGATACGCATAAAAGAAAGCAAGGGCATAACTGAAAGAAAACATGAAAAGATAACTATAAACAGGTCCCTGGGAAGGACTAAAATGCAATAACAATAAGTTGCGGGGCCTTCCCTGTAAATAAACCATACGTGCGGGGCATATTTGCAATTATTGAAACCCGCGAGGGTTTCAATGCAAATGACCCCAGGTGCGCAGGTGCTGCACGTGCTATCAGGACCTGCTTGCTAAATTGGAGACTTCGGAGGTCCTCTGCGCAATTTACCCAGCATGGCACGTGCTAAGCACGTGCCATCCAGGTTCGGAAAAAGGCTCGGGCAAGGTAGAGGCTCGGACTGCTTCGGCTTAGCTTCGGGCGTTGGCTCGGAAGTCACGAAGCGCTGTTGAGGCTCGGAGCAGGCTCGGAAGATGCGAGCCTCCAGGCTTGGGCTCGGATAAGGCTTGGGACATCCAAGCCTGGAGCTCGGGCGCAGAGGTTCGGTGAAGACACGTGCATGAATAGGAGCCATCGGATCAACATGATCCGATGGTTTGGATAAGCCCCGCTGTAGGCAACGTGGCCGCACCCTCAGCCGTTGGATGCCTGGAGGAATCATCCAACAGCGCATGTTCGTCCTCCTTCATCTGTTGCTGGCGGCGGGACTCGAGCTCCGGCAAAGGAGCGTCAGCTCCACCGCTCCATCTTGGCTACGTCGGACCTCCCCGAAGCTCCAGGAACGATCGTCGAGGAAGCCAGGAGCTCGAGGAAGTCGTGGGCCCTTCTGAATCGATCCATCGGAGCTCGCGTGACGAAGACGGGGCTGATGAAATTAGCTCCGATGGTCTTCCGGCCATTAATGGCATTCACCTGAAAGTTAGCTCAAAATCCTTCTATTCGTGCAGGTGATTTAGGTTACATGCGTGTGGGTGTAATGGGGTTCCAAATCGAGCGACTGGAAAGGGGAACCGGAGCTCCTCCGCCGGAGAGGGCGGAGGAGGTGGGTCGGAGATGACCAGAGGTGGAGAAGGGTGGAGGACTGATCGGAATAAAGCGCATGAAAGGGAGAGTGTTTGCGAAGCTCAAGGGATGGTCAATGGAGCACGGGGGTGCATGTAAGGAGCTAATAAAATAAATCAAATTAAAGAAAAAATGCAAAGGGAGATCGGAGGGGTACTTACCTGATCGGAGGTGAAGCGGAGGCCTAGGCTGGGAATTTTGACGATTCCCGGGGTCGTCGCACGTCGAGGGCGGCCGTTCCTCGGGGCTCGAGCGGGGCTGAGCCACCGTGACGCCGCCCGGAGGTCGGCGGGTCTCACCGAGGGGAATAGGTCGTCGTCGCTCGATCCATCCGCCTCCCCCTGTCACAGGGAGGCGGAGGAGGGCTGGGCCTACCCCTACATAAAGATGGACGGCCGTGAACAGAGGGAGGTGCTGAGTATTTGAAGGGGCGAACGTCGGAGATGGTGGAGTTCGACGTGGATTTTGAGGCGAAAGTGGGGCGAGTGGAGAGGTGTTCGTGGGTCTTGGAGGAGTGCGCGGGGGAGATGGATGATGGGGGAAGATCGTGGAACGGTTGGCGAAGGAAGAGGTGATCGGAGGAGGTGGGGAAAATTGAAAGGGGGAGAGGTGCGCGAGTGGAGATCGTGTGAAGAGAGGGGGGAATCGGAGGTTGACGATGACCTCCGACCGTTGGATCTGGAGATCCAACGGTGGAGATCTAGGCGAGAGAGAGTGGTCGAGATTAAGTCAGGGGGCGGAGCGATCGATGGCTGATAGGATGCCACGTGTCATGACGAGGTCGAGGCGCTAAAGGACGGTGATGATGGAAAGCTCAGGCCGATCGAGCGGTTGAAGGGCATCAAGGGAAGGAGCGGCTGAGATGCAACATCTGAGACGCGATCGATCGGTCTTCAACGCGCCACGTGTCGTTCCAAGGGAGCGGCGCGAACGGATGGTGATGATGAAGAGCGGGAGATGATCAAACGGTCGCGGATAAGGAGCGGCGTGGAAGGAGCACAGCCGTTGGATCCATGAAGGGATCTAACGGTTGTGGTCAGCGGCGGATAAGACAAAGAGGCCGGGCCACGTGGCGCCCCCAGAATGGGCCACGTGGCCCAATCAGATTATTCAGAAGGTTTTTCTTATTTTTGAGGGCCCTATTGGCCGAATTTGAGAAAACTCAAAACATGAAAGTTGTAGATCTTGATGAGATCTACAAGTTTCATGTTGACCAAAACTCAAAAAGAGATCAAACAAGGACCCGAAATATTTTTGAGGGTATTTTTAAGTCTAAAAATACCACGAATTTTGTTTTGTCATTTTTTTTGTGGTTTTTAATTTATTAAGGACTCTGTTAATTATTAGACACTAACAGGGATTTATTGACAAACTTTTAAGCAAGGGGGTTAATTATGGGAAATAAAGATGATGAAACTGAGGTTCATCACCCCCCTATACTTAAACTATGCTCGTCCTCGAGCATCAAAAAGAATGACTAAGTTGGATTAACCCCCTTGTGCATGTGAATACAGGATCCAATCTGATCAAGTCGACTCGGCTTCAGAGATCCAAAATTTTAGAGTTCAACCCAGCCTTAATCAAGAGGCTTCCCATTCCTCTATTTCTCTAGACTCTCTCTGATATACATATAAACTAAAGGATATGAAGTTTAGTGTTGACTGCAATTTCGAGAGTAGAGTCAAGTCTTCACCCAAAATCTTGGTCCGAGAAAATCTCCTAAGGACCCAATCCTCAGCACTAGGGAATAAATCAAATCTTGCATTCAGTTCACCTTCTCTTTAGTTTGTCAGACTTAGAAAATGTATATGGCAGGCCAGAAATGGAGGGTATGGGATTGTGTCAATTCTTCTCTCCCTCTCATTGGAACAAGGATTCTCTCTAGTGCCTTTTACGCAACACATTTTTTTTTGGTGTTGATCAGTGCGTCTGTCAAGAGAAGTTGGAGCCGTCTGCACTTGTTTTCCTGGGAGTACACCGGGGTGTGTCTCTTTTGAGTACCTATCGTACCTTCGACACCCAGACTTGTAGCATTTATGATGCAGAGCCCTTTTTTGGTGCAAGCCCGCCTCCTGGTCCTAATAGCGGTGGTCCAAGTGGACACTTTGAAATGGTTGGGAGCGCTCGCCTTTGGTGGAAGCTCTTTGATATTTGACTTTGGTGGAATGAGAGCTTTTCTTTGAATTTCATTGACTTGTATAATTGGTGGCTAGCTCCACTGCTTTTACCAAGAGTTGGCGCACACTGATCAACATTTTTTATTTATTTTTCACACCCAGGCACTTAGGTTAATGTCAAGAGATTAGTATAAGAATCAAGTTCTCATACTGGCTAATATTGCTGACACTCAGGTTTCATGAAGCCTCCAAAGATTTTATCCCATCCTCGAGCATCATTAGATCAAATCCAAACTCGACTTCCTCATCCCAATCCCTTAGGTGAAAAATCAACTCATCTCATCAAAAACTGCAGTCGTGTATGTGATGTGCTGATCATATTCTTTCTGTCTGAGACTAAGCATGGAATATAGCATGCAAATCTAGAGACCTAGGAGAATGTGGATGATTAAGTCTAAGACCCTGATGGCCAAGGCTGGTTAACCTAAAATCTCAAAGACTTCTAAAAGCTAAGTCTCCTTGACCAATTCAGATCCTGGGTGAAAGTGAAAGTGTAGAGGACTAATCCAACTTCTTCATTCAAACACAAGACACTTTTTTTTTTAAACTTCAAGAGATATTAGAACTTCCTAAGCTCAATTGAGCATCCGCGGTTCAGCCAGTATGGATGTAAGTACAGGCCGAAGCCCGTTGCTTGAGGACGGGGCCTTGCGCGATGTCCTCTAAACCATCCAATCTGCTAAGGGCGAACCCTCACTGAACGCGGCTGACTTAATTGGGTTTAGTAGTCACCAATGGCTCTTAAAGGATTTTTAGGAGTTTTCTGATTTTTATGGATTTTAATAAAGTTAAAACACATGTTAGACTCAACTTTTCTTGAAAAGAGAAGGCAATTTCTCAAAACCATGTCACACAAAATAAAAAATTTTCAAAACATTTTCAAAAAAATCATTTTCGAAAATATTTCTATAAAATAGTGTAACATAATATCGAAAAACCGTGAAATCCTTTGAGTTCTATTAGTCCAATGATTTTTACCTTAGCCAAAAAGTTTTTAATTTTTCAAAATTTTTCAGATTATAGCTAAAGTAAATATACGGTATATACGGTATACCCCCCTATACTTAAACTTTGCTATGTCCTCATAGCACTAGATGTTACAAGTACATAGGTCCGTTTAAATAGAAGAATATACGGGAGCTAAGAGGGGCTCCCCCTATACTTAGGTTAGAAATAACCTAAGTATAAAGGCAAGAAAAGAGGAGTAGAGAAAAATCACGGGGACTCGGGTCCCCCCTATACTTAGGCTGAGATTAGCCTAAGTATAAAGATGGGAATTGATGTTGGAAGGGACCCAAGGTGAACGAAGAAGAGGGATGGATTTACAAGTGAGCGATTGAATCTTTGGAGATGAAAATGGAGTAACTAAGGTTTTAGGGTTCTGTGATACAACAAAGGCTCAATTCAAGCAAGCAAACCCTTAGTTTCACCAACTCACACATGAAACCAACCAAGGTTGGTTAATTATCTTGTCTGTTTTATTGGTGATAAAACAGTAGATACTTACGCGAAGAAAATGTGAATCAAAGCGTATTCGCGGGTGTTGCTCTCCCAAAACCGAATTTTACTCCATTTTTGGTTGACTTGCAATTAACAGTCCCAATTTTATTTTAAATTATCACTGAATTAAGGTTAGCACATCAATCAGAAAATCATCGTCTACCGTTCATTCCATTTTCCATTAATCCTAGGTGATCAATCTAGGAAATGAAAGCCGTGAAAAACATGTATTCGATGAAGAAAAACGCGATCGAGGCAAAGTGAGAAATCATGCAGTGATTTGACGATAAAAACCGCAAAAAAAATTGGGGCCGTTTTAAAAATCAAATCCAACATGTATGCAAGTCGAAAAAGCCGCACCTAATCATGCATCTATTAGCGGTGATTGATCTTCATTAATTTTATCTAAGTGATGCGAGATTAAGTGCGTCTATATTTAAAGTGTGTCCTACCTACGATCAAGCACAAGAGAATATGAAAAATGAGCTCGGAGAGCCGCGTGCCTAGTCCTAGGTCGACACTCAAGTGGGGACGATCCCCACACAACCACAATCGTTCGATTACAATCGCGAGTCTTCGATCGAAGACCGCTGTAAAAGGCGAATTATTAAAAATGCAACAAAAAATGCGAGATTATTTTTTTTTCTTTTCTTCCTCCTTTGCTCCAAGCATGCTCCTGCGGCTCCTCGCAGCGGGGAACATCCTGCTCCTCGCCTCCTTGATCCATCAAGGGCCCTGCCACAGAAACGATAGTTAGATATCAAATAAGAAAGAAAAAATATTTTATATGCAAAATATGTGGTTAATTGACCTATAAAAAGGAACACTAAATTAAACACACAAAAATCCAAAAAATAAAAGAAAATGAGCCGTGTCCCCGGCCACGGCGCCATTTGACGAGCCGCAAAAATCGGCCCTTTAATAATGCTAAATTAGCACTTGGAAATGTCGGTGCAGTCGGGCCGATTTCGGGTCGTCAAAGCGATCACCTCATTTAGAGATATGCAAAGGTAAATCAAAAATGAGGTGATCGTAAAAGTATTTTACTTGGCAAGAAACCAAGGTCGAACTCAGGGACACGAGCCTCTCTCGTATTAATCGGATTTAAATTTATTTAATTAAGTGTTGAATTAAAGGGCTATAGGTCAAAGCAATGCAAAGACACTACAACAATGCAATAACAAGAAAGTAAACATGCATTTTTTATAAATTTTTATCATGCAAACAAATGCCATGAAATACAATGAAAATACAACACAGATATGCCCTAGATCAAGATGATGAGCCAACTAATGAGCATCAATCTCAGGTTTAAGAAGGTATACTTGATTTCAAAGTTGAATAAGGCATATTAGACACAAAGCCAACAAAATAATACATAAAACTTCATGTGTCCAAAATTAGAAATTAACGATGCCATTAAGAAGAACATCAAGCAAGCTTCAAAATGCCACTGAAATCAACTGAAACGGAATTACGGTGCTCAAGATACGCATAAAAGAAAGCAAGGGCATAACTGAAAGAAAACATGAAAAGATAACTACAAACAGGTCCCTGGGAAGGACTAAAATGCAATAACAATAAGTTGCGGGGCCTTCCCTGTAAATAAACCATACGCGCGGGGGCATATTTGCAATTATTGAAACCCGCGAGGGTTTCAATGCAAATGACCCCAGGTGCGCAGGTGTTGCACGTGCTATCAGGACCTGCTTGCTAAATTGGAGACTTCGGAGGTCCTCTGCGCAATTTACCCAGCATGGCACGTGCTAAGCACGTACCATCCAGGTTCGGAAAAAGGCTCGGGCAAGGTAGAGGCTCGTACTGCTTCGGCTTAGCTTCGGGCGTTGGCTCGGAAGTCACGAAGCGCTGTTGAGGCTCGGAGCAGGCTCGGAAGATGCGAGCCTCCAGGCTTGGGCTCGGATAAGGCTTGGGACATCCAAGCCTGGAGCTCGGGCGCAGAGGTTCGGTGAAGACACGTGCATGAATAGGAGCCATCAGATCAACATGATCCGATGGTTTGGATAAGCCCCGCTGTAGGCAACGTGGCCGCACCCTCAGCCGTTGGATGCCTGGAGGAAGCATCCAACGGCGCCTGTTCGTCCTCCTTCATCTGTTGCTGGCGGCGGGACTCGAGCTCCGGCAAAGGAGCGTCAGCTCCACCGCTCCATCTTGGCTACGTCGGACCTCCCCGAAGCTCCAGGAACGATCGTCGAGGAAGCCAGGAGCTCGAGGAAGTCGTGGGCCCTTCTGAATCGATCCATTGGAGCTCGCGTGACGAAGACGGGGCTGATGAAATTAGCTCCGATGGTCTTCCGGCCATTAATGGCATTCGCCTGAAAGTTAGCTCAAAATCCTTCTATTCGTGCAGGTGATTTAGGTTACATGCGTGTGGGTGTAATGGGGTTCCAAATCGAGCGACTGGAAAGGGGAACCGGAGCTCCTCCGCCGGAGAGGGCGGAGGAGGTGGGTCGGAGATGACCAGAGGTGGAGAAGGGTGGAGGACTAATCGGAATAAAGCGCGTGAAAGGGAGAGTGTTTGCGAAGCTCAAGGGATGGTCAATGGAGCACGGGGGTGCATGTAAGGAGCTAATAAAATAAATCAAATTAAAGAAAAAATGCAAAGGGAGATCGGAGGGGTACTTACCTGATCGGAGGTGAAGCGGAGGCCTAGGCTGGGAATTTTGACGATTCCTGGGGCCGTCGCACGTCGAGGGTGGCCGTTCCTCGGAGCTCGAGCGGGGCTGAGCCACCGCGACGCCGCCCGGAGGTCGGCGGGTCTCACCAAGGGGAATAGGTCGTCGTCGCTCGATCCATCCGCCTCCCCCTGTCACAGGGAGGCGGAGGAGGGCTGGGCCTACCCCTACATAAAGATGGACGGCCGTGAACAGAGGGAGGTGCTGAGTATTTGAAGGGGCGAACGTCGGAGATGGTGGAGTTCGACGTGGATTTTGAGGCGAAAGTGGGGCGAGTGGAGAGGTGTTCGTGGGTCTTGGAGGAGTGCGCGGGGGAGATGGATGATGGGGGAAGATCGTGGAACGGTTGGCGAAGGAAGAGGTGATCGGAGGAGGTGGGGAAAATTGAAAGGGGGAGAGGTGCGCGAGTGGAGATCGTGTGAAGAGAGGGGGGAATCGGAGGTTGACGATGACCTCCGACCGTTGGATCTGGAGATCCAACGGTGGAGATCTAGGCGAGAGAGAGCGGTCGAGATTAAGTCAGGGGGCGGAGCGATCGATGGCTGATAGGATGCCACGTGTCATGACGAGGTCGAGGCGCTAAAGGACGGTGATGATGGAAAGCTCAGGACGATCGAGCGGTTGAAGGGCATCAAGGGAAGGAGCGGCTGAGATGCAACATCTGAGACGCGATCGATCGGTCTTCAACGCGCCACGTGTCGTTCCAAGGGAGCGGCGCGAACGGATGGTGATGATGAAGAGCGGGAGATGATCAAACGGTCGCGGATAAGGAGCGGCGTGGAAGGAGCACAGCCGTTGGATCCATGAAGGGATCTAACGGTTGTGGTCAGCGACGGATAAGACAAAGAGGCCGGGCCACGTGGCGCCCCCAGAATGGGCCACGTGGCCCAATCAGATTATTCAGAAGGTTTTTCTTATTTTTGAAGGCCCTATTGGCCGAATTTGAGAAAACTCAAAACATGAAAGTTGTAGATCTTGATAATCTACAAGTTTCATGTTGACCAAAACTAGAAAAGAGATCAAACAAGGACCCGAAATATTTTTGAGGGTATTTTTAAGTCTAAAAATACCACGAATTTTGTTTTGTCATTTTTTTGTGGTTTTTAATTTATTAAGGACTCTGTTAATTATTAGACACTAACAGGGATTTATTGACAAACTTTTAAGCAAGGGGGTTAATTATGGGAAATAAAGATGATGAAACTGAGGTTCATCACTGTCCCACATGACTTTTTGGATTATTTGCACTGTATGGCCTGCACTTCTGATATGTTATGAATTGAATGATGAGTTTGTGACATTTACACTTATACCACTATGAGCTTGGTTCACGTGTTGCGCATGTGCTTGCTTGGACTTTTTGCAACTTAGGCCCTATACTTTTTAACTGCATTATTGTTTGGCCCCAAACTTTATTTTAATCGCACTTAGGTCCCTATAAATTGTACCTAATTACATCTTGTATTTAGAACTTAATAAATAGCATTTTAATTCGAAAAATCGCCTAAAAATTACCTCTAACTCTTGTTGGTGTGTAAGATTTAGTTTGATTTTATTGGATTAATTTATGCGCATTTATTATTTTTGAAAAATCAAAAACTTATAAAAAGTGTCATGTCTATTTTTTAAAATCCATAAAAATTCGAAAATTATCTTAAAAATTCCAAAAAAAATTCTTCTTAGTGTCTTTTACATGCTTTAACTACAATGTTAATTTTGTTTGAAAAATCACTAGAAAAGCCCTAAAAATTATAAAACACTTAAAATCTTATAAAACTATATAAAATTCTAGAAAAATCTAAAAATCCGCATTTTATTTCCAATTTTAGGCTTCATATTTTTTTTCATAAAATTGTTATCCATAATTTTAGGGCATTTGAAGTATTTTTAACTTGCAATTTAATCCTGGTTGTGCACTGCATGATTTTTTAGTCACTGTTTGATTTCTATAAAATTATAAAAACATTTGCAAAACCCTAGAAAATTACCAAAAACATTTTAAAACCTCAAAAACCCAAAAATATTTTTATCTTAATTTTCTGAGTATTTTTAACAATAAAGAAAAATCCCAAAATATTTGTGTATTGTTTTGTTTTATTGATTTTGGTTTTGTTTCCTTATTGAAAATTTAAAGAAAGTTTTCAAAATTAAAAACCACTAAAAATGTTTTATTTTATTTTCTAATATTTGACTACTTCGTAGGTTTTCTCGTGCTCCTTGTGTTCGACCCTGGTTGGTATACTATGTAAAATAAATAACGAAGTCCCTTATATTTTGTGATTATTTTGATCTTCTTGAGTGGTTTATTTTTCTTGATTGAGCTCGGCTTGTTGATTGAGATCGCAATGACCTTGATATTTCTTGATACTTAACCCTAGTCGATCAGCCACTCGTTAGTGACGAAGCTCTCCAGGAGCCGCAGACATCTTTGAGGGCATCTACATGCGCAGGAGGCTTTAGGATCAGAACGAGACATTCGGTTGCACTGAAGGAGGTTGGAGACATGCGTAACCTTGGATTCAAGCTCTCTTACGATGAGTTCTTCAGGCGTTCTTCCATCACCCTCATAGTCGTTGGATCAACACAAGCCTCCATGTCATAAAAGATTCGTTAGATCTGCAGCGCCATCCACCGTTGATCTTCACCGGAGGACAAAAACCACGTCGTCGGCTATCGAAGCATCATCGTGCGCCCTTAGCTTGCCACATTTCCAAGTCATCCATCCAGGTCCTCATGATGAAGCACCTTTAGGGGTTAAAATGCATATCTCTATTTATGTATGTAAATAATTACATATATGTACATTATAGATATAATATACCTATATATTTTAATGTATTATTATTTAAATATTTTTTAATGATTTTATTTTATGTTCTATTTTTAATATATTTTAAATAATATATACAATTATTAAAAAATATAAGGAGAGTAAAAATATAAAGAATAAAATATATGAATATTATATACAAATACATAGTAAAATAGTACCCCAGAAAGCTGACTTTTGTATCTTGACTCCATTTTCAATGAAACCTTCTTAGATAGATCATTTAATTTGGAATATAATGGAGGTGAGTTTGGTTAATGATGTGCTCGTATAGGTCACAAAAATGGACTATTGAAGGGTAAAAATTAGGGTTTTATTGATGTTTTGGCCCTTATCTCCCCCTACTTTATTCCTTGTCGACCCAATCATCATGATGCCTAGGACTCGGGGTTTATGGTCATAAAATAGCTTTGGCATTTTATTTCTTTTCTTTTCTTTTCTTTATTATTTTATTTTGTCTTTAAACAATGTATTTTATACACTATTTATACAATAAATATTGAATGTTAATTTGTGCAAAATAATGCTACATACATGCATTTAGTTAGGGTTTATAGGCCAAAATTTAAAAATAAAGGTGATGAAATGGAGATTCATCGCCTCCCTATACTTACCTTTGCTAGTCCCTAGCAAACACTTATGCCTATAAGTGCATAAAAAAAATATAGAAAAGAAAAAGAAAGAACTTGGATTGATTTTAACTTTCAATTTTATCTCCATAAAGTCAAAGTTTGGAGCTTAAGTCAGACCTTTGGATTTTAGAAGTGTTCGGAACCTTATTGGGAAATAGATTTGAAACACAACAGCACATGAGATCCATAAAACTCTGCTCAAGTCTCCTCAATAGCCATGTCAGAATAAGTCAACTCATACGCAAACCCTTATGACTATGAATATATCTTGGGCAGTGTGTGTGATATGTAGCTCTCCTCGGTTGAAGCGGTAAAAGTCAATCTTCTCCAACATGGTAACCCTAATTACCCAATCCAACAATACTTTCCTCAAGAAGCGGGGTATTTCAAGTACCTCAAGAAGAGGACGTGGAGAGAAGAATGGATGATAGCTAGTGTAGGTACCTATCCTAGGATGCTTGACTAGTGTAGCCAAGTTATCTGAATGTAGGCTCACATATATATGACTTTGAAGTCCAAGCTTGCTTATTTGACTATACATCTATATACATACTCCGACAGGCATTTTATTTTCATTCAGGCCAGTCAAATTTTTTTGGTTTTAATTTTTTCCATTTTTTAAATACTATATACATCAGCATTTACATAAGGATTTTTCCTCTTGAGCTAGTAGACTATCTGATGAATCTGCGATTCGTCATCTTTATTCATTTATTTTAGCTTAAAATCCCTTATAAAACACCTGCATATAACGCTAACTCCATATTCTTACTAACTTGCATCTGTGTAAAAATTGTACATTTCTGACTAATTTTAATCTAAAATAAATAAAGAAAGAAAGAAAGGAAAAATAAAGAAAAGGAATTAAAAAAATAAAGAAAAGAAAATAAAAAAGGAAGACTATGTATAGGCTGACCCGAACCCCGAGAGAAGGTCAAGACGTGACCTGATCGACCAGGAATAAAGTAGGGGGAGATAGGGTCCTCAACCAGAAAATCCAAAAAAAAATGTGTCCTCACTCATTTTGTATATCTATATAAAACTAACACTAATTTGTACCTTAATTGACTTCAAATCAAATAACATTCAAAATCAAAGTTGTAAATAAAAATGTGTTCTAATTACTAAAATTGATTGCACAATTAAATCTTGTACATAATAAAAGTAGCCACACTTGGAAAAAAGCCACTAAGCACTAATTGAAAGACCAATTCCGCCTCCATATGAGCTTAAATTGAATCAATCTCAGTTCCATTGAACTCAAAATTAAATTATCTTTAAAATGGTTGTATTTTCATAATTTTTGGAGTTACGGTTGAAAAGTCGGTTTTCTGGGGTGGTTTGTGCAATTTTCCCATGTATTTTGTGTATATTGTATTTGTATATATTGTAAATTAATCCCATTGAATTCTTTTTAATAAAAATAAAAAATAATAAATAATAAATTTTTAAAACACAAAAAAAGGCCAATTTCATCATTTATCCTTGTATATAGTGTCACATACGTATATAGTATATGTATATAGTTGCTATTTTTAATTAACCTTCATAAAAAAATAAAATAATAACACTTTTTTTATTCAAATTAAATAAGTGACGAAAATTCAAAAAAATAGATAATTTTGTAATTAGTTTTATCTCTCTTTTATTTTCTTTTTCAAATTTCATCTCCCTCCCACCAAAAAAAATTTCAAAAATTCATTTTTAATTTTCATCTCCATTATCTCTTCAAAAAAATTCAAATTTCATCTCTTCTATTTATATGGCTCCTTCTCCCTCATTACAACTTGATCAATCTTTGGTGAGAGGAGCCCGATCTCTGAGAGTCTTCTTGTCGAGAAAAGGTGTCTAGCCTCCGAGTCGTCCGGTGACAGCGCGACGGCCTTCGTCGAGGCGATTACGATCCATTTTCCGCTCCTAAGGTGAGATCCAAAATTTTCTTCGTGTTTTTACCTAGTTTAATCGTAGTTTAGTTCATCGCATTTTTTTTCTCGTTGGCATTTTTATTTCTCTAGATCTTAAAAAAATCCATCTCGATTTTATCTGCCACCGACTCGATTTGTCATCTCATTTTCTCGATCTCTCCGCCTTCTATTCTATCGTCCACGATCTCTCAACTCCGACCGCGTACGGTGGCCGGAGATCGGATTCTAATCCTCCACTTTCACCGAATCCCCATCCACATTCCAATTTTGTAGATAAATAAAAATTTTCTTTATTTCTAACATTTGTTTTGCAGGACCATTAATAAATCAAAAAAAATTCTCTATTCTCTCTAACTTCTGTTTTGCAGGAATATTAAAAAAAAAGAAAAAAAATCATTTCCTATTTCTTTCTTTCTTTATTTTCGGATTTACAAAAAATAAATAAAAAAAAAGAGTTTCTCTGATTTCGTTAGTCACTGTTTACAAAAAAATAAAAAAAATCTTTTCATTTCTACTGTTTTTACATAACAAATAAAAAACAAAAAAAAACAAGAGAAGCAGCAGGGCCGCCACCCCCTGCTGCCATCGGCCGTCACCGTCGGGTTCGCCGTCGCCACCCCCGCCGCCCAAAAGCTCCATCGCCCAGCCCCTGCCGCACCTTGCTGGAAGAAGAGGAGGCGGCGCCCTCGCCGGCCTCCGCCTCTGAAGCCAGCGCCGCTCCCGCCCCTTTGACTCCGTGCGCGGCGTGAGCGCAGTGCACCTCCCTCCATCACACCTGGCGGCGCCCCGCCGCACCGGCCAACGCTCCTTTGCCGTGAAGACCTGCTGCTCCGCCCCCCTCTTCTTCAGCGTGTGGCCAGCCCTCCAGCCCCGCGCGAGGCGGCGCCGCCCCTGCCCCTTCGCGCCCTCAGCCGCACCATCGACGCCGCCCCTGCCGCCTCCCTTCAGCGCCCTGCAACCGCGCCTCGGTCTAGCGCCGCCGTGGTGCCTCGCGTGGAAGAAGAAGGGGCGGCGCCCCTTTGGTTCCCTTGCCCCTTTTGCCTTGCAAAGAACGAAACCCTCTTTAGGGTTTTGATTTAAAAAAAAGGGAAATTTGCAGATCAGCCCCCAAAAGTTTCTGAAATTACAAAAGCGTCCCCGCCTGATCTTTAGTTTATTTGGGAAGATTACATGCAAGTCCCTGGAAGTTTTCAGAATCGACAGAAAAGTCTCTGCCAGCCTTCAAAGCACCTATATTGGGTAAATTGCGAATCTTGTTCCCTCTGTTTATTTTGAATATTTATCTGAGACAAAAACATCGACTCTTTACATTTCAGTCCAAACATTTACAGTATTTACATTTTAGCCCCTGAACTGTAGAATATTGAATTTGCTTTGTCTTTTCATTGAAATAAATATCCGTTGTGATCCAAAAATTTTGCAAAAATTGTGCTATGCTCCTGATGTTCATATCCATCTAGCATAAAATTTTTGTTGCATTTTGATTTTATTTGGTATTATTAAAAAATCAAAAACAATGTCTTTTTCATTGTTGGAAATTCGAAAATTCATAAAAATTCGAAAATAGCTCCAAAAATACTAAAAAAATTAGTGTAACTTTATTTCATTGTCTTTTAATTTCTGACCAATTTTCATGCATTAATTATTTAGAAAACTCAAAAAAATTGAAAAATATAAAAAATCTTCTAAAAATCATAAAAAATTCTACAAAAATCTAAAAATTGCGATTTCAGTTCCTGTTTGTAGATATTTTCTTCTAGTTTGTCTTAAAAATAGTAGCCAGGAGTTTTGGGCATTTTAAATATTTTAAAATTGCAAATTACTCCAGGTTGTTCACATTTTCTTATTTCTTCACTGTTCGATTTTTAGAAAAATACAAAAACATCTGAAAAATCTACAAAAATTCTCAAAAACATTTCAAAATATTTAAAACACAAAAACATTTTCTCTGAATTTTTTTAGCATTCTTGATAAATTAAAAAATTACAAAAAGAGTCGTGGTGTGTATTTAATCAATTTCGTGTATTGATCTTATTTATTTTGAAAATAAAAAAATTGCAAAACTAAAAATCAATAAAAATTTAAAAATCATAAAACAAAAAAATAAAAAATAAAAAAAATAAAAAAATAAAAATCAGAAAAACCAAGGATAGTTGTCCTTTGAGATTCCGATTTTCTCTTAATTAGTTTCTGATTAATTGAATAACCCTCGGGAATTGTAGCCTCCCTGAGTTCGACCCTGTCCGCTATACAGGTTAATAAGTAGCAAAAATTTAAAAAAAAATAATCTTTTGTTGAAGTGGGTTTTGGGGGAAAACAACGACTCACTTTTCATCAATTAATTTTCCCGTCTCGAAAATATCGTTCAACAAAATGGCGCCGTTGCCGGGGAGGCACGGTGAGGGTAGTTAGGTTTCTCTTTTGACCTGCTATTCTTGGTTGTAAATATTTCCATTCACTTCATTGTTTATACCCATTGCATTCATTTCATTTTTTTCTTTTTCTCATATTTGATAATTGTTTTTCTTACACATTTTCTTCTATTTTTCTTGCAAGGGCCCGCGGAGCGAAGGAGGCGATCCTAGGAGAGCCGAAGCACCCAAGCGACGTGGAGGTGGCTTGATTCTTCACCAAGCCGTAGGATAGCGTGAGAAAAAGAGAAGAAGCGTGAAAGAGACGAAAAGAGAGAGAGAGAGAGTTTCTTTTCCATTTGAACTTTCTAACAGGACATTCATTTGTTGCGGGGTCTGTTTCGCCAAGTGCCGGTGCACTTGGGGGACCTCACCGGTTTTATTTTTCATCGCCTTTATTTTTCTTTGATTCCCGTGGATTTCGAAAGCCACCTATTGATTACTTTAATTAATTTGCTTGAGCCAGGTAATTAATTAGGTCCAAACACCCTAAACAAGACATTTCTGTGCCTATAGAGTAGAGCGTAGTTTGGACTTAGTCAAATTAACTCGTTCTTGCCCGTTAATAGAAGTTTTCATCCAGGAAGGTTCACTTGCATCATATAGGTTAGTTTATTTTCTGTATTTAAATCCTACGCGGATCACTTGCATGTAGAGTGCTGGCGACAAGGTACGCATCTCTAACCCCTGCATGCATCATCGTTTTTAATCGCGCATTGGCATTTCCGATCTCCTTCCTTGTTTTCACTCACATAAATTAAAAGGAAATTGGACACTCGGTAGACGATTCGTTGAACATACTTAAACCAAGTGATAACTGCCTAAAATTTGGGACTGCTAAAGAAAATTCGACCCTAAAATAAACATAAGGAAAAATCATTGTTTTGGGGAGAGTAACCCCCTCATTGTATTCGTTTTAACTTGCTCGCGTACGCACTAAGGTTAGTGCCCAAATCCCATAATTCAGCCTAAGTGTTTGTACAACTTCTGTGATTATCACCTAACTCTAAAACAGACAAGATAATTGATCGAGCCTTCACGGTCTTCACAATTGAGTTGAGTTGGTGAATTGGGGGTTTGTATTGTGTTTGATTGCTTGCTAGATCCTTCTGTGCATTTGCGCCTTCTTCTCCATATCTTTTGGCTTGACCCTCGTGCTCTCTCATCTTTTGTTTCGAAGATGGCCGAATGGAGTTATTTTAATCCGATCTTCGAAGATACCTCGTACTCTCCAGACGATCCACCTTCCTTTTTCCAGGAGGATCTTCCTCCTGATTTTTGTGCATACCCGCCTAACCCATTATTTCAGGAAGCGGAGGACTTCGATTTTCACCCACCCTCATTCAGCCCACCCGGTCCTGAGATTTTGGAGTCACCTTTCATGATTTCTACACTTGAGACACTGAACCAGATGGTGGAGCATATGAATTCGAGGATTAACAATCTCTTTAACATAAATACGAGCCAGAACGCTGCTCCACTTTTTGAGGATATGGATTCATTTGAGGATAATCATGAAAGCTTGCAATCACCCAAATTACAAAAAAATGAGAAAAATTTAAAAATCCAAAAAGATTCTGGGAGACACATTACTGATTCATTTTATGAGGAGAGGACCCAAATGTCCAATCATTTACCCATACAATCATCCACCACATGTCCCAATCTTGACCCCGAGGATTCCACTGTACAGACTGCTCTTGGAAATCCTTGTGTAAATGCTGATTCTGACCTCTTTCCTTGTATGGATGAGGTCCAAAAATTCAAAAAAATGTTGACTGAACCCGAAGTGGTAGCCACCCTTAATGAGATCATTAAAGCTCCACTTCAACAGGCCATGACAGATTTATCTACTCCTCAACACAAGAAGAGAAAGCGAAGGAGAAGATCTGAGCGTCACATCTTGACCATGGCCACTGCCTACGCCATCTCTCATCGTCCGTATTTTAAGAAAGGGAACACGGCAACACCGCTTGTGAGTTGCTCCATATCTGACTATTCATGTGATAACACTCTCCTTGACGGCGGTTCATCAATCAATGTAATACCCTTCTCTATGGTACAGTCTCTTCATCTTGGGCCTCTTAAGAAAACCAGGATGATAGTTCAATTTGCAGATGGATCTATCAAGAGGTCGAAGGGTATTCTAGAAAACGCTGTCATTTCTATTCAGGGCATGGATTTTACTTCGGATTTTGTTGTAATGCCCATGGAGACCTCCGCCCATGTGGAGCACCCTCCAATCATCCTGGGACGGCCTTTCCTCGCCTCTGCAGGAGTTGTTATTGACTATGGTTCAAGAGAGATTCGCTTCCGTTCTGATGTAGGGAGCGATGTGTTGATCACTACACCCACTACCGACCAGATACCTGCATCTCATGAGAACCCGCCCGTGTTAGCCAACTCCAAGGAATTGGACATCGATGATAATATCAGAGATTCTTGTTATATGTTGGATGATAATGAAACCCAAGAATTTCTCTTGAAGGAGGAAGACTCGGAAAGCATAGACCTTGGAGTTCCATCTTATGGTATGTGGAGATGCATTGATGACATTCGCGGGATTTACATGATAGACACCCTAGAGCGGAAGGCAGATTCTGATACTAGACATGACGGACATGATTTGACTACTTCCACTGATGAGTCCGTTCCTATTCACCCTGATTCAGATGAGACCGATCATGCCCAATTTGATTTGATTGCTTTTATAAAAGAATTTGGGCCTTTTGATAGAGATGATGATCCAGTAGAGGCTCGCCAGGCTGAAAATGATCAAACTTTTTCGGATAATGAATTCGAGCCATTTTACTTTGATGTTTGCGAGACTTCCCAGGCCAGACATGACCATACTACTTCCAATAACCGGTTTAGGCCTGCACAATCTGAAACCGCTGAGGATATATTCTTGGTCGATTCTACTCAGTTCATATCTAATGATGATCCAAATATCGACCTACACCTTGTCAAATCCATACCCCAGCGGTCCCGCAAGAAGGTTCGCTTTCGACCTTCTTGACCTTTGTACATCCACTCCTCTTGTATATCCTTTTGTTTTACTCTGTCTTCTCCCGTTTTATCATTCACCCCTTTTCCGTGTATATGTATATGCTATACTTAGGATGTGCTTTATCCTAAGTATAGGGGGGTGAATGATTTGTGTTGTTCATTTTCGTCATGTTCATCACTCTTGTTGTTGCCTATACTTAGGGATACTTTACCCTAAGTATAGGGGGGTGATGCTGTTCATATCGTGTCTTTTTATTTTTGAGTCTGTACATTCTCGTCATCGGTTTTCCCCTTTTGTACACTCTACTATACTTAGGATTACTTGATCCTAAGTATAGGGGGGGATCACCATCTTCTCTTCTTTTTATCTTTTCTTTTGACCTTTCTATACTTAGCACGAGTTATGTCTTCCTTTTTCGCCCTCTGATCACTATGAGGACATAGTTCGAGCTAAGTATAGGGGGGTGTCGTATATATTGTATATATACTTTAGACATAACTCGTACTTTTAAATACGTTTATTTGGGGGGTTATGTGTATATAGTTTGTAAAATCCACGTGCGTAAAAAAACAAAACAAAATAAAACACCCAAAAAAATAATAATAAAACACACAAAAAAATATATCAAAAAAACATTGTATATACTTGTATATTTTACTAACCCTTGTCAAAAAAAACAAACAAAAAAAACAACAAAAAAAAACAACAAAAACAAAAACAAAAACAAAATAAAACACAAAAAAAGAGAGAATAATATCAAAACACAAAAAAAAATGTTGTATATACATGTATATTTTACTAACCCTTTGTAAAAAAAACCACAAAACAAAAACAACAACAAAACAAAAAAAATGCAAAACCAAAAATCTATAAAAATTTGCAAATTTCAAAAAAAAAAGAAAAAAAACTTTCTTTCACATTTGCATCTTTCCTTCAAAAAAAAACTTTCTTTCACATTTTCATTTTTCCTTCAAAAAAAAGCCATAAAAGGTCCAAAACTGGAAAATTGTTAAAAAAAATTGTGTTCTTTTCACATGTGCATCATTCCTTTTTCAAAAAAAAAACCTTGCATTGTTCATATGTTGCATTTGCATGTGCATTTTTCAGGATAGTATTGACATTTAAACTATGTCTGGAATAAAATTGAAGAATGGAGCTTAGATGGACCTTAATCCACCTAATTCTTAGAGGAACTTCACCGAGAAATAGGATTTTAGAATCTTCAGGTCTTTGACTTAATTCTTTGAGTTCCACATGACAATGTGCAGCGTTTGACTCTTAGTGTCTAACCTGGTCTCTTCATTCTGAGTATAACTCTGGAATAGGGAATCAATTTGTACTCTCGCACTATGCACTTAGCTCAACTCAGACGGGATGTTGGAAGACTGTGTAAGTTTCTTTTCTGGTAACGTGGAAATCTAAAGACCAGAGTACGGGTTGAAATAAAGCTTCGGAAAAGGGATGGACGACTGGGCACAATTTTTTCTAAGACCCCAAAAAATGTACGGAAAAAAAGATTCTATATCCGTAGGGGCAAACAAGATCCAAGCAGAACCACCAAAAATACAAATACAAAGAAGCCACTACCAAATAAATATCTGACCAAAAAGGTCCAAGCTTCAAGAAACCTGCAGATCTTGGTGGAGACTCGGCTACACTGGCCATCTCCACAAGGAGAGGTGACTACACTGGCTACCCTCCAGTTCTTTTCTCTTTCTTCTAACTTCTCCCCCTATTCGATTATGAACACAGCGCGACAGACCTTAGAAGGAAATACCTGACTCCCCGAGGACGAGTTATTGGAGAGGAGATTTACATGGTAGTCCGGCATTCTGGATGGGAAGAGCTAAAACCTTTCACACACATGAGTCGATTGTTCAATGTTCATAGGGTGTGCTTTAGGAAGAGGATTGATCTAAGATGACTTCTGAGCCGAAACTGTGACAATGATGTGTAGAACTTGAAGGCTGTTGTTTCTAAAATTCTAAGTCTCATCGAAGTTCCGACACACAAATAATCCAAGGGTCCGACAGAGCTCCAAACTACAATTTTATGAAGATAAGTTTAATACTCAATGTTGTCCTACTTTCTTTATTTTCCCTTTCCTTTTCTTTTTCTTTTTCTTCACTTATTCTTCCAAATAAGTGTTTGCTAAGGGACTAGCAAAGGTAAAGCATAGGGGGATGATGAATCTGCGATTCGTCATCTTTATTCATTTATTTTAGCTTAAAATCCCTTATAAAACACCTGCATATAACGCTAACTCCATATTCTTACTAACTTGCATCTGTGTAAAAATTGTACATTTCTGACTAATTTTAATCTAAAATAAATAAATAAAGAAAGAAAGGAAAAATAAAGAAAAGGAATTAAAAAAATAAAGAAAAGAAAATAAAAAAAGGAAGACTGTGTACATGCTGACCCGAACCCCGAGAGAAGGTCAAGACGTGACCTGATCGACCAGGAATAAAGTAGGGGGAGATAGGGTCCTCAACCAGAAAATCCAAAAAAAATGTGTCCTCACTCATTTTGTATATCTGTATAAAACTAACACTAATTTGTACCTTAATTGACTTCAAATCAAATAACATTCAAAATCAAAGTTGTAAATAAAAATGTGTTCTAATTACTAAAATTGATTGCACAATTAAATCTTGTACATAATAAAAGTAGCCACACTTGGAAAAAAGCCACTAAGCACTAATTGAAAGACCAATTCCGCCTCCATATGAGCTTAAATTGAATCAATCTCAGTTCCATTGAACTCAAAATTAAATTATCTTTAAAATGGTTGTATTTTCATAATTTTTGGAGTTACGGTTGAAAAGTCGGTTTTCTGGGGTGGTTTGTGCAATTTTCCCATGTATTTTGTGTATATTGTATTTGTATATATTGTAAATTAATCCCATTGATTTCTTTTTAATAAAAATAAAAATTAAAAAATAATAAATTTTTAAAACACAAAAAAAGGCCAATTTCATCATTTATCCTTGTATATAGTGTCACATACGTATATAGTATATGTATATAGTTGCTATTTTTAATTAACCTTCATAAAAAAATAAAATAATAACACTTTTTTATTCAAATTAAATAAGTGACGAAAATTCAAAAAAATAGATAATTTTGTAATTAGTTTTATCTCTCTTTTATTTTCTTTTTCAAATTTCATCTCCCTCCCACCAAAAAAAATTTCAAAAATTCATTTTTAATTTTCATCTCCATTATCTCTTCAAAAAAATTCAAATTTCATCTCTTCTATTTATATGGCTCCTTCTCCCTCATTACAACTTGATCAATCTTTGGTGAGAGGAGCCCGATCTCTGAGAGTCTTCTTGTCGAGAAAAGGTGTCTAGCCTCCGAGTCGTCCGGTGACAGCGCGACGGCCTTCGTCGAGGCGATTACGATCCATTTTCCGCTCCTAAGGTGAGATCCAAATTTTTCTTCGTGTTTTTACCTAGTTTAATCGTAGTTTAGTTCATCGCATTTTTTTTCTCATTGGCATTTTTATTTCTCTAGATCTTAAAAAAAATTTATCTCGATTTTATCCGCCACCGACTCGATTTGTTATCTCATTTTCTCGATCTCTCCGCCTTCTATTCTATCGTCCACGATCTCTCAACTCCGACCGCGTACGGTGGCCGGAGATCGGATTCTAATCCTCCACTTTCGTTGAATCCCCATCTACATTCCAATTTTGTAGATAAATAAAAATTTTCTTTATTTCTAACATTTGTTTTGCAGGACCATTAATAAATCAAAAAAAAATTCTCTATTCTCTCTAACTTCTGTTTTGCAGGAATATTAAAAAAAAGAAAAAAAATCATTTCCTATTTCTTTCTTTCTTTATTTTCGAATTTACAAAAAAAATAAAAAAAAAAGAGTTTCTCTGATTTCGTTAGTCACTGTTTACAAAAAAAATAAAAAAATCTTTTCATTTCTACTGTTTTTACATAACATATAAAAAACAAAAAAAACAAGAGAAGCAGCAGGGCCGCCACCCCCTGCTGCCATCGGCCGTCACCGCCGGGTTCGCCGTCGCCACCCCCGCCGCCCAAAAGCTCCATCGCCCAGCCCCCGCCGCGCCTTGCTGGAAGAAGAGGAGGCGGCGCCCTCGCCGGCCTCCGCCTCTGAAGCCAGCGCCGCTCCCACCCCTTTGACTCCGCGCGCGGCGTGAGCGCAGTGCACCTCCCTCCATCACGCCTGGCGGCGCCCCGCCGCACCGGCCAACGCTCCTTTGTCGTGAAGACCTGCTGCTCCGCCCCCCTCTTCTTCAGCGTGTGGCCAGCCCTCCAGCCCCGCGCGAGGCGGCGCCGCCCCCGCCCCTTCGCGCCCTCAGCCGCACCATCGACGCCGCCCCCGCCGCCTCCCTCCAGCGCCCTGCAACCGCGCCTCGGTCTAGCGCCGCCGTGGTGCCTCGCGTGGAAGAAGAAGGGGCGGCGCCCCTTTGGTTCCCTTGCCCCTTTTGCCTTGCAAAGAACGAAACCCTCTTTAGGGTTTTGATTTAAAAAAAAGGGAAATTTGCAGATCAGCCCCCAAAAGTTTCTGAAATTACAAAAGCGTCCCCGCCTGATCTTTAGTTTATTTGGGAAGATTACATGCAAGTCCCTGGAAGTTTTAAGATCGACAGAAAAGTCCCTGCCAGCCTTCAAAGCACCTATATTGGGTAAATTGCGAATCTTGTTCCCTCTGTTTATTTTGAATATTTATCTGAGACAAAAACATCGACTCTTTACATTTCAGTCCAAACATTTACAGTATTTACATTTTAGCCCCTGAACTGTAGAATATTGAATTTGCTTTGTCTTTTCATTGAAATAAATATCCGTTGTGATCCAAAAATTTTGCAAAAATTGTGCTATGCTCCTGATGTTCATATCCATCTAGCATAAAATTTTTGTTGCATTTTGATTTTATTTGGTATTATTAAAAAATCAAAAACAGTGTCTTTTTCATTGTTGGAAATTCGAAAATTCATAAAAATTCGAAAATAGCTCCAAAAATTCTAAAAAAATTAGTGTAACTTTATTTCATTGTCTTTTAATTTCTTACCAATTTTCATGCATTAATTATTTATAAAACTCAAAAAAATTGAAAAATATCAAAAATCGTCTAAAAATCATAAAAAATTCTACAAAAATCCAAAAATTGCGATTTCAGTTCCTGTTTGTAGATATTTTCTTCTAGTTTGTCTTAAAAATAGTAGCCAGGAGTTTTGGGCATTTTAATGATTTTAAAATTGCAAATTACTCCAGGCTGTTCACATTTTCTTATTTCTTCACTGTTCGATTTTTAGAAAAATACAAAAACATCTGAAAAATCTACAAAAATTCTCAAAAACATTTCAAAATATTTAAAACACAAAAACATTTTCTCTGAATTTTTTTAGCATTCTTGATAAATTAAAAAATTACAAAAAGAGTCATGGTGTGTATTTAATCAATTTCGTGTATTGATCTTATTTATTTTGAAAATAAAAAAATTGCAAAACTAAAAATCAATAAAAATTTAAAAATCATAAAACAAAAAAAATAAAAATAAAAAAAATAAAAAAAATAAAAATCAGAAAAACCAAGGATAGTTGTCCTTTGAGATTCCGATTTTCTCTTAATTAGTTTCTGATTAATTGAATAACCCTCGGGAATTGTAGCCTCCCTGAGTTCGACCCTGTCCGCTATACAGGTTAATAAGTAGCAAAAATTTAAAAAAAAATAATCTTTTGTTGAAGCGTGTTTTGGGGGAAAACAACGACTCACTTTTCATCAATTAATTTTCCCGTCTCGAAAATATCGTTCAACACTATCCCTCATTTGAAGCTTTATTGCAAGCCACAACTTCTATCTTTAAACCTCTTCGATACTGGATTGGGTTGGGGTACAATGGCCACAAATGTGTGACTTCCGATGTTTCCATTGGTTTGTGTCTCATGCCGCCAAATCCATCCCTCTACCACTTCAACTGAGGTGAGCAAAGTATAAGGTGTAGGTATGCAAGCTCTGTCATTATCAATAAGAGTCATGCATGTGGTTTGAAATATTATACTTAGACAATCAAGACGACACTGAACCAAGTCTCGTGGTCTCAAAGAATTAAGTCCAGTAGACCTGAAGTGCCTCAATTTAAGTTCCTATAAGGTTCATGTGATTAACCAGATTAAAGTCCAATCAAGCTCCAATCTTCGGATTTTACTTAGACTTGTTCAATTATGAATATCAATCTGAAAAATGCAAATGCTATGCACAATGTAGAAAATATTTTTTTGATGCAATTTTCTTGATTTGATCTTTTTTATGGATTTTTGAAAAAGTTTTGAAAATTTTTATGCAATTTTTGAAAAGATTTTGCAAATGTTTTTAGGATTTTTGGTTTCGCAAATTTTTAGGGATTTTTGAAAATAAAAGTTTTTGGAAAAGAAATAGGTACATATATTTACATGGGAGTGTATCTTTTTATTTACAAAAGTTAGGTTTTAGGAATATACATGTTTTATATATACAAGGTTTGTAAAAGAACTTTATTTGCTTGAATTATGTACATGGTTCTCAAAATAATTTATAAAGATTTTTACAAACATTTTGAAAAATTATCCTGCAAACTAATTTTTACAAATATTTTTACAAAATTTGAAAACCATTTTGCGAAGATTTTTTCATACATCATGTATATGTTTTTCAAACTATTTTTGCAACCATTTTCCAAACAATTTGCAAATAGATTTTCAAAATATTTTATTTCAGATAAAGAAAAGAAATTTACAAATAAAATATTTTTACAAATATTAAAAATATTTAACAAAATATTTTTCAAATAGTTTTCAAAGATTTTTCAAAATGATTTTCAAACATTTTGCAAAAATATTTTTAACCTGATTTATTAATCGGTATATAGAAAGAACTTTAATGAATTTTATAGAAGTATGTAATAAATTGTATTTTAGTCATACTTAATAAAAAACGAAAGTACATGTTATAACTAAAGTATATATGGAGTATTTACGACCCCCCTATACTTATCTTGAGCCATATCATCATAGATCATATAGAAAAAGAGAAGACATAACCCATACTAAGTATAGAAAAGCCTATACTAGAATAACTAAATAAAGAATGAAGGAATAAATGAATGAGAAGTCAACCGTCCCACCAATACTTAGGATAAAATAATCCTAAGTATAACAGACTGTATTCGACATGCAGAGAGGGTCGCTGGTGGGAATGAACAGAGCACAACTCAATCTATCTCCACCATACTTAGGGTAAAATATCCCTATGTTTAGAAAAAAATATCAACAGGAGAGGAGACAGTGGAGGTGACCAAAAGAAATCAATAAAGAGAAAAGAAAAAAATGTGAGGAGAATGTATGCATCACTCCCCCTATACTTAGGGTGAAAGATCCCTAAGTATAGGCAACTACAAGAGTGATGAAACAGAATGAAGAATGAACACCCAGCTCATCAAGCCCTTATACTTAGGACAAAGTACGTCCTAAGCAAGGTAAACACACAGAATGGGGTGGATGAGCAAACCGGTATACAGAAGGAAGAAAATGAAAGCGGGTACACAGAGAGGTGGATATACAAAGATCAAGAAGGTAGAACACATACCTTCTTGTGTGATCGCTGAGGATTGGATCTAAAAAGATGTAGGTCGATATCGGGACTATCAGCGGACACAAACCGATCAGGATCGACCTGATGAAGGTCCTCAGCAATCCTAGAATGAGAAGGCATGAACTATTTAGTGGAAGTAGTGTGGTCAGGTTCAGCTTAGGACGTCTCAACTAGGTCATTATAGAAAGGTCGGAATTCCTTGATGATAGTAGTAGGTCAAATTCTTCCTGTGCACTCTACTTAGTCTGCCCTCCGCTCTAAAGTGTCTATAGTGTAAATATCGCGAATGTTGTCAATGCATCGCCACTCACCGAAAGAGGGAACTCTAAGGTCTATGCTTTCTGAGTCTTCCTCACCAAAGAGGAATTCTCGAGTCTCAGAATCATCCATGGTAAAGCAAACCTTTCCAATATCATAATCAATGACATAGTCCTTAGGGTCAGCTAATACGAGTACACTCTCATCAGATTCGGATCTCTGGTTAGTGGTGGGTGCAGTGATCACAATAATGCTCTTGTTGGTAGAACAAAAGCGTATCTCTCCATATCCATAATCAATAATGGCTCTCATAGAGGCAAGGAAGGGTCGTCCCAGGATGATTGGAGAGTGCCCCATATAGGTGGAGATTTCTGTGGGAAATACAACAAAATCAACAGTAAACCTCATGACTTAAATCTGAATGACGACGTTCTCTAGAATACCCCTCGACCTCTTTATTGATCCATACGTTATGGTTCACGAATAGACCTTGTTAAATATCGTGTATTGTCGAGCATTAAAAATAATGTTGTTTCGTTATAGGCGGGTAATCGGAATCGGTCAAGAAATAACCACAATTAATTTTAGTCAATTTGAATCGATGCAGTTTTATGTTTATTTTACTTTGGCAAGTCCCAAGGTCGAACACAAGGAGATAAAGGAACAACCTAGAATTTTGTCTATCAAAGTTCGTGTACGATTTTCGAGGCGGCCTTTTTTTGTATTTTTTATGCAATTATGGATGCAAAATGCAATTTTGGCCTATTTTAGGGAATACATGTAAATCTCGATCAAACGATGTCTGAAAAATATGAAACTTGACCAAGATGATAATAATAATGAAATAAATGCACTGTAATTTTTTGGAATTTTTGAATGCAAGATGAATTTTTTATAAATGTTTAAAAGAAAATGATGTGAATTTCAAGGGATAAAATTATCTACGATCTATCACTAGGTGATGGATCTAAGAAAAATCCTAAATCTAAAAATGTGAGATTTAATACCTATTAAAAATCAAATATTAAAATTTGCAAAATGATTTATACAGGGAAAACGGTACATGCAAATGCAATTCTTCTTTGGCACATGTTAAACACAATTAATTCTACAATCCCTTATTTTTCGAGATTTTTAGAGCAACGGTCAATTAATTATAAATTTCAAAGCATAAAATGGGCAAAATATGCAATTTTCCATAAAATAATTAATTATTAATTAACCATTGATCACAAAAATGTCCACAATATGTCAAGATGTAGAGAATTAAATGCGGAACAAAATGTTATTTTTGGATAAAAAAATTGCAATGTAGAGGTTCAAAACTGAGGGGGAATATAGGGGTATAAATGTAATTACAGTAAATAAATGGAAATAAAATATGTAGAGGAGGGACTATTTTGTAGTTACCAAAACTTAAGGAGGTCTGGTGCAAATCTTACAAGGGGTCACGTGCCAAGCACGTGACCTGGTCGGCGGGGGCTAATGCATAATTATGAGAATCTCAGGGGCTTCGCTGCAATTATCCTGCGGATCACGTGACACTCACGTGTGGTGGCAGGCTTGGATAGAGGGTCGGCGTGGGACTCCACATGGCGCGTTCGCGTGCTTAAGAGTGGCTCGAGGCTCCTGTCTTGGAGGGTTGGTTCGGATCTAGCTTCGGAGCGAATTAGGACCGTTGATGAAGGTGGATCCGATACTTGAGGGCGAGCGCCTTCTGGATAGTCAGATGCTGATCTGACGGCTGCTACTGACCGATACATGGCTAGCGAGCGTTAGTGGAGAGGCGAAGCGACGGAGCTTCGGTGGTCTTCCTGGAGCAAGAGGTGGCGTCGTGAGGTCGGTGACGCCGGCGTGGTCGATGATGTGATAGCAGCCAGCTGGAGATGATTGGTCCGGAGCGTCGACACGGCGGAGGAGTGTCTGCTGGTTGCCGGTGTTGAGTTGATGAGGATGGTGTTGGCGATGGTCGTTGAAAGCTTGTGGCGGACGATGACGATGCGAGATGGTGGCGGGTGTTTGATGATTAAAGATGGGGGTTCGATAGGAGCGAGGATGGAGTGCGGGGTAGATGACGAACGGAGATGGGAGATAAAGCAGAGTAGTGGAGGATACCTGGAGGAGGGGGGCTCGACGGCGAACTGCCGGAGCGGAGCAGCGGCTGAGAGGTGTAGCTGCGGTGAGGCTAGGGGCCCCGGATCACGCCGACGGGAGGGGGTTCTACGGTTGTCATGCCCGATGAAGGGAACTCGATCTGTGAATGGTGGATGATTCAGATTAGGGGCGGCGACGTTCTTAAATAAGGTCGAGGGGGCGGTCGGTCTTGGAAGGGGATCGTTGGAGATTTGATTGGGTTTCGTCGAGGGTTCGATTCTTGTAATTGGAAGGTGGTGGTCAGCGAGATCTGACGAAGATCGGATGGAGTGGTTCGTGATCGGAGATTGATTGAAGAGGGGTGATTGCGAGCGGCGACGGCAAGGGATGTCAGTGGAAAAATCACGACGGAGATCGCGGGGGACAGCGACCAATTCGGTAAAGTGGGTGGAGGAGGGAGATGATCCAGGGGTCGTCTGATCAGTTGAGATCGGATGGCCCTCCATGTGCCACGTGGCGACCGAATGGGGGGCTGGCGAGCAGCACGTGCTGGGCACGTGCGGAGGAGGCACGTGCCGTACACGTGCGGTCCTTTTTATTTTTATTTTCATTATTTTTATTTTTAATAAAAATGGATAAAAATAAGCTCAAAATGGGTGACAAGTGGCGGCTCCAGGGGCTGCCATGTGTCAGCACCACAAAAATCAAAAAATAAGAACTTTAAAAATAGAAAAGAAATAGAAAACGACCTCAGATTGAAAATGTTTCTTCACAAAAATTGCCCGTCTCAATGAGATCTACCACTTTCATGAATAGACCAAAACCAAAATCGATCATTTGCATAAAGTTATATTTTTGGGGTATCCCATGTACATAGAATACCATGATTTTCGGGTTTTATAATTTTTTGTTATTTTTAAACCGGATAAAAAATCCGGAAAAAAATATGGCAAAATCAAAGATAAATATTTACATATTAATCTATTTTTTCTGGATTTTTATTAATTAAAAAAGAAATAAAATAAAAAAACACGAAAAAGACCAATTTTGTACAGTCAGCTAGCGAGGACTTGGACACGGTTAATTTCTTTGACTTCAAGCTCAGTTTGGATTTGGATTTTTGCTTATTTTAATAAAACTTGCATTAAATAAGACAAATGAAAAATAAATAAAATAAAATAGGTTAAGTATGTACATAAAATATTAGGTCAAAATCAGCTAAAATACAAAATGTACAAAAGAGGTCCAAAACCCAACTTTCACATATGAGCTCTGATTCACTTGAACTTGGTCTTGTTTTAAAGGTATTTAAAAGTATATTAGTTCAAAAGTGACTAGGATCAAATCAGACACTGGATGGGGGATATATGAGGGTTTTAGTTCGGGAATCCTAAAACTAAGGTTTGAGTTTTTTGTCCACTTATTTGGTTTAGGGATTTTTTGTATTTTTCATTTATTCTCGTTAGTGATATGTACACAGTGGAGGTGGTTTTGGGTTATTCAGAGTTATCATGAATTAGTTAAAAATCAGGGGAGTTAGGCTATTTACATGTCAATTTTGGTTGGGATTTTTGGCTTCTTATTTTGTGCAGAAATGAGCGATAAAATGCCATTCTTATTAAAACATGCATGAATGATAATTATGCAGAATAAGTGAAGAAATGCCAATGATTTTGGGGGATTTGAGCTTAATTAATGAGATTTAGAGTGATGAATCTGAGATTCATCAATATGCAAATTGACAAATCATCATGGTTTTCTTAAGAGACCCTAAGTGAAGAGATTGTACCAGTGAGAAACGTTTTATATTAGTTGACGCACTACTGTCAAGGAGAGTGTGATCACAAGAATAGTCAGAAATGTCACATATAACAAGGAGTGTGCTAGTGTCCCCTTTCCTAGTGTGTGGACGGTGACTGATGGCGTGTGTAGTGGCCATGGTCAACATGTGTTGCTCAGATATGCATCATCGCTTTCTTTTTTTGGGTAAGGGAGCAGATAATTGGTTCATGGCATGGTGAAGTGGGTCCTCAACAATCTCGTGCATAGCTACCACCACTTCTGGTTCAGTCAACATTTTTTTAAGATTTTGGATCTTCTTTATACAAGGGAGGATATTAGAATCATCATCTACACAAGAATAATTAAGAGCAGTCGGTACAGTGTCATCCTTGGGGTCAAAGGTGGGAACTGTGGTGTGTGTGTGTGGTCAAAGGGTCTGGAAAGGGTGCCCTTTCCTCACAAGCTGACTTGACACTGTGTCTCCTGAAATCTTTTTGGATTTTTACAATTTTCTTATTTTTTTGTATTTTGGACGATTGCAAGCTCCCGTAGGTGTCTTCAAATGAATCCATGAAATCAGATGGTGAAGCAGCATTGTGACTCTTATTACGCTAGTGAAATCATCTATCCTCGAATTCATTTGCTCCACTAATCGGGTCATGTACCCAAGAGCGATCTTCATGAGACTTAACCCCAACAACTCATTATCGGGTGAGTGAGATGGTGGGAAATGTGAGGGGTGGTGGCGGTGGGTAAAAATCAAAATACGATGCCTGAAACAGTGGATTAGGTAGATATGTACAAAAAGAACAATCAAGTGCAAAGTCCTCCTGGTAAAATGGAGGTAGACTGGTTGGAGGGTACCAGGGATCTGTAAAGTCCAGATAAAAATCAGTCGGCCATCTCTGAAACAAAAGAAACAGATCGGAAGAACACGATAGTCAAATAAGATATGCAAGAAAAAGACACAAATGTGCAGAGAAGATCGAGTATGCACACAAATAAAAACAAACAAAACCCCTCAATTCACCAACTCAACACAATGATGATCGTGAAAGTTTGATCTTTTTATTTTATTAAATTTTAGAGTTAGGTGAGGATCACAAAGTTGTACAAGCATGCAAGTAGGCCCGGGATTGGGGCGCTAATCCTTAGTGCATACGTATCAACATAAAATACAAAGGGTTAATTACAATTTGGGTCCCCATCTATGGGTCCGATCTCGGAATGGGTCCTGATCTTTAAATTGTAACGATTCGGGTCCCAGGGCCATTAATGTAAGGAACTTTTTGGGGCTAATGACGAGTATGCCCTTGTTTAAAAGTTGGAACCCAACCCCCATTCCCTTCCTAACAAGGGTATATTCATCATGAACCCTACAAATTCCATTTTCTAAATGGTTCTGGGACCCGAACCGTTACAATTTAAAGATCGGGACCCATTCTGGGATTGGAACCATAGATGAGGACCCAAATTGTAATTTACCCAAATACAAATACAATGATGGGGTTATTCTCCCCAAGACATAGATTTTTCTGTTTGTTTTTAGGGTTGAGTAAACTTAATAGTCCCAATTTTATTGGTTATCACTTTTTTTTGGATTTTTAATAAAAATGCATGAACATAATGAGAGTTCAATTACTTAGTATCCTAAGTGACAAAATCCGAAGGAGAGAGTCAGAATAGCAATGCGAGGTGAAAACAATGATGCATGGTAAGTAGAAATGCTCACCTTGACTCCAACTATCTTCATGCAAGGATGCAAAGCAGAATTGAAACCTACACTATATGCAATACAACCGATGAAATTGCCCTAGAACAGAATATGCTATTAGAGTGAAGCATCAAATGTTAATTATTTAGAAAAGAAACCTAAGGTTCGGTCTTGGAAACCTCTCGGTGCCAACCACAGTGGGTTTTGCAAGCGTTGTATGAGGTTTTTCATGACGCATGGTCTCAAGTCCAAATAATCAACAATTAGATTTGACTAAGTCCAAGAACACATCTATAGGCACATACAAATATAATTAAGTGTTTGGACCTAATTTATCGTCAAGCAAGTCCTAGAACTTGGGTTCAATCACGCAAAAAAAAAATAAAGTTGTGGAACAAAGAAAAAGAAAAGCGGTGAAAATGCAAGAAAAACGACGAGGTCCCCAGGTGAACAATCACCCGGGCAGTGGACCTCGTTAAGTAACAGTGTCCTGGAGAGTCTGAATTATTACAATTATATGTGTCTCACTCTCACTTTAAATTACAAACAAAAATAAAATAAAAAGTGGATTGTTCTTCAAATTTCTTAAGTATGCCCTTGCTACTCTCTGCTACCAGCTAAGTTAGAAAGCTGGCTCTGCCTTTCTAGGGTGCATATGTCCTCCTAAGAAGTCCTCCTATACATAGCGGTCCCTTGCAACAAGGTCAAACAGAGGAAGAGGTCAGAACAATTCAAAAATAATATCAAATAAAATGAAGAAGAATTAAGAGATAAATAGACAAGACGAAACAAATAAATACAATTTATAAGATGTTTCTCCTCGGCAACGACGTCATTTGTTCAACATGGTTTCATCGAGGGTCGGCTAATCAAACTCAATCAATGTCGTTGTGGTGACCTCTCACGAAATCCAAATTCAGACAACAATTAACCCACAATCAGATAATAAAGAAATGCAAAGTGTGTGGAGTTTGTGGATAGTGCAAGTATGTAGAGTGTCGAACACAAGGAGCAAATGTAATAGAATGTTCAAATGAATGCAAAAATTTATCCTTCTCTTATCTATTTATTATCTTTTTCTGTGGGTTTTAATTTTATATTTTTATGGAATTTAATTTTTAATATTTTTAATTGGTTTTAATTTTATATTTTTATGTTCTTCTTATATTTTCCTTCTTTTTAATTTTTTTCCTTTTTAATATAGAATATAGGAATATATATAAGTATATATACAATACAAGGTAATATAATTACAAATACAACTTAAAAAATCCAAAAATTACATAATAAAATGTTTTTGTGTTTTTTATGTTTTTATTATTTTTGCGATTTTTTAGATTTTTTGCTACTTTATATCTTTTTAAAGTAAAAAATATCCCAAAACTGGGATTAAATAAATAGGTTGAATAGTTTTGGAAATTAAAAATACTAGGTAAAGTAAAAATTTTCCAAAACTATTTTTAGTTAATTATAGATAATACAAACAAAATTCAGAGACAAAAATAAATATTTTCATTTTTTAAAAGATTTGTTATGATTTTTATAAGGATTTTGGAGCTTTTTTACTTTTAGTGATTTTCTTTTTCTATTTTTAGGGATTTTTGGTGTGGAGAAAGAAATACTATATTAAATAAAATATTTTTTGTAATTTTTCAAAAAGGTTTTATATTTTTTTGGTGATTTTTAATTCAAACAAGGGCAAAACCATGATATTTTGATTTTTAATAAATTGGAAAATGCCTAAAATGCTAAATTAAAAATATAGCATGAAAGAGTATGATAGCAGACACTTAATCGTATTTTTCATAATTTTTAGAGCATGCATTATAATTTTAATAAATGGAAAAGAGCACAAAAATATATGAACTAGCAATGGTATTTTTTGCAATTAAAAATAACATCAGGGGCTACAATAAAAATTATCCAAAAATTACAACTAATATTTAAACTGTAAATACTAAATCAAAATACAAAAATTTGTAAGGGCTTACCTGCAAAATGACCACCTCACGTGGGACGGCACGTGAGGTGGCGTGGCTCATACATAAATGTAATATAAATAAACTACAGGGGGTTCCTTGCAAATTATACAAAATTTGAACTAAATTAAATAATTACAGGCCAAAAGAAATAAAACAAAAATAGGTGTATATGACTTTCTATTAGCTATTTAATGAAGGTGATTTCATTCAATTTGAAGTTAAGATGTAAAAGTTAGGTTTTGGACCCCTATTATACTATATACCTGAATAAAATATTCATTTTATTTATTCTTTATATTTTTCATTACCTTAAATTTTTATTATTTTGTAAATATTATTTATAGTATATGTACATATTTAGAATGCAATAAACCATAAATAAAATACTAAAATAAAATATTATATAAAGATACATAAATGAATATACTATACTCATACCTATATAATAAATACATCTAGTTATTGAAGTATAAAAAATAAATCAAAAAATAAAAATTATATTTGTGTATATTTAAATAATTTACAAATTTAGAAAATATGTATATAAAATAATAAAATAAAAAATATAAAATAAAAATAAAATATGCAAAACATAGGTCAATATACCTATAAATATACTTGTAAAATGTAACTTGTAATAAATAAACCCGTAAAAATAAATAAATATTATATTAAAATACTACATAAAATAATAATATTTTTACTTTTTAATTAAAAATTAATAAAATCAATTATTATTTTAAATTAAATTAATAAGATTTATTTGTTCTGATTGTTTTTTTGGGGGTGATGTGGCCCAATCAACACATGCCCCCTGTTGACTTGGGTCAACTGTCTGACTCAAAATGTAGGCATGTCAGAACCTAGGTCTGACCTCTCGTTCTCGATATTTTTCCTCATGATACTATGCTCGAGGCGTGATGCATCCTTCATGAGTTGTCATCTATGTACATGAATCACGACGAGCACCTCTCTTGCTCCATATTTTCTTCCTTCGCTCGCAATCTTCTTCCCTCGAACACTGCCCCATCACCTATCCCATCGAAACTATTCAGACACCTTCAACAAGGTGACAACTTGTAGTTTGGAGAGGTTTGCGGCGAGGAGGAGCGACAAGGAAGGTGTTCCCAACCCATCGTCGGAGCTCTGCTCCCGACGGTTGATCTCGCGGCCCTCAGCCGCTTGTTATTTTCTTCCCTTTTTGGGTAGTTTTTTATTCTAGTTTTTATTTCATGCATTTATTTAAGCTTTTAATTACTAGCATTAGCACAAGTTAATTTTAGCCTTCGCAGGAGCTCTAGAGCTCCAGCCACCTCTGTCTCATTGTGACACCGTATTTCCACCTCCATCGACCACCCCATTATCTTTCCGCTTCACCGCTCCATCCAGATCCACCCGCCATCCACCCAGATCGTCCGTCGATCTAGAGATCGAGATCCTCTGCTGCCACCTCGTCGGACATCCATGCCTCCACTCCATTTCGCCTTGAATCTACCCAAATAAAAATCAAAGCCCCTTCACATTATCTATGTTGTGCTTTTGTACGCTTTTGCAGGAGTCGAAGAGTCCATATGAGGGTTGAAACTACTCCAGGAAGACACTCCAGGCGACGAAGCTCTCAAGGGCTCCATCATTGAGCCTCGTACATCTTTGAGGGCATCTAGACATGCGGGAGGCTTGCAGGAGCAGAACGAAACCTTCGGCAGCACTGAAGGAGGTCGGAGACGTGCGTAGCCTCGGATTCAAGCTCGCCCACGACGAGTTCTTCAGGAGTTCTTCCATCACCCTGGCGAACCGTTGGATCAAGACTAGCCTCTAGATAGTACGAGAGCCATTGGATCCGTAATGCCATCTACCGTCGATCTTCGCTAAAGGATCTAATCCACGTTGTCGGTCGTCAAAGAGTCATCATACGCCCTTAGCTCGCCACATGTCCAAGTAATTCATCCAGGATCGCACGATGAGACACCTTTAGGGGGTAAATTGCACATCTCACCCCCATTTTTGTTGTATTTCTTTTTTGCCATGTAATTTTTTAATTTAGTTTAAATCCTGTTGTAAATTTGCAAGGAACCTCCTGTAGTTTATTTATATTGCATTTGGGTCCTGACCACGTCACCTCATGTGTCGTCCCACGTGAGGCGGCCATTTTGTAGGGAAGCCCTTGTGACTTTTTTGTATTTAAATTTAGTATCTAAAGTTTAAATATTAGTTGTAACTTTTTGGGTAGTTTGTAATGTAGCCCCTAGCTTTATTTTTTATTACAAAAATACCCTTATGAGTTCATATATTTTTATGCTTGTTTTCCATTTCTTAAAATTGTCATCCATGCTCAAAAAAATTATGAAAAATTAGGGTTAAGTGTATGCTAGCAGACTCTTTCATGATATATTTTTTATATTTTAAGCATTTTTCCTATATATTAAAAATCAAAATAGCATGATTTTATCCCTGTTTGAATAAAAAAATCACCAAAAAATATAAAATCTTTTTGAAAAATTCCAAAAAATATATATTTTGTTTACTATAGTATTTTATATCTCCAAACCAAAAATCCCTAAAAATAAAAAAAGAAAATCATTAAAAATTAAAAAGCTCCAAAATCCTTATATAATTCATAAAAATGCTTAAAAATCCAGAAATATTTGTTTTATTTCAAAATTTTCTTTGTAATATATATTATTAACTAAAAATAGTTTTGGAAAATTTTGAATTTAATCTAGTATTTTTAATTTCCAAAACAATTCAACCTATTTATTTAATCCATTTTTGGGGTATTTTTAACTTTAAAAATAGATAAAGAATTAAAAAAAATCTAAAAATACAAAAATAGTAAAAAAATATAAAAATACAAAAACTTTTTATCCTGTAATTTTTGGTTACATTTAAATGTATTTATAAGTATATTACTTTGTATTGTTTATAGTTATATATGTTCCTATTCTATATATTAAAAGGAAAAATAAAAATTAGAAAAATATAAAAAGAATATAAAAATATAAAATTAAAAACAATTAAAAATATTAAAAATTAAAATCCTTAAAAAATATATATAATTAAAACCCACACAAAAAGACAATAAATAGACAAGAGAAGGGCAATTTTTTGCATTCACTTGCATAGTCTATCGTGTTTGCTCCCTATATTCGACACTCTACCTATTGCACTGTGTACACATTTCGTAGGAGTTAAATAAAATAAATTTAAACTCCACACAATTTGCATTTCTTTATTCATTGATTGTGTGTTAATTGTTGTCGGAATTTGGGTTTCGTGAGCGGTCACTATAACAATGTTGATTGAGTTTATTTAGCCGACCCTCACTGAAACCATGTTCAATAGTGATCCAGATTTCTTCGATACTACATGTAAGGGAGTCACCCATTTGGATTCGGAGATGGGATATATTAATCTCGCATCACACCATAGTAATTTCATTCATAACAACCTCCTAGGGATTAAGATTCAATCTGCGCTGAAATTCCTGGGAGAGTTTGTTGTCCTCTTCAAGGAAGATATAATGGGAAAATAGTGAAAGATTGATCCCATGAAGATCTAAAATTTTCCAGCATATTGTCTTGTGGCTTCTTTCTAAAACCTAGAGTAGACGAGATTCTTGGTCCTCGATCAGTTGTGAATTTATGATGACCGGGAACATATTTTGTCCACCTGCAAGGAAGGCGTACTTAATATTTTCTATCAACGGTTTTAGCTCAAGTGGGGTTGGAATCAATTCATTACCAACTTCAGCAACTGTATAGAGTAGTGGTGTCGGATGATTCTACTGTAAATTGACCACCATTGGCAATTCAAACTCTGAATTTAATGGAACATAGAAATTTTCAATAATTTCATCTTGTTTACACATATTTTAAAAAAAAATCTTTTTTTTCTCTACTAAAGATAGGTGGCCATTAATAAATTCATCAGGCAAATCAACAAAGATCCCATTTTCAAAGACATTCGGGAACTCGATTGTGTTGTCCACTCCTTCATCCGGGAACTCGATTTGTGTCTCTTATTTCAGCTAGGAAGTCATGGACCTCTATTGTCTATTACACAAGATCACTCTCATCTAATGCGTAATCATCTGAATGGTCATCTTGTCGCTGCTGGAACGAAAGTTGATCTGTTCGGTGTCGTAGTCCACCACTGCTTCGGTTATTCAAAGGAACGGCCATTCGAATATGATTAGGATGTGGAGTAAAGGAAATGAGATGTCCATGTCCAAAATAATGAAGTCCATGGGGAATTGCATCCATTGAATGGTGACAATGACATCATAAAAAATGCCCCTTGGTTGCTTAATTGATGAATCTACAAAGTGCAGAATCATTCTAGTAGACTTGAGTGGTCCCAACCCAAATTCTTTGAACAGTGAAGTAGGCATCAGATTAATCGATGATCCTCTATCAAGAAGTATTCGGTCAAACTCTTCGTTGACATCTGACATCTGACGAAAGGGGTTCCCATGTCTTTCTTTTGCTTGGGGGATTGTTGGTTGCATTGATTGTAGTAGTGGTCAAGATGTGTTTCACATTTCTTTCTCTGGCTCTTTGCGGTTGTCTCTTTGAGGTACATGCCTCCTTTAGTCATTTCTTGATGTTAGGCATGTTTAATGGCCTTGAGCAGAGGCATTTCAAGACAAGATTCTGAATTATTTTCATAATATCAGGATCAGACAAGGTTGTTTTCAACTTTTAATTTTTTCCATTGCATCTGGAAAAGGAATATGCATAGAATTATAACTAAAATCATTGTTATTATTTACGTCAAAATTAATGTCCACGTCTTGCTAAACATGGGTGACAAAATGGAGTGCACTCATCCATGAGAGGTGGGCATCCAAAAACTGCAATGTTGGCTCCATCGACTAGTACTAGATCAGTTGTAGGTGCACTCTTATCCATTGTTGGCACAGTGTCACTTCAGCTACTACTATATTTTTGGTATTTTTCATTTTGTATATTTTATGATTTTTTGTCTCTGGTGCTTCTCCTTGGTCTTCTTCCTCACCCGCCCTGGCTATTGGATCGGTTGATGCAGAAGATGATGATATGCCATCAGAAGCTTTATTCTTCCCCTTTGTTGAGACATAAGGCTGCGATGTCCCATCACTCCTGAGAGTGATAGCATTAGATAAAAACATATCAAGAACATCTGGTTCTGTGAAATTGCATGGAATATCACAAACTACCCGCTCTTTCTTTCTTAAATTATTGGGGTTTACCTCAACCTATGTTGGAATGGATGTTTTGGCAACGGTGAGGTCATCTACCTTCTGGCTCATTTCTATTAAGCTCTTCACCAATTGAGCCAAGCAGTCCAGGGTTGGGTTCACATGAGCAACCTCGGATGGCTCAGCATGCTGGCCACATTGAGATTAGGAATGGGTGTGGAGGCTGTTGGTAGGAATACTAGAAATTGTATTGGTGAGAAGGTTGATGTTGGTAGTGTTGAGGAGGGTATTATTGATATGGAGAAACCGCGTATTGCGGGTATTGTTGATGCTAACGGAAAGACGACTGCTGGTAAGAATTATGCCTCCAATTGTTCTATTATGGTGGAGAATGGTGGTGTTGAGGCTGGTTGTTATGGACAAATCTCCCTCCTTGATGTTGAGGGAATGTACGGTTAGCTGAAGACTAGCCCTGTTAATGTCCGCCTAGACAGACCAGCTATGCATTGTTGGACAATATGCCATTTACCTCCTGAATGAGAGGTGGAGGCAGAGAACATGGATCGGGAAGAATCTGAAGCTTGGTCTAGTAGACAACTAACTGCTGTTGCGACTACTGTGGAGGGGCCAACACATAGTATACATGCTTGATCGCCGGTTGCGTTGGACTCTGCTAAGGGGTTTGAGGTGATGATGGCTCCTTCGTCTCGGAAGGAGTCGCGATTGATGATGCCACCGACTGACAGGAGTTGATTGTGCTCACCAGTAGCTCCAGTTTCTTAGTGATTTGATCCAGTTTGTCCATATTTTGAGTCCTCCATTCGATCACAACTAATTTGTTGAGGTCTTGTCATGCTTTTCAATAATGTCCACTTTAGACAGATGGCTCTTAATGATGCTCAAGTTGGAGCTCTCATCCCTTTTGGGTTCATGAGATGTCATCATATGAACTATTTTCTGCATACTCTATGGTAGATGTTGATAAGTGCGAGAAGATGATAAGGCGTCCTCTCCTTTGGCTATTTCATCGAATATCTGCCAAACAACATCTTCATGTTTGTTGAAGTGCGGCCCGCCACAAGCGACATCTATGAGCCTCTGGCTCTTGAGAGTGAGTCCCCAAAAGAACTATTGGACCATGTCAGTTTGAGGAATATCATGGTGGGGACATTTCTCTTTCAAATCTCTAAAGCACTCCCAAGGTTCATGAATTGACTCATGGATGGCTTGGGAGAAATTGGTGATTCTGGCTAGCATCTGATTGAGCCGACTGAGAGGGTAGAATTTATGAAGGAATGTTGACTTGAGCTCTTCCCAGGTCATGATGACCTATACCGGATGATTAATCCAGTAGAGCACCTTATCTTAAAGGCTAAAGGGAAATGTTGTCATCTTGACTACATCTAACGGAATGTTAGGGTAGTACGTTGTACCGCAGATGTGAGCAAACTGTTGTAGATGGATGTGTGGTTTTTCATTTCAATTCTTGTGGAATGTGGGAAGAAGAGCTAAGAGTTGAGGTTCCAGCTCTAAATGTGCATGGATTGGTTGAATATGATCCACTCAGTCATCTGGCATGTTCCAGGGTTGTATATCTCCTTGAGAGTAGGCTTGGACCTCTCTCCCCTCGGTTCATCCTCAGGACCTCCATGATGTCCATCTTTCAATTCTTCATCTCCTCCTCCTCCTCCTCATCCTCGATTCTCTCTTCTTCTCCTCATATCATTAAGCATTTCTCGAAAGGCAACCTGAGCCAACGCTTGGTCTGTAAGATGTTGCTGAATGGCTTGAATAGATGCAAGCAATCGACCATTCACTGCATTCTGGTCCTGGCTGGCCCTGTTCTGGTTGTGGAGGATGTTGTGGTCCCTTCCTTCTTTTTGTCATCGCCATGTATGAATCAGTATCTGAAAGTATCTCAGGCTCAGATTGGGTTCTTGGTCTGCAAATAGAATAATGCTCCGATCAGTCTGAATTGAAGCACCAGATACAGAGAAGTGTTCTGTGTTAAGGTCAACACAGAACTTCATTAAGGATGGATAAGTATGGAGTAAAATCTATTTCCATACAAAATGGGAAGAGTTCGGCGCAAGAGTGACCTCAGATTATTGAAGAAGGCAGAGAGTCTAGGGAGTGGTTCGCAAAGTCCAAATCAAGTTCTCAAGAATCATCCCAAATTATTGGAGATGCCAGATGCATGGAATCGATGTGGGTGTCAGGGGGGGTCCCGATCAAGCCATCCATGAGTCGCCATCTTGAAGGTCAAGAGGGAGATCAATGAAGGATGAAAGATACGGTGACGAACAAGAATAAAAGGAGTGTAAAATAGTAGAATGGCTCAAAGTGAGCAAGAGACAAAAGAGGATAAAATAGATGAAATGAAAAAGGCATGAATGCACATGACTGGTCTTTGAACTTAATCTAATTAAAACAAATACCAAAGAAGTTGTGGGTTTACCAACTCAACAAAAGTGAAGCCATCAAGGATCAACTATTTTTATTTTTTTCAATTTTATTTTTTTATTCAGGAAAATCTTTTCACAAGTCCTTAGAGGACTAACAACCCTATAAGAGAGTGAGTACTGCTAGAAAAGGATCCCGTACTTTCCACTTCCTTTGTAACATGTCATCTACACTCTCTGGGGTCCTTGATCTCATGCATGGGTGGCTACTCAGCCAAAAAAATAGAAAGAGGAAGTCGATAGACGAAACCAAAACTTCCCTCACAAGTGAGGTACTCTGACGCAAGATGATGAAACAAACACACAAGTGAGGGCATGGCATATGCTCAATACTTCAGACCAAGCCAGATGCTCCACGCAAGGCAGGAAAACCGTCGTCGATAAGTCCCTACTCGCCTACATACGATAGAAGCACCAATATTTCACCGTCCAAGGTGATTATCAAGGTAGCCACAGATCGGGATTTGGGCTTTATTCCTTAGTGGTTGCACCTCACTCTGTCTGAATGGTAACTGAAAACAATGAGGGATTTATGAACCCGAAACAATGATGTCCATTAAGAATTTTAATTAAGGTCAAAGTGTTATCAGCAAACTCCTTGTTTTAGTTTTTTTATTTTCATTTTTTTAATATTTTTCAATAAAAAGCGTCTAACATTTTTTTGTATTTCTTTTTATCCTAAATTAGCAAATACAGAGGGAGGTAGTGGAAAAGTCATGCAAATGGATACTAAGGTAGAAATCTCACCCTCCTATCAAATTATGGATGCAAAGTAAGGAGACTTACAGTGATTCCCAGCTCTCTCCATGTGAGATGCAAGGCAGACATGAATTATTTACAAAATATGAAAGCACCCTAAATAGGAATTGTTATTAGCATGAAGAACCAGATGCTACTTACTCAAAAATGGAACCCAAATGTCCGGTCTTGGAGACTCTTCTGTGTCCGCCACAACAGATCCTACTACCGTTGTATAGAGCCTCTTACGGTGCTCAGTTCCAAGTTTAAGTAATCAATAATTAATTTGATTTAACTCCAAGGAAATAATCTATAGATACATGCAGTGTATTAGGGATGTGGACCTTAGATTACCGATCAAGCGAGTCCTAGGCTAGGACTCAATCACAGAAAACAAAGAAAATAAAGTGAAAAACTGAAAACACGTAAAATAAAACAAATTAAAGGTGATAAAAATATGAAAAATATGATGAGGCCCCTAGGTGAACAATCACTCGGGTAGTGGACCTCGTGAAGTGAAGTATCCAAAAGTCCTGAGGTATTATAGATTAATTTACAAAAATGAAAATAAAACTCTCTCTCACACACGAAAAATAAAAAGAAAATATTGTTATATGCTCTTTTCCTTCTCTCTTTCTCCTGCTCCCTCCAATTGACTCACAAGTAGAAAAGTCAATCTCCTCATGGCTCGGGTGCACCAACCTCCTAGAAGTCATCCTCAACACACAGTCCCTCGCAAGAAAGTCAACAAAGAAAAGATGGTCAGACACAGATAAATAGTTATAAAAAAAGAGAAATAAAAGTGAAATAATGTACATGTGAATATATACTTTAAAATGCTACACTACGCACTACTCCCCAACAACGACGCCATTTGTTGAACCACCAACTATCGAGAGGCGATTGTGCGGTCTCACAAGATGGGACAACAATCGTTAAAGTGACCGCTCACAAAAGCCAATAAACTCAAAACAATCAATCCACAATATGAATAAAGCAATCAATGCAAAGTAGAGTCAAAATTTATTATAAACCCTACAAATAAATGTGTATAGTGGTCAAATATGTGTAGGGTGTTGAATATAGGGAACAGATGGGGTAGCAACATTATTTATTTCTAAATAATGTACTTATATAGATATTTATCAGTTATGTACTTAGAGTTTTGTGGATTTTTAAATTATTTATTGTTTGGATTTTTATTTATAATTTTTGTTTTTTTAATTTTATAGTTTTTATTTTCTTTTTATATTTTTGTGGTTTTTAATTTCTATTTCTTTTCCGATTATATAATAAATATTTATAAGTATAGATATACCTTTATAATGTAATATGTATAACATAGGTAATATATATAGGGTTAAATGAGGCTACTCCCTGGGAGTAGCCAATTAGCTACTCCCACCCCTATTTTCCCTCTATTTTTTATTTTTTTGGAAATAAAAAATATGTATTATTATATCCTCCTAACATGCCATTCAAATTTCGTCAGAAACAGAGACTCCTATGCCCCCCATCTAAAGGGGGTCAATTTCAACAATTCTGAGACCGTTACAATTTGACTTGATGGAGGGGATAGAAGTCTCGAATTAAGTTGAATTTTGAATGACACCATGGTGACATATTGTGATCTAAATTCCAATAGATTTTATTTCAGAAAAATAAAAAAATATAGGGGAAAAGGGGTGGGAGCATGTAAGTTGGCTACAACCAGGGAGCATACTCCCTTTTCCCATATATATAATATATAATAAATATGTGAAAAATTATAAAGACAAATAACAATACTGAATTTTTTTAAAGGATTTAAAAATACTTACAGTATTTATAATAATAATAGTATTTATATATATGTATATATAAGTTATATAGGGTATTCTATCTATAGTATATATAGTAAAAAAATTAAAAGAAAATGTTTTATATTTTTATATTTCTTCTATTTTGTGATTTTTTCAATAAGTTTTTGCTATTTTTGTATTTTTAAAGTCCAAAATATCCCAAATTAGAGAATAAATAAATATGCCCAATTATTTTGAGATTTAAAAATACAAAAATAGGTTCAAAATTTCTCGAAAATATTTTTAATATATAGTAATATGTATATATAAAAATATAGGATAGGGAGTTCATTTTTAGAATTTTGGGGGTTTTTTTCTAATTTTTTAGGGTTAGAATGGGTTTGCATTTTTTGGGTTTTTCTTTTCTTTTTTTGTTATTTTTGGTCTCTAGTGATAGAATACAATAATAAATAGTACCGATTTTTTTGAATTTTTAAAACAAGTTCTATTTTTTTATTTTTAAGCTAAATAAGAAATAAAAGGGCTCCTTTTGATTTTTAATAAATAGAAAATGCAGATAATGTGCTAAATGAAATGCATAACATGAATGAGCAATATATCAGACATTTTCTCCTATTTTTGCATAAATTTTGGAGCATAAAAACTATTTATAAATAATAAAAAAGCAAAAATTAAATTATACGAGCTGGTAGGGCATTTATGCAATGGTAAATAAATATGATAAGCTTCATGCAAAATACCCAAAGTTTTTGAACTCAACTGTAATTTTTATATACTAAACCCGATTACAAGAATCGAAGAAGCATACATGCAATTTGGCCATTCACGTGGGGGACTACGTGAGGTGACATGGAAGTGGACTTAAATGCAATATTCAATTAATACATGGGTTCTATTATAATTTTTCTACAAACTTTAATGCCTAATTAAATAATTAAAGGGGTACTTAATAATTATTAAAATATAGAGGAGGATTCTCGCAATTTACCCCACAACGATTCTGGATTGAACCGTTCGTTGGACGACACATGGTAGATCTGACGACAGTGGGGTGCAACGATTCGACATTATTGGACGGCCTGGATTAGATCTGGGTCGTGCTCTTGATACAATGGTGTTAAAGGGACCTGGTAGACTAACCCAAGAACACCGATAAACTGAGCTTTGATCGTGGTTTTCTCTGGCCTCCTACGTCCTATCCGCAATTCGGCGATGGCTTTAGCTTGTCGGGTTGCTCTGCTTTCGCAGGTAGTGGCTGATGAGCTCCAGGTATCTAGATGAAGATCTGGGAGATGTTCGAGCTCAAACTGTCTAGAGCTCTGTCCAAGCCTCGATTTAAGGCTCCCGGTGGTCTGCAATTCCTGGTCCCTACACCAAAAGGTAGAGCGGCTCAAGGGCTATTTTCTCAACCTATCTATGAAGCTGTAGAGCGATGAAACAAATGGGCTGGTGGCTTTCAGTGAATGACGCGGAGGTGAAGTTCGATTCGCCAGATTTGTGAAGGATCTGGTTTGGGAGGATGGTCACACGATGGAGAAAATGACGGGGAGTGATATGGAATGGAAATTGAGGAGAGATACATGCAAAGAACATGCGATTTGGTCTGGAGCTCAAGCTCGAGGTTAAAGGGAATTTTCTTATTAAACCTAAATTAAGACCTAGGAATTAAATATGTGAAATAAAAATTAGACCTAAAGGTTACCTGAAAATGAATGGAACGGGCCTCGACTTGGTCAGGGGACCAAGGAGGTAGAACCGACAGAGCTAGCTCCGACGATGGGTGTGGATCGACTTCAGCAGCTCCTCCTCCTTGCTGCAGACCCTCCAAATCACTCGTTGTCACCAAGTAGAGGAAGCTCTATCGATATGAGGGGATAAGAACCTCTGAAGGGGTGATCAAGCTCGCAAAAAGGGTAGAGGAGGTGATTTTATAGAAGAGGAAGGTGGTGAGGTTCGAGGAGGTGTTGCGTGCAATGGCGAGGGGGTTGGTGGAGATTCACTAATGGGAGAAGATAAGGGATGTCAAGGCTGCAAAAGGGTGGTGGTCTCGATAGAAACAGGGGAGTGGAGGAAGCATGCGAAGAGGGAGAAGATGGGTGGTTGGCGTGCTCTGACAGGTCGGTTGAGGAAGAAGGACAGTAGACTGGAGTCAACAGCCCTTAGCCTTTGGTTGGTCCACGTGGACCAACCAGAACATTCCCTAGCCAAAATACATTATAAAATCAATATAACTTAGTAAATGAATTAATTGAATTTTTATAATAACATAAAAAATATAATTTAATGTAGTATTTTATGCATATTTTTATTTAATTTTACAAGACTATTTATTATGTTTTAATATCTGCATGTGTATATATATATATATGTAAATATACATGTATTATGTATATTTTATTTTTAATTTATATTTTGTATTTTATTATTATATACCTGCATTTTATATATTTTTAATTTATTTAAATAAATATTTGTATTTTATTACATTTTTTATAGTTTGTTTATGTGCCTAATTAATTATATACATATATCTTATAGGTATATTATAGTATACTTTACCTATATGTTGAAGTATATTATTTATTTTTATTTGTTTTTAATGGTTTTATCTTATTTTGATTATGTACATGTATTTCAAATGATATTTACAAATTTATAAAAAAATAAGAAGCATAAAAATATAAAGATAAATAAATTGAATATTTTACACAAGTATAATGCACAATGAGGGCCCAAAACCTAACTTTTGAATCTTAACTCTAAACTAAATGAATCATCTTCATTAAATAGATTATTTTATTTTGTGAACAATAAAGGTGAGTTTGATCAATTTTGAATATGTGTGAAGAAGATACATATCCGTAAAGGTTTTTTTGCAGCTTTATATTTTGTGTCCTGGGCACATTGTGCATTTTTTTTCAGTGAAATCAATTTTATATTTTTTTGTGTGTTTTTATGTACAAAATTCATGTTGAGGGATTTGTTGAATTGAGGTATAAAATAATAAAATAAAATAAGTTTCATAATGCAATTATTGGGCAAAATGAATTATGGTTTTCAATGTATTTTTTATAGTTTCTATGCCCTACCTCCCCCTACTTTATTCTTTATCGACCAAATCATCATGATTACTAGGTCTCAAGGTCTAGAGTCACTCAATGTATTTGACACTTCATTTTTTTTCTTTTCTTTCCTTTATTTTTTTTATTTTGGAATTAAATACAATATTTTATACAATATTTCAGAGGATTTATTGAGTGTTTATTTTCACAAATTAATGTTATGCATGCATTTATCTAGGGATTTAAGGCCAAATTGAAAGAATAAAAATGAGAAATCATCAGAGCTCTAGAGCCCCGACAGACTTATCTCAAGAATCTTAGATAAAGACAATAAGTAAATGCATCAAATAAACTCTAGAAATAAATGTAGGAATTAAAACTAACTTAAAAAGCATTAAAATCAGCTCGTATTTGGTGGCAAAACTAGGGAGTAGAACCACCAGTTGCAGAGCTCCGACGATGGTTTAGAACCTCCCTCGATCAACCTCCTCCTTATTTTGGAACATAGAACGCCACCTACTATCACTAAAGGAAAGTTCCTTAGGGCGAAACCAAGGGATCAGATAAGGATGAAAAGGGGAACGACCAAAAATGGAGGAGGAGAAAGAGATTATTTATGGAATAAGGCAAGGGCATCCTAAAAGCTAGGGTTTTCACATGACTCGATGAATACACGAGTAAGATGAGAATCACACGTGATGGAGGCTTGTATCGACTTGATTTTTCATGAAGGAATCAACAAGGATCGGGCAGTATGCGAAGCATGATAATTTGGTGAAAGCGAGTGGTAGGCATCTGTCAGGATGCATGCCTATGAAGACTGTGGAGTTGACCGAGGTCAACACACACTCGTACCCCATTAGTCCACATAGGCCACAAAAAGACAAAATCAGAAATAAAACCTTTATTAATTCAATAATAAATAGTAAATAATTTTATTAATTGAAACTCAAAACATAGAAAATGTTTTTTATTTTATGTACTATTTTAAGTGATTTTTAATTATTTTTATAACCTTTAATTGTTAGGTGCTAATTTTTACATGTATATATAGGTATATTTACTTATATTTTAAGTATTTCATTTTTATTTTGTATTTTAATCTCTATTATTATATGTACATATTTTATAAACTTATAATATATTCAAATACATATTTTTCATATTTTCATTGTATTTTTATGATTTTATTTACATACATAGATAAATATAGGTATATACATTATAGGTATAATATATCTATATATTTTATTTCATTTTTCATTTTAAGAATATTTTAATGATTTTATTTTATTTTAATAATTATAATATATTTCAAATAATATTTATAATTATCTAAAATATAAGAAAACTAAAATATAAAGAGTAAATAATATGAATAAAATATGCATGTATATAGTATAACGGGACCCCTGAAAGGTGGCTTTTGTATATTAACTCTATTTTTAATGAAACTGTCTTTATGAAATAGATATATTAATTTTAAGAACAATAAAGGTGAATTTGTTGATTTTTGAGCTTGTATGGAGAAGATATTGGTCTGTAAAGTTCATTTTATAGCCTTTTCATCAGTGTGTCCCACTCACATATGCATTATTTTTCTTGGCTATTAATTTTTTATTTTTCTATGTATTTTTATGTACACGTTTCATGTTGAAAGTTCATTATTTAGAGTGTGTAAAATGAATAATAAAATAGTGAAAGAATGTCTATTCTTGATGAGTTATATTAGGATTTGAATGTATTTTCTATTTAGTTAATGGGTCCTATCTCCCCCTACTTTATTCCTTGTGATCGACTTAATATTGACATGGTCTCAGGGTTTAGGGTTGTGGAAAAAGAATGAAAGAATAGAAATGCTTGTTTTATTCTAGAGGTCTAGGGGTCCTTATATAGGATAAAACCCTAGAGAGATCAAAGGAGAAAATACATAAATACCACATAGAATATTCCTGCCACATAGAATATTCTCTTAACATATACTCCTACCACATAGAATATTCTCTTAACATATACTCCTACCACATAGAATATTCTCTTAACGTATACTCCTACTACATAGAATATTCTCTTAACATAAACTCCCACCACATAGAATATTCTCTTAACATATATACTCCTAACACTCCCCCTCAGTTGGAGCATATCCATCGATCATACCCAACTTGGAAGTTATCCATGAAAGGCGCTTCTTTAATAAGGCCTTCGTGAAGATGTCTGCAAGCTGAAGATCTGCTGAGATGTGTGGTGTGGCAATCTTTCCTTCTCGTACAACATCACGAATAAAATGGCAGCCAATCTCAATATGTTTGGTTCTCTCATGAAAAGCAGGTTTGTAGCAATGTAAGTGGCATATTTGTTATCACAATATAGAGGAACATGAGTGATGACAGTAACATTGAGTTCTTGTAGAAAAGTCAGTAGCCAAGTAATTTCACATGTAGCTTGGGCCATAGCCCTATATTCTGCCTCTGCACTGGATCGGGAGACTACCGTTTGCTTCTTGCTCCTCCAACTAACAAGGTTTCCTCCCACCATCATAGCATAGCCCGTAGCAGAGCGACGATCCTCAGGCGATCTTGCATAATCAACATCAGCATAAGAAACAATATTAGTGTACCCATTCGATCCATAGAATAGTCCACGTCCAGGTAATTCCTTCAAGTAGCGAAGGATCTGAAGAACATCCTGTCAATGGTTGTAGCATGGTTTCTCCATGTATTGACTAGCTCTGCTCACAACATAGGATATGTCTGGCCTAGTGACAGTAAGATACAAAAGTTTTCCAACTAGGCTTCTATATCCTGTTGTGTCTTCAAAAGCAGGATCATTAGATGTAGAGTGTTTCCTCGGTTCTGCAGATATGCCAGAAGGTTTACACCCAAGTAGCCCTGTCACAGTGAGTATATCTAGGTAGTACTTTCTTTGTGATACATGGAGTCCCTTCTTGGTGCGTAAAACTTCTATGCCTAGAAATTAGAGACGTTGCCCCAGATCCTTGGTGACAAAAACCTTTTGTAGAAAGGCCTTGGTCTGTAGGACCCCTTTATCATTGTCACATGTAACAACCATATCATCCACATATACGACAAGTATAACAATACCGGTTGATAATTTTCTGACAAAAACAGAGTAGTCAGATGTAGTTCTTTAAAAACCCAGAGTGTTGATCTCTATACTTAGTCTGTCAAACCATGCCCTCGGGCTCTGCTTCATACCATAGATTGCTTTGCGAAGTCGATAAACATACTTCCCCTTGACTTCGTAACCTGGAGGTTGCATCATGTACATTTCTTCCTCTAGATCACCATATAGAAATGCATTCTTGACATCTAATTGGAAGACAGTCCAGTCCATGTTCACGACTACAGAAAGAATAGTTCGTATGGATCCCATCCTTGCAACAGGAGAAAAAATCTTGAAGTAATCAACTCCATAAGTCTGTGTAAAACCTTTCGCCACAAGCCTTGCTTTCAACCTATCAATAGAGCCATCTGGAGACTACTTTGTAGTGAAGACCCATCTACATGCAACATGATTGACTCATTGGGGACACTGCACTATATCCCATGTTCCTCTAGAATTGAGAGCATTCATTTCCTCATTCATTGCCTATCGCCATCCAGAATCCTGTAATGCACTATGATGATCCCTTGGAACAGAAAATGTCATTAGAGCATTTGTACATCTTTTGTCAGAACATGACAAGCCATCAGTGGATGTGAAATGAGACATAGGATGAAAGGTACATTACCTCTTAATTCTGCGCAGAGTATGGGAAGCTCCTGAGGATCATCCGGGGCAGTCTTTGTGGGAGCACTTGAAGACGACATGTTATCCTGCAACAAAGGAACATGTAGAGGAACGGGAACAAGAGTAGACATATGTTTTCTTTTATACACAATTGGTGGAGGAGGAAGCTTTAATGGTATGTCTGTCACAACCTGAGTAAAAAAGTTAGTTTGTTCAAAGAAGGTAACATCAGTAGATATGTAATAGTTTTGACCAGAAGGATCGTAGCATCTGTACCCCTTCTGGGTTTAGAATATCCCAGAAAAATGCGTTTAATCGCACATGGAAAAAATTTGTCAGCAGTGTGAAAGTTGTGAACAAATGTTGTGCATCCAAAAATTCGCAGAGGTAGAGGAAAAGGTAAGTCATTTGGGTACAGTAAGCCAAAGGGGGTGGAGCCATGTAGGGATGTAGAGGGGACTTTGTTTATAAGGTGGACAATAGTGAGAATAGCATCTCCCCAAAAGGACTTGGGAACATTTATAAGGGTAAGAAGGGAGAGACCAATATCAAGGAGATGTCATAGTTTTCTCTCGGCAACCCCGTTCTGTTGGGAGGTATATGGACAAGATGTTTGATGGATGGTGCCTTTGGAAGAAAAAAAGGAAGTTAAATCTTTTTGTGTAAATTCCAATGTATTATCAGAACAAAAGATTTCAATAGTAGTGGAGAAGATATTTTTGATGTAGTGAAAGTAATTCTTGATAATGTTATTAATTTCTGAACGGTCCTTTAACAAGAAGACCGAAGATGATCGATTGTAGTCATCCACAAAGACAGCAAAATATTTATGACCACTTAGAGTTCGGACCGGACAAGGTCCCCAGATATCACAATGAACAAGAGCAAAAGGATTGCGTCGATGAGGCTCGGTCTGTGCAGGAAAAGATGCTCGATGATGTTTCTCGAACTGACACGCTTCACACTCGAAGGGTTTTAGTGTAGAGAGTTCAGGGAACGTCATGGAGAGAGATTTGGCAAAAGGATGACCTAAACGGAGATACCATAGAAGAGGATCTTCAGAAATGAATACATATCACCAGCAAACTTGGAATCAGAAGAGATGTCAAGGTAATATAGGTTGTTCCTCTCATGACCCTCACCAAAAATCTACCTCGTCCGGATATCCTGAAAATAATAGCAAACCTCGTCAAAAATAACACGATAGTTAAGTTCATGACATAGCTTCTGTACAGACAAAAGACTGAGAAGAAAGGTAGGGGCACAGTGAACATCTATTAATCGCAACTTGGAAGATAAATCAACGGTACCAACATCAGTAACTGGAGAATGATCCCCATTAGCAACTCGAACAGTCTTCACAGAGAAAGACGGCTGGGAGGACATGAGCAAACTTCCATCTTCCATTAGATGTGTACATGCTCCAGAGTCAATAATCCATGTATGTTTAGAGGTCGAGACAGAGTGTGCTACGTACATGAGGTAGTAGCTAGACTAGCTGTGGAGGCAGATGCATTATTGTTGTTGACAGAGGAAGTAGAGTCTTGAAGCAGTTGTCGCAGGCGAGCATATTCTGAAGCAGTGAAGGGGGTTTGTGCCCCGCTAGTTTGCCGAGTAGATGTATCTTCAGGTGCATCATACTGTGCTTCATCATGAGCACTATTGGCATTAGGTTGCATGCCAAATGTTGCCCAGCAACGATCAGAAGGATGATTCCAGCATCCACAGTGCACAAATGCTGGATACTTGGCAGTAGAAGAATCATGACCACATCCACGATCACACCCAGAAATACAACCTCTTTTAGATTTACTACCATGCCCACGTCCAGGATCATGACCCCGTCCTCCTTGATAGTGTCGATGCCCTCTGTATCCTGAGGAGGTATAATAGGTTGTTGCCTCAGTAGATGCGTGGATGGTAGAGTGCTGAGTTGGAGCCTCTAGCTCCTGTAGGCATCCGAAGATGGCCTCAAGGTGGGTAAAGTGTCAGCCATCAGAAACTGATCTTTCACAGTCTTATATTTTGCATTTAGTCCTGAAAGAAATCTGTAAAATCGTCACTCAACCCATTCTCCCACTTGTTTATCACAACATGCAGGTTGAAAAATAAGAAGTTCCTCAAATAGGCTCATAAGAAGCCTGTAGTACTCGATAAGGCTTGACTCTTCTTGAGTAGAGATATGTAGATGAGATGTAGATGACATGCTATGAAATGCAAGACTCTCTTTCTTTTTTCATTCTTTCTTTTCAGATGATGTGTAAGAGTAACTAAGAAGCCTTTGATCTTGATTTTTCCATTTTTTTTCAAAAAATTTGGTATACCCCCTATGTTACAACATTTTTTCAAGAGTTTTATAAGTATTATAAATTATACAAGTATTTTACAAGAAATTTTCTCCATTTTTTTACCCATCCCGTGATTATTGCGTAATATATACAAAACTCTGAAAGGACGAGACTTGGTCGTCTTCTTAGAATATGTATGCTCAAGGTTTTCCCACATCACCCTAGCAGTGTCTTTGTAAAGGAGATTAGCAGTAATATTTGGATCGACATTGTTCGTCATCCAAGTGATAACCTGGCAATTGTCAACAAACCAGGTTTCATAATCCTTGTCTGTTTCAGCCGGAGGGACCTTCACAAGAACAAAACTTTTACGCTGGCCACCAACAAATACTTTGAAAGATCGAGACCATAGAACATAATTTTCTGAGCCCTTCAACTTGATAGAGGTGCCATGTATCATTATAGAAGAAGTAGGATGCACGGGCTTGGTCTCGGCGTACATCATGGTGGCAACTTAGGTCAAGAAAAAGTGACCTTACAAAGTATAACTTGTCTCAAACAATCATCAGTTGTTCTAATCTTGCATTAAGAAACATAGGATGCAAGGCAATATGAAACGTTTTTTTAGGGCACATGCATCGATGCTAGAAGTAGTTGGCAGTGGCAGCCCAAAGAGGTGAAGAGGTGCTTGAGGCGCTAGTTTGGAGGAGAGGTCGGTGGTAGCGGTGGGTTTTAGGTCAGAACACCGGTCCATAGGGCTGGCTATCGAGTCACAGCTCGATGAGCCAGGCTCGGGCTCGGCTCGATAAGGGCTCGTGAGCCTGGCTCATTAGGCTATTGAGCCGAGCTCGAGCCAGAATTGTGGGCTCGATAGCTTAACGAGCTGAGCCCGAGCCGAGCCTCGCTCGGCTCAATAACTCAATAAGGGGCTCGATAAGAAATATATATACATATATTTATATATAATACAAATCAAATAAAAGTAACCCTTAACGAGCCTTCCTTGGGCTCAAGCAATTATTAGGAAATTATAAAGCATGTGCATAACTTGCAAATTATGATGGGTTTTTGCACAAAATTTCCCCAAGCTTCACATGCTGCAGCATGTACCTCTCCAGTTACTAGATCTGCTTGCAATTGGCAGAACATGTAGAGACTTCCGTGCAATTTGCTCCAAGATATGTGCAGCTCATGTGATTTTTCGCGTGCTTGGACCTGTAGCAAATCGATGAACATCGAAGGCCCGATTATAATTTCTCCAAAAAATATCTCCAATGGCTCGTGCTTTGCGCGTAATTCCACTTAAGCGGTGGAGCAGTGGTGACTCCTCTTTAGTACCACATCGTGCAACTCTAAGAAGTCGAGGGTGGGATTTCCTATAAGAGGCGGGGAGTGGGCAACATTCATCCCTACTAACCTGGACGGGGTCAATTAAGGGGATCGGCTCGAGCCCGAGCCAGCTCGATAAGGGCTCGAGTTCATCAATCCCGAGCCCGAGCCAACTTGGTTGGGTTCGAACGAGCCCGAGCTCGAGCTCAGTTGGGCTTAATGAGTTCGAGCTCGAGCCAGGGGTTGGCTCGGCTCATTGGGCTCGATAGCCAGCCCTACCGGTCCAGGATCGCTGCTCTGATACCATGTGGAAAAGGAATGGAAGAATAGAAATGCTTGTTTTATTCTAAAGGTCTAGGGGTCCTTATATAGGACAAAACCCTAGAGAGCTCAAAGGAGAAAATACATAAATACCACATAGAATATTCTTGCAACATAGAGTATTCTCTTAACATATACTCCTACCACATAGAATATTCTCTTAACATATACTCCTACCACATAGAATATTCTCTTAACATATACTCCTAACACATAGAATATTCTCTTAACATATACTCCTACCACATAGAATATTCTCTTAACATATATAATCCTAACAAGGGTCATTCAATATTTTCAATACTTCATTTCTTCTTCTTTCATTTTCCTTTTTTTTATTTTGAGATTAAATACATGTATTTATACAATATTTACAGGTTAGATAACGAATGTTATTTGTATACATTAGTGATATCTACATGTAATAACTTTAGATTTAAGGTCAAAATGAAAGGATAAAGGTGTAAAATGGAGATTCATCAGTACCACATCGAGTAATCGCAAAGCGTGGTAGTATCTTATAAGTAGTGAGAGTTACTACTAAACAACTTGGGCTTAAGTATTTTGGGTTGTGGTTAAGGGCTCTAATTACATGCATTAAGACCAAGCATTTACTCAACTACTAAAGACCAAGGTATGTGCATTAAGAAAATGAAATAGGGATTGAATAATCAACATATGAAGATAATAATATCATCTGAATTGTTAAAGGCATGCATAAGATTTGTGTAGGACATCTTGACTAATAAAGAATAATATGATGGAATATCACAATGGAGTAAGAATTTTGCATCAAATATCGGAAGTATTTTTGTTCCGGCAAATTATAGGAAAAATCTTGATAATATGAGACGGTTTGTAAAGTCCTCTCATGCCACATGATGTTCACACCAACATCAACGAAGTATTCCCATAGAGAGAGGCGACATCATGATTAAGACAAAGTATAAAATATGTATACATGATGAATACTATTTGTGAGGAAAAATATGTAGAATGATTTGAAATTTTGTACCTAATAATATTCTATTATTGAAATAGTGCGAGTAAAAATTGACTTTCAATTTGTTGGAATCAAGGTAATCGATTGGAATGAGTGGAAGAATCAACTTAAATTTAGACAATAAGATTTCAATCCTAGAACAAAAAGAGGAGATCTTAGAAAGAGGTGTCTGCTGTTAAAGAGGCGTTCTAGATGGTGACATTACGATGCTTTAGGGTGTTGGGGCTACATAACGTCACCGATTGGGGAATAGTGCCGGCTTGGGAGCTTCACCGCTAGAGGGTTTCAGTATTGGTTTGGAGGCCATTGTTAGAGGGTGTCGGACGGGGAGCTGCACAGCTAAAGGCTGTCAGTTGGTCTACCAGTGATAGACAATGAGAAAAAAGGGAGAAGGAGAGCCGTTCGGTTGGGGTTACCTCTTATATTGTGTGGGTTACCCTTCAAAACCCATATATTTAATCCACTAGTGGGTCCCACCCTCTCTTCATTAAAAAATTATATTATACCATCATATCATCTAAAAAATCATAAAATACTCAACTTATAGTCATTATTCAAAACTTCAATACAATTACATCACAACAACTACCTATTTTTTCAAATTCCAATATAATCATATCATAATAACTACCCACTTTTCGAATTTCAATACAATCACATCACACAAACTCTCACAACCCTTAACCCACCAACCAAACACAAAAACGGGTTATCATCCCCCAAAGTTTGATGATGGGTAATTCTTATACTATGCGAAGATAAACAGAGAAAGGGATAATTTATTATGTGTTAGAAAAAGTACCTTAACACTCCTTATATAGGAAGATGCTAGGATTGGAGTTGATACCTCAAAATAAATGAAAGTAGTAGATTGGAGTTGATACCTCAAAATAAATGAAAGACATAACTACGTGAATGATTAAAAAAAATCTTACAAGAAATCTCTCTCTATATATATACAGAAAGTATCTCTCAATAATTTTTAATCAAATCAATTGAAGCATCCTTACTAGTATAAAGATCAAGAAAACTATAATATGTTCGTAGACACAATTGGGTGTATTTTTTGGATCACATACTTGAGATAATGTTGTTTGAATCAATGATATCCAAATGAGTCTCTTGATATGATCGAATGCAATGCGCTACTAATTAAGTAGTATGTTTGATTGAGAGAAATGTACTGCGAGATGGACAAACTGATGTTATCCATTGTTCAAAGGAAAACAAAGCTAACTACACGCACGCATCAACAAACATGAGGCTACTTGTCTCTTGCTAAGTGCACCATAAGACACCGCTTCAGGAGGTGACTCTCTTAGTACACTAAATTTGCCTCTTGAAGAGGTGACCTTGTAGCAAGGGACTCAAGACCGCCTCTCAAGAGATTTTATTATGTTAAATGGCCTAAAACATTGTGGTTGTATACAAAAGTTCAATTTTTCTACGTGTATCGATTTTTCTAAACCCAAAAATATTCCACTAGTTTTTTAGTTTTTAAGATGTTGAGATTTTTCAATACTGGAAAAAGTCAATGATGTAATATATTTTTGATATAAACAAGTCAATGGTACTTCATATGCATGTCATCTATAGAGAGCCATCAACTACGACCCTACACCTCCATGGATAAGGATGCCTTCTCCAAGTCCAAGTTCGCATCCTCCTCCAGTCCCATGCTATCTCTGATGACGAACCTAAGAATGCCTACATAACATCTAACTTGCAGAGTTCTGGATATGATTTTCAACATTTCTTTCTTTGTGTAGGTATGGAAGATAGTTTTACCATACAATCTGGAAGACTATTATGTGATTTTGCAGGATGAGCCATAGAGTACAAGGAAAAGATGCATTTTGTGTTCTTCTACCATTTTCTCCACCCATTGCCAAGTGTGTCGCACTCTTGAATGTTGGTGTAACATTCCGGACTTAGGTCCCCGGTCCGTTATCGAGGAAAACTGGCCCTGATAACTTGTTGGGTTCGGGTTCAATTGAACCCGTTGACAACCACCCAAAATGCTTAAGCTCAAATTGTAAGTAGTAGTCCCCACCACTTATAACTCACTCTCACACTTTGTGAGTTTTAAATGTGGAACTATATTTGGAGGTATGGGTGTTACAGTTGGAGAGGTGCCTTAGTTCCCCACAATGACTTTTCCATGACTTTGAAGTTTGCACTCTTTAGCATTGCTACCGACTTTGTTGATAAACCATCTCCACCTTGTAGTATAACATTAGTGTTAGTGATGGAATTGTTCTGTTTTTTAATCATGCAGGTGATTGAGATGCAGCGTTGTTCATTAGAAACTTCAAAAACATGCAAAAGAATGTAATGCATACGTAGTTGTCATTGCAACGTAATGGTTTAAGCACCGAATGTAATATACTGCATCTTTGGGATTGTATTTTGAATACAAAATCTACAATCATGTCTTCGTTTGATTAGTGTTTCCAATGTAAGTGTTTTCATGACTATTTCAAAAATTGTTTAAGGTTTGTTTCTTTAGTTATTTCATGAATGATTTAAGGTTTTCAGTTATTTAGGCTTATTGATTCAGATTCCAAAGGTAGTTGGTTGTTTTTCTTACTCGAAAGTCTTCTGAAAATTCTTCTTTTACATAGAAATCATTTTCTTCCAATTAAAGAATAAATTAAATTGATCTTGCAATCTGATATTGCATATACTTATGTTTTTCATGTGTTGGATTTGATTAACCTCCTTATTTAAGTATCTGATCCAAGTTGCAAATTTGTAACTTGGTGTATCTGTTTTCCTCTATTTTTACCAACTTTATCTAAATTACCCTTGAAAAATGTATTCTAAGAGTATATGAAAAAGATTGAACGTATTGAATTATCTTTATTTTTTATTCATCATTTGGTTGGATAAGTTAAACCATATAGTTATATGAGTGAAACAAACTATTTGGTTATACCACTACAACGAAATTGACCTATGACAATAAATATTTGTTTCCATATCTTCGATGTTAAATATATAACAATGAATATTATTTGTTGTAAAATTAGCTTTTGTTCTTGTGATGAGAAATGAATATTTTATTCATTATCAAAGGTTCATATGCAACAATTTAGGTTGTCTTATCCATTAAAATTTATGGTAGTTGTAGCTAAATTTAACAACAATTAGAAGAAAAGTTAATGGATATTCATTATTATATGATTCATTGCTAGGAATGTAGAAATGAATACAATATTCGTCACGAATTAAAGAATTAAGCAACGAATAATATTCGGTGTAACATTTGTAACTATGAATGATATACCAATGAGTGCCAAATTAGTTGTTGCATTAGTTCAATTTTGTTGTAGCATATGCACTTCATGGAATTCCTTTATAAAATCATTTTTATGAGAAATACGTGCTTTTCTCATCTACTTGTAGTTTTTATTGGAATAGTAATTCATGTAAAATGTGTAGCATAAAATTATTGTCTTGATTTGTTTTTTGGGTAGATCTTGTTGTTCTTTACTTGGATCACTTTGTTCTTTAGGCAAGTTTGAGATTCTATGAAGCACTTTTGTGTGCATGTTTCATGTGAAAAATGTCTCACTAAGTAGTTATTCTTTGAATGATTAGCTACACCAACAACTTTGATGTAGAACTTGAAAGAACTTGAGATGTTATGAATCAATGTCTATGTGCATGTGTTAGCGGTTGTTTGTTTATATTGATGTGTATCTATACATATTTATGTGGATACGTGTCTAAATGTTCATATACACATGTGAATGCATGCATCTATGTGTATGTGCTTTTGTTGATGTGTGGATATGTGTATGCCTTTGTCTGTGTATTTGCATATTTGTGTATATGTGCGTCCATGTTTGTTATGAACATGTATCTGTATATGTGCATGCGTAAATATTATTAACCGTATTATCGCAAGAGCTATTAATGCTATCACTAATTAAAGCAATATCCATGGGGGTAAAAATCGGATCATAACCGAGTTGGTTCGGAAATGCACCTCTCATCGGATTAAATGTTGTCTTTATAACTATGTCGAGTCAGTTCATAACACCCCCCTTCCAACGATGATGCATCCTCGCCCTCTAGCCCCAATGCCGATGACCAACACATTTGCGACTTCAGCAAGAAGATCGACCACATGGACCACCTCAACTTCATGTGTTGTACTCGTGCAAAGCACGAGTTGCACGCTAGTATGTTTTTAATCATGCTTAATATTGTAAAAGGTAAGGAGGTTTTATTTGGATAGAGGGCATAATATCCACACTAGTATACTAGAGTAGAAATGTAGTCGGAATTTTGTTGAATTCTACGTGTAATAAACCATGCAATTTACCCTATGCCGAACTAATTGAAAATTTTGTGTTTCAAATCGATTGATTAAATATAGTATACATAAAAGAAGCATAAAAAGGAAAATTTTGTGAATATTTCTGATTATCGAGTCTTGCTTAGATGGAAAGATGGGAAACGGAAATAAAAGGAGTGAGTTGGTATTACCCCCATAAACCCTAATCAACCACGGAAGAGCGCCGCCCCTGTGCCAGACCCCGATGGCCGCGGAGGAGGAGAAGGCGGAGGAGCAGCAGCAGAGCTTTGAGGGACTGGGCCTAGACCCGCGGCTCGTCCGCGCTCTGGCGAAGAAGGACGTCGCCGATCCAACGCCCATCCAGCGAGTGGGCATCCCCTTGATCCTCGAAGGCAAGGACGTGGTCGCCCGAGCCAACACGGGCTCCGGTAAGACCTTCACCTACCTCCTCCCCATGCTCCAGAAGCTCTTCTCCGCCGCCGGTTCCTCCAGCCTCAGGGCCCTCGTTCTCGTGCCGTCCAAGGAGCTGTGTAAGCAGGTGCACGATGTGGCCGCGTCCCTGCTGGAGTACTGCCGAGTGCCGCTGAAGGTCGCGCAGCTGCTCAGCGACATGCCCCTCTCCGATCTGAAGATGGTGCTGGCGGGACAGCCGGAAGTTCTGGTGTCCACCCCCTCTTGCGTGGCGACGTGCCTCTCCAGAGGCACGCTCCAGGGGAAATCCCTCCAGGATTCTCTCTCCATGCTGGTGCTCGACGAGGCCGACCTCCTCTTGTCCTTTGGTTACGAAGATGACATCAAAGCACTCGTCCGTCATGTTCCTCGTTCCTGCCAGTGCTTGCTCATGACAGCCACTCCGAGTGATGGGTCGGGCAATGTCGATGTCGAGAGGCTCAAGAAGCTTGTTCTCCACAATCCTGTGATCTTGACTTTGTCCGAGGACAAAAGCACACAAAAAGAAATCATTCCCAGAAGAATCGAGCAATTTTGGATCTCCTGTAGTCTTCGTGATAAGCTGCATCACATCCTCGCTCTTCTGAAGTTGGAGATCATTCGGAAAAAGGTGCTTATATTTGTTAATTCCATTGACATGGGATTCAGACTGAGGCTGTTCCTCGAACAGTTCGGGATACGATCCGTGGTGCTTAATGCTGAGTTGCCGCAGAATTCACGCCTTCACATCCTTGAGGAGTTCAACGCTGGCCTCTATGATTATTTGATCGCTACGGATATCAGCCAGACAAATGGGAAAGATGAAGCAGCAGGCGATCAAGCTAAATCGAGAAAGACGAAGCATTCGAGACATAAGTTGGATTCTGAATTCGGGGTTGTTAGAGGGATTGACTTTCAGAATGTTTTCACGGTTGTAAATTTTGATATGCCTCTGAGTTCTGCCGGATATGTTCATCGAATCGGACGCACTGGGAGAGCACAGAAGGCAGGGGCTGCTATTTCACTTGTTTGTCCTGAGGAGGAGGATGTTTTTGGAGACATCAAGTCGCTTTTAGGTGAACTGGAACACAACTCAACAAACTTAATTGTGCCATTCCCTTTGCTTACAAAGGATGCTTTGGAGTCTCTGCGGTATCGAGCGGAGGACATAGCAAAAGGAGTCACCAAAGCTGCGATAAGAGAAGCACGGGCACAGGATCTCAGGAATGAAATTCTTAACTCGGAGAAGTTGAAGGCACACTTTGAAGTCAATCCGATGGACCTTGATTTGTTGAAGCATGATAAGGTACTGAGCAAGAAGCCTCCTCCATCGCATCTGCGTGAGGTGCCCGAATACTTGGTTGACCCCAAAACAAGAGAAGCCAGCAGGATTGTTAAACTCTCGCAGGTTGCGATGAATATTAATTCTTCAAAGAAAAGAGTAGTGCTTAAGAGAGGGCATGGTAAGAGTAGAGATCCTCTCAGAACATTTTCGACTGAGAGGAAAAAGCCTGGCAAGTTGAGCTCGGAATCAAAAACTGATGGCGCAAATACGAAAGGTTCACGTCACTCAAAAAAGAGGAAGAGGGCGAAAAATCATCATGAGAACTGATGCCTTCAGTTATCTTTTTTCGTATTTGTTTTTTCTAATAGTTCTTCGCGAAGTTTTGTATTAGTTCTATGCCCGACTATAATACCATGGGAACTATTTAAGGTCAATAGGTTCTTGTTGATTGGCTGAATTTTTTATTGATTGTGGGCTTGCTTTATGGTTGATTAAGATTTCGATGTTGTTACGATGTTTAGAAGATGAGAAATATAAAGATAAATCGACATTCACGTTTAGTTCCAATTACAAATTCTTTAACTATGGCTCCAATAAGATAAATTGTCTACTGTTTGTAATAGTCTAGATATTATTGGATATCAGCTTGAATATCAACTGATGAATTGATTAGGATTGTCTAATCGGAGTCAAATTTGATTGGCCATTTGTCATTTTTTGTGCTTTTTTGTACTAGTGAAATGATCTTTGTGCCTTCAGTTCTCGTTAGTGAGGAGGTCACCCTCCTCTCTGCTCAGTATCTGCTTTCTTTGAAGGCGCATTGGCAACTACTTTTCTTCTATGTGCTTGATGGGTGCTCTTATGGCGAGCTACTGCAAACTTACAGAGACCAAATCTGGAAACCTCAAGGTACTCACTCTACCCTCGTCAAATTGGGTTCTTTTATTTTAAACTCTCATATTAAGAGGACTGTTGCTGTATTCTCGGTGGTGGTTAGTGGCTTTTCCAAGGCCGGCACATGGTCTCATGGCAATGGGAGGTGGGGCTCTTCCTAAAGAAGTATTTACTCTTGGAGATCCTGCTTTGTGTTATTTTTCACGGCCTTAGCCTTGGACATTGTTACCAGATGGTTCTTAACAAGTTGGCATACTGCCTTGGGGAAGTATGAAGAATACGCTTGTTGTTCTATCTTTGTCAATGTCATCATGCCATCAAACCTCATCCCTCCTTGGCGACACTCGTGCTGCATTCTTGGGAGAGGACCCAGATTCTTGTTACGTTGGAACTGAATCCACAAAAAATGTGGCCATTGTATCTCCTTCAATCATCGGTACTCGGCATGCCCAGCTCTGTTGATGCAGAACGGTTTTGGCGTCGACGTTGGAAAATAACAATTTTTTTTGGTGGATTTTGGTGGAAGAAATAGATGGGTTGAGAAGAGAAATCTCGTCGGTAACGAGGGGTGGAAGGAGAAGACCGCGGAGATCGCGTGGGGGGAGAAGAGAGATAGGAGGGAGATACGAGATAAAATCTCAAATTTCACTTCATAATTGACTGAATAAAACAATGGACTACCCTCTCTTTATATAGGAGAGAGGGGTTTACAAAAATAGTAAATAAATTCAAACTGACAACCGACTTGCCTAATTGGACTCCAATAAATCCTAATTGACCTCTAACTAACTTAATTAGACTCTAATTATTTAATTGACCAACAATTGTAATTAAAATCTACGAAATCAACGTTGAGATCACAGGCGATCTCAATTATTAAATTAGACCACTACGACCGCTAAAAACGTAAATAAAAATGATAATTATTTAATTGAATAAATGTGGCCCCATAATTTGGGGTCACGCTGCATCAACTCTCCACCGCTTTAAAAAATTCGGCTCCTGACGAATTGCGTGATGTAGGTGGATAGTTGGAGAAATCATCCTTGAATGGGGCTTCAATTTCCTCCCATGGGATCATCTTCAACATTACGTTTATAATTTTTTTCCAATTGGAGGGTACCACTGCAATTTTCGTACCCCTTCCTTTTTCTCTCTTTTCATACTGCTCTGGACCTCTATGTAAATAGCGGAAGTTGGGGATTTGTTTTTGCAAATTTTACCATTTAATTTCAGTTCCCCCTTTCCACGGGATTGAAATCCCGTAGGACTCGGAAACCCGGTTAGGGCTTTCGTTAACTGCGCGCGGAAGGAGACCAACTGGGGGCGCGATTCGGGGAGGCGCTCTGGCCATCGCGCAGGCGGCGCGGTTGGGACTGCTCGCACGCGGCGTCGACTCGCGAGGAGGCAGGCGGCGCCGGTGATCGAGGGGCTTTGGGGAGGAGGCGGCGGGGGGTCGCGCTGCAGGTGCGAAAACGCAGGTGCGAGCGGGGGAGGCTTCCTGCTGGTCGCCGCGGTGGCACGGTTCCGCGCGTGGAGGTCTGCTGGTGGAGAGGGTAGGGCGTGGGGAAGGAGCAGGGGCCGTGGGGAGGGTCGAAGGCGGTAGTGCGGGGCGTGAGGGGTGGTGGCGGCGTGTCCTGGGAGGGTTTCGACTGGAGAGTGCGCGGGGGGAGTCTCGGCGCTGGGTGGGGCGGCTGTAAGTGAGTGGGGCTGGCGCACGAGGGGTGGCGGGGTAGGTGGGGTCGGGTGGCAGAGGCGCAGGTGGGAGGGAAATAGAAGGCGGCGAGATGGGTTGGTGAGGAAGGGAAAAGGGCGGCGGTAGGGAGGGTGATCAGCGGTTGGGAGGGGTTCGGCCAGGCGAGGAGGGAAGGGGGGTTTACCTGGGGTGGTGGGGATTGTGCCGGGGTGGCCGGAGGAGGTGGCAGGTTCGCTTCCGGTGACGTACTTGGTGCGGGGACGTGCTGGACAGCGGCATCTACGGCACAGATTTCGAGGTTTTCGTCTTCCTCGTCCGCGAGATCTTCATCGAATATGGGTCCTTGGTCCTCCTTTTCTTCTTGCACAATAGTTGTATCAAATAGATCTTCCTTTGGAATGAAAATACCTTCGTTTTCGGCTTCGAAATTGACTTGAACGGCGGAGGCATAGATCTGATTTCGGTCGTTGGCGGCGGAATAGTCGTCGATTTGTGCGCCCAACCATGCGTGCACCTTAATGCATGCTATAAGTCGTTGATGGAACTTTTTTGAGCGACGCGAACCACGGGATGGGAGGCGGAGACCGAACTTCGCGCACCAATAGTCGATCGGATCGTCGAATCGTAGGTACGATTCGAAATCCATGCTCTGATACCAATTGATGCAGAACGGTTTTGGCGTCGACGTTGGAAAATAACAAATTTTTTTGGTGGATTTTGGTGGAAGAAATAGATGGGTTGAGAAGAGAAATATGGAGGGTTGAGAAGAGAAATCTCGTCGGTAACGAGGGGTGGAAGGAGAAGACCGCGGAGATCGCGTGGGGGGAGAAGAGAGATAGGAGGGAGATACGAGATAAAATCTCAAATTTCACTTCATAATTGACTGAATAAAACAATGGACTACCCTCTCTTTATATAGGAGAGAGGGGTTTACAAAAATAGTAAATAAATTCAAACTGACAACCGACTTGCCCAATTGGACTCCAATAAATCCTAATTGACCTGTAACTAACTTAATTAGACTCTAATTATTTAATTGACCAACAATTGTAATTAAAATCTACGAAATCAACGTTGAGATCACAGGCGATCTCAATTATTAAATTAGACCACTACGACCGCTAAAAACGTAAATAAAAATGATAATTATTTAATTGAATAAATGTGGCCCCATAATTTGGGGTCACGCTGCATCATCTGTCGCTGGTTCCCACTGCCTCACCTCTTGTGGGAGGAGCCCAACTCCTGCCTCTTTCTGTTTAGGTGGCTGGTGTTGCTTGATTTTGTTAATCATCTGTTCCTCCTCCGCTGTCTTAAGGATTTGGGCTTCGGCCCCTTGTGGTGTTCTTGGGTAGAGAACTGTATCTCCAGTGCTTCCTTTTCTATCCTTGTCAACGGCTTCCCCCATGGCATATTCAAGGGCTCTCAGGCATTGAGGCCGGGACCCCCTCAGCCCTGTCATGTTCACTATTGTTGTGGAATCCCGCACTGATCTTACAATTTTGCCCGGGACTTCAAGTCTGATGGGTCATGGTGGGATTGTAGCTCATACACATCTCATCTGTGGATGAGATTTTATTCTTCTGCCAGAGCACTCTTGGGTCCCTTGAGGCTTTAAGGATCATACTTGATTCTTTTCATTCTTACTTTGGCCTAAAGCTCAGTGTCTCAATCGAAAAGCAAGCTTTTCTGCTCCTAGTTGTGCAGAGCCTAGCCCTCAAAATTGTGAGGATTTTCCTCTTCGTGTCGTGTTAAATTCGTGTCCCAGGGGACAGGTTTGATCACTGTACTGCACTTGTATTTACAAAATTTTCTTCGCAAACTCTTCGTCTTTGTTAATTCCCTGCCTCTCTACTCATACATTATCCTTCTCCACTATGCTTCCCTTCCCTTGTCCTCCCCATCTTCCCTCTTTTCCTCCGTTTTCCATGAACTTTTCGTCCATTCATTCCCCCTTCAAACACACCACAAAGAAAAGAAAAATTGTATAAAACTAAATATATGATTGAAATAATGAATAAATAGTATTTAAATGTAAATTTTGCTAAATAAAAAGCATTGGGTAGTTTAGATATTTGGTACTCAATTGTGGTTCAATCCCAATGTCCCCATCTTTCAAATGTAACAAGATGGGTCTTGAGTCATGTCACAGTTAGAAACAAATGAGATTGACTAAATTACCCTCAATCCCTTCTTTCTCGAAACCCCATCTCTCCCCCGCGAACACGCGTTCCTTCAGTTCTCTACAGCGTGTCCCCCCACCCATCCCTATCTCACTATCTCATCGACGTCAAGCCCCACTACCCTCCAACATTGGCCTCCTGCATTGTCTCCTCCTGGTTTTGTTTCTGTAGAAGTATTTATTTCACATGGAATAAGTTACCTTTATACCAATTGGACCCATTTCATTATGTTCTACCTAAAAACATCGTTATATTTGCTTGTACTTTTAGTCAGTGTTAGTATCCTTGTAAAACACAAATAGAAGGAAGCAATTTTCTTTTTCTTGAGATATATAATCACAAATACAAAGAACATGTCAACGCACACTTGATCTAAACGTCTCTTGGAGGCTGGCGAAGCAGCGATGCCAGAGGCTTGTGGGGCTTGATGTCGATGGAGATGGGGAGAGGAGTGGGGTTTGGGGGGGGGGGAGGGGAAGCGGGGAGGCGCCATGGAGAACCAAGGAAGGCAACATGCATTTGGGGGAATGGTTGGTGATGCAGAATGGATTTTGGCGCAGCGATAAAATTTTGAATTTGAACGGTGGATTTTTGGCGGTAGAGAAATAGAGGGGTTGAGGAGAGAAACACGCCTGTTGCGCGAGGTTGAAGGAGGAAGAACGCGTAGACCGCGAGGGGAAGAGAGAGCGACAAGGGAGAGAGAGATAAAATCTCAATTGTTATAAAAGTACTGAACTGATTACATAGGTAGTCTATCATCCCTTTATATAGGAGGGATGAGATTACAAAAATAGAAAAGCAACTAACTATCCTAAATTGACTCTAACTAATTAACCGACTAATTTCGAAATTCAAATCTATAACTAATTAATTGAGATCACAGGCGATCTCGTTTACTTAATTAAAAAAATGACAACTCAAATAAACGTAAATAAAATTGACGGATAAATAAATGCAGCCCTATATTTCATTTTTACGCTGCATCAACTCTCCTCCGCTTTTAAAAATTCATCTCCCGATGAATTGCTTGAGCTTCAAGCTGTTGATGGAGAATTTCCACATGGCTTGTTGGTCCAATCTCCCATTTTTCGCTTTTTTTCCATGTTACGTTTATAATCTTTCTAATTTGAGGGGTATGACTGCAACTTTTCTACCTCTTCACTTAAATTGTACCAATAACATAATTTTGATGCAGCGTGATCTCGAATTATAGGGTCGAATTTATTTAATTAATTAGTGGTCAATTTTATTTATGTTTATTTAAATTATCGTATCTCTAATTAAATAATTTAGATCGCCTGTGATCTCCAACGTTTATTCGTAGATTTAATTTTAAATTTGGTCAGTTAATTAGTTAGAGTCCAATTAGGATAATTAGGGGTCAAATTAAATTAGTTTTCTTTTTTTGTAATGACATCCCTCCTATATAAAGGGATGAGGGTCCAGTATTTTTATTGAGTCAAGTATTGATAATCAATTGAGATTTTTATCTCTCTCCTTTCTCCTCTCCCTCTCTCCACACGATCTCCGTGGCTCTCCTCATTCAACCCCTCGTTACCGATGAGATTTGTTCTTCTCAACCCCTCTCTTTTCTTCTACCAAAAAAAATCCACAATAAAAAAATTATTATCGTCGCCGCCGAATCTCGTTTGCATCATTTGGTATCAGAGCATGGCCTACAGATCGTCCTCGCGATCTGACGATCCGTCCCGACGCTCGCACCGGCATGCATAAAGGCGTCATCGTTCATCCGAGCAAACGCGACGGGCCATCTCCACCATCGACGCCTGCTACAAGGAGACGGAGCACATGATACGTGATTTGCAAACCAACTTCAACTCCCTGTTTCGAGATCTAATGGCTAACTTTGAGGCCTTCCACGCGGCGCAATCGAAGCCCCCGACGATGCAAATCACCGACACCGATCTTGAAGACGAAAATCACGCCGACAACGACGGAACGGCTGCTGTCCAGGATGTTTCAGATCAACCCCCAGCGCCGATAATGTACCCGATATCAGCCCCCGCCCTGCTGCAACCCAACATGGCCAACCCCGCACCCCTGGCGGCCCTCCTAGCTTCGCCGGACCCCTCCATCACACCCATACCCCCAGCGCCCCCTTCCGCTGACCCTGTGCACCCAGAGAAAACCCCAACCCCGTCACCATTTCCTGTACGACTCCCAGCGCTGCCCTCCAACGCCCGACCCAACCCCCTCCATGGCCACATGCTGTACCCCCTTCCTGCGCCACCCCCGTCCCAAACCCCAACAGATACGCCGAGCCCCACCTTGTACCCCGCACACCAGCTCCCACTCCGCCACCGTCGACGACGCCGCACCGCCAACCCACTCCCTGGGCCGCAGCCCACATATGCCCATGTCGTCGCACCTGGTTGCGCTCGTGCACCACCACGGTGCCTCGCGGTCGGCGAAGATCATGACCATCGTATGGAAGGCCTTGAGGGCCCAGGCGGAACACGTGAGCATGAAATGGAGGAGTTGCCACGCCCCAAACCCCTCCGCGTGGAGGGACAACACCTCATCTATGCCCATTGCGGTGGCATTATGGCGATGCTGGAGGAGCGGCGCCGTCGCGTCGGAGCCAGATTCCAGATCGGGCGTCGCCTGAAGCCTCCCCACCCTTCCCTGCATCGCCTTCCCCTCGCCTCGCCGAACAGCCGCCTCCGCCAGCCGCTCCTCTCCTCCCCGCGCGATCGCCATCGCGACGCCTTCCCCGCACCCGCAGCGTGCCTTCCCCGCCGCCTCTCCCATCCCGCACCGCGCCGCCTCTTGGTGGAGAAGAAAGAAGCCCTATCGGGTGTTATTTCAATCAAAGGACCAGAATCCCTCAATTCTAGGGATTTGAGATTGAATGGGAAAATTGCAAAGAAAAATCCCAAGAATCCCCTATTTGCAGAAAGGCCAAAAGCAATAGGAATGAAAAGAAGAATGATGGGGTACGAAAATTGCGCCCAAGCCCCTGGCTGCACAAATATTTAAAAAAACATGCTGCAAATCAGGGATCTGGGGTTCCTCCTTATCCCAATAGGACTAGGGCCTTGGGCTTCCCCTATATAAGGACCCCATGGCTTCAATCCTTGGACACATCTCCTCTTCTCCTCTCCTTGTGCCATTGCTTCACTATGGATTCTCCAAGGGCGATATTATTCATGCCTCATCAAATTTTCCATTATCACAATGAGGACGCAAAATTCCAGAAGACACTGCCATTTGCGCCACACATGTTCTTCCACGACGAAAGTCGCGCCCGAATATGGAGTCTGCCATTCGCCCCACACCAGTTCTTCCAGAAGATGGTGGAACATGCAGATTCGACCTCCAAGCCTACATCAAGCAATTCGTCGGGAGACGAATTTTTTAAAGCGGCGGAGAGTTGATGCAGCGTGATCTCGAATTATAGGGCCGAATTTATTTAATTAATTAGTGGTCAATTTTATTTACGTTTATTTAAATTGTCGTATCTCTAATTAAATAATTTAGATCACATGTGATCTCCAACGTTTATTCGTAGATTTAATTTTAAATTTGGTCAGTTAATTAGTTAGAGTCCAATTAGGATAATTAGGGGTCAAATTAAATTAGTTTTCTATTTTTGTAATACCATCCCTCCTATATAAAGGGAAGAGGGTCCATCATTTTTATTGAGTCAAGTATTGATAATCAATTGAGATTTTTATCTCTCTCCTTTCTCCTCTCCCTCTCTCTCCACGCGATCTCCACGGCTCTTCTCATTCAACCCCTCATTACCGACGAGATTTCTTCTTCTCAACCCCTCTCTTTTCTTCTACCAAAAAAATCCACCATAAAAAAATTATTATCGTCGCCGCCGAATCTCGTTTGCATCAAATTTGGTCTTCAATTGGCCCTTTAGATAAATTCCCTTGTGAGGAGGGCCTACTTGTAATTTTTCCCAAAATATTTCACCCCTTAATTTAGGGGATCTGATAGAAGTGGGCTCTCCCACCCTTGTTAAGGTTTGTCTCTTCTTAAGTTGGTGGCGGCTGCGTGATGGGAGCACAAGGCGGTGGCGCGTGATCGCTGCGGGCGGTCGACACATAGATCGGCGGCGGCGAGAGGCATGGCACGAGCGGAGAATGGTGACAAGGAGGGTCTTGGCACAGGAGAAGGAGTTGACAGCGGGTGGGGATGGTGGGGCTGTAGCTGGGGAAGGTTGCGGGGCAGGGGGTGTTGGTATTGGGGGTCGCGCTGCGAGGGGTGCTGGAGTTGGGAGGGGTGTCGGCGTTGGGGTTGAGGCGAGCATCACCGGGGGTGCGAGCGAGGGTTCTGGGACAGAGGGGATCGCCAGGGTTGGGGGCATGGCTGGGTGGGGCGACGGGTCTGCCGGGTTGGTGAGAGCGTCGGGACAGGGTGCGGCGGCCAAGGATTTTTCTGGGAGCGCGGGATTGGTGGAGGGGTACCGCGGGGAGGATGGTGGGGGAAGGGACTCGTCGGAGGGGTGCGGGTGGTGGCTGGAGAGGCTGGGGTTGAGGCTTGTGCCGCCGGGGTAGGGGAAAAGGCAGGGGAAGGGGTTGGCGACAGGGGTGGGGCAGGGGGGTGGTGCGAAGGTCGCAGATGGCCTGTAAATCAATTCTTGCGGCTTTTGCCAGTCAGAATCTACCTGGACAGCGAGGGAATCGTCGTTGACGGTGCCGTTTCCTTGGCGTTCTTCATCAAAACTCAGGACAACGGCTTCGGTGGTTGGAGGCTTCGATTTGGCGGTGCGTAGGGCCTCGAAGTTAGCCATAAGAGCTCGAAACTTGGAGTGGAATGTGGTTTGCAAATGATGCAAATCACGTAACATGTGCTCCGTCTCCTTGTTGTAGGCGTCGTTGGCTCATCGTTTTCGTTCCGATGAACGATAGTCCTTCGATACATGCCGGTGCAAACGTCTGAACGGATCGTCAGATCGTGAGGATGATCTGTAGGCCATGCTCTGATACCAATTGATGCAGAACGGATTTTGGCGCGGCGATAAAATTTTGAATTTGAACGGTGGATTTTTGATGGTAGAGAAATAGAGGGGTTGAGGAGAGAAACACGCCTGTTGCGCGAGGTTGAAGGAGGAAGAACGCGTAGATCGCGAGGGGAAGAGAGAGCGACAAGGGAGAGAGAGATAAAATCTCAATTGTTATAAAAGTACTGAACTGATTACATAGGTAGTCTATCATCCCTTTATATAGGAGGGATGAGATTACAAAAATAGAAAAACCAACTAATTATCCTAAATTGACTCTAACTAATTAACCGACTAATTTCGAAATTCAAATCTATAACTAATTAATTGAGATCACAGGCGATCTCGTTTATTTAATTAAAAAAATGACAACTCAAATAAACGTAAATAAAATTGACGGATAAATAAATGCAGCCCTATATTTCATTTTTATGCTGCATCAGTTGGGAGAACGAATTGATGGTAATTTAGTCAATCACTCATTTGTTTCTAGCGGTGACATTGTCTTTCGTTTAGAAAACTGACTCATGACCCATCTTGTTACATTTGAAAGATGGGGATCCATATTAAGATTGGATCCATAGTTGAGGACTTAACACGGAAGTTACCTTAAAATATTACAATTCATAGTACGCTAAAAGAAATTTTAGGATTACCCTTCTTTTTTTTGACTTTCAAGAGCAAGCATCTCAACATTGTCGTCGATTATGTTCCATTTTCTCATCCTCTTCTTTTGTAACGTCACAGGCTTAGGACCCCGGTCCGTTATCGAGGAAAACTGGCCCTGACAACTTGTTGGGTTCGGGCCCAGATGGATCCGTTGACAACCACCCAAAATGCTTAAGCCCAAGTTGTCAAGTAGTAATCCCCGTCACTTATAAACCACACCCACACTTTGTGAGTTTAAGGTATGGCACTATGTTTGGGGTTGAGGTGAGATTTCTTAGCTTCTACATACTGTTAAAAGACATATCGTGTTTTTAGGTGGTAACTGATTTGTTTTCTTGGACGGAGAACCTTACGAATCTACCCATCTCAAATTTCTAAGCAAGGTATGTACATTAATTTATGTCTCATACCATTTTCATTTATACCCCACATTGCTTTATATCAGTTATGAAATGTTGCTTTTATTTTATATCATTAGAATGCTTTGATTATATTTATGTGTTAAAGCCATAGATTATCAAGCGTTAATTTGACATTTACCCATAACTATCTACGGACTAGTTGTTAAATGTTACATAGATGGATACATTATTGCCTTTTTATATATAGGATTAAATTGTATTTTTTTATTCAAATATTTTTATTGAAAAATAAATTATTATTTTTGACACCACCATTGTGCGGAAGTAGACATTGTTCATTGTTAGTCCCATTAGAGACTTTGACCTGACCGGGTGCCGCGCGGACGGTTAATTCTGCCAATTGACCGTTGTAGGCGGGTAATCCTACACTACTTCCAAACAATTTACCGCTACGGCGGTTGACTCAGTATTGATGTCCATTGCATTGGGGTTTGGATAGAAGATCTCGTATTGATATTTGTTTTAGTTTTTAAAATTTTGTTTTAAGGGAACGGGGTGGCTTCTATCCAAGCTCGGGCTGCCAGGTGTCGGCAGATGGTATTGATTTATATTTGATATAGATTTATGATACTATGACCAAAAAATTTGAGATATTCAAGGAAATTGATTGAATTGTCATTGTTATCCCATAATGATGGGCATAATTGAAAAGTCTTTTATAGTTCATTGTTTATTTATTGATTTATAGTTCTTATCATATGGAATTGTCATCGTATATTTTTTTTCACATCATTATATATAGTTATGATGGCATGTCTCATAAATTATTGGTGCATACTTAGTCAAATTCGTTTGACTAATATTGATTTATAACCTTGCAGCTTAACGGAGGACGAGGTTGGGTTGCTCAGCTAGATTAAGGAGTCGTTGCTTTATCTTAGTGCATTAAGATTAATGTACGGGAGTTATTGATAGAGTTATTTATTTTCTTTTTGTAATGCAGACTTGATAAGTCTTTTATTTATTGGTTATGTTCCTTTATTCTTCCATCATGTTGGCACTCTGAAAGTTATTTATGGATTATTGAGTTTTTGTCTCGCTCCTGGACTCGAAAAAAAATCATTGTTTCTGGGATGCTTCCGTAATTTTTCTCATGTTTCGAGGTCTGGGACGTGACAATGTGGTATCAGAGCCAAATTTTCCCTGGTAGTGGAAAGGGCTACCCGAGAGGTGGAGCCGCCCCTACAAAGAGGTTGGAGGAAATGGCTACCCAGAGCGTGCAGCCGCCACTATCATTGAGAAGAAGTGATGGACCATGTCGCAACGAGGACGTTGCGAATATAAGTGGGGGAGGTTGTAACACCTCAACCCCAAACATAGTGCCATACCTTAAACTCACAAAGTGTGGGTGTGGTTTATAAGTGATGGGGATTACTACTTGACAACTTGGGCTTAAGCATTTTGGGTGGTTGTCAACGGGTCCATCTGGGCCCATACCCAACAAGTTGTCAGGGCCAGTTTTCCTCGATAACGGACCAGGGACCTAAACCCGAGATGTTACATCTTTACTCTGCATGGATTTGCCTAACAGTGTTTGTCGATATTTTACCGAAATAGTTTCTTAAAGTTCGGATAAAACCCCATGCAAGATGACATTTGAATAAAAGTGAAAGCTCTATATCACTCTCATTTATCGACATGAACGGTCAATCAGGTCAAGTAATGACACAAATCAAAAGGTATGTACGCATAAGTAAATTTAGCTTAATACATATAACGGGGCATTGGCTATTTGTGGAAGAAACTGCATTGGAGTTTGATATGCAGACGTATAATCTACGAATGCACCAAATGAACAGTCAGGAATACATATTCCTACTGAACATTAGTCTCTACTTATCTGAATGTATGGATGAAAGATAGAATATTTTAATACGAAAACTTTATACGAATGAAATTAATTCTTGAAGATAGGCAACTACGTCCTTGCTCCCACCCATGTCATGGTTATCAGGACTATTATGCGAGAATCGTCGACCTCATTTTTTTTTTTTGAGAGTTAAAAGGGTGACCTCCCAGCCAGGGAGCCACCTCAAAGTATATATATATATATATATATATAATTAAAATCTAAAATAATATTACATCATACTACATTTGCCAAGACGCACACAACACCCTACAATGTTCCATCACATTCTCGGAGTAGAATCTTTGCCCCCTGAAGATGAGTTCATTCCTCGCACGCCAAATGGACCACAGTATAGTAAATGGAAAGGAGCTGTCCTCATGCCCAACACCGCAAACCGATCTCATATTCCTCCAGAAAGTTGCGCAATCCCGAATCTGTAGCCACGCAATATTGGCCCTGTCCCACACCTCTGCAGAGTACTGACACACAAAGAACAAGTGGTCCGCGTCCTCCACAGCCACACCGCATCGATCACAATACACATCCTCCACGCCCAACAAAATACCCCGACGATCCTTCGAGAGAGTTCTCCCCAGCCTAAACAACCATAGGAATACCTTGATCCGATTCGGCACTTTACACGTCCAAATCATCCTTGTGTCGACCCTCAACTCATCTTCCTCAGCTACCCCATCGTCCACTAGAAATCGATACGCTTTCTTAACCGTAAATTTTCCATCTCCCCACACCAAATGATCCCTGCCCGTGGATGGCCCCATGCTCTGCAACAGCTCAGTCTGAAGCGCCAGGAAATCCTCCATCTTCTGATCAGATAAAGCCGAAGAGAAGATCGGAGACCACGTTCCATTGTTCCACACCTGTCGCACCAAAACTGTGTTGTCGCTCGCCAATCTCATTAGACGCGGGTATTTCTCTCCCAATTTTCCATCACCCGTCCAATCATCCAACCAAAAGCGGAAACCCGCACCGTCCCCGAGCACTGGTCGTAACTTGGATGAAATATCTGGCACAACTGCAGTAATCCCCTTCCACAACGACGACGACAATCGACCCGGAGCTACCTCTAGTGATACATTTACCCCATATATCTTTCTCAGCAACCGACAGACCAAATCGTCTGACGTGCCCCATAGCCGCACCACCCATTTTGCCATAAAAGCCTTATTCATCTCCCCCACCCGCAACACTCCCAGTCCACCCTTCTGTTTCGAGGTCGTCACCTTGGCCCAATCTAAGAGGTGAATGCCTTTCTTGCTCTGTCGACCATCCGTCGGCCCAATCGTCGACCTCATTTGGAACTACTAGTAGCATTTTTCTTCTCTTCGATGTCGGCAACGATCATGGTCTGTTAGCTTTAGTGCTGATCAATCCTTGCTCTAACTAGCAACAAGTTCATAAATCCCTTGCTTATTGGTAGTATGTATTGGGTCACTCTTTGTCAACTTTATTCCAACTGGCGAGGACTTGCATGAGCTCAAGAAAATGCTATCCATTGAAGGTTCCATAGTAACTTCCAAGATCAAAGCATCTAGATAGGGGTTCTCTAGTACATTCAGCTTACAAACTAGCATGTATCTGGGTGAGTTTATAAACTACATTCAGCTTACAAAGACACCCTTGGACCATCTAGATGACAAACACACCCAAAAGAATATCAGAGATCCAACATTTACAGTTCTTCCACATAAACAGCCAAAAGGGATAAATGGAAATGGGTTCAAAATATACTTAAACTTGCCCTTAACTTCATTCCAACAAGCAAGGTTGATTGACCTTTGCTGCTACACACATTCCACACATAGATGCAATTCCCAAGGTTTATTTTTCCTGAAGCTATCTGGTAAAGTAAGTTATCTAGCGTGAAAGACCAAGCGGCGGGCACGGATTTGGTACCAACTATTGAACAACGCATAACCAGCAGGTTCGACAGGATCATGAGAAATGTTTTGTAAGGTGTAGTTTTAACACTGCCTTTTCTCCATATGTGTTCTAGATTAGACGAAGATGCAAACCAAAAGCACATGTCATGTATCACCTGCAAACCTCTTGTTTCACTGGATAATATAGTTGTGTGATACTATTTTTTTTTTTGAAAAGCAGCTGGCTGTACTCAAACCCAGTGACAATAATTAAAAAGAACTGTTGATCCTGAATAGGTCATTAACATGAACTCAACAAACTTACATGTCTCTAAGACGTAGTGAACATGTAGCAGCATTCTAAGCCGGTCGGATCTGTTAACCCTTCCGATCCAAGGGTATTTAACTTAAACTATGCAACTGTACAACAAATCGTATGGTATGTATGTTCAATCCATAACTTAAACTACGCAATTGTATAACAAATCATATGGTATATATGTTCAATTCATAGAACACCCTTATCCTCGGTGTGATGTGCATATAACAAGAAGAAAACAAGTTTCAAATAATAGAAATCATTGTAGTAAACAAGGTTTTTACATCAAATACTTGATATCAAATTACAAAAAATTTTGATGTCAAAAGGGTAACCGACTATAACAACCAGAAAACAAATATCATGAAGAAGCAAGACTTTGTAAAGACAAAAAAATCACATTCACCTCCTGGACACATTCCCCTTGCCATTTATTTGTACAGAAACTGTTTCAGAGGGTGCATATCTGTGTTCGACACTAAATTTCCAGCATTCTATACTTTCATAATCTCCTCAAAACATTGAAATAGGAGACAAGCAGGCAACAAGCTGCGTCGCTAGCCTTTTTCGAATTGTAAACCAATCCTTCTAAACACTACATCCATAAATCTAAGAACCATAACATTACTGCTCATGATTTTTTGGACCCTCTTCAAAAGCTCAAACAACTTCTGGTGCTAAGAATCCAAAATATCAAAATCAAAAAGGATGAATGCATGTTGATTCTCAATGCACGTTTTCTCGTGCTTCACCACTTTTGCTGAAGCAACTTTAAGGCCAGCGTGTCCTGCCATAAAGGTCACTCTTCAACCCCACCAACGGAGATATTCATGTCAGATCTACACAAGCATGTTTCCCTGCAACCCATCCAAAAATCAAAATATCGACAGGTCTAAGTGTGGATCTCCCTTCCTGGGGATCCGTTAAAAAGTTCACATGTGCCTCATTCTTAGCAAGAACACCAACACGCTTGAATACACCAAATAATACATTTCTAACAAGATCGTGTATGTACTTAAAACTTTGAAGCTCCCTGCAATGAATTGCATGATCCCCAAAAGTATCTAGGCATACCTTGCGGCAAACTAGGCATATCTCATCAGCTGGAAATAAAGGAACCATGAAACGATATCTGAGGATACAACGATACTCCACCAGTGACATGTGCGGACTAAGTCTGTCAATAGGAATAACAATGAGAAAATCTTGAGCATGATCATCTTGAAGACACCAAAAAATTACTTTTTGTCTAACAGTCATGTCCAATTTCACCTCCAGGTCCTAAATTATTTTGCTAAAAAACACTCGACAAAACATTTTGGATATTTGGAGGGACAATGTCCTTTCTAGAGAAACAACTGAGGTCGAATTAGGGAATAGTACCATGAAGTGAATGAAGAGTGGAATTTTAAGATGGACCATATTGTAAATCTCACTAGCTCGCAAGATATGATTCTGAAGCTCCTAAGACTACATCCTGGAAGCCACAAAAGCATATAAAGAAGCCTCAACAACTAAAAGCAGACCCAAACAGCTAAGCCGAATGGGCAATAAAGTCATCCTCCATTGCAGGTCTCCAAAAAAAGAGACCTCCACAAACAACAATGCCTTCAATAGACTCTCGTAAGCCTCTGTCAAATACCATGTACAAAGGGTGACAAGTCCTCAAGCCAAATAAAAGTTTTCCTATACCATACACGAACGGAGTAAAAGAAGCTCATTCTAGGGATCGCCCAACTGAGGAAAAAGATGCATCAACTTCACAGCTTTAGCAACCCTATCCAAATCTAAACCTTCAATAAAATTTTTATCCATACTAACCGTCCCTCCAAGCAACTTCACGCTGATGAAGGTCTTCCAATACCTATTGAGAATAGTCCTTTGCGAAGCTTCCTACCATCCAATGTAGGCCAAAAGAGTTCAGTTTTATGAATATTTAAAACTAGACCCAAGTCTGGCCCACTCTGTTGGATGATGCCCAGAACCTTGGCCACCTTATCCATGTACCATCATCATGCTACCATGCATGAAGAAGTAGATTGTTGCAATCATCCCTATTATCATGTATAAGTGGATGTAGTACGAGGGAAAAAGGAGCGACCCTGGAGGATCACATGTTTGCACTCCAGCGGATGACCAGATACGTATGTCTCCAAGGTATAACATTGCTTTCTGTCCATATAAGAACTCCACCCACAAAGAGATAGATGGACATCTTGTCCTCACCTGACGTAACAAGACAGTCTATCAACCATATTGAAGGCATTAGAAAAATCCACTGTAAGTAGGGAAAGAGAACCATAATTATAACGAGCATTAAACACTCTGTTGACACTGTGTAGAATAGCCTCAGCTCCACCAGAAACACACACTCCAAACTAGAAGTCATTCAGATATTTGGCCATATCTTTACTTACTCCCATCATAGCAACCTTAGACACCAGCTGCCTTCAAATGGTACCAACTGCAATAGGACGAATGATGTTGTCTGGTTTAAGCAATTGAGTAAGCGGTGCATACGTTATAAATTCTGACAAACATAAGGGAAATCTCCCTCCCAACCATAAATTAACAACAAGGATGATGTCATGTAAAAGGTTCATGGCCACGACAAATCCCTCTACACACATAGCATCAAGGAGGTGTTGGGCCCTCAAATTGTCTCTACTACAGGAAGTCACTTTAGGGAAAGACTTGATAGGTAGCTTGGACCATTTGAGAAATTACATCTTGCTGACGACATGTTGGATTTATGCAGTTGCTTGGATTGGAGTTGTATCACGTCCTTGTCTTCGTGTACTTGTTTAAAGGAAACAGACCTTAGCCATGACAACTTTAGTGGCAAACTATCTGATTCTGTCAAAATTCTCTCAACATCTCCGTGATGGTTGAGATTGACATATAGAAAGAAGAGAGAAAAGCTCTCTATCAGTATTAAAAATCTTATTGCCTTGGATGATCTTGATGGCAAGCACAACTTCCTCTCAGATCCCATTACAAACATCTTTGGAACCTCTAGAACACGGAAACATTAATACTTTGCAATAATATGCTTTCTAGTGATCTTTTTACATCATTGGAAAACCTTGCAGACACTGAAAGCCAAGGCCATATCTCGAGGCAGAAGGACTCCAACCTGTTGACCCTGCCAAAGGGTTCATTCACAAAGGACAAAGAAATCAATACTTTTCCAACTTCTAGTTGAATAACAACAGATTAAGTGGGAGCATACCAGAAAGCTTTGCTTCGTTGACGAACTTGGTAGGACATCCCATGTAAGTGCCCCAAGAATATCATACCTGGATGAGCAATCATTGTCTAGTCTTTATCTAAACTGTCTGAACTTATCTCACAATAGGTTAAGGGTGTGAGGACATCAGGATTTAATTTCGTATGGAGTAAATTTCACTTAGTGGTTGAGACGACAGTGATAGTGGCATTTGAGAAGGGTGTTATGATCTGCATGGATTTTTTCTAAGCATGGTAATATAGTCTCAACTAAAGGTTTGGACTCTCAGGTTAAAGCAATCATGGTTATGGAGAAAAACTACATATTAGCTATATAGTCTCAACAGGCTATGCAGTTCAGGAGTCTCATGAAGTCAAGTGGTAAGAAGCATATTCTTACCAAAGATGAGCCGGCAGAGAAAACTGTGGTTTATGCCTCGTGGGAGGCTGATGATTCATATGCTAAAGTTTGGCTTTCAGGCATACTGTCGATGGAGATTGTAAATGATGTACTCCATCAGCCCACTGCTAAGGTTGTGTGGGACATCCTTGCAGCGACATACTCGCAAATGCGAAATGAGACCAAAGATTCTTCAACTCCAGCATGACATTTTTACGGTGAAGCAGAATGGTCGGCCTTTGCATTCACTGTATACATCCTTGTGAGGGATGTTTGAGAAGCTCTACAGTATCATTCCCCTTACGGTGACTCCCAAGCAGCAGAAGATGTTTCAGAATGCTACATTGGTGGGGGTCTTAATAGTGGCACTTGACCCTGAATATGATGCTGCTCGCTCGCAGATTCTTGCAGATGTTACTATTCCTCCAGTGGAGGAAGTGTACCATAGGCTCAGCAGAATTATAGTCCCGTCTTCTGCTACTACTCAACCTCCTTCGGCGATGACAGCTTCCAGAGGCAGAGGAACCTCTTTTTTTCGTGGCCATGGACCTCGTGGTCGAGGTGGCCGCATTCATCAGCCATGCACATTCTGTCAGGAGACATGCTATTCTAAGCATGGGTTTCCAGCATCAGGGCGGGTGGCCGAGCATATTGCATCTCCACAGACATCTACTTCAGACCAATGATTTGAGGATCTTGTTGCCAAGCTGCGAGATATCATGCCTCTTGTCTCTACTGACTCTCCGGGAGGCTCCTCAGATGTAGCTGCTTCAGCCTCTGCTAGTACATCGACCACCGCTAGCACCTCAGGTAGTGCTTATGCTCTTACTTCATGTCATGGATCTGATGTTTCAGATCGGATTATGGACTCTGGAGTGACACATCATCTTTGTCAAGACAAAGATAAGCTTACATCCTACAGGGAGGTTCCATCGGGGTGATTTGTAGTGATAGCAGATGGGACCCATTCCCCTATTGTTGGACAGGGGGAGATTAGTTTAACACCCTCTATGCATCTCCAAAATATCTTGCATGCTCCAGATTTTTTGATGAATTTATTATCTATCAGTCAAATTACAAAGGATTTGCACTGTCGAGCTATTTTTGACCCATCGTCTCTTGTTTTTCGGGAATTCTCACTGGTAGGGTGATTGGTTGTGGCTATGAGCAGGATGATCTCTATCATTTGGTCCGAACTCCCTATGCTAGTGTCTCGTCTCAGTCCAGTGGTCCAGTCTCTCCATTCACATGGCGTCTACGATTTGATCATCTCCTTATTCAGAAGATACGTCATATCCTGCTTTAGATTTCACCGGGTTCTTCCTTCCAGTGTGAAGCGTGTCAGTTGGGAAAGCATCATAGATCTACTTTCCCTAGTCGTCAGTCTCGGAGCAGTAGCTCTCCTTTTGAATTATTTCATGTTGACATTTGGGATCCGAGTCGTGTCCCTGATCACCAGGGACACAGGTTTTATCTAGTTGTGGTTGATGATTTTTCTCATTTATCTTGGGTGTTTTTATTAAAGAATAAATCTGAAGCAGGGGATGTGATCAAAAATCTTATAAATGAAGTGTAGAATGTTTTTCCATTTACTGTGAAAATTGTGCGTATGGATAATGCTTTGGACTTTTGTACTTGTGCTCTTTCTCACTTTTTCTTGTCCAGAGGCATTATTCATCAAACAACCTATGCTTACACGTCCCAATAAAATGGCATTGCAGAAAGAAAGCATCATCATCTCCTTGACATCACTCAGACTCTACTTATTCAGAGTTGTGCACCCATTTCCTATTGGGGTGATGTTGTGCTTATGGCATGTTATCTGGTGAATCGTATGCCATCCTCTGTCTTGGGTGAGAAAGTTCCTCTTTCAGTTGTCTTACCTGACAAGGAATTATTCTCACTTACTCCTCGTGTCTTTGGCTCGGTTTCTTTTGTCCATCAGCTCTCTCCAGGAATTGACAAGCTCTCCCTAAGGGTTGTCAAGTGTGTATTTTTTGGGGACTCTCGTACACAGAAGGGTTACCGATGCTATGATCCTTTGAACATGAAATATTATGTCAGTGTCGATGTCATATTCTTTGAGTCCGTGATGTATTTCTCCCCTGCAGGTGACAAGTTGACTTCCTCCATTACTGATGATGACATTTATGTCCCACCTCCTCCTATGTGCATGTCCGTTCCCATATCAGTCCATGTTGTTCCACCACCACCACCACCACCACTACCACCACCTCCACATCTACATGTGCCACGTTTACCACGATTCTATACCCGCCGTCATGTCCCTGCTCATGGAACTCGTCAATCAACCACCACGCCTCAGGATTGTCTAGGTAACATTATTAACAATGGGTCTGATGATGTACAAGTGCAGGGATCTCTGCAGGAGAATAGCATACCGACGATTACGATTGTTGATGATTTGAATGTAACTATTCCTTACGGAAGCAGAAGCGTACATATACATACTATCCACTTGCTTCACATGTTTCTTTCCATTGCCTCACTAGAGATTTTTAGTAGTTTGTTATGTCCTTATCTACCGTAGAAATACCACGGAATTATCAGGACACATTGAAGGAGAGCTGATGGCATTCTTCCATGGAGGAGGAAATGGCTGCTTTGAGGTCACGAGGTACATGGAGCTTGGTTTCTGCTCCTCCAGGTGTCTCTGTTGTCAGTTGTAAATGGGTATTTATTGTCAAATATCATGCAGATGACAGGCTTGATCGTTATAAAGCAAGGCTTGTGGTGCATGGGTTTACTCAAACATACGGCGTGGATTATATTGACATATTTTCTCCAGTTGCGCATCACTCCACTCTACGTGTCCTTCTTTCAGTTGTTGTGGTACGTGATTGGACTTTGTTTGAGTTTGACATTAAAAATGCATTTTTGTATGGGGATTATAGGAAGAAGTCTACATGCAGCAACCTCCAGGGTTTGTTGCTGAGAAGGAGAGTCAGATGGTATGTAGACTTCACAAGGTAATATATACAGAAGCTTTCTGACCTAATTCGGAAGCAAGGGTTCAAAAGATCAAATGTGGATCATTCTTTGTTTGTTCAGAAGATTCCTAGAGATATTGTTGTTATCATGTTTTATGTTGATGATATACTCGTTACGGGAGATGATATGCAGGGGATAAAGATGGAAAAAGAATTTCTAGGCCAACAATTTGTTACTAAGGATCTTAGTACCCTACGATATTTTCTGGGGTTGGAATTTGCTAGGAATGAGCAGGGTCTTGTGATGACCCAAAGGAAGTATATTACAGACATGCTTGTTGAGACGGGCATGATTGGATGTCGACCCTCGACTACACCCATGGATCCTAGCATGAAGTTATATGGTAATGACACAGATGAGGTTGACAGGAGAAGATATAGAGAGATGGTGGGAAAACTTCTCTATATTACTATCACTAGACCTGACATCGCTTTTGCAGTGAGTCAGGTGAGTCAGTTCATGGAACAACCCAGATAGGTACACGTTGATGCCATATATATGATACTGAGATAACTAAAGTCATCTCCAGGTGCAGGACTACTGTTCAGGAAAGAAACAAATATCTCAGTTTCTGCATGTGCTGATGCGGATTATGCAGGATGCCCTAAGGATCAGAAGTCTACTTCAGATTTTGTTGTATTTGTTGGCAGTTCTTTGGTTTCTTGGAAAAGCAAGAAACAAACAGTGGTGGCTAGATCTAGTGCTGAATCTGAATACATGGCCATGGCACAAGCAAGTACATAGATGATGTGGGTTCGAGCTGTGTTAGAAGATCTGCATATAGATGTACCTCTACCCATGCAACTATAATGTGGCAATCAAGCAGCACTATTCATTGCTAATAATCCTGCATTTCATGAAAGTACAAAGTATATTGAGGTAGTCTGCCACTATACTAGAGATATGATTCAAAAGGGATCTTGATTTCTACTTCACATGTCAGTTCAGGAGAGCAGACTACAGATATCTTTACCAAACCATTGCTCAGAGGGCCATTCCAGAAGTGTTCTTCCAAGTAGAGCATGATTGACATCTATGCTCCATCTTGAGGGGGGAGTGTAGAGATATTTCTAGACTTTATGTACTCTTCTATTATGTTTAATTTCTTTTTTCCATCTTATGTAATTTACCCATAGGCCTTCTCTATATAAGAGAGCCTAGGGTTCTTTAGAATAAACAATTATCTCATTTCTTCCAACAGATTACAAGGAAAAACCATGGAGGATAGCTTCATGCAATTCAAACTTGGGACTAACGTCGCTTTTGTCAATGTAAAGATGTTATGGTGAGTCTAATTCAGAAATAATGTCATTCCAAACGTTAGGATCCATAATTTATTGATACTACTCATGTAACAGTGAGAAATCCCCCATTGACCACTCCTACTATAGGCACCATATAATGCAATTGCCAAACATGGGTTGTCTTTTCAATAAGATACAATACACATATGGTTTTGATGCTAAATTGCTTAAGCATCATCGACCCCTCATTAGAGTGGATGTCTTGCTGGCTACTTTCCTCTTCTCGAGAGGCGAAATGGATAGACAAATCAATTATACTTTCCTCATACTCGTTCCCAAGGTCTGATTGCCTTCTGGAATTTGGGACTTTTGACCCATTGCTTGCCGCAATAGTATGTTTGCAAAGATACTCTCCACATGATTATATGATGTTCTCCACCACCTTATTTCTTAAGGTGCATCGGGACAACAATTGTTTGGCGCAGGACCTGGACTTGGATTTTGAAAGGAAAAAAGGTGCCTTTAAGGCATGCTTCAAAGTGGACTTAGCTAAGTCCTTCAACTTGTTGACCATAAATTTCTTCCGGATAGATTGACCACCATGGGCTTTGGTGATTTATGGATTTCTTGATATGTAACTATCTTGGGATAACTTCATTTTCGATCTTAGTTAATGGAATCCCACATGAATTTTTCAAGGGCTTGAGAGGTCTCCGTTAGGCTGATCACCTACCCCCGCTGATGTTCACGATAGCTGTGGAATCTTTCACTTGTTTGGTGGACATTGAGATGATAAAGGACCTTTTTCGACTGCTGGGGTGGGTACAATATCTCCTCATCCACTTGATCTATGAGGATGATCTAGAGTTCTTCACTAAGTACTTTGAAATATCTTTGCATACAGTTTGTGGCACTATGGAGGTTTTTCAACAATAACAACAAAGCCTTTTCCCACATTAAGTAGGGCCACTTGCATGGATTCTTTCCCTTCATTAAGATCTATCTTGGGTCAATTTTGAACGTAGATCCAAAAACCTAAGATCCCTTCGTATAGTCTCAGTCCAACACTTTTTGGGCCTTCCTCGTCCTCTCTTAACTGGCTCAATATCCCAAAACTCGCATCTCCTAACTGGTGCATCAGCCGACTGATGGATCCTAAAAATCCTTTGTTAATTCAAAAAAATTAAGAATTAATAATGCGCGAATGTTAATGAGTCGTTTGTGTTGTAGGAGGGTAATCAAATTCAATCAAGAAATACAACCACTTAATTAAGGGATTTTTACCCAGCAGACTCTATAAACTTTTTAAATTACCTCTACGACCTTTTGCATAACATAAATATCCCATTGACCCTGTAAATTACCCCAAGAACCCTCACGAGCTTCAAACAGAGTAACCACAGGGTTCATGGGGTAAGAGTTGGCAAGTTTACAGGGTCGAGGGGGGAATTATGTTGTTTCAAAGGTCGTGGAGGTAATTGGCAAAGTTTATAGGGTCTGTCGGGTAAAAATCCCCTTTAATTAATTAACCAATTAACACGAGGTGACTTTTATGTTTATTTAACTTGAGAAAGTCCCAAGGTCGAACTCAAGGAAGCAAAGGAATAATCTAGGTAAATGTCTATCAAAGTTCGTGTATGATTTTTGAGGCGGATCTTTTGGTATTTTTAATGCAATTTTGAATGCAAATGAAAATGCAGGCCAATTTTAAGAAAGAAAAAATTAATGTAAATTAAGCGATGTCTAAAAACAACAAAACTTGGCCAAGATGTTAAAAATGATGTAATGAATGCTATGTAATTTTTTTGGAATTTTCTGACGTAATATGAATATTTAATGAATTAAATGGTGTAAATAGTGTAAGTCACAATAATTAATTATAATAAATATTAAACCTATTTATTTTAAATGAATAAAAATTACCTAAGGTATATCATGATGTGACCTATCTCAGAAAAATCCTAAACCCTAAAAATGAGAGATTTAACACCTATTAAAAATTAACTATTGAAATACACAAAATAATTTTTACAGATCGAATGATGCATGCAAGTACAATTTTTTGGGCATAATGTTAATAACAATTAATTCTACTATCCATAATTTTTTTACAATCTTTACAGCTATGTTAATTAATTATGAATCTCTGAGCACATATTGAGAAAAATATGCAAGCTTTCTGCATAATATTAATAAATAAATAACATTGATAATAAAAATATAGGGATTTTTACCCGACAGACCCTATAAACTTTGTCAATCACCTCCACAACCTTTGAAACAACCTAATTCCTCCCTCGACCCCGTAAACTTGCCAACTCTTACCCATGAACCCTCTGGGTAATATGTTTTAATCCCATGGAGGTTCTTGGGGTAATTTACAGGGTTGATGGGGTAATTACATTGTGCAAAAGGTCATAGAGGCATTTTAAAATATTTATAGGGTTTATAGGAGGTGAAAATCGGTCGATCAAAAACCACAATCTTTGAATGTTATGGACTATTTTTACTTGGCAAGTTTACCATGGTCGAACACAGGGAACGGTAATTTTTAGTTGCGTGGTCTTGAATCACCTTAAATAATTAATTAATGTTTGATTAATTTTTGTGTCAAAAGATGAAAAGACAAAATGATAATGCAATGTTAAAAATCTCAGAGAAAGATATTAAGCGCAGGATCGGTGATGAAAATTTTAATCCAAATAAATTGATCAGTTTTCTCAAAAATAGTCACAGATCGAATAAATGCAGGTAAGATTCCAAATAAGCCTGAAATAAAAAATAGTTCTCAATTTATCTCGACATTTTCTCTTAATTAATTTGAGTTTAATCACACTATTTAATGTCGAATGAGCTGAATCTGCTGCAAAAGGGTAATTTCTCAAAAATATCCAGAATAGAATAAAGTGATAAAATAATTTTCAGATCCTTGTACTTAACCCCCTGCAATTAACGTCAATGATCTTCTCAGTTCAAAAAGATACAAATAAATCAAGACGAAGCCTGCATATGTCAACAGAGATCCTCAAATAATAATTATTAATAAACAAACTCAGATCTGTTCACAAACTATGCTAAATGATAGAGCATGAAAAGAGCTTCGAAACGACATATTATATGCTAAAATCGGAGTCCGTATGACAAAGATATGATAAAATGAAATTTCAGGGACTAAAATGTAAATAAAATAAAGTTGTCTTTGCAAAAAGGTCCCTGGGAGAACTTATCTGTAATTAATAAAACTCGGAGGGGTCTGGATGTAATTTACCCCTGGCGGGGGTATTTCTGTAATTTCTGAAAGTCCCAGGGGTATGGCTGCAATTTACCCCAAAAGCATGTGCGCCGCACGTGCTTGCGGAGGCTCGGGGACGAAGATGGAGGCTCGGGTGCCGAAGGAGGGGCTCGGGTTCCGAGCCTGTGGTTCGGGCCGGGCCTAGAGGCTCGGGTGCCCGAGCCTTCAGACTTGGAGGCTGGCTCGGGGGCGGGGCGCGTGGCAGGCGCTCGACCGTTGGATCTGGGGCCTCGTCCCGATCCAACGATAGCTGGAGCGAGGCGGCCGACGGGCGGTGCTGGGCTGGAGAAGATGATGCCTTCGCGCAAGGCGGAGGGTGGTCGGGGCGGCGCCTCCGCGCGAAGGCGGAGGAAGCGAGGTGGCCGACGCGCGTGGGCGCGGCGGTGCTGAGGAGGAGCGGCGAGGTCGCGCTCGGCCGACACACGGCCGAGCAACTGGAACAGAGGCGGTGGACCGGCAGAGCTCGACCGTGGTCGAGCGGTGCACGACGACTGCGCGCGAAACACGAGGCGTCGCACGGTGAGGCGGAGGAGGCGGCGTTGCGATCCTGCAAAAGGGTTAGACAAAACCAAGACGCAAGGAGGTGGAACTCTCAACGTCGGTGATGGTGCAAGGGCACTCTCCGGCCCTTGTGAGGTTGGAGATGGAAGGGATTAGGTGGGATGAGTCGTAGGCACGGGGAACGGGAACGAGTACTATCGCGGTTGTCGAAAACGTGCAGATGGGAAATGAATGATGCGGAGATGGATGAGGGTATGCGGCAGAGGAGGTACCTAGGGGTACGGGGCTCAACGGCCGAAGGAGGCCGGAGCAATGGCGGTCCTCGGGGAAGAGACCGCAACGAGGTTAGAAACCTCGGATCACACCCAGCTTTCGAAGGTGGGTTCGTCAAAGAAGAGGTCTTGGCGTCGTTGTCACCGGCGCTCAGTGCCTGGCTCTCCCTTCGTAGCTGATGATTGGGCGGATGGGGTTTACGGCTGGCGAGGATGGGTCCTTTATAGGAGGATGCGGCAGGGCATTACGGCTGAGGCCGTGCATGGCGGAGGGTAATGGTGGATGGCCTCGTAAAGGCCGGAGAGAGCGGGGGTGGGGGGCGTTGCTGCATGAAGCGACGGCGGCGGTTATCGAAGGGGAGGAGGAAGAAACGGCTCTGTGGGGAAGAAGCTCAGGTCACGTGCTGGGCACGTGACCTGTGTGTGGCTGCGAAGAGAGAACAGCGGGGGTGCCACGTGGCACGCCCAGGGGCTGCCACGTGGCGCCCCCAAAAAAATTTCGAAATAAAATTAGAAAAGAAATAGCAGGAGGCCTCGGATCGAAAAATTTTCTTCACGAAAGTTGCTCGTCTCGACGAGATCTACAACTTTTATGAAGGACCCGAGAGCAAAAGAGGTCACTTGTGAGAAGTGGTATTTTTGGTGGCTTTCCATGTGTACGAAAAACCGCATTTTTGAGATTTTGTAATTTTTTGGTGGTTTTAGAGGGGATAAAAATTCTAAAAAAATACGATAAATAAGAAGAAAATTAATTACACATTAATCTAATTTTTTTGTATTTTTAAAGGATAAGAAATTAGGAAAATAAATTAGAAGTTAGAAACGCACAACTTTTGTACAGACCGACAACGGACACTCGGACTTGGTCAGTTTCTTTGATCTCAGTTTAGATCTGGATTTGAATTTTTGCATTTCTTATTAAAACTTTCATCAAAGGACACAAATACAAAAGAAATAAAATTAAAAGAGTTAATTATGCACGTAAAAACTCAGGTCAAAATTAGCAAAAAGTTAAAATGCGCAAAAGAGGCCCAAAACCCAACTTTCACATATGTGCTCCGAATTTTATGAAATTGGTCTTGTTTTGAAGGTATTTGAAAATGGAGTACTTTAAAAGTGAGTAGACCAAAATCGGACACTGTATGTAGGAGATATGCTCATTTTAGTCTGTCAGATGTGAAATTTGACTTTGGGATTATTTGACACTTATTGGGGTTAGTAATTTTTTTGTATTTTTTTATTTAATAAGGTTAGTAATATCTACACAATGGAGGTGGTTTTAGGTCAATTGGAGTTAGGATGAATTAACTAAAAATGTGAGAGGTTAGCGGCTTTTTGGGCTAATTTACACAAGGGATTTTTAATGCAATTTATGCATGATGAAATGCAGATATTATTTACACATGTATGAATGCTAATAATACTCTATTGATGATTAATTACAGGTGGATGATGGGAGACAGAGCCTAAATGACCAATTTTAGCATGATGAATACGAGATTCATCATACCCCTATACTTAGACCATGCTCGTCCCTGAGCATGAATGAATGACTTAGTTGATTACATCCTAACTGTGCATGTGAATTTTCAAGGCTTAATCCTTAGAAGACCCTTAATTTGAGTGATCCTAAAATTCTGGCTCAACCAAGCTTTAATCAAAAGGAACCCAACTTCTCTAATTTTCAGACTCTCTGTTTGTACATATAATATAAGGATATGATTTTAAGTGTATTGCATTTCATGAGAGTCGAGTTGGGGCATCACCCAAAGTTCCAATCCAAGAGACTCTCCTCTAGACCTGACCCTCAACCCTAGGGAATAAGTCTATTCTTGCTTCAGTCAACCGTCTCATTAGTTTGTCAGACTTGAAAGTGTAGATGGACGGCCAGTTGATGGAGGGCATATGACTGTGTCTGATTTTCTCTCCCTTTCATTGGAACAAGGTGCCTCTCGAGTGCCTTATTACTCAACACAAGTATATTTTATTTTGTTGATCAATGTGTCCGTCAAGAAAATTTGGAGTCGTCTGCACTTGTTTTCCTGGGAGTACACCGGGGTGTGTCTCTTTTGAGTATCTAAGATACCTTCGACACCCAGACTTGTATCGCTTACGATGCAGAGCCCTTTTATGGTGTCAGCCCGACTCCTTGGTCCTAATTAGCGCTTGGTCCAAGTGGACACTTTGAAAATGTTTGGGAGCGCTCGCCATTGGTGGAAGCTCATTTGACTTTGGATGATAGAGCTTTTCTTTGACATTTCTTTTTTTTTGGCTAGCTCCACTGCTTTTACCAAAAGTTGGCACACACTGATCAACAATTTTCATTAAGTTTCATCACATCCTGGCACTTAGGTCAATATCAAAAAGATAGCATATGAACTTGTTCACATACTGGCTGGGTTTTTACTGACACTCAGGTTTTCTGCAGCCTTCATTAACTTTATCCCATCCTCGAATATCATCAGATCGGGTCTAAACTCAAATCCCTAGTCCTAGTTCCTTAAGTGATATCTCAACTCATCTCATCAATAATGCAGTTGTGGAAGTGATTTGTGCTGATCATATTCTTTGAAGGTAGAGATGAAGAGTGCAATATAGCGCTCAAATCTTTCAAACTAGGGGAATGTGGATTATTAAGTTCTAAAAACCCTAATGACTAAGGCAGGCTAACTCAGAATCTCAAGATCTCAGAAATCAAGTGTCCTCGAAAATCCTCAAGCCTTGAGTGATGGTTAATGTGTCAGGAATATATCGACCAAGGAATGCATGAAATGCTTGATGAAATGCAAGACCATGAGTGATGATTTTTTTTTATGCAAAAGTTTTTTTTAAAAAAAAAACAAGTATTATACACACTACTCGTACCCACCCCCGATGTTAGATAAAAACGAATAAAGTACGAGCTAAGGATAAAGTAGATAAAATATATACAAGTACACCCCCCTATACTTAGCTTGTGCTATGTCCCCATGGCACAAAGTGAAATGTTGACATAGCTCGTACTAAATACAGAAGGATTAAAAACAAAAGAAGAGAAGTGAAGTATAAACAACGGTAGTGGTCCCCCTATACTTAGGCTCAGGTCAGCCTAAGTATATTCGGATAAATACAGATGGGGAACCGGGTAGATTTGCGGATGTACAAGATCAAGGAGGTTTCGGAGAGGTCCGTTATCTGGGCAGATCAAATTTTTCATCAAAACCTATGCCCTGAGTGAATGAGATCTGTTCAACTTGTACTAATTGCTCATTGGATTCGACAAAATGTTTAAGCAGCTGACCGTTGACTATAGATGTTTGCGTGCTATCTGCGGTCTCTGAGATCTCAACACTCCCATTATTGTGTACCTCTCTTACAATGAAGGGTCCCGTCCATTTTGATTTCAATTTTCCTTAGAAAATTTTCAACTTTGCATTAAATAGCCAAACTTTCTGTCCTGGGACAAAGTTCTTTGTTCGAATGTTCTTGTCATGCCATCTCTTTACTTTTTCTTTGTAGATGGTGTTGTTTTCGTAAGCATGATTTCGGATTTTAGACAGTTCATTCAAATTCATGTCTCGGTTCTTCTTTCCTTGGTGACAGTTCCAATTAATCTTTTTGATTGCCCATTCTGATTTATGTACGAGCTCTGCGGGCAAATAGCATGGTTTTCCATATACCATTCTAAACGGGGAGGTTCCTAAAGGGGTCTTATAAGCCGTTCGGTAAGCCCACAGAACTTGGTCCAGGAGTTGGGACCAGTTCTTCCTGTCAGGGCGAACGAGCTTCTGTAAAATTCCTTTAACCTCCCTGTTTGACACCTCGGCCATGCCATTGGATTGTGGGTGGTAAGGAGTAGCGACACGATGCTCGATGCCGTATTCCTTAGTCAACTTCTTCACCTCCCGGTTGACAAAGTGGCTTCCCCCATCAGATATTAAAACTTTTGGAATTCCAAACCTCGAAATAATATGATCTTTCAAAAACTTGCAAACAGTTTTGCTATCTGCAGCTCGAGTAGGGATAGCCTCCACCCATCTAGATAAATAATCTACCGCGAGAAGAATATATTCACATCCTTGACTATTGGGGAATGGGCCCATAAAGTCAATGCCCCATGCATCGAATACGTCACAGATGATCACTGGTTGCATAGGCATGGCATCTTTGGAACCAATGGTTCCTTCCATTCTCTGACAGACGGGGCACGACCTCTGCGCGCGAAACACGAGGCGTCGCACGGTGAGGCGGAGGAGGCGGCGTCGCGATCCTGCAAAAGGGTTAGACAAAACCAAGACGCAAGGAGGTGGAACTCTCAACGTCGGTGATGGTGCAAGGGCACTCTCCGGCCCTTGTGAGGTTGGAGATGGAAGGGATTAGGTGGGATGAGTCGTAGGCACGGGGAACGGGAACGAGTACTATCGCGGTTGTCGAAAACGTGCAGATGGGAAATGAATGATGCGGAGATGGATGAGGGTATGCGGCAGAGGAGGTACCTAGGGGTACGGGGCTCAACGGCCGAAGGAGGCCAGAGCAATGGCGGTCCTCGGGGAAGAGACCGCAACGAGGTTAGAAACCTCGGATCACACCCAGCTTTCGAAGGTGGGTTCGTCAAAGAAGAGGTCTTGGCGTCGCTGTCACCGGCGCTTAGTGCCTGGCTCTCCCTTCGTAGCTGATGATTGGGCGGATGGGGTTTACGGCTGGCGAGGATGGGTCCTTTATAGGAGGATGCGGCAGGGCGTTACGGCTGAGGCCGTGCATGGCGGAGGGTAATGGTGGATGGCCTCGTAAAGGCCGGAGAGAGCGGGGGTGGGGGGCGTTGTTGCATGAAGCGACGGCGGCGGTTATCGAAGGGGAGGAGGAAGAAATGGCTCTGTGGGGAAGAAGCTCAGGTCACGTGCTGGGCACGTGACCTGTGTGCGGCTGGGAAGAGAGAACAGCGGGGGTGCCACGTGGCACGCCCAGGGGCTGCCACGTGGCGCCCCCAAAAATATTTCGAAATAAAATTAGAAAAGAAATAGCAGGAGGCCTCGGATCGAAAAATTTTCTTCACGAAAGTTGCTCGTCTCGACGAGATATACAACTTTCATGAAGGACCCGAGAGCAAACGAGGTCACCTGTGAGAAGTGGTATTTTTGGTGGCTTTCCATGTGTACGAAAAACCGCATTTTTGAGATTTTGTAATTTTTTGGTGGTTTTAGAGGGGATAAAAATTCTAAAAAAATACGATAAATAAGAAGAAAATTAATTACACATTAATCTAATTTTTTTGTATTTTTAAAGGATAAGAAATTAGGAAAATAAATTAGAAGTTAGAAACGCACAACTTTTGTACAGACCGACAACGGACACTCGGACTTGGTCAGTTTCTTTGATCTCAGTTTAGATCTGGATTTGAATTTTTGCATTTCTTATTAAAACTTTCATCAAAGGACACAAATACAAAAGAAATAAAATTAAAAGAGTTAATTATGCACATAAAAACTCAGGTCAAAATTAGCAAAAAGTTAAAATGCGCAAAAGAGGCCCAAAACCCAACTTTCACATATGAGCTCCGAATTTTATGAAATTGGTCTTGTTTTGAAGGTATTTGAAAATGGAGTACTTTAAAAGTGAGTAGACCAAAATCGGACACTGTATGTAGGAGATATGCTCATTTTAGTCTGTTAGATGTGAAATTTGACTTTGGGATTATTTGACACTTATTGGGGTTAGTAATTTTTTTGTATTTTTTTATTTAATAAGGTTAGTAATATCTACACAATGGAGGTGGTTTTAGGTCAATTGGAGTTAGGATGAATTAACTAAAAATGTGAGAGGTTAGCGACTTTTTGGGCTAATTTACACAAGGGATTTTTAATGCAATTTATGCATGATGAAATGCAGATATTATTTACACATGTATGAATGCTAATAATGCTCTATTGATGATTAATTACAGGTGGATGATGGGGGACAGAGCCTAAATGACCAATTTTAGCATGATGAATACGAGATTCATCAGGTCTGCTGGGTAAAAATCCCAAAAATATAACAAGCATGCCATAATGTAAAGAATTAATTGAGAAACAAAAAGCTATTTTTAAATGAGAAAATGATGCGAAAATGTTGTTCAAAATTACAGAAGAAATAAGGGTTCTGTTTGCAAAATTTCAAAATAAATATAACAGAAAATGCAGTAAAGGTATGAAATAGCAATTACCGAGACCCAAAAGGTTTTTTGTGCAAAATTTCCAAGGGACACGTGCGCAGCACGTACCCTTGGTGGTGAGGGTCTTATAGTGAATTAGCGGAATCTCCAGGGGCTTTGGCACAAAGATCCCTCCCATGCATGCATCGTGCATGCGGGGAGGGCCTCGAGCTCTATGCCCAGTGGCTGGCGAGGGAGGGCAGAAGCGGTGCGGCAAGGGTGGAGGTGGCTAAGGCAGAGGGGTCTCCGATATAGGAACTTGGAGTGGTGAAGGCTTCTGCAACGGTATGGCTCCAGCCGTCGAGGAAGGCGGAGGACTGGTGGAGCTCCGCGAGAGGTGGCAGTGGAGCATGTGAGGTCAATCGAAGGGCGAGGATGGCGTCGAGGTGGCTCAAGACTGGTGGCGACGTACGGTAGTTGGCCCCGACGGTCGAAGGTGGCAGACGAAGGATGCTTCTGGAGTACGACGGTGGAGTCCTGTATGGGTTGGAGAAGAAGGTTGAACACGGAGGACGGCCAAGTCGAAGGGGGTATTGGAGCTCGATGTAGGAGATTCGGAGTAGGATAGCTTCACGCGAAGGGTAATGTTGCGCTAGTACGGTGGGTAAACCCACCGAACCTCACCGAGGAAGGAGGAGGGCCAAGATGTCACCATTGGTCCTCCTCTACTGTTGGTTTTGTCGATGGGTGCTTCAGAGAGGAGGGGTGTCGTGGATTTTATTGGGTTGCGAAGGTAGTGAGGTTTTCAACCAGAGATGGAAGGTAGATGGGCATGAGATACAGGTGCAGGTGGTCATACCCAAGATGGAAGGCGGCGAGGTGATTAGATTCGAAGGGCGATCGAAGATGGGGGCGCCATCGATGAAGGGACCTGACGACGACTGTCTTTGGAAGGTGGCGGCAGAGATTGGAAGGAGAGGGGGAGCAACGACGAAATTCACGGTGGAAAGGGGAAGAAGGAGATGGAGCATGTGGGTCGTCCGATCGGTCGAGATCGGACAATCCACAAGATGACACGTAGCACCTTTTATTTTTAATTTTTTATTTATTTGTTTCAATAAACGAAAATTTAAAATCTCAAAAATGGACGACACGTGACGGTTCCAAGAGCGGCCACGCATCACTCCTAGAAAATTCGAAAAATAAAAGAAAAGAAAATTAAAAAGAAAAAGAAAATGACTTCGGATCGAAAATTTTTCTTCATGAAAGTTGCTCGTCTCAATGAGATCTAAAATTGCATGAAGCAATCAAAACTAAAATAGGTTATTTGCATAAAGTGATATTTTGGGGTACTCTGTGTACAAAATACCTTGATTTTTTTGGTTTTGTAATTTTTTTATCATTTTTAAATAAGATAAAAATCGGGATAAAACAATAAAATCAAATATAAATATTTACACATTACTCTATTTTTTGGATTTTTAATAATTAAGAAAATAATAAAATAAAATAACATATGATAAAGATGACTTTTATACAAACTGTTAGTGAGGACTAAGACTCAATTAGATTCTTTGATTTTGGTTTTCTTTTGGATTTGTATTTTAATAGAATTTTTCAAAGAAAATAAATGAAAAGGAAATAAAAAAAAGTTAATTATTTACATAAAATAATAGGTCAAAATCGGGTAAAATACACAATGTACAAAAGAGGGCCAAAACCTGACTTTCACATATGAGCTCCGATTTACTTGAACTTGATCTTATTTTGAAGGTAATTAAATGTACATTAGTTTAAAAGTGAGTAAGATCAAATCAGACACTGCATTAGGAAGATACCGGCATTTTAGTCTGATTATCCTGAAATTAGGGTTTGGCTTTGTGGGCCATTTTTTAGTTAGAGATTTTTTTGTATTTTCCCTTTATTATTGGTAGTGATATGTACTTATTTAAGGTGATTTGGAGTTAGCATGAATTAATTAAAAAACATGTAATTTAGCTTATTTTACATGTCAATTAGGCTGGGATTTTTTGCTATGATGAAATGTTATTATTATTTACATATGCATGAATGCTAATATTGCAAGATAATTGATAAAATGTAGATGAAATTTTGGAGAACTGAGCTTAATTAATCTATTTTAGAGTGATGAATCACATATTCATCAACGATATCCTTTGCAAATGGTCAAACCATTTTAAACTGTTTTCTCGTATCTTATCCTTGATCGGAGCTACACCAACTTTCCTTCTGATTGCATCATTCCAAATCCGATCTTTACGTGTATGTGTGTGTGTGTTCCCACACATCCACCTTGTCATTTTCATTTATGCTACTGCCATTCTCTGCACATGTCTATGGTTTACATGCCAATATTCAGATCCATAAAGCATAGCAGATCTCATGGTTGGTTTGTAAAACTTTCTTTTGATTTTCAACGGAATTTGCTTCTCATAGAGAATTGTAGAGGCTCCTCTCCACTTTAACTAACCTGCTTTTGTTCTATTAGTAACATCTCCACTTTTTTCAAGAACTTGCGAAATCTATTGCATGGATATGGAGGTCCATGATATCACAAAATTCTTTGTTAGGTTCCCTTTTGATTTTGCATTTGATTTGGTTAGAGGAAGGGTGGTTCTAGTGAGCATGTAGGGATGTATGGGTTTCTAGTGCCTCTGCTATGTGGTTAATAGAAGATTTAACAGTTCATAAAAACTATTGAGAGAAGGCTTGAAGTATACAACAAGTAATCTTAGAGGATGATAGGTCATGAATCTAGAATTTATTGCGATGATAAACCAGGATTGTGTAAGAAGTAAGCTCAAGAAGATAACTAGCAACTTAATTATAGTTCTAATACAAGTAAACCCTAATCCAGGAACACATGTATAAATTACTTGTTAAAATCCATTCAATAATATATGTTAACGAAAAGAAAGAAAAGAAGAGAGGGACCATGGTTGTGATAGTTGTCAGTTTTAACAAGTCTTTCCCATATCGACAGAGGAGCAACATAAGAGATGTTCCTCACACTCATTAACCTTTCAACATAGGATTGCATCTAAATCGCTCCAATGAGTCATTATTTAAGAAGCAGTTCAACGAGAAAACTTTGATGCAAAAATGTAAGGTCGAAATTTGAGAACCATGGTAAAAGCATCATATGACTATAGATAGAAACACACGTATATATAGGAGTGTTTTTCTTTGAGCTAGCAGAAAAAGAGCAAGGATATCAAGGCATAGTTCACTAAGTTACTACAAAAAAGAGAGGACATACATGCAGGAATTGCAATGCATTATGATTACATATGAAGATAGTCGGATATGGATACGAATGTAGGTATAATCATATAGCATATCCATTTTAATATACAATTACAAATGTGGATACGAATATTTACGGATATGAAAAATGTATTGCTATATCCTTAAAAATGAATATGAATAGAAACGACTACGATTTGGATAACTAAAATATACATGTTGAGTATGGCTTATACATAAAATAGAGATACTAAATATATTCATCCCATGACAATTATATCAACAATAGTGAATACAATCATCTGCACACAATTATAAAATATCCATGTCTGCATCCACATTAAAATGAATACATATATGAATGTCGAAATTTGTATAAAACGAAACGATAGAGGATCAAATACGAGTATATTCATATTCATTTTCATCCCTAATTTAGGATTCATTTGCTTCATAGGTTACCTACACGAGGCATTTGCAAGCTAAAAAGATGTTGCCTAATTGAATAATCATTCTACAACCAACCAATTATATATTGGGATTTTAGTACTCAAAACTACCTATACTATCACATTACAAGATGAAGCCGTCATGATTCTAAATTATACATAGAACCTCATATAGACGTCAATCACTACATTACATAATTATGTGTTAACTTCTATTAGTTTCTTTCAGTTAATGTTAACGATTCCGTTCCGTTAAAAGTTAACATATTTGCTCTTCCAAGTAAATTAAATTTGTAAATATTGCCACTCTTTTCTCCTCCCCTTATCTCCCACGTCGGAGTTATTTCTCATTTCGGAGAGAGAATGGAAAGTATTTCCCATTATGGGTACGGAAATGAAATATTTCCCAGAATGGGGACGTATCGGCGAACGGTTTGCCGCTCGCCGATATGGCATGGAAAACTGTTTGCCGTGCCTACATGGATGTCGTGGCAAATGGTTCGTCGTGCCCAGTGGCGCGGTCAGTGAGGATTGCGGTCTTAGATGCATTCGATGGGACGGATGAGGCAGGCGAGGTCGGACCCTGTCGGCGACCCGCCCTACACGGCAAATGGTTTGTCGTGCCGCGGCAAACCATTTGCTGATGGACGCAATATATAAACCCCGTCCCGGGTCCCCTCTCCCCTCACACCGCCCCTCCCCATTCTTAATCCCCTCCCTCTTTGCATCCAAGCCCTCCCTCCCATTATCCTCTTCTTTGCATCCAAGCCCTCCTCATCTAAGGTATGATTTATAATATTTTTAAATTTTGTCAATTTATTAATTTATTTTATTCATTGCTTGTTTTATAAAAAAAATGATAAATTTCTTATGTAATTGAAGTTTAAAATTTTAGAAATTTTTTTTATTTATTACATTGATCATTGTGGTCTATTGTAGTATAAGGATTTTATGTTAGAAACACACACATTTGCCATATGGTTAGATTTGTTTGTTCAAAGTTTCATAGGCACATATTTCGATTCTCTCATTAAATTGAAGAGATACAAACTTTTTATCATTAAATATTAATTACCCATATTAATTAGAATATTTAATATTTAATAACTGATAAGAATAATAATTATTACAAATTAATATGAAGTTGTAATTATATTTAATATTTATAATAATAATCTTTATTAATTACTAACAAATATGGAATTATATAATCATTACAAGTAATTTGAAATTTAATAATAATTACTATTTAATTATTAATTAGAAGATGCAAATAGTTACTATTTAATTAGAAATGGATAGTATTAACAAGAAAGCATGTTATTATTAGTTAATGTATATAATTACAGGTTAGTAATAAATAATAATATTTTTTTTGAAATTTATTTTTAATAATAATTAATAACTATTAATAAATTATGATTAACATAAAATAATAACTATTACCATTAATAAGCCATTTTAATTAGTAGTAATTCTTAATTATAAATGAAATATAACAATGATACTTAAATAATAAGTTAGTAATTAATTAGTAATCAATAATACTTGAAAGTGATTAGTATTAATTACTTAAATAATAAGTTAACTAAATTAACAATAATAACTTATAATTAACTAATTAATTAGTAATGATCAGTTAGTATTGATTAGTAATCTTAATTATAATAATAAGTTAAAATTAACTAATGAAAATTATATTAATTAATTAATTATAGGTTATTAGTAATTAGTAATAGTTATTGCTATTAATTGCTCATAGTAATTATAATATGTAATAACTATTAAGTAATGAAATTCTGAATTAAAAATAAATTATTTTTAACGTGTGACAAATTAGTATTAAAAATAATAATCCTTACAATTAAAGAAAGTATGAATACTTTAAAGTACGGTAAAAATAGTAGAAAATATAGCTCTAATAATTTACTTGAAAATAATGGTAGTAACTTTTAGTGGTGTTTAGGAAATGGGTGACGTCGCTGCCCTCTATGTGTTCTGGGCGGAAGAGTAACAAACAAAGAATCTGAGGTCGGTTATGAAGGCGGTTAGAGCGATATGATCGGAGTACCTGTATCATGTATCTATAATGATTTAGTAGCTTACATGTACGGTCTTATTGGATATACACCCGACATGTTCGAGATCACTATCACCTGCAAGTGGCCCACAAATACGAGTTTGTTCCGTCCAATTGATGACACGAAAATCAATACGACTAAGGTAGAAAATAAATCACAATGTCGTTGTCCTTAATCGATCAATTCGATCAACGGAAAAAAATATTTTAGACCACTCAATAAAAGATAAATCAAACAAAGCAAATGTAAGCAGCTTTTCGCTATTCTTTTTACCTGGTATAGCGATCAGGGTCGAACACAGGGAGCACGTTTAAAAAACTATAGTAGTCAAATTTCAGAAATAATTTTTAATGGCTTTTGAATTTATATTTTTTTCAATTTTTTTAAGCAAGCATAAATGAATAAAGAAAACACACGACACCACACTCTTTTGGTATTTTTCAAAATAGTAAAAAATGCTCAGAAAATAAAAAGAAAAAGTTTTTGTTTTATATATTTTAAAATATTTTTGGTAATTTTTTCAAATTTTTCTAATATTTTTGTAATTTTCTAAAAATAAAACAGTGCAAAACAAGTGAAACAGTGCACAGGCGGGAGTATTTTGCAAGTTAAAAATCTTTTAAATGCTCAAAATTCCAGGAGATTATTTTTAACATAAACTATAAAGCAATATCTACAATCAGAGACTTCAGATTTTTTGGATTTTTCTTAAATTTTCTACATTTTTTTTAAGATTTTTCGTTTTCCACACTTTTTTGGAGTTTTATAAATTGAAAATGCACAAAAATTGGATAGAAATTAAAAGAAATCAAAAGATACCTACAGTAATGTTTTAGGAATTTTTAGGCAAGTTTTCGAATTTTTATGTATTTTCAAGTTTGGTCAGTCAAAAAGTCACTGTTTTTTATTTTTTTAAAATATAACAAAAGTCAACGAAATGTTATAAAAATTTTATACAATAACTAATACTACAACAGGAGAACACACAATTTTTTTGAGAATTTTTCAGAATATAAAAATATTTATTCTAATGAAAATTGCATGTAAAATTAAAGTCTGCAGTCCACAGGCGTAATTGCAATTATGCAAAGTTTTTACACTATAAAATAACAAGAATAGAAAACACAGGGTGGATAATGTAAATTACCCAAAAAGACATGTGCTGCGCACGTGCATGTACTGAAGTGGGCTCTTCTGCAATTATCTGAACCTTCAAGGACAAATATGTTATTTCTCCAATTTTATATTGCAAAACCCTAGGGTTCTTGTTCCTATTTCGATTCTTCACAGCTAGGGATGAGCATGGGCCGGGCCGGGCCGGGCCCTGAAGGGCCCAGGCCCAAGCCCACTTAAAAACTTCGGGCCTTGGGCCGGGCCTAGGCCCGCAAATTTTTTTTTGGTTCGGCCCAAGCCCAGGCCCGGCCCAATTCCTATGGGCCGGGCTTGGGCCGGGCCGGCCCATCTTAACCCATTATATATTATTAACTTTGAGTTTGTGTTTAAAGTCAATCTCAATTCAAGTTAGGCGAGCTAAAATTGTTTAAAACATATGTCATAATACTTGTGAAACAACTAAAACTCAATTCTACCGGAGATGATTTCTCATTTTATACAAGTTCACTCAATGTTATATACCATAAACGTCTCTCGTTACAGAAATTGAAAGAGTGAACCAAGTTTACACAGTTAACAACAACATGTACACTAGGCACTACATGTTAAAAAATGGGTATAATGCTCGTATTGGGTAAAGGTTCAATAATAGAAAATATTCTAATGGAAAAAATAAACAATAAAAAATTCAAGAAAACCACCATAATCTAAGATGTAGACTAATTAAGAAAAATTAATTCTGAAATGAAATACAATGATCATCAACTCATATGTCCCACACTTGACTATATTGATTTTAAATATTGTATGAAGATATGATACATGAACGGAGTATACATGACAGGTGAGAGTTTCTATACGTGTAGGATATGGGAAGGGTTCGGGCCCTCTTCGGGTCGGGCCCGTGGGCCGGGTCGGGTTGGGCCAAGCCAAGCCCGAGCCCGGCCCAAAAAAATTTCGGGCCTAAAAATTAGGCCCAAGCCCGGCCCAATGTTTGTTTGGGCTTGGGCCGGGCCGGGCTTTTTGGGCTGGGCTTCGGGCTGGGCCGGGCCGGCCCAGCCCAATGCTCATCCCTATTCACAGCAATAACACAAGAGGGAACCCAAGGGCCCCCGCCGCCGCCGAGATCTGGAATGCGGACCGAGGCCGCGGGTGGCGTGCGCGAGGCTGGACAGGAGGCGGCGCGCAAGGAGGTCGGGCCGTGCGGGGATGACTGTCGGGCGACCGCGTGGTGCTCGGCGGTTGCACCGCCGCGGAAGGAGGATGGCGCCCACGCGCGGGAGGTCGCGTGCACGGCCTGCGCAGGGAGCGGGCACGGCGGAGTGAAGATGGAGGGCTTGCGCGTGGCAGCGTTGGAGGCGCTTCCGCGTGGGACACGACGGAGGTGGAGGTTGCTAGGCGGAGTCGGGGACGTGGATGGCGTGCGCGAGGCTGGATAGGAGGCGGCGCATAAGGAGGCCACTGTGGCGTGGTGTGGGCTGCGGTTGAGGGCCGCGCCGCCTTGGGGCATCGGCTCCAGGCGCGGGGACGAGGGGCCTGTCGCCGCGGTAGGGAGGTGTTCATACGATCGGCGCGGAGGTAGGGAGGAGCCCGCTCCCCGGGGGTTGATGGGTGCAGGCGAGCGCCTGGAGACGGCCGACGGAAAGGGATGCGATTTTTTTATTTTTTTTATTTCTTTGTACAGAAATGATAATGAAGAAAAATTATATTTTTTTATTTTTTTAATAGAAAATGTAAACAAAGTAGAAAAGGAAGATTTTCTTTATTTTCTTTTTTTTAATTTTTTTTAAAAATGAATCTGCAAAACAAATGTTAGACAAAAAAGACAACTATAATTTTTTTATTTATTCCTGCAAAACAAAGATTAGAGATAAAACAAATATTTTTTTAAATTTTTTATTTTTCCTGCAAAAACAATCGTGAGATAAACAGGAAAAATAATTATATAATTTTTTCTATATTTTTTTATTTATTTATGCATAAAATAAGAGGAGTGAATAGATTCGGATCCACGATATGGGAGATAGATCTGTGACTCCGACCACTGTGCGTGGTCGTAGGTGATAGGTCGTGCGAGGTAGAAAGTGAAATGAGAAGATCAGAAAATGAGATGGGAAATCGATGTCGGGGACGGATCAAAGTGTGGTAGAAAGTTTTAGTGATTTTTAATGACTAAAAATTTAATAAAACCTAAGAAAAGATTAAACCTATGATTTACCTACAAAAAAGACGGGAATTAAAATGGATCTTACCTCGGGGTTCGGAAATGCCATGATGGCCTCGACGAGTGCCGACGCGCTGTCACCTGACGGCTCGGAGGCTAGACACCCTTCTTCAACAAGACGACGCTCGGAGATCGGGCTCCTCTCCGCCAAAGATCGATCAAGAGGAAATGAGGGAGGAGGAGCCCATTAAAAAGAGACAAAAATAAAAAATGGCAAGTTTATACAAATAAGGAAAGTTTTTATTGGATAATTAAAATAAATAAAATAATTAATTAAATAAATTAATTAATTAAAAATGAAATTCGGTATTAGATTAATTAAATAAATTAAATAATTAATGAAAATCAATTATCCACCTTAATGGTGGCTATTAAAGGCATGGAATAAAATCTAATATACAATGCAAGTTTTTTAAATCAAATAAATGAATTAAATAATTAAATAAATCAAATTTCGTAATTAAATTAAATTAATTAAATAATATTAGATAATTAAATTTTTGGTGAATTTTATTTAAGGAAGTTAGTTGTATACACATATTATACACATGTAATACAATATACATAGGTGCAAATAAGGAAATAATTTATCATAAAAGATTTTTTTAATTTTTATTTTTTTAATTTTTATTTTTAATGAAAACAATATTTACAATTATATACATTATATAAATATAAATAAATATGTACTATAAAAATTGGTTAAACTGCACAAAACACCCTAGAAAACCAACTTTTTAATCGTAACTCCAAAAATTATGAAACCACAGCCATTTGAAAGATAATTTAATTTAGAGTATGATGCAAGTGATTTTGGTTCGATTTGAGCTCGTATGGAGTCAGAATTGGTGTTTCAATGATTGGTTTACGATTTTTTTCTGGGCGTGATTATTTAACTATTTACATTATTTTATTTTACACTCATTTTTATTATTTACAACATATTTTTATTTACAACTTTTGTTTACAAAAATGATTAGTTTGAGATCAAATTATGTACAAATAAAATAATGTAAGTTTTGTACAAATATATAAGAAAAATATTTACAAAATCTTTTTGGATTTTTGACAGAAAACCCTATCTCCCCCTGCTTTATTCCTGGTCGATCAGGTCAAGTCTTGACCTTCTCTCGAGGTTCGGGTCAGTCTGTATTTATTGCATAAATACATCCTTTTCTTTTTCTGTTCTTCTTTATTCTTTTATTTATGCACAGAAAGTGTTAAAAATACAATTTTAACAAATGCATACAAAATGTAATTTCATGAAATTCGTAGGTATTTACAGGTGTTTGACTATGAAAATAAAGCTAAAATAAAAGAATAAAGGCGATGAATCGTGTATTCATCATTCCCCTATACTTTACCTTTACTAGTCCCTTAGCAAACACTTATTTGGAAAATAAGTAAAAACAAAAATAAAGAAAAGAAAAAGGAAAGAAGTTAGAACAACATTGACTTTTAAACTTATCTTCATAAAAATGTAGTTTGGAGCTCTGTCAGACCTTTGGATTATTAGTGTGTCGGAACCTTAATGGGAAATGGAATTAAAACCTAACAGCCTCTAAGTTCCATAAGACTCCTATTCAGGTCTCCCCAACAGTCAGATCAGAACAAGTCTACATACACAAATTCTTATGACTATGAATTCTTACTTGTACGTGTAAGTGAAATATAGCTTATCATCTCAAAAGTAGCAAAGAAACAGACTCTCTCAACAAGTTAACTCTAATCCCCCGGTCTGGCAACTCTTTCCTCTAGGAGTAGGGATATTCCCTTCTAAGTTCAAGTACAACCAGCTCAAGAAGAGGGGATGGAGAAGAGAATGGACGGTAACCAGTGTAGTTACTTATCCTTGGATGCATGACCAGTGTAGCCATGTCACCCGTTGCACGTCCACAAATATATGACTTTGAAGCTCTTATTCTTTTTTTTAACTTGTATATACACTCCGGCAGGCATTTTATTTTTCTATCAGGCATGTCCACTTTTGAAGATTTTGCATTTTTTTTTCTTTTTTTGATAATATATACAAGGTGCAGCATGTACATAAGAAGTTTTTCCTCTTGAGCCCGTAGACTATCCCTCTTTTGAAGCATTATTGCAACCCCACAGCTCCTGTCTTTAGACCTCAACATCACCAAACCAGGTTGAGACGCACTTCCCTCCCTAGAGGAGGACGAGAGATCCCGCCTAGATGTACTACCCTCGTATGCTACCCCAAGCCAAAAGATTCTGCTCCCTCACTACCTCCTCCATGAAGAGCTACGTGTAAAGTGCATTGTCCAAGGTAAGCCACGGTCTGAAAGAATCATGCGTATGTTGTTAAATATTCTACTTAGACTCATCAAGATGACATGTGAACATAGTCTTATGGACTCAAAGAATTAAGTCACTCGGACCTGAAAAGTCTTAACTCTTATAAGGTTCCTCTGAAATTAAATGGATTAAGGTCCAACTAAGCTTCATTCTTCAAATTTATTCCAGACTTAGTCTAAATGTCAAAATCATCATGAAAAATGCTCATGCAAATGAAAATGCAAGAAAGTATGTACATACAAGGAAAAGAAAACAAAATCTTTTTGTGAAACAATTTTCAAAATTTGAAATTTTTATGGATTTTTGAAAAATGAAGATGCACATGCAAAAAGTTTTTTAATGCAAATAGTTAGAAATATATACAAGTATATACACATTTTTTTATTTTTTTGATAAGGGTTAGGGATTATATACACATATTTACAAAGAAGTGAGTTAATTATTTACGAGAGTCATGAGAAAGGATTTACCACTTGAGTAATTTATACAAGTATATACAGTTTGATATTTTTTTATTTTTATTTTATTCATTTTTTTATTTTTGTGATGCATATATTCCTCAATTTATTTGAAAATAATTTTACAAATAATTTTGAAAACTATAGTCCAAAATAATTTTTCACACAATTTTACAAACATTTACACACATTTAAAAACTCTTTTGCAAACATTTTTCAAACAGTATATATATATATAGATTTTCAAAATACTTTTTCAACCATTTTTCAAAATATTTGCAAATAGTTTTTACAAAATATTTTTTTCACAAAGAGAAAAATTTTTTACAATCCACAATATTTTTACAAAGGTTGAAAATATTTTTCAAACATTTTTCAAATAGTTTTCAAAAGATTTTTCAAATAGATTTTCAAACTACTTTCAAAATATTTTAAAATAATTAACCTGATTTAATAATCAGTATATACAAAAAGAATTTTGAGGAAATATCTGCATCTTTTTATTAGTTAGTTAATTTTTTTATTATTTTTTTGAGTATTTACACAGTATTTTAGCCATATTAAAAAAATGAAAGTACGAGTTATGGCTAAAGTATATATACAATATATACAACACCCCCCTATACTTAGCTCGAACTATGTCCTCATAGTGATCAAAGAGCTGGAAAGAAAGACATAACTCATGCTAAGTATTGGGAAGCTAAAGGAATACTATGCTACAACGACAAATGAAAGAATAAAATCAATAGAAGCCGGTGATCCCCCTATACTTAGGATCAAGTAATACTAAGTGTAGAGGACTGTACACAAGGGGAAAACCGAGGAGTAGAATGGACAGAGTCTACCTCCCCTATACTTAGGGTAAAATATCCCTAAGTATAGGCAACAAAATAGAGGTAAAAAGAATCAAAAGAATAATCACAAGTCTGACACCCCCTATACTTAGGGTAAAGTACACCCTAAGTATGGAATAATCATGCGATGGATATGGGGTGTGAGAAAGAATGTACGATATGGACAGATGGATCTATACAGATGTGATCAATGTTGAGGTGCCTCTCAACAAGCGCTAGAGTTTATGCCCCTAGCTGGGCGCAAATGTTAGGACAACGCAGTATCAAGGTTCAGGACGACATCTGTCAGGCAAATACCGTATTGTCGTTGCAGCCTCGGTGGGAGAATAACAACGAGGTTAACAGAGTAAATGATAACACCTAGATAAACAGTCAGGCGGGTGTTTGCTACCCAGTAAAGATATGGGCAGATGAAGTCGGGTTCCGATAGAACAAAAGAAATCGTCGGCTCAAGATCTGTATGGAGTGAAAGGGCAGAGCCGAAGAAGTCGAACGTAGAGAAGGAAGGATCTATCAATGAATCCTCCACGTTAATCATAGTCTCAAAAAGGTATGGAAGGTCATGATCAGGAGACTCACTATAAAGGTTGATATCCGATGTGTGGAATGTAGACAAATCAGTGAAATCATCGAATACCTCAAAGATCGGTTCATCCTAGCGAGGGTCGTCGAGGAGAGAATCATCAAATTCATAATCAAAAATATCAGAAGACTCGGTCTCGTGATCCGACAGATCGGATGCACTACCAGAAAGTGAAACCGAGTACACATGGTCCATGGCATCCTCCCGCAGATAACCCTCTGGGAGTAATGCTGAATCATCAAGAAAATGGGGATCAATGCTGTCAAAAATCAGATCCTCCGAAAATATATCGACCTCATCAAATGGGAGGACACATGGCTCAAATATGGGACTAGCAAGGTCCGTAAAATCCAAAATCGGTCCTCATCAATCTCTCTCTGCTGAGATGAATCCAAGTATATCTTCGAATCTGAGAAGATCTCCTGAAGACAAGACACTGAATCAACTGCGTATAGACACTGGAATAACTCAAAGGATGGTTGAGATGTGGGCTCCTCCTCTATCTCTTGGGATCCTAGCAGATCTAGAATCGAAGAATCTTTTATGTGACTGAGCGGGACTGGCTCAAAATCTGTCTGTAAATCCAATTGGTCCTCAAACAATGTCCGGCTCTGGGAACTCACAACAATAGGCAACACGTCCATCATATGAAAAGTATCAGCATCCATATCCTCTGATCGGTGTGTTATGTTTGAATCAGAATGATGCGTCACACACTCAACTGTTGTCATCTCTCCCTCATGTGTTGTCCCAAATAAATCATCTCGTGTATATGTAAGATCAGAAAGTGTATCCAAGATGGTCTCAACTAAATCCAGGTTAGGACTGTGGTGTGAACCACCGCACGAAGAAATGACATATGCAATCTACTCTGCGGTCCTCCCCCTCATGGCGATATGGATAAGGTCAGTCATCGAAAATCCATGATCAGGAAATCGCCTCAAAAGTTCTCGTAACCTCAACCATGAATCTATCAATGGATTCTGGGGGTTGACTGAAAAATCACGAGTACATGACTGCATCATCTCTGCTCTACGCTGGGGGTAAAATCTTTGCAAAAATAATGATCGTAAATCTTCCCACGTATCGATCTTCCTTCCCAATCGTCTGTGTCAACTCTTGGCTCTACTCTGAAGTGTAAATGGGAAGGTAATCAACATCATTTCCTCAGAAGTGATATCAGAATAAGATCGTGATCCACAAATATCCTCAAACTCATCGATATGCAAATAAGGTTCCTCGTGCACTTCCCCAAAGAATTTCGGCAGTATATCAACTAACTCTAAATTCAGGACGAATGGTCTCAAAGTAGAAGCGTACTGTGCTTCATGAATTGTGTACTCATCCAATGTCCTAGGATAGAAGTCATCTAAAGCTCACAACTGCACCATATGATCGCCTATGGGATGCACTCTCATCTCAGCAAGGTGAACACCCGGGTTTCTTATTTGGTCAATCTGGTCTCCGCGGGCTTCACTCATAGCATGTCCCGAATGAGAGGGTTGGTTGGGAGAAGAAGGGAAATCGGACAGAGTTCCGACCTCCCAAGAGAGTGGACGGGAGTGATAGGCGTGAAATGAAGAAGCAGTAAAATTTGACTGGAATGGAAAGCGATCCATCATGAAGAGAGGGAAATGAAGGGCGGGAGGGTGGGTTGGAAGAGACGGAGTGAAGGAGAGAAAGGGTGGGATAGATATAGAAGGTGAGAGATTTTAAGAGAGAGAGAGAGAGATAAGGGAGGGAGGAAAGGTGACTGCTAATGATTCAGGAAGATGAACGTAACCGACTCATACCAAAGACATACAATACACAAAGCAAACCCCCAGTTCACCAACTCAACACAAATCTGACCGTGAGATTCGGTCTTTATCTTTTCAATTTTAAGAGTTAGGTGATCAGACAAAGTTGTACAAACACTTAGGAGGCTTGAATAGGATTTGGGCACTACTCCTTAGTGTATACGCGAGCGATTAAAAGCGCAAACAATGAGGGGATTGCTCTCCCAATACAATGAAGTGGTCAATTACATTTAATTTTAAAGTCAAGTTCAATTAGCAGTCTCAATTTTTTTATTTTTTATTTTCTATTTTTTTGGATTTTTTTCAAAGATAAACGCCTAACGAGCTTTTTGATTTTCTCTTTGATTGATTTGCATCCAAAAATAGGGGGAGGAAGTCGAAAAAGCTAATGAACGGTCAAACGTGTTGATGCATGCAGAGATAGAAAAATGTGTACCTTACTCCAGCATTCTACATGCAATATGATTCGCGCATAATTTAAATACAGAATGTAAACTAACTATATGATGCACGTGGAAATCGGCCTTAGACAAGCAACTTCTATTGATCGTGAAGAATAGATAGCTAACTAATCAGAGAGAGAGGTCTGAGTCCGGTCTCTAATACCGATTGGTGTCCGCCACAACGGATCCTGCCAGCGCTGTATACGGCCTCTAGCAGCACGTTGTTGGACATGCGAGCCCACGGCGAGCCATTATGCAATAAATGTTATTGCAATTCACTCCTTAATCTGAAATAAAGAGTACATAGTTTGCATAATAGGTCCCTTAGTACAATTAGGGTTATGTACCATGGCCATCTTAATGATCATACAGTTGTTGATTCAATTATTGAATCATAGAGGCTGGTGCTTAGATGAATATCTAATGAGTTAGATTGAGGACTCATCAAGCACCGTCAAATGATTATTAAGAGATGATCTCCAGCCAGAGTAGGAGATGGCAATCCTTTCTCAGTTAGGCTGATATCTGACCGACTTCTTGATGCAGGTCCTCTGCATAGGAATAGAGATTCGGAGGTGTCAGATTAGTTAGGTCAAAGAGTTGACTTAACGAGATCGAGATAACCAAAGTCCTATATCGTATGTTGTCATGATATAGGCACACATCCTCTGACCGGAGACAGATGTGTTACTATATGTCTGAGTTTGTACATTTGGCAGACCAATAGATTGATGACCTAATCAAGGTCTATACACCGGCGCGTTGGTGTGCATATAAGGGCATATGAGTAATACGATCTCTCAAAGGGATCATACAGGTTCACTACTGAACCGGAAGACATGAGCTCACTCATGAGATATTGGGAAGAATCAAATTCCGTGCGCACGGTCGTCTCGCTTTGGAAGCTTGACTGAATTTGTAGGTTTGATATATACTTTTGGAAAGTATATGATCAAGACCTAGGTATGATATATGCTTTTGGAAAGTATATGATCGATACCGACTCCCAATGATCGAATGAGAAACTTACTGATAAAACCCTGAAGTAGACAGTATGAAGTTGATCTAATACTTCAGGTTTATTCTGAGTCTTCCAGTATGCAGGATGTACAGGTATTGGGAATGCCTGAGGATGATGTGATCATAAACGGTTGTATAACCATGACGCTTCCATTCCTAGGGAGTGATGAAACGGGTCTGGATTTTAGTGACTCCTCTTAGTAGAGAAGTAATCTAATCTTAGTCCAAATGTTGGACATTAATCTGAATGTGATTCAGATTCAATGAGAAGATTAGATTTATGGTCTTGATTTAATCAAGCATCTATGGGAGGCCCGAGATCTGGATTTGAGATGTGATCTCAATATCCATGTCACTATACGTGGAACAATACAATCGCCATGTCCTTATCTCCAAGTATTCACGGAGAAAGTGCATTATCCTTGAAAGAGTTCATGGATAATTCTATTGTTGATATATGTATCCGAGCATTGAGAAAATGGATAATTAAATGTGATTTAATTATCATGAATAATATGAATTTGATTCATATTAAAAGGAGAAGTTATCTTAGATAATTAAATGTGATTTGATTATCAAAGATGTAGATAATGTGAATGTGATTCATATTATTTGAGTACATGAGAATAAGTTATCCAATATAATTAAATATGATTTAATTGTTATGGATAAGAATAATGTGGATAGAAATATCCAATTATTCATAATATATTATAAATGTGATTTATAATGGATTAGAGAGAGTTAATTATAATTTATATGTGTTGATTAATTATTATGTGTATTGGATACACATTGTGTAATTAATTGACAATGTAAATTATATGTTGTTTTGGGTTGTGAATTTGATTCACAATTTTTTCTATGGCAAGATTGCAATATTCTCAAATATAATTATGAATTATTTTTTGAAGAATAAAAAGCCAACAAAAGTTGTTGGAAATAAATAGAGGAGATTTTCAAGGAGATATGCAATCTCATGGATTTCCATGAGATTGCTCTCTCCATGGAAAGAGGGGGGTGGCACATCATTCCTATAAGGAATGTGTGGCCGTCCACTTTGGAAGGTACATGGAGATGAAATCTCCATGTATCTTCTCTCCTTATTTATTGGTTTGATTTGGATTAATTTGTATTTGATTTTGTCAAATATATTTTGATCTAAATTTGTTGGTTTTACCAACAACAATCTTAGCCATTGGATTGACATAAATCAATCTCATCCATTGATTTTATATGTCACATGGATTGAGATCCATGGATCCCAAAACCCTATAAATAGAGAGGCATACCATGCTCTCTATTTTACACACAATGCTTGAGAAGCATCTCTCTCTCTCTTTCTCTCTAGAGGTCCGCCCTCTCTCTCCCTCTCATGGTTGTCCACCATGGATGCCATGGAGAGGTTCTCCATCGCCGCGGCATCGTCGTTATGCTGCCCGTTCTTCTGCTCGTGGATCTCCGTCTCCTTCGGTGCGCCTCACTCAAGAAGAAGTCGTCGGATCTCGTGTGTCGAGATCAGGAGATCCGCCGCTTGGATCATCAACATGGATTGCGAGAAGCACGTGGTTCATCCCCGCGCTCGCAAGCGTCTCTTCCGTCGGATCGGACTTGAGACAGGAGGTCTCTTCCTTTAGATACTCGATCGCAACCACGCTTCAAGAGGTAATCCTATTACTTGTTTGTAGTTTAGACGAAACGATTCGAGAAGTGTTCTTGGATCATGTGGTTTCGTTGTATAAAATTTTTTTAAATTCCGTTGCATCGAGCAACTAGTCTGACTAGTCGCTCCTCGTCGTATTCGATACGATGCTCACGCTTTCGTGATGCGCTTGAGGATCTAACCATATCCTTCAAGTGGTATCAGAGCCTTAGGTCGATGGTTTCGAATATGATTCGCTAACCGAGGACGACTTGGGTTCGTTAAGGTCGCGAAAGTTTTCATCGCATTCGATTTCGCAGATCTGTTTAGTAAATAAATTAGGCACTTTTTAAATTGTTTAAACACGAATTTAATACTTGGATCATGTTCCCTATTAAATTAGGAAACCATAGAATCTGAGTTTGCGTAAATCGGATTTCGTATGCTCGAGATATGGTCGTTTTAATGAACATGTATGCACTGTTGCGGGAACTGTGAATCTGAACGTGATTAAAATGTTAATTACTGTTTAGACTTGCCTCGAAATGCGTGAAACATCACTTAGGTTCTGTCCTAAATCAAATTAGTAAACTTTAGAAATTGACTTTGCTTAATTTAGATTTAAATTGATTGAGATATGCAAATTTTAGTAAGTAGGGGTCACTGCTGAAATTGCTTTCCTAATCAAGAACCATGTGATTGTCAATTAATGAAATTAATTGTTAATTTCGAGAAATAATTATGAAAAATATTTGTGAAATATTAGAGAATGATTATTTCCTTAATTGACTTGGCCCAAACCAATTAGTTGATTAGATTTGATCTAAACCATAATTGGAATTACAATCATCAAACTTCTTGCTTGAATAGGACTTGGGAATTTGCCTAGCAAATTTCTTTAAAATCAAAATTGTTTTGATTACTATATGGTATAATTTCGGTTGAAGAACCGATGATCATCTCAAGTACAAAATAATCAATTTGGCATTATCCTTTCCCGAGGCGGATATGGTGTCTAGTCGGGGATCGCTGGGTTAGCGGGTTGCAACGTATGTGGTCCGCCCCACTCCCGTCGGTACTGGCCATGACAGCGGGTAGGGCCGGGATAATGTCCGAGGGATTATGATGTATTTTCTAATTATTAAAATACGAATTAATACGTACTTTGAGAATAATACCATATATATTCAAGCATAAAATTAAGTTTGATTGATTAAATTGGATTGATAATTAATTTAATATGATTAAGTTAATTATATCCAATTAAGAATACTCTAATATGATTAGAGTTAATAATTCCCTTGGAAGAATTAATTATATGAATGTGATTCATAGTAATTAATTAAATTTAAATAAGAGATGGAGGATCACATAAGTGACATCCATGGTCTCCCGTCAAGGCGAAGGGTTTCCGTTGCCAGGGATTGTATATAGGAGACGCTTGTACGTAGTGACAGCTCCTATATACAAGCGCATCTGGATCAGACTCTTTGCTTCTCGAAAGAGTAAGGACGTATGCGTAGTGACCCCAATATCGGGTCCTCATATTATTGGAGCGATATTGGATTGCGCATAGCGAGTTGTATTCCTGTTGACGGTTGGTTCAATTAATGACGGGTCAACATCACCTTAGGGGTGGTGGGCTCGGGTATTAAAGACCGAATTGGGAGATGCAAGTTGGACTTGCAAGGCGGAATGTGTTCCCGCTTCTTTTTATCCGAGTTGTAGGTTCTCATATTATTGGGATGCAACAAAGATAAGGAAGAAGATCCCAGATCTTGCTTGAGATATAATGGTAAGTATATCTCTTACATTGAAAGTGATTAAGGGAATGAACTTTCATTGTTGACATGGCAAGACAACTTTGATATAAAATTCCTAATTCAAAGTAAAACATGTATATATATAAATATATACCCTTATGCAAATTACTTATTTCAGATAATCCTTCATTAAACCCACTCAATGTTATACTCATTAATAACCAGTAGAATATCATGGATTGGACCCTTGATCCAGATATTGTACTTGTGATTGGACACATAATGCATGTGGTTGCAATGTGCAAGTTTCCTCATAATAATAAGAAGTGATAATTAAATAAGACAATAGGACTAAAACCCTAGGGTTTGTATGTCTCTATAAGTCTTGATCTTATCGAATGTACTTTTGAAGTGACATGTCGATGATGATCGTAATTATCAAATTAATCCTTATAAAATCAATAAAGATAATCTGGCATACATATGTGCTCTTGACATTTAATCATGAATGACATGGTTCTCTACATCATGTAGAATGGTAGCTCTATTAGAGATAATGTATTCAAATTGTTTGAGTACCTACCTGAACCTATGCTTTAAGAGTTTAGATGGATGTAGGTGATGAGTGTCATCATTCTACTATCTTTACTCTAGTCATTCATAAAGCTTCATAATGTTCATATTGTATGAATTTAATGAAGCATGTATGAGTGTTGAAATACTCTTATATTGAAATTTTTGGTTTTAAGATAAGAAATCCTTTAGTCTTGAGCAATGGTTGCTTAGAGATAAAGGGAGCGCAGTGGAAGCATGGGTTGGACCCAAGTAAGAAGTATAGTCAAAGACTTGATTATACTTCTGTGACTTCCATCCAAAGAGTTGGATGAATGCCAATATTGCAATAAGTTGATGTGTTGATAGTATGACTATCAAGTCTGTCTAAAATCCTCAGAAAAGGACTCGGATGGAGCATCAGTATGATCTATATATAATCATTGAAATTGACTTACTTATTTGATAATATAAAGTCTAATAATTGTATCTCAATCTTCTAATCACACTTGCAATTGGTTGCATATGTATTAGAAATTTGATCTTAAGGTTTATTGGTCATTCATGTTGAAAGTGATGCAAATGTTGCAACAATTTCCATGAGATCAATAGACTTCATATTTTCAGTGGGAGCCCTTAGTCTTAGAGAATGTCTCTATGACCTAGATATTAGAATACACTCATTGTTTATTTCTAATTGTTGGATATAAACATGAATTCTGTAATAAATCTATCATAAAGAGTTATGATGGAGATATTTCAGATAGTAATCTAAGATCTAGTGGACTCTTTTAAATTAGAAAATTAATGAATGGTTCATTAAGTTTTTTTAATACTGAGAATTAAAAAGATCAATAGGAGGATAAAGATCATTTGATAATGATCTGACATCAAATTTTGGACATATGTCTGTTGATGAGATCAATGGACTAGTAAGACATGAAACTTTAGATTGTCTAAAGATTCAAATCTCACATACTTGTGAATATTGTATTCAAAGTAAAATGTCCAATACATCCTTCCTTGGGAAAGGTGTAAGATGCCAAGGTATTAAGGATCTCATACATATTGATGTATGCAGATCATCTATATCATAGTAAACATTATGGATATGTGATATCTGTTAACGATTATATATGATATGAGATCTCTTCTCTTCACCTAAGAAAGCTTTGAAATGTTCAAAGATTTCGCAATTTTGGTTTAGAACAAAAGTTTGAAGGAAGATGAAATGAATTTGATCTAACAAGGTAGCATGTACCTATTAGATGAATTCAAGAAATACCTTATGGAGATATGAATATCATTCCTATCTCAATCCTCCTAATGAACCTTAACTCAAAGGAGTTGTAGGGAGATACAATTGATCATGTGTGACATGATTCAATCAATGATTAATCCTAGCATAATTATCTCTTAAGTTTCCAAGGTATATATGTTGTAGAGACTACATTATATACTTAATAAGGTTCCATGCATGTAAGCTGGAATCTAACACTAGAGAGTGATACTTCATTAGGAAAATAAAGGATGGTATTGGATACCTACTTTATGACCTTGAGATTCTTAAAAGATCTCATCTTTGAGAATATGATTCTTATAGGATGACTCTCTTGAGAATCAAGATGAAAATGAAGTAAAGGAATTCATTTAATATTGAAAAGATAATGAAGCTCCTGAAATCGGAAACTAAAATAGATAATTAAAGATGAAACATTATTACCTCTTCAAATAAGTTTGAGGATGAATTCCATGTGTCAATTAAATCTGAAAATGATCGGACTTCATGTGATGAAGCTCCTAAGGATCATGACATGGAAAGATGGATGTTAGCAATAAAAGTCTAATGTAGACTTCATATACAAGTGTTTGTATATGGACCCTCGAGGATCCACCTATATAGGTCAGACCCATTAAGATGTAAATGGATCTTCAAGAGAAAGAGGGAACCTGATGAGAAGGTAGAGACCTTCAAAGCATGGTTCGTAGTCATGAGCTACACACCGAAGAGAAGACATCGCTCGTGATGAGACTTGCTCTCCAGTGACCTTGCTTTAACCCATCAGAATATTGCTAACTGTAGCTACACAACTTGACTATGACTTCTTCATGATGTGAGTCAAGATTGCTTTCCTCTATAAATACCTCTCTAAGGATATTCATATGAAGTAGCCCTAGGGCTTCATGGTTGAGGAAAGCAAGATGTGTAAGCTAAAGAACTCCATCATTGGACTCAAATAGGCTTTTTGTATTTGGAACATAAGATTTGATGAAATTGTAAATGTTATGATTTCAGATAGAATCTTGATGAACCATGTAAAGCTTAGTGGGAGTGCCATTGTGTTCATCGTGCTAAATGTAGATATTATTCTAATCATTTAAAATGATATAAGAATAAATAATAAGTGTTTTTAAATTTGGTTGTTCCATACTTTGGGATATGATCTCAAGGATACCTCTTAGATCTTAGTTCTGAAGTCGTTCAGAAGCAAAGAGAAGAGGGTATTGGGACCGTCACATTAGTAATACACCTTGGACTTATTACAATTTTTGGAAAATTCCAAGAAAGGCTTCCTTCCCTTAAGATGTGGTAGTGACCTGTCTAAAGGGATAGCACCTCAAAGAGTTGAGGAAGTGAATGCTAGAACAGCTTGCACTTGTGCATCAGTTATGAGAAGCTGAATGTATGCTAGATGTGTACAAGAACCAGATGTCTACCATGCAGTGGGAGTAGTAAACTGTTACTAATCCTACTATGGAGATAAAACACTTGATTGCAGTAATAACAATATCTTCAAAGATGATGAAACTTAGAGATAGTGATCTCAAAGTCTTATCTTCAAAGGTTTAAGACCTTGTAGATAGTGATCTATAAGGGTCTTAACTGTAGATACGTTAGGAGATAGAGATCCCCAGGAATGAAGGTATTCTAATAAGGATTATGGGAATACTGGTTATGATAATTAATAAGATGTAGTGTCAAGAACACTATAACCAACAAAATTGAGTATCGGTTGCATGAGATGCAACATTCGCATTGGATGCGAGCACTATTACTAGGAGATATGCAAGTGCCGTAAAAGGACTTGGCGCAGTCTCTTGGGAACGGAGTGACTGATCAGCTTACCTAGCTATTTTTTAAATAGCCTATGATTGTCACATGAGTGTGGGTTTAAATGATTAGCCCATTAATGGCTCTTTAGGCTAGTGGGAGATTGTTGGACATTCGAGCCCACGGCGAGCCATTATGCAATAAATGTTATTGCAATTCACTCCTTAATCTGAAATAAAGAGTACATAGTTTGCATAATAGGTCCCTTAGTACAATTAGGGTTATGTACCATGGCCATCTTACTGGTTATGATAATTAATAAGATGTAGTGTCAAGAACACTATAACCAACAAAATTGAGTATCGGTTGCATGAGATGCAACATTCGCATTGGATGCGAGCACTGTTACTAGGAGATATGCAAGTGCCGTAAAAGGACTTGGCGTAGTCTCTTGGGAACGGAGTGACTGATCAGCTTACCTAGCTATTTTTTAAATAGCCTATGATTGTCACATGAGTGTGGGTTTAAATGATTAGCCCATTAATGGCTCTTTAGGCTAGTGGGAGATTGTTGGACATTCGAGCCGAGGGCGAGCCATTATGCAATAAATGTTATTGCAATTCACTCCTTAATCTGAAATAAAGAGTACATAGTTTGCATAATAGGTCCCTTAGTACAATTAGGGTTATGTACCATGGCCATCTTAATGATCATACAGCTGTTGATTCAATTATTGAATCATAGAGGCTGGTGCTTAGATGAATATCTAATGAGTTAGATTGAGGACTCATCAAGCACCGTCAAATGATTCTTAAGAGATGATCTCTAGCCTGAGTAGGAGATGGCAATCCTTTCTCAGTTAGGCTGATATCTGACCGACTTCTTGATGCAGGTCCTCTGCATAGGAATAGAGATTCGGAGGTGTCAGATTAGTTAGGTCAAAGAGTTGACTTAACGAGATCGAGATAACCAAAGTCCTATATCGTATGCTGTCATGATATAGGCACACATCCTCTGACCGGAGACAGATGTGTTACTATATGTCTGAGTTTGTACATTTGGCAGACCAATAGGTTGATGACCTAATCAAGGTCTATACACCGGCGTGCTGGTGTGCATATAAGAGCATATGAGTAATACGATCTCTCAAAGGGATCATACAGGTTCACTACTGAACCGGAAGACATGAGCTCACTCATGAGATATTGGGAAGAATCAAATTCCGTGCGCACGGTCGTCTCGCTTTGGAAGCTTGACTGAATTTGTAGGTTTGATATATACTTTTGGAAAGTATATGATCAAGACCTAGGTATGATATATGCTTTTGGAAAGTATATGATCGATACCGACTCCCAATGATCGAATGAGAAACTTACTGATAAAACCCTGAAGTAGACAGTGTAAAGTTGATCTAATACTTCGGGTTTATTCTGAGTCTTCCAGTATGCAGGATGTACAGGTATTGGGAATGCATGAGGATGATGTGATCATAAACGGTTGTATAACCATGACGCTTCCATTCCTAGGGAGTGATGAAACGGGTCTGGATTTTAGTGACTCCTCTTAGTAGAGAAGTAATCTAATCTTAGTCCAAATGTTGGACATTAATCTGAATGTGATTCAGATTCAATGAGAAGATTAGATTTGCGGTCTTGATTTAATCAAGCATCTATGGGAGGCCCGAGGTCTGGATTTGAGATGTGATCTCAATATCCATGTCACTATACGTGGAACAATACAATCGCCTTGTCCTTATCTCCAAGTATTCACGGAGAAAGCGCATTATCCTTGAAAGAGTTCATGGATAATTCTATTGTTGATATATGTATCCGAGCATTGAGAAAATGGATAATTAAATGTGATTTAATTATCATAAATAATATGAATTTGATTCATATTAAAAGGAGAAGTTATCTTAGATAATTAAATGTGATTTGATTATCAAAGATGTAGATAATGTGAATGTGATTCATATTATTTGAGTACATGAGAATAAGTTATCCAATATAATTAAATATGATTTAATTGTTATGGATAAGAATAATGTGGATAGAAATATCCAATTATTCATAATATATTATAAATGTGATTTATAATGGATTATAGAGAGTTAATTATAATTTATATGTGTTGATTAATTATTATGTGTATTGGATACACATTGTGTAATTAATTGACAATGTAAATTATATGTTGTTTTGGGTTGTGAATTTGATTCACAATTTTTTCTATGGAAAGATTGCAATATTCTCAAATATAATTATGAATTATTTTTTGAAGAATAAAAAGCCAACAAAAGTTGTTGGAAATAAATAGAGGAGATTTTCAAGGAGATATGCAATCTCATGGATTTCCATGAGATTGCACTCTCCATGGAAAGAGGGGGCGGCACATCATTCCTATAAGGAATGTGTGGCCGTCTACTTTGGAAGGTACATGGAGATGAAATCTCCATGTATCTTCTCTCCTTATTTATTGGTTTGATTTGGATTAATTTGTATTTGATTTTGTCAAATATATTTTGATCTAAATTTGTTGGTTTTACCAACAACAATCTTAGCCATTGGATTGACATAAATCAATCTCATCCATTGATTTTATATGTCACATGGATTGAGATCTATGGATCCCAAAACCCTATAAATAGAGAGGCATACCATGCTCTCTATTTTACACACAATGCTTGAGAAGCATCTCTCTCTCTCTTTCTCTCTAGAGGTCAGCCCTCTCTCTCCCTCTCATGGCCGTCCACCATGGATGCCATGGAGAGGTTCTCCATCGCCATGACATCGTCGTTATGCTGCCCGTTCTTCTGATCGTGGATCTCCGTCTCCTTCGGTGCGCCTCACTCGTGAAGAAGACGTCAGATCTCGTGTGTCGAGATCTGGAGATCCGCCGCTTGTATCATCAACATGGATTGCGAGAAGCACGCGGTTCATCCCCGCGCTCGCAAGCGTCTCTTCCGTCGGATCGGACTTGAGACAGGAGGTCTCTTCCTTTAGAGACTCGATCGCAACCATGCTTCAAGAGGTAATCCTATTACTTGTTTGTGGTTTAGACGAAATGATTCGAGAAGTGTTCTTGGATCATGTGGTTTCGTTGTATAAAATTTTTTTAAATTCCGCTCCATCGAGCAACTAGTCCGACTAGTCGCTCCTCGTCGTATTCGATACGACGCTCACGCTTCCGTGACGCGCTTGAGGATCTAACCATATCCTTCACACGTGACCTCTCAAATGATTAAGTTAAATTTTTCAGTTAATTTTTATCAAGGTCCAATTACGTTCTATCGGAACATATAATCTATTATGTGTTGGGACTTAGAAATTTACGTCACAATCAATCAGAAAATTCTACGTCTAGGGGCTAAAACCACGAAATCAAATAGTGATTTATGGTGGTTAAATAAAAAACGCAGAAAATAGCGATGAGGTCCCCTAAGTGCACCGACACTTGGTGAAATAGACCATGAAAAATAATAGTCCAAGTGTCCACAGTTCTAAGAGTCCTAAATTATTACAATAAAAATTGTTCTCTCAAAAATAATCTTCTTCAATTCTCTACTCTTTTTCCTGTGCGGGTCCTCAAAAAATAAACTCCAAGTCGTCAAAGCAGTACCTCGCACAAAAATCAAAGAGGGAAGGTTAGAAAACAATTTTGATATAAAGAGACAAAAATAGAAAAATGACTACAAAGTCGTGCTCCCCGGCAACGGCGCCACTCTGATGACGCAAAATCCGACGCGGTTAAGGTAAAAAATAAATCACAATGTCGTTGGCCTTAATCGATCAATTCGGTCAACGGAAAAAATATTTTAAACCACTCAATAAAAGATAAATCAAATAAAGCAAATGTAAGCGGCTTTTCGCTATTCTTTTTACCTGGTATAGCGACCAGGGTCGAACAAAAGGAGCACGTTTGAAAAACTAAGTAGTCAAATTCAGAAATAATTTTCAGTGGCTTTTGAATTTATATTTTTTTAATTTTTTAAACAAGCACAAATGAATAAAGAAAACACACGACACCACACTCTTTTGGTATTTTTCAAAATAGTCAAAAATGCTCAGAAAATTAAAAAGAAAATGTTTTTGTGTTTTATATATTTTAAAATATTTTTTATAATTTTTCAAATTTTTCTGATGTTTTTTTAATTTTCTAAAAATGAAACTGTGCAAAACAAGTGAAACCGTGCACAGTTAGGAGTATTTTACAAGTTAAAAATCTTTTAAATGCTCAAAATTCCTGGAGATTATTTTTAACATAAACTATAAAGCAATATCTACAATCAGAGATGAAATCAGATTTTTTAGATTTTTCTACAATTTTCTACAATTTTTTTAAGATTTTTTTGTTTTTCACACTTTTTTGGAGTTTTATAGATAGAAAATGCACAAAAATTGGATAGAAATTAAAAGAAATCAAAAGACACCTACATTAATGTTTTTGGAATTTTTAGGCGAGTTTTCGAATTTTTGTGAATTTTCAAGTTTGGTCAGTCAAAAAGTCACTGTTTTTTATTTTTTAAATATAATAAAAGTCAACAAAATGTAATGGAAATTTTAAACAAGAACTAGTACTACAGCAGGAGAACACACAATTTTTTTGAGAATTTTTCGGAATATAAAAATATTTATTCCAATGAAAATTGCATGTAAATTTAAAGTCTGCAGTCCAGGGGCGTAATTGCAATTATGAAAAGTTTTTACACTATAAAGTAACAAGAACAGAAAATGCAGGGTGGATAATGTAAATTACCCAAAAAGACATGTGATGTGCATGTAAATGTACTGGAGTGGGCTCTTCTGCAATTATCTGAACCTTCAAGGGAAAATATGTTATTTCTCCAATTTTATATTGCAAAACCCTAGGGTTCTTGTTCCTGTTTCGATTCTTCACAGCAATAACACAAGAGGGAACCCAAGGGCCCCCGCCATCGTCGAGATCTGGAATGCAGAGCGGGGCCGCAGGTGGCGTGCGCGAGGCTGGACAGGAGGTGGCGCGTAAGGAGGTCGGGTCGTGCGGGGATGACTGCTGGGCGATCGCGTGGTGCTCGACGGTTACACCGCTGCGGAAGGAGGATGGCGCTCACGCGCGGGAGGTCACGTGCGCGGCCTGCGCAGGGAGCGGGCACGGCAGGGTAAAGATGGAGGGCCCGCGCGTGGCGGAGTTGGAGGCGCTTCCGCGTAGGACACGGCGGAGGTGGAGGCTGCTGTGCGGAGTCGGGGACGCGGGTGGCGTGCGCGAGGCTGGACAGGAGGCGGCGTGCAAGGAGGCCGCGGTGGCGCGGCGCGAGCTGCGGTTGAGGGTCGCGCCACCGCGGGGTGTTGGATTCAGGCGCGGGGACGAGGGGCCCGCTGCCGCGGTGGGGAGGTGTTCAGACGATCGGCGCAGAGGTCGGGAGGATCCCGCTCCCCGGGGGTTGATGGGTGCGGGCGAGCGCCTGGAGACGGCCGGTGGAAAGGGCTGCGATTTTTTTTTGTTTTTATTTCTTTGTACAGAAATGATTATGAAGAAAAATTATGTTTTTTTGTTTTTTTAACAAAAAAATGTAAACAAAATAGAAAAAGAAGATTTTGTTTATTTTCTTTTTTTTAGTTTTTTTTAAATAAATCTGCAAAACAAATGTTAGACAAAAAAGACAACAACTATACTTTTTTAATTTTTTTTATTAATTCCTGCAAAATAAAGATTAGAGATAAAACAATATTTTTTAAATTTTTTATTTTTCCTGTAAAAACAATCGTGAGATGAACAGGAAAAAATTATATATTTTTTTCTATATTTTTTTATTTATTTATGCACAAAATAAGAGGAGTGAATGGATTCGGATCCGCGATATGGGAGATAGATCTATGACTCCGACCACCGTGCGTGGTCATAGGTGATAGGTCGTGCGAGGTAGAAAGTGAAATGAGAAGATCAAAAAATGAGATGGCAAATCGGTGTTGGGGGCGGATCAAAGTGTGGTGGAAATTTTTTGTGATTTTTAATGACTAAAAATTTAATAAAACCTAAGCAAAGATTAAACCTACGATTTACCTACAAAAAAGACGGGAAATAAAATGGATCTCACCTCGGGTTTCGGAAATGCCATGATGGCCTCGACGAGTGTCGACGCGCAGTCACCTGACGGTTGGAGGCTAGGCACCCTTCTTCAATAAGATGACGCTCGGAGATCGGACTCCTCTTCGTCAAAGATCGATCAAGAGGAAATGAGGGAGGAGGAGCCCATTAAAAAGAGACAAAAATCAAAAATGGCAAGTATATACAAATAAGGAAAGTTTTTATTGGATAATTAAAATAAATAAAATAATTAATTATTTAAATTAATTAATTAAAAATGAAATTCGGAATTAAATTAATTAATTAAATTAAATAATTAATGAAAATCAATTATCCACCTTAATGGTGGCTATTAAAGGCATGGAATAAAATCTAATATACAAGGCAAGTTTTTAAATCAAATAAATGAATTAAATAATTAAATAAATAAAATTTCGTAATTAAATTAAATTAATTAAATAATATTAGATAATTAAATTTTTTTGGTGAATTGTATTTAAGGAAGTTAGTTGTATACACATATTATACACATGTAATACAATATACATAGGTGCAAATAAGGAAATAATTTATCAGAAAAGATTTTTTTAATTTTTTTAAATTTTTATTTTAAATGAAAATAATATTTACAATTATATACATTATATAAATATAAATAAATATGTATAATAAAAATTGGTTAAACTGCACAAAACACCCCAGAAAACCGACTTTTTAACCGTAACTCCAAAAATTATGAAACCACAGCCATTTGAAAGATAATTTAATTTAGAGTATGATGGAAGTGATTTTGGTTCGATTTGAGCTCATATGGAGTCAGAATTGGTGTTTCAATGATTGGTTTACGATTTTTTTCTGGGTGCGATTATTTACACTATTTACATTATTTTATTTTACACTCATTTTTATTATTTTCAACATATTTTTATTTACAACTTTTCTTTACAAAAATAATTAGTTTGAGATCAAATTATGTACAAATAAAATAATGTATGTTTTATACAAATATACAGGAAAAATATTTACAAAATATTTTTGGATTTTTGACAGAAAACCCTATCTCCCCCTACTTTATTCCTGGTCGATCAGGTCAAGTCTTGACCTTCTCTCGGGGTCTGGGTCAGTCTGTATTTATTGCATAAACACATTCTTTTCTTTTTCTTTTCTTTTTTATTCTTTTTTATGCACAGAAAGTGTTAAAAATGCAATTTTAGCAGATGCATGCAAAATGTAATTTCATGAAATTAGTAGGTATTTACAGGTGTTTAATTACAGAAATGAAGCTAAAATAAAAGAATAAAGTCGATGAATCGTGGATTCATCACCAATTGTTATTGAGTCAGATAGAATAACAAAGTTGATGTTGCAATTTAGTCGACAAGTGGGAATGATGGAATTACTAATTGAAGTGGTAGAGATTTCTTCACACCAACGCGACATGGGATCATCATCGATGCAAGGTTTGAATCTTAATATATCTATTTACGATGGAGTCGATGATGAGGACGAAGCTGAAGACAATGACCAAGAGGAGGTCGAGGATGAGGGGGAAGAGGAAGACGAAGAGGAAGAGGATGAAGATGTAGGCGAACATGCCAGAGGGGGGTAAATGAAGAACACTGCAGGAGAAGTACTTGTCGTAGGGTGGAAGTGTTGACCGATCACGGTCAAGAGTCTCTTCTTCATTCGATACATCAGGAACCTATTTTCGATCCACCAGTAGACTATGGGATAGATTTGGATACGATGGAGGATCTTCCAGACTTCTTCGAGTCAGATGATTGGATCTTTGGCACATTTGCAGAGGAGATGCCATTTCTAAATGAAGTTGCAGAGCCAACATCCAAAGGCGCATCCGGTAAAGATTATTGGTTGAATCGCTCCTTCGACTTGAAGACATTCTTAATGGACGAGCTGAGCACTTGGAGCGTGGCAAAGCACATCCAGTTCAAGGTGGACGCATCGAAGAGCTCCCAGTATACCACACGTTGTATCTTCAATGATTGCGGATGGAGGTTGCATGCATCATACAACAATCACCGAGACAATTGGGTTGTGCATAACTATCGTGCGGACACACATGTCGCAATGCAATATTACTTGTTGGCAACCGAGCATGCACTGCGAAATTTATTGGGAGATTTATTCTAGCCACTCTACGGTCCAACTTAACTCTTACACCAAGTGTCATCCAGTCACTTGTTCAAGACAAGTAAACAATATACATATCTTACAAGAAGGCATGGAATGGGAAGCGGTGAGCATTGGAGAAGATTTTCTGAGATGCTGTTGGATCATATGCGGACATCCGACGATTTATGTGGTTGATGAAGCACTATAATCCCGATTCATTTTGTGAGTTCCAACATCAACCGACGATTCATCCTAAAACAAGTGCTCGGGTAGAAGGAAAGGATGCCTTCTTTCGTTTGTTCTGGGCTTTCACACCGTTAATACAAGGTTTTGCACACTGTCGGCCAGTGCTGAGCATTGATGCCGCGCATCTGGGAAAATATAAAGGGCACATCCTAGCAGCTACCTCTGTTGATGCCAATGGGCACCTCTTCCCAATTGCTTTTGCAGTTGTCGAGGGTGAAAATTTGGACTCGTGGGGATTCTTTCTCCATAAATTGTCTAGTATCATTGACAGTGATGGTATATGCTTCATCAGTGATAGATTCTCCAGTCTAAAGAACTTGCTTCCACAACATTTCCCGATCGCGAGAGGTCACTATCACCGTTTTTCCTTCGCCACATGCAAGCCAACATGCACCAAGATGGACACATGAACAAATGGATCCAGAAAAATTCTACAGCGCAGGTGTCGTGACTAGCAAGTACGAGCACGAGAGGATTCTTCATCAAATTCGTACAGCCAACGTGGATGCGTATGATTGGATAATGAGACAAGAAGATGGAGATCATCGATATTGGGCATGCGCTTACGATGAGGGTCGTCGATGGGTTTTGACCACAATGAACCTCTCAGAAAGTTTCAACAGTGTTCTTAGAGGCATACGTGGACTACCGGTGTTGATACTAGTCCTGCAGAAGCTGTACAAGTTGCGCGTGCCTTGATTCTTTTCCAAATTGGAACGAGCTTGTTACCAGACGCTGGCACAGACAAGGTACATCTACGCCACCTTCTACTTTTACAGGACCTTGAGAATTGTGGACGCAGGGCATGGGGTGCAGCTTTCCTGGCACAGATGTACAACCAGTTGGACCAGTTTGCTCTCATGAACATCCGGAGAGCATACACATTTTGGACCTTACTACAGGTAATAAATCTAAATTATACAGGCATGCCTGTAGACTTATATTAACAAAATTTCTTCCACCATCTAGACATGGTCCTGGGAGCACATCCACATTGGTCGCTCGTGTCCGTATCAGCTGATAGAGGCAACTCTGTGGTCAGCCCCTTACGGAGCAAGGTCCGAACAAATCCCAAACTGTTTCTGGGTATTTATTTTAACGTGGACCTTACATTTAACAATATTTCATTAGGTCGACGGGCGGAAGGAGGCCACACAGGGAGAATGTATCCACTACTCACCTATCATTTTATCGTAATGAGTTGGATTTGCAAGAAGAACATTAGGTATGGTGCGACATAATTTACTCATGACTAATCATAATCGAACAATAATAATAGTCTACCAATAACAGATGCGGTGGACACCCTACGAGGCCCAACATGTGATGCAACTACCTGATATATGTCGTGAGGGTCAAGCTATCTGGAGATCGAAGACATTGCTTATATGCTTCAACGTCGTTGTCATGCATGCACCCGATAGGGTAATGAGGCAATTTGGGATGCGGCAACACATTCCGGAGGCAATGCCGCAAATCCCCTTCGATGACAGACGGGGTAGGCTACGAGACGATGAACCCTATGATTAAGGGCTACACCACCAAGAGCGTTTGACCCAATGGCATCATCTATTGGACAACGTCGTTGAAGAGAGGGATTTGGACAAGCTAGTTATTGATGTCTTGTCTGACTACCTTACTTGATATTGGCAGATTACACGACGTTGGATTGCTACGGCCATACCACCACCCCACCAAGCGTATGAGCCACATGGACCGAGGTGGAACCAACTGGTAATTTTCTTCCAAACAGTTAGTTTCTAATCGATAATTTATTCGTAAATTCCGCTTACAGAACATTTCCGTTATAGGTGAACTCCTTGTTTCGTGTGAGGGAACTGGTGACAGAACATCGAAGGAGCACTGAATTACAACAATTGATTGGTTATGTTGACTACACCATACAGAATATGTCACTGGTGGATCCAGGCATACATGATGTCCCCCCCATGTACACATCATACACCGAGCCCATGACGTTTTCCTCTCAGCAGTGGGAGATCAATACACTTCCGGGGCAGGTGAAGTTGGCCCGTCGTATCAGGCGATACAGACCTACACCTAGCCCTATATTCCCCAGATGGGTTCCACAATACCGTCATTTGAGTTGTTGTCTACACAAGAAGCTCAGCCATCCCAAGCACAACAATACTTCTGGTACATGGGGCAAAGTCAAAGTCAGCACTCTTTCATGGGTATCCCAGGTTATGGTGTTGGACCGGTCACTTGGGGTATGCAATCATCAGCAACGGATCTTCCCAGGGTATTCACTGACCCCTTCCCGGTGACAATATAAGAACCACATCATGCTTCAAACGTATCAACTCAGAGAGGAGGTGGTATATCGACGATCGGAAGGGAACGCTCGACCACAGTTGAACCTGAAAGAAGAACTGCTGGTAGCCATGCTAGGGGTCAGAGTGATGCAGGGAGGGGAGCAACAACGGGAGGGGGGGCACGCTCAAGAGCAGGAGAGCAGGGAGGGGGGAGAAAGGGAAAGCTTCTTCATCAAAGGGACCACTATCGCTTATTGTACACCACACGAAAAAATGGTTTCGTTGATTGTACCCCACATGTTATCCCCATTTATGAAAAGAATATTATGTTTTGAAATAGATTTTCTTTATTGTTGTTAACCGCATTGCTGAAAAAGAATATTATGTTTATGATTATTGATGACATTTAAGTTGTTTTTTTTATTTAATTTTTCAAATTTTAAAACATCCGAACAGGTCATGGCCAAAACACATATCACAGCTCGCAAGTCGGCGTGTCTACCCGACAACCATTTCCTAGCAATGCGTGTTCTACCTAGTCGGGCTTCAAACCGTGTACCATCCCATGCACCACAATCAGCGCATCTACCACCAACCACAGCACCAAGCAGGACACCAACCACAACACAACCAGAGCCAGTAGAGATACTACCTCCTCCTCAGAGGATCCAGTCCGATTCACAGTTCATCCCTTAGTACCCGCAATCCAGTCCGATACACAGTTCATTACAGAGCGAGACGTCACCGCTTATAGAACATTACGACGAGGAAGAAACTTTGTACGCATACTTAGCTGATCTGCATTACACCATCGCATTAAAGTATGCACGTCTGAGTGTGCTGCGTGGCGAGCGATGAGGTCGAGGTCGTGAGTAGAGTTCCTAAATTATGTTGACATTTTGAAAACTCTAGATATATATGTCTACTTTGATCTCTTGCGGATGTAGTACAATATGTATCTTTTATCAAGCAAATGAAATGTTTCAGCTTCTATACTTTTGAGAATTTATAAATGGAAGTATGTCCCGCTTACATGTTAAAAATCACAACTTATGTTTACGATAGATTGAAGAACTTTAAGGGAATGATAAATCTTAAAACAATTCAGCCTTCATCTAGATATAAGGATGTTTGTCATGCTAATAAAGGTAAATCTAGCAGAGTAATTTTAACTATCATTAGAAATAAATTAAATAAATTGTTAATAATAGATCATATTAAGTTTATTTAATTAATTAATAATTATCTACCACACAATTCTTATTTCAGTTAATCATTACTTAATTTTCATAGCAATTACATTTTAATTATTTTAAATATTTTAAATAATATTTTAATTTTTATTGGTTTTAAGATAATTACTATTAATACTAATTACTTACACTTAATTTTAATTTACTACTAATATTTATTTTCATTACTTAATAAATAATATATATTAAATGTATAATATTTGTAAAAAAATCGTATGACATCTCACGGTAAATAGTTTGCCGTCCACGGCTAACCTTTGCCTCACGGCGAACAATTTGCCACGGCATCCATGTAGGCACGGCAAACGGTTTGCTGCACCACATTGATGAGCAGCAAACCATTCACCGATACGTCTCCATTCTGGGAAATATTTCATTTCCGTACCTAGAATGGGAAATACTTTCCATTCTCTCTCCAAAATGGGAAATAACTCCCCACGTCGTCTTCCACTGTGCCGGCCACCGCCGCAATCCGCGTCGAGCCCCATGGCACGTATTTCCATCCATGGAAAAAGCCGACCCACGTATCCTTCTTAGTTTTTCTTTCTCTTATTGCAGCTGATGATTGTATGACGGGGAGAGATATAGAGGAGAAGTTGAGTAGAGACCGAGTTTCCCATTTCTCTTTGTGGGATCTTTGTTTGATCTCCCCTAAACGGTCATCGGTGTCATGTGAATGCAGGGTAAGGGGAAGCGTATTTCGAAACGTGGAAAAGAGGAGGTGGTACGGAGTTGGAGGGGGTGGGGTGGCAGAAAGGGGGCACCTGCGACTCAAGGTCCCCATGACGGACTTCGCCACCCGAACCACGGCATAACCGCAAGCACCCACCTCCTCCCAAGACGACGCATCGGCTCCTTCCCAGACGCTTCACCCTCTAGCACGCCTTCGCAATTCAAGCGTTGCCCGCTCCTCGCCGTTGGCTGCGCGCGACTTCGCTGCCCCCACTCCATTCTTGCCGGCATCGCCACATCAACCTACAACGACTGGGGCGCCGCCGCCGGCACCTGTGCTCGATGCCCCTCCTGTAGAAGACATCGTCCCTTTCCCCTCAATTTCTAGATGGTCAGATTTGTTCTTATTAGATGGTTGTGATGGAGCGGCGGAGTCTGTTAGAAGGGATTCAGCCGTTAGATTGTTACATATTTTTATTAACCTCAAGAAAGTGTGATTCAAAATTGCTGGAGAGTTAATGCATGATCATGAAGATATAAAATGTTATGAGCGTAAAAATCTCTTTTATATATTTTCATTCCCCTCTCTCTCTCTCTCTTGTTAATCCTCCACATCACGATTTTCACTTTATTCTTTCTCTCGTATTAAGTGTATATTCACGTAATATGGCTTTTTCCTAAAGCATTTATCACCTCTACCTAATAATAATATACATGGCCATCTACCAACTCAAATGTCACAAAAGTAATATCTTTTTTTTGAGAAGAACTTTACGTTCTATTTTTTTATTTTTATTCCAAAATCTAATCTTATAAGATTGAATCTTAGATTAATACTATATATATCCTCTAAATTTCGCTCATAATCGAGTTTATTTGCTATTTTATTTTAATAGTTTAAGATTCAGATCTTTTTAAATGAAATTTAAGTTGCTTAGATTTTGACTTAATATTTAATCAATAAAATAGCAAAAATAAGTTCGATTTGAACGAAATTTGAAAGATACACAGAGTATTAATTTAAGATTCAATATATAAGATTGGATTTTGGAATCAAAATCACAAAAATTAGAGAAAATTATAATCATCTTTATTGCAGATGATCCTCCATCTTTTTTACTAACCGATTAGAGGGTAAAATGGGGTCGTCATCCTCACGGCGGTGGGAATTCTCACGGCGGTGGGAATTCTTATCTAGAGACAGGAGGTTGAGAAATCATTTTATAGTCGGCTAAACTCCGTCTGACGTCAACCTGCAGTCGCTCCGCGTTGGATCTTAATCGGCCGATCCCAATCGCAGACGCACACAGACGCGTCCCGCACGTTGGATTGGAAACCGACCGCCCTCAACCCATCAATCCATTCCACCGCTTCCATTCTTTTCTATTCTATCATTCTATCCCCCGTCGCTATCTTCTTTTCCCCGCTAAATATCTCCCTACCTAAGCAACCAACATAAACAACACCCACAAGAAAAAATAAGGAAGAAAAATCCCATGCTTCTAGCTGCTTACAGCACCTCCATCAGCCTCGTTGCTTATCTACCGCAAACGTCTAGATCCTTCCACACCGTTCCCGCCGCCGACTCCTCCTCCTCTTATATACTAGTACGCGGACTGCACTTCCCCTTTCGTATACGGACTACCACATCCGAAGTTTGGATTCCCAGAATCTAAATCTCTTTATTCGCAAATGGAAGCAGAATACACGCAGCCCAACGTCCGGTTCTCCTTCTTCCCGCTCTTCTTCGGCGTCGTGAGAGCACCGCCGCTTCCGCCGGGCGCCGAGGGCCCTGCGGAACCCGATCGCATCGTGATGCTAAACCCCATCTCGCAGAGGATGGTCATCTTCCAAGGCGGCGGCGTCGACGTGGACAGCCAGGATGCGCTCGACGCGGTGCTCAGGGAAGTCATGGCGATGTCGATGATGGAAGGCGGTCGAGTGCCGCCGCCTGCATCGAAAGCTTCGATCTTGGAGATGAAGACGGTGGAGGCAGCGGAGGGTGAAGGGGAGTGCGCAGTGTGCTTGGAGGAGTTCGGGAGAGGAGAAGGGTTGAGGGAGATGCCATGCGGTCATAGATACCATGGGGACTGCATCTGCAAGTGGTTGGAAATCAACGGGTCGTGCCCTATTTGTAGGCACCGGATGCCGGAGGAAGAAGGCGTTGCCAAGAAGGTCGATGAGGATGGGGATGGGCATGGCGACGAGGAGAGCAGGGGGGGCTTGAGAGGTCAGATTTGGGTGAGGATCGGGCTTGGCGGTCAATCTCAGCAGGAAGGTGAACGACGAGAATCGCAAGAACAGGAGAGGTCGCAGCAGAACGAGGAGAGAGCTGTTGACGACTAGAAAGCTCTGATCTTTTCAGAAGAAGATTTGACCTTTTTTTGTGTTTGAATACTCGAAAGCCTTTGAAGAGGAAGTTACTTTATTTCGTTTGTTTTTCTTTTTGTTTTGGGAAGGCATAGAAGATTGTACCAAAGATGTATATTTGCATGAGGATTTCCGTAAATAAAGTTTCCAGATCAGATATTTTTTTCCATTTTTGTGTGTTTTGAACAGATACCGCATTTTTCGTCATTCCGTCAGCAGATAGGAGCCACGATTAACATATTCCGATTGTGGGTAACTGTAAAAATATCGAATTTCCATTAGATTCCTCGTCGAATCCCACCCTACAGATTTGGTTACAGGTTTAAGTCAAAGAGTTCCACAGGAGCTTCGGGGTTGATCTGTTCTTGAGCACATGCGATCCTCTTGCTCTGGGGATGGGATTCGTGGGCCCATGATCTCCTCTTTATCCCTCTATGATTCTCGGTGTCTCCCAAGCTGACATCCTCAGATTGGTCGTCAACGGATATGCCCGAGACGATGTTGCAGCTCTTCTTCTCAGATTTCTCTGAGGCTGTGATGCAGCTGTCGTTGGAGTAATCCTTGTCCTGCTGGTGAAGGGCAAGCGTGGGATTGAGATGGTAGGCTGCAAGCGTCTCCTCCGCTTTCTTGAGCACCGATTGCAGGTACTTCCCCTGTGCTTCTATCCTAAGCTGCAGGTGTTTCTGGACCTATTAGAAAGATCATCGTCACGATCAGTCCACGTTCTCCATTTAATTATGTTTGCTTCCTATGCGCAGATCTATGTATGTCAAAAATTAATATTTTCTGTTTTGTACTAATGTTACCTCAATCTGTTCTTGAAGCCGCTTCTGTACATCTAACTGCATCTGCAACATGCTCCTGAAAAGTTGTACGATATTCCCACACGGTAAGCAATTGGGTAGATTTAAATCACGTGTATTGTAAGAGTAAAACCAGTGATAGATCTTTACTCATTGAACGCTGTTGTGTACTCCATTTTGTCTATCTCGGCACCAATACGATCCTCGTCGGCCCTGAAGCCTAATGTTCTGTAGGCTGTTTTCATAAGCTTTTAGTTTCCATCTGATATATAAATCAAGATAGGAAATTCAGAAGCTGCACCATTTACCTTCCTTCTTGTCACTATCAGGCAAGGTGCCGGTGTTCTGACTCTGGGCAAGCCTATATTTCTGTGCCAGGAGAGAACTAAGTTGTTAATGAATTCTCGAGAGAGAGAGAGAGGGGGGGGGAGAGAGAGAGATGATGCCTGCAGATGACTCTTCAAATGGTACAGAGTGAGTCCAGGGACCCCCATTATCTCCATCACAGACTTCGGTGTGGCTTCTGCAATTCATGGGTGTATATTTGATCAACTAAAACAAGATCAGCCGCTCAGGAATTACCAATGAAAAGAAATGCAGCTGTACTTACTTTCTGCACCTCCCAGTCGCGATACTGCATGGACAAATCTATCGTGGAGAGATCTAGTCCATTTCAGTCTTGGTTTTGCTACGACGGTCTGGATGTGTGCTGGTTGATCGACGAGCTTACCAGGCATTGACGGGGAATCCATGTCCAGGATGGGATGTCTTGAGCAAGTTCATCATCCAAAAGGCTCACCATTCACCAACCTTCTGCAGTTGCACGGGTACTCTCTCCCCCTTATTCGTGCTGCCCGTGTATATATAGAGACGCAAACAGGAGCACATGGATTTTGAGCAAGGCTTGCTTTCCTGTGTAAGAATGCAATGTGTCGGTAAGGGTTCGTTTGGTTGCAGGGTTGGGTTGGCCCAACCCGAGGCACCCCTCCTTCCAACCCTCCCAATCCTCCTCACAGTTTACTATTCACAGGGGTACCCCAACCCAATCCAACCCTGCCCAACCCAGCAACCAAACGAACCCTAAGTGGTGAGGAATATATGCGCGAGTCTTTGGTGTGAGATTCTTCATCCCTTGCCTTCTCTTATTGCTAGCCTTCACTTTCCATTCTTTGACTTGAGAGGCGGAGAATCTTTGGTGCGGGAGAAACGGATTAAAGCAAAACAGCTCCCATTAGCGCCTTAAAAGCAGCGAAATAAAAAGCAAAGGCAAAGGAAAAGTCGGGGATTCTCTTGCTGCCTTTCCACGCCTCTCTTATCCTTCGCTTGCTTCTCCTGCACATCTTGCCCACAACAAACAATCTTAGGACGCGGTAATTTTGTCTTGTTGGTCGGTTTGAACTTGCGTTTACTTTCCTCGCATGGGTGATGCCATTATCAATCTTATCTTCTCGAGATCGAATTGTAGGTGGGGATTTTGCACGCTTCCACGGGAATGCATTCTATATCACGCAGGTGGCAGATTGCTTTTGGCTTTTGTAGGGTCGGGGAATCAAAGAATCTAAACTAGATATTGGGGCCTCTGCTACTTTGGTGTTATATCTTAATTGGTCTGTGGTTTTTGGGCTGCGGATGACATGATCATCTAACTTTCTCCGTCTCTCAGAGAGAGAGAGAGAGCGACGGGTAAATAATGGATCGCTGTCCTTTGCTTGTACAGCGAATTTGGTTAGGTGGAGTTAAGAGAAAAGCCTGAAAACACGGTCTGGAAAGCTAAGTCGGGTGTTGGAAGAAGCCTGCGCACGTTATTCGTGGAATCAGTAAAGATGTGTGTATGTAACTATGTATGTCTTTCCTGTTGTCTTTATTTATCCAAACCAATGATGTTTACCAGAAAAGATTCGCTCCTATGAGTTCATTACTACGTACTAGAGGGGATGATATTTGGGTTACAGCTGCCTGATTCTTTGTTTTCTGCTTATCTCGAAATGTTTTAGATCAGATTTTAGCTCGCAGAGTCGCACTGCAGAATTTAATATGGATTTCCTTTTCTTCTTCTTCCCTAGGATTGAGGGATGGGAGGTATGTGAGGTTTGTCTCCATTCTTGTTCGATTAACACGAGGAATAAAGATGTTTATCCTACGATGGATAAATGATACAAAATAACGGGGATGATTATAAGTGATATTTATTTCTTATTTTTCTTCAATTCATTTTTGTTGAAAACATAATTATTTGTAATTTGTTTTTTTCAGAATTGCTATTCAAATGTGCCCATTACATACAGGCCTAAAGTCCTCCATTTATAGGTGGATAATTGACAAGAGAAATCCGCTTGGAGAGAAATTTCTAAAATGATGAGAGGTAGATACTATATAAAAATATTTACCCTCTTGATATTTTCAACAAAGTAAGTAAAGGAGAAAAATGAAAGGGAATTGTAGATCTCCCATTCATAATTTCTCCATCCACTTGGAGGAGTTCTCACTTGAACACAACAACACAAGGCACAACACAAGCACACAACCATCACAAGTGGTCTGATTCGAAAATTTAAGATCTATTAAACTTCAACTTTTATAGAGGGATTTAGATAACTCTTGATGAAAAACAAGTAAAATATTTAAAAAAATTATATTATAAATCAAATGTGGATATTGTAGATAAAAAGATCATTGAAAAGACATTAAGAAATTTACAAGCGAATTCTGATCATGTTGTTATTGCTATTAAAGAATTTAAATCTCTCTATATGTGAATTAATGGATGCGCTTGAAGCACATGACTAACGAATTGTCATGTTTACTACTCAACCCTATGAGCAAGTGTTCCAAACAAGAATGAGCATCTCCAAATATAAGAATGGAGATCATAGTAAGAAAGAAAGTGGACAATATGCAAAGAAAGAAGAGAATAATGGAAAGCATGAATTTTATAAAGGTCAAGGCAATGGAAGACCGAGAGGAGGATACACTCAAAGAGCTTCACATACAAGAAATTCTCTACTCCGATTCACGAATTGCAAGATTATAAATCATCTCAATGGGACTATTTGTTCCAAAAGACAAGTCAATTTATATTGGAAAAGAGGATGCTTCTAGTCCATTACTTTTGTGTCAATGTTGCATAACTATTCAAGGATATCCATTATGTCAATAGTGGTTGTAGTAACTACCGTGTAATAAGGATGTATTTGCGAGCCTTGAGAAATGACATAATTCACAAGTTAAGCCGGGGGATGAAAATTAGAAAAATGTGGAAGGCATAGGAATTTCACAAGTTAAATTGGGTGTTGGAAATTAGATAAATGTGGAAGGTAGAGGAATTATTGCAGACGAAACAAAGAAAAATATTTCTAAACTTATTCACGGTGTTTTTTGTTCCCAGCTTAATCGAGAATCTAATAAGCATTGGGTTAGCTTATGAATACTTCTTATTTCTTGAGATTTGATAATGGAATATAAAAAAATCTTTGATAAAAGATGAAGACAGATACTTGCAGATATTGAATTGTCCTCAAATAAAGTCCTCTCCCATTATCATTGCCTATAAAAGAAATAAATACCTTGAAGTTACAAATGAATATGGTTTTTATTATTGCATTAGAGATATGAATATCTAAATTTTAGAAGCCTTATGTTTATAAACCAAAAGAACTTATTGCTCATCCATTCGTCAAAGTATATGTGAAAAATACATATAAGGAGAGATGCATAGATTACCATTAATGAAGACATCATGTAGAGGAAAAGCTCCACATGTTAATGCACTATAATGTTTATAGGCCAACTTAAACTCCATCTCTAAATGGAGCCACGACTTGCTACTATTTGTTAATGGTAATCGTCAAATGATGTGGGTTTACTTTCTAAATAAAATGGAAGTTTCTTCTACTTTCATTAAGTTTAAAATTTATTGAGAAGTAAACTGGAAGAAAAATAAGTTTTCCGATAAGATCGAGGTGGAGAATTCATATTTAAGAATTTAAGGACTTTTGCATTGCTCATGAAATCAAGAAGGAGTTAGATATAAGATCCACTCCTGACAAAATGGAATAACTAAAAGAAGAAATAGAATGGTTCTCGGGATGAAATGGAAAAAGTTAATGGTCTTCCTACTAAACTTTAGGCTGAAGTAGCAATACTACAACCTATATAAGAACCCCAATCAAAGTCGTGCTGGATAAAACAATTTTTGAAGCTAGGTGTGAAAGAAAGGCCAAGGTTATTCATTTTAAAATATTTGATTATATGAATCCAAAGCATATAAGACTATCTTTGCCCAACGGAGAAAATTTGATTATCTCTAGAGGTGTCATCTTTGATGAGTCTTCTTCCTTGAAATGGCAAAATTCTTTAGTACCACAAAAATAAGTTATAAATGAAGAAAGCAATTTAAATGATGAGGATATTCTTTCTTTAAATCAAAGATCAGTTGAGCTAAATGTTTATGACTCACAACATCATCAACAAAAGGTATGATCTCTTAAGAAAATTTATCCCACCTCATTTTAATAGTTATAAAATATGTTGGTAAGTAAACCATTGGGGAGTTGCTTCCTTTATCTTCATCTCTTCCCTTCACAAGAGCTCCATTCCTTGTTGAGCCACTAGATAGAAGAGCGACCGAGGAGATAGTTGCAACCGATCAAGCCTTTGAGGATCTCACAAGAGACAAATTTGAGGAGCTTGAGTCCTCTTCACTTTCCAACATCCTCACCACCATACAGTACTGACCAACGGCACCCAGATTATCTTGCCAATTGATACGGTCAGTTGCATGTGCATCCTTAGTTTATGTGGTAGGATACAGCCTCCTATAGATGTATGCGATCACCATTGAGCTGACGACCTTACCAGAGAGTTGGTGAATCACAAACTCCCTTATTTCTTTCTTTGTTGTTGATTTTTATTTGCAGTTTGTATTTAGTTCAACTATTGTAAGATGATTTGAGTCTTTATTTGCTCAATTCCAAAAGGTCTTTGGGCCACAACTTGCTTGCGATATTATGCTTGTTTTTGCTTATGTAAAAAATATTTAAAAATGATAGTAATTTGTTAGACATCCTCTACATGCGTCATAATTTTGAATGGGTTCGCCGAATGGCTAGAGACTGATTGATTATCAATTGCTACATGTGTGCTTCTCATTTGATTTAAACTAAATAATCAATTAGCTATTTGTTCTTATTTGTGACTAGCCTATTCATTTTGATCTCTAAAATGGTAGTGTATGTATAAGCTTGTTGGAGACAACTTATTGCAAGAACACATGAAAAATAAAAAATTATGATTATCTTGTGGAGTGCATTAAAATATCGAACATGTTCACTAAAAAAAGGAGTTGAAAATTGAAAAATATCAAAAATTTTGTTTGCCTATATTTTCTCTTATAGAAAATCACATAAAAATTGGATTTTTTTTAAATTGTGATAAATGAAGAATTGGATTTTGTGCATTTTTTCATGTTGTGAATTGATTATTGGAATTTCACAATGTCTTTATGGATCGACCTTGTATTCTACATTAATACAAGCACAATTGGAATTACTTGATTGGTTGAATTACAGCTGCAATGACACATGGATCACCTAATTTCACATTTTAAAATCACTAAGAAGCCGATTAACTACTTGTATAATAATACAAGAAATATATCCCTATAAACTCAAATGAGTATGTAATGCTAATATGGTCCAGAAGAATGATCTTACAAATTGAATGTTGAAATGCTTCCCGTCTTTGACACATTTATTCTATACCATAGACACTCCTATTACTTCAGAAGACATACCTTAGAGCTTCAAGAACTCTTTCCTGAGTCCATAGCATTGAATCGCATTATGGACATGCTGAGTACCTTCTGGTAGCATACAAAGTGGATATGAAGTGTGTCAACCATTTGTCTCGATGAGTTGACCACACTAAGACTAACATCTATGCCCAAGCATAGGCAAATCCTACCAATTGGTTCAAGTGTAGGAACATTGATCAGGTAGATAGTACAACCAACCATCCAACCACTTTTGATATGAAAACTTCTTCCAAGTTTTTAACTAACTCCATTCATCGAAAGAGTGGTAGAAATTATAGAAAGATGCTGATCAAACTAATGGGAAAAAGTCTGAGCCTGAGTAGGAGCTCTAGTATAATATTGAGGAGGATGGGGGCACAAAGATTCAAAAAATAAAAAATTAAGAAGAAAAGATAATAAGGAAGTGGTAATGGAGTGGACATGGATATCTATGATACCGAGACAGAAGCTGATCCTATTGAAGAAGATGTGCTTGAAGACCTATTACTACCTTCAATTTGTTAATGACTTAGATTTTGCTAATTACTTTGTGGTCTATTTATTTTTAGCTTGATTGACTTTTCAGATATACAGGCCAATAAAAGCCATGAAGCCAAATCAAAGCAGTGAGATCCAAAAAGCGCATGACTCGATTCCAAAAGATTAAATGCATTTGAGAAGAAGATTTAAATACTTTGGAGTTCAAGGAAAAGTAAAGAAAATTAGGAGCACTTCTACAAATTTTGCCGAGTCGGACGATTTATATAATTTTTATTTGTGTCGAAAAACAACCTTATAGTTTTTGCATATTCTTCATCAGCAAACAAAAGCAAACCAAAATCATCGATATCTCAAAATTATTTTTTGGTCATATGATTGATCGTCTTGACACCCTAATCAGTTGAATTGATCACCTTAATCGATCAATTTATGATCTCCATTGATCAATCCTTGGCTACTGATTTCAATCTAATCGATCGACCTTTTTATCCTGATTGATCACCACTGATCAATTATACTTTGATCATGATCGATCTCTTTTCATAGTGCTCAATGGTCACAAATTGATCGATCATCCATCATATATCAACCCTTTTCATGATCGATCATTTCTTAATTTTTGAAAATAAGAATGTTAGAATTTCCATTTTTGCTCAACAACGGCTACCTGAGGCTCAAACCTATAAATAGGATCATATGACTCATTGTTTTAGACACACCATGAGAAGCATCCTCTACTCTAAAAAAGGAGAAAAGAATGAGTGCTATTTGTTTATTATATTCAATTTCTATTAGCGATTTTGTGCTCTTGAGCTATTTTCAATCAAAATTTTTCAACTTAAACTAGCATTGGAATAGTGGAAGCAAGCTTTGCCGACAGAGCAAAAAAGAAATCCCATAACAAGGTTCTGGATTGTGATTTTCACCCGCTTGAATCCCACATAAAGGTCTGTAGACACCGAAGTGTCAAAAAATATTAAATCTCAATTTCCAATCTATTCCAATAATCAAATTGCATAAAGTAAGGAGTCTATCTTGCTTTACTTTTCAAGAACTTTCAAAGGAACCTAAGAAAATTGAAAACATACATCATATGTGAAAGTTATGCATGAAATACGATCGTTTATGACTTTTTAGGCTGCGAGATTGAGTCTATATAAGTAACCAAGCGGGCTAGCCATTCAGCTACTTTCACCCAACCCCTCGCTGGAGCTCCACCGCCTCGTCGGAGCTCCACTATTGGAGTTCAAATTCTGGCATCCGGTCGTCGAGCTGAGGACGTCGTTTCGAAGAGGACAATGAGGTTCACTCGTATCTCATGTGCATTCCACATGGCACACCCCAAAAACGTCGATTTTTGGTGAAGGAGAAATCGAGGGGAACACCCTTGAGGATACAGATCTCTTCACCTCACCTTGCAATTGGTCCATACATCATTATTTCATCGTTTTTGCGTTGTTTGAGTGTTCGGATCATCTGTATTGACACATGCAAAGTTTCATATATTTAATTTTTTGGGAGAGAAAGTGTGATACTTATGTCAGATTGATCAACATAAGAATGCGATTATATACGCATGTAACTTTTTAAATCAAAGATAAAAATTTGGACACCGATTTTCATGTCCGACTCCTTATTTCCAGCACTGATCGATCAGTATTGATCGATCAATACATGGTACAAGATTGATAGTGGTATCAATGACATGTTTAGTGATTATGTATTACATAAACAACAAGGATGATATATATTATGTGAGAAATATGAAAACTATAGAAATTAGGTGATCATGTTAACCATTGGACCAATAGGACAAAAAGGGAATATAACATATAGTTTATAGATCATGAAAATTGATTGATCGATCAGTGAAGTTCAAGTGATCGACCATTGTTGATCGATCATCACACAAAATCATGATCGATGCGTACTAGCTTGCTAAACAAAATTATTGCATTAACTTAACAAAAATGGGTGGGTTTTAATGGTCTTTGGGAATCTATGACTTCCGGTTCATCAAGGATCACTATTATATATATATATATATATACATATACTAAAATAGAGAAGACTTTTAAAAACTTCAAGTTACATCAACATAAGACTACTACAATTATAAAGTATGATATATGATTGTTGCTTATCTATCTTCATATTTGTAAACATTGAGGTTTTGAGATTGAAATTGATGAGATGTCACATTTTCATGTGGATGCAGCTCGCAGCTCCCGCAGGTGTTTTTGTTGTCTCCATAGATGTGTTTTCCCCATGTTGAGGTTTCGTACATGGATGTAATTCACGTGTTGCCTTGGGGAGATAGTGACCTCAAGGGATAAGCGTGCAATCTTCAGTCCCTTGGTAGAGGACTAGACAACCTCGACCTTGGTGCTTTATGTTGGCTAGGAGACGCGTAATCTGCGCATGTCCTGATGTAGTTCTATGGTTACGCAACAACGTTCGAGTACGTGTGGCATGTAATTTTGTCTTTGTTATTGGTCACAGGATAATACAAGAAGCCAACTAGGGATGATCACTCAAAGTAGTTTATTGTATCGGTTGAGGTTCTATGAAGAGAGTTACAGCATGTGGTAAGAGAATGAGGTATTTTACTGGTTTTCCCTGTAGCTGGAGAAAAATGAAAGGTAGTCGTAGGCCTTTCCGAATGTAGTGAGTGGGTGGTGAACCAGATCTGTTGAATTAAATCTTATGCACTAGCTTGTGTCCTATTATTGTGGAATCTTACCAATGAGTAGCAGTTTTGTTTGTTTTACCCCAGGACCAGTTTACTTACTACGTGTGTCATATCCTACCATGGAATTGGTCATTGTTAGAATTAGGCAGCTTAGCTCACAAGTAAAGGGATGAAACGATGGGAAAATTTATGTGTTTAGTTAAAGGACATGTTGGGAACTTAGCTAAGATGCATATATTTCACTGCATGCTTATGATGGTATCCTAATCCTAAGATACCCTATTGTTGAAACGCTTTTGGTGAGGGTCTAATATATCCTTACAATGCGAAGATATTGTCGTTGTGGCGACAACTCACGAAAGGCGATTCAAACAACAATCAACCCACATAATATGAAGATGAAACAATGCAAGCAAGTATGAATCAAAATTTAATATAACCCTACAATAGAATGTGTATAGTGATAAGTATGGTTGAATGTCAAACACAGGGAGAATGGGGGATAGACAACTACAATTGACTAAAAGACAATGAATGTTTTAGGGAATTTTTGAATATTTTTAATTATTTTGTGGCTTTTTAATTATTTATTTTTTTGGAATTTTTGTTTTATATTTTTTATATTTTTTTAGATTTTTAATTTTATAATTTTTATAATTCTTTTTAGTATTTTCTGATTTTTAGTTTTTATTTTTTATAATTAGTTATAATATAAGTATATATACTATAGGTATATAATATAATATGAATAATAAAATATGAAAAGAAGGTAAAATAACATAAGGTATTGTCTTTATTTTTAAAGTTTTAGAATATATTTTTGGTATTTTTTATAATTATAATAGTTATAAGTAATAATTAAGTAAATATAACAATATATAATATGGCTTTGATATTTAAAAATATAGTTATAAATATACTCAAAAATAAGGAAATAAAATATTTTTGTCTTTTTAGGTTTTTCTTCTTTTTGATATTTTCCTATAATTTTTGTTATTTTATATTTTTAATGGAGTAAATAAGGCAAAACAATGAGAAATAAATAAGACTGATTTGTATTGGATTTCAAAAATAGCTAAATAACTCAAAATTTTCTAAAACAAATTTTAATAGATTATAAATATAATAAACAAAATTTAGGAACAGAAACAAATATTTTTTTTTGATTTTTGTAGAATTTTTAATTTTTAAAATGATGTTGGAGCTTTTTCATTTTTAGTTTTTTTGTTTTTCTTTAAGATTTTTTGGTCTGTATATGCAAAATAAGATAATAAATAAAATATATTTTTTTGGATTTTTTTTCAAAAATATTTTAAGATTTTTTATTTTTCTATGATAGATAATAAAAACTCTATTTTTTATTTTTTTAATAGATAGAAAATAGGAAAATGCGTTAATGAAAATATGTGGAAGAATGATATGTAAGGTATTTATCCTAATTTTCTATGAATTTTTAAGGCACATGAACTATTTTTAACAAAAATAAAATCTATAAAAGGAAATGTAACCTGACAGGAGTATTTATGTAAATATTTAAAGTTTGGGTACTAAACCCAAACATACCAAAGAAGTACATGACTAAATATGAAAATTTCCCAAATATTTCTAATAATATATACCCGGAGGGGTATTTCTGCAATTAATACAAAGTTTGGGGCAGATGCAAAATATCCAGCAAAAATTAAACTAATATTCCAAAAATATTGACTAAAAAATACAAACAATCTAAGAGCCTAGGTGCAAAATACCTAACCCCCTCACGGGCACTAGCACATGAGGTGACGCGAATTGGACCTAAGTGCAAATATGGGAAGTACATGGGACCAATAGTAAATATTACAAAAAAAATACACGACAAATGAAAGTTTTTGTACTAAAATTAAAAGATAAAAACATGGGGGTTAAAGTGCAAAATACCCCCTAGGTGATCCAACGGTTGGGAGCTTCCACATGGACATGCGTCGGCTCCTCCTTGTGTGGTGATGGTTTTTAGTGGACATTGAGGATTAGAGGATGGCAAATGATCCGATGGCTGGCGACACGAGCATCCAACGGCTATGGCTGGATCTGGAAGGCGGGCGCAATCGGACGACAGGGAAGCAACTTGGAAGAACAGGTAAGAACACATCTCCTTCTAGGCTTCGATCGAGCATGGCTGCATCCTCCAGCGGTCTTCAGTGCTACAAAATGGCCACAAGAGTGCTTGGAAGCACCCTGGACCTGCTGGTGGGCTCAGGTGGCTCCAAGGACCACCGGAGAGTCCTTAGAGGTCCCTGAAGGTCGGGAGCTCCATGTACCTATTCTTCAATCAAAAATCGACCGAGATGAGATCTTCAAGCGCTCAGATCTATAGGGTTAGCTTGGAAATACAAAGACGAAGGTCTGGGCTTAGTTGGGTGAAGATGGACATGAAATGAGCCGAGGAAGCATTCTCCAGTGATGCGGTGGAGGAGAACGGGTCTCCTAATCTGAGCAAGATTAGGGGGAGTGGATATGCTTTGGGCGCAGAGCAACGATAGGGAAAGGAGAAGAAGGTGCCAGATGGGTCGGGGAATAGTCGGAACACAGTGAGGAGGTTCGTTGGAGCGCAGGTCCGGCGAACTATGATTTTGACTTTTAGGAAAAATGGGACATACTTAACAAGAAATAAAACCTAATCTATCCTAATGTTAAGCATAGGACTCGAAATATGCAATTAATGGACACTCACATGCTTGAAGGAGCTGGGAGCAGAGCTCATGGTGGAGCTTGGATCTCAACCTCGGTTTCCCTTCCTCTACGCCAAAGGGGTTCTTGACGTTCCTGTTGTCACCAAGATGCTTCAAGACACGAGCTTCGAGGATTTCAAGGGGTTAAGGAAGATCAAAATTCAAATGAGGGTCGATGGTGGCTTATTTACATGAGGAAGTTTGATCGGGAAGGATGCTCGATGCAGAGGACCTCGGATCGAAAAATCAAGGGCGCATGAAATATCATTAATCGAGGAACAAAAGTCAAAGAGATATCGCTGAATATGTGAGAGAATCAAACAACAAAATTTGAGGAATATGAGGGTGTAGGTCTGTCAGATGCGGACCTAAGGAGGGGTGAGCAGTTGATCGAGATCAATGTGAACTCACTCTTCATCGGTCCACGTCAGCCAGGAAGAAGATAAAGCGAATAATAAAAAGTTTATTAATTCAAAATAAAATAATAAACAAATTTATTAATATTAGGTTAAAACATGAAAAATGTTTATTATTTATGTAGTATTAATGTATTTTTTATTTAGTTTTATGGGTTTATTTATATATCATACTTTTTACATGTGTAATTATAGGTATATTTGTCTATAAAGTATATATTTTATTTTTATTTTGTATTTTAGATTTTATTATTTTATCTACATAATTTATATACTTTTAATATAATATTTAAATACATATAAATATACTTGTATTATATTTTTTGATATAATATGTATACTTAATTAATTATATCTACTTATTATATATGTATATATGTGTGCAACTCATCTGTGTATTTTATATAATTATTTATTTTAGTATATTTTTAATGGTTTTATTTTATTCTAATTATGTACATATATTATAAATAATATTTACAGAATTACAAAAATATAAAAATATTAAAGAATATAAAGAATAAATAAAATGAATATTTTATTTAGGTATAAGGTACAGTAGGGGTCCAAAGCCTAACTTTTGCATCTTAACTCCAAATAAAATGAAACCACCTTCATTAATAGCTAATTAAAAGTTATATACAATTAGAGGTGATTTTTGGATTTTTATTCAAAGTGTAGAAAGCACGAGTCGGATTATTTTTATGGGATATAAATTTTGTATTTTTCTATGTATTTTTATCTACAACTTTCATGCATAAAGTTTATTAATTTGATATATAAATAATAAAGAATAAAATATGTCCCAATGGACTTACTAATGAATAAAGAATTAGGATTTTTATTTTATTTTTGGCCTTTATCTCCCTCTACTTTATTCCTTGTCGACCTAATCATCATGATGCTTAGGTCTCGGGGGTTTAGGGTCATTCAGTACCTTTGGTATTTCATTTCATTTCTTTTATATATTCTTTTATTTTGACTTTAAATACCTTATTTTATACATTATTTACACAATAAATACTACTATTTACCAAAATAGCCTTATTTCAAGCAAAATAATATTGTTTGCATGCATTTAGCTAGGGTTTAAAGGCCAAAATGAAAGAATAAAGGTGATGAAATGGAGATTCATCACATATATCTTTGATTCATAACACGAGATCCTCATTTGTTAAGACCACATGCTATCCCTTCAATAACAAGGTAAAATGGACATTTAAAAATAATAAGACTTTAATAACTTAAAATGGTAACCTAAATGGTAGTGTCTTCTTATATAGTTCACTTGTGCACAAGAATGTCCACTTCTCCTTTGAGTATTGACTTGTAGTTACTTTACTTTTAGTTACGGTTACTGCTTTACAATTGTATAGAACAAAATCCATACTAAGCCCTTGGTCATAACATACTCCTCTTTTATGTGGTCCAACAGGTTCACTGGACCCATTTTGCAATAATGGTGACCTCTGTTTGAGGAACATTAGTATTTTCTGTGCCATAGAGGGAGTGTGACTATTTTGGGTTGTTGTCCATGCATAGTTACTTCCACATAATTTTGTACTTTGGAGAGACTAGCATGTATTTTACATACTATGATAGACTGTGGATGTTTTATATTATGCATATGGACATCGTAGTACTATTGATAAATTTTTTATATCATGTAGAATGTTTAACCGAACAATGGTGCATTACATTTCATTTCTTTACTTGCTTATTCTCTTACATATTATTATTTCTTGTCATGTTTCGAACGCTAATTCACTGCTTGTGGTTAATTGTTAATTATCTCGGATCCGGGAGGCATAACAGCTTTGTATCATAGCCCATGTACTCCATCCTTCTCACAAACATTAGGTTCTCATCAGTGCTCAAAATACGAGATAGTGCTGAAGTCTTCCAATTCTAACACAACTTCAAGGGGAATATTATAAGTACACATTAATTATCATGTCCATGTATCTCTAAGTATTACAAAAAATATTAATGTCGTGATTTTCCTTGCAAAATTACATTGCCTCGAGTAGAGTATGACATGGCCCGATAGTTGGCATGAGTATTCAAGGTCGTTTAGGGCATGCATGAGCATCAAGTTGCGATGGAGTAAAGGCCGCATCGGTCGGAGGACTCTTCCTACCACCTCTCATGAGTAGGCAAACAACGTTCACGCTCTGGTCTCCCTAGAGCCAGAAGGGGTTGAGGATCTTGATGTTTTGAAAAATCATAAGAGCACATATACATCATATTAGAGGTCTCAGGTGCCGCAGTTCTTTAGCACATCTACCTTAGACGAGGCAGAGCTATGGATGGACCATGTGTCCATGGTGCTTGGGATGATACATGCACTAGAGGATACCTGGCTGACCTTTGTACCCAAAAAAAATCGTGACCTTGATTTCTCCATCCATGGAGAATGACTCACTCGACACTCCGTTGGCGATGTGAAATTGCAAACAATAGTAACATCGACCTTTTCTATGCAGTGATGGCTTTGGATCGCCGATCCGACGCACTCTAGCGAGCTCCGACAGTGCTCTAGTGAGGGGTAGGGAGGAGGGAAGGGGTTTCTATTAGGTTAGGGATTTGTGAGAGGTAAGGTGGGTAGGGATTTTTATGTGTGTCAAAATTTGGATCCGGATCTTGGTTCAGATCTGATTTTGACTCGGATCGGGTCTCACTAAATGGTCGTAACTTGGGCTCCTGAATCATATTTCAATGTTCTTGCACTCATTGGAAAGGTCTCGACGAGTACTATTGATGGAGTGCTCATTCATATTTTTTGACAGTGGATAAGATCAGATTTTTAAGAAGAAGTTTGAGCCTTGTTACGATTGATCCCACATTCCCTTTGCTCACTGAGTTATTGCTGGTTGTTGCTTTCATCTATTACAATTTGAACATGCTTCAGGTCATGATACCAAATAATGACCAAATATCCATAGTGTAAAAGTGTATTTTGATAGATTATTAATTAGTATGTGAATCATAACATAACAAACAACACCACATGTGTAAAATAGTCAAATTCAGATAAGTAATCAATCACAAGATGGGCACATATATTTTTACGAGGAAACCCAATCGGGTAAAATATTCGACTAAAGTCTTCCTGATTAGCTTTCAATCAACTAAATCACTCGATCATAACCAGTATTCAAGAAGCGAACCTCTAGAATCAAACTTGTCCGTCACACAAAAGAGGGAGCTCCCACAACTCAAGCGCCTCCATTAATGTGCAAGAACTCTTGCTTAAAGCATGATGTGCAAGGCTTTATTTATCTCACAAAGATCAATGTTGATCCTTTGAGAAAATTCAACTCAAATGCTCAAATTGATCGTTTGAGAAAATTCATTTCAAATGATGTACAAAAGTAAGAGTGTTGAAAAATAGGGCATTAAAGTTCCTTTTATATGTTGTCATTCACTAGCAGAATATGATCGTTAGACGACGATTACAAACATCGAGTTAGAACTATTTAAACATCGTCCTAGCGGAAGTCGGCATTTATTTAACGTTGACATGATATGTCATCTCAGCCTCATCGTCCTTGGATAAGACGACGTTTAACAATAAACATCAGTTGTGCCATGTTACCAAAGTCGACGTTCAAACATCGGCATAAATATCCAAAAAAAATCATTTCAATACGTCGTTAGTGGTTTTTTCTGACATTTGAATGTCGACCTTATGCTATCTAAGATGATGTTTTAACGCCAGGCAATAAAAAATCAAAATTTTTGATTTCTCTCATTGATACCTTTCTTGATTTCTATCATTGATACCATTTTGGAGTGATTTCCACTGATGATACCACTTTTGGAGTAGTTTCTATCATTGATACCAATTTAATACTTACATATATGCACACACATATCCGCTTATATCTATCAAAAAAGTGTAAATTCGAATAAAAAGTAGATATTTCAACCATTTAATCTCTATGAAACAATTCATAATCAGGAATTTCTCATTACAAAATCCATAGTTAGAGTTTACAGAATAAATCACTCCATACTACATACCGTAATTACAAAGATCATATTTATACTATTGCTCGAAAAGATGCCGAGATGTTTCCCTTCTTTTTCACCATCCTCAGATCCATACCTCCACCATATGGATGGAAGAATAATCAAAGGGGATGACATCCTTCTCGGATGCACCTTCGGTTCGGGAAGAAGCGCTGCCGGGCATGAACACCACAACCATCTGGACGTGCCCTTTAGGAACCCTTGCCCGTCCATGAAGATCACCACCACGGATGTCATTTAAATCATTCGTCATCATCACCCCAACCAGTCCTCAATCACTGCCTTCTGGATGTAGATCTGCCATGTAGTCGCTTAGCCTCATTCCTCTGCACCCTTATCGGAGAGGATCGTCATCCACAAACCCTAGGACGTGACCCACTACCCCAAGTTCTACTTGAGAAGAACCCAAATCCCGATTGCATATATGATGGAAAAACAAAGGATATTTGGGAGATGGAGAGCAGAGAAGAAGCACTAAGAGAGGAGAAGAACTCTTGTTGTATTGCACTTGGTAAATGTGTGCTTTGGAAGCTTGAGAGCACATGCTTATATAGCTACATCTCATGGATAAAAATAGAATGCAAATAAAAATAATAAAAAATAAAACCTCCTCCATGCAAGGAGGACCATCCACCTAATCCTAACTTGCTAGATAATAGCTCTACCTTCAACCAACTAAGACTAGGCTAATATATGACTTTATTTAAAATATTTAAAATAATAAGAATGCCAAGAATAGCATTCATATTCTCCCCCTTAGTCTTGGCATACCATGAGATCACGGACTTCAAGTACATGACGCATAGTCGGCAATCTTGCTATCGGTAATGCCTTTGTCAGCGCATCGGCCCGTTGGTCTTCGGTGCGAACAAACTCGACGCTAATCAACCTTCTTTCGACACAATCACGAATGAAATGATATTTTGTGTCGATGTGCTTACTTCGTCCATGGAAGACCGGATTCTTCATAAGAGCTATTGCAGATTTGTTGTCAACATTCAGCTTCACCATCCTCGATTCTGTTCCGACCAGTTCAGCCAATAATGCTCTAAGCCAGAGTGCTTGGCATGCTGCTGCTGTTGCCGCCATGAACTCAGCCTCGCAGGATGAAAGAGCTACTGTCTTTTGCTTCTGTGAGTTCCATGAAACAAGACAGTTGTTGATGTAGAATGCCATGCCACATGTGCTCTTCCGATCATCCATATCACCAGCCAGATCACTATCTGTATAGCCGGTGATTACTTCTTCCTCGCCTCCTTTCTTGTAGACAAGCCCGAAATCGATGGTACCTTTGAGATACCTGAGAATTTGCTTCACAACCTTGTGATGCATCATTGTAGGCTTCTCCATGAATGGACTCGCCACTGCAACAGCGTAGGAGAGATCCGACCTAGTGTGAAGAAGATAGCGCAAACACCCGATGACACGACGGTAGTAGGTGGCATCAACAGGTTGTCCGTCTGGATCCTTGTGCAGATGGGATCTTGGCTCCATGGGAATCTTACAAGGATTACAACAGACATGTTAAATTCATTTAGTACCTTCTTAGCATAGGCCGTTTGCTTGAGTGAGATGCCACCGTCTCCTTGTTCCACCTCAAGTCCGAGGTAGTATGTGAGTGAGCCGAGATCGCTCATCTCAAACTCCTTCATCATCTGCCTTTTGAAGTTCGTAATTGACTCTGGATCTTCTCCCGTGACGATCAAGTCATCGACATAGACGCCGACGATGATGCCCGTCGCGGCCTCACCCCTTCTATACACGGCCTTCTCCTGTGTACATCCTGTGAAACCGAGCTGCTTCAAGCTTTTATCAAGGCGCATGTGCCATGCGCGTGGTGCCTGTCGAAGCCCATAGAGCGCTTTGCTCAGCTTGAGCACCATATACTCTTTTCCTTTTATTGTGAACCCCTCAGGCTGGGTCACATAAAATTCTTCTTCGAGTTCACCATTCAAGAATGCTGACTTGACGTCAAGGTGATGAACTTGCCATCCTCGATTGGCCGCAACAGCTAAAATGACACGTATTGTGTCAAGGCGAGCGACTGGAGCAAAGACTTCTTCAAGGTCAATGCCTTGTTGTTGTACATACCCTTTTGCAACAAGGCGGGCCTTGTATTTGATAACTTCGCCATCTGAGTTCTTTTTGAGTTTGTACACCCATTTAAGCCCTATAGCTTTATGTCCCGCCGGTAACGTGGTGAGTGACCACGTCGCATTTTTTTCGATGGCTTCAATCTCTTGCGCCATGGCGTCATCCCATGCTGGATGACCAACAGCCTCCTTGAAGCATGAAGGTTCCTCCGTCTCTGTGAGCTCGCTTCCTCTTCTGTTTGATCCATGTGCGGAGCATCACGCATGATGTCAGCCATGGACCTATAACGGACAGGTGCACCGTCGCTGTCGACTTGTCCTCCTAACCAAAGTGTAGGTGAGTGCCTACCCTGGTCAACATCTTCTGTCGTGGATGGCATGACCTCCGGAGCATTCCTGATGCTAGTGGGTGTTGATGACGAGCTTGATGCGACACCTATTGGAGAGGTCGGTGTAGATGGTTCCAGCACCGGTGTTGGCTCATCTGCCGAAGTACCCAACAATGGAGCTGAGCAGACTTCAATCGATTCGGTGTTGGCGTCCTCCTCAATCACAAAATCGGGTGATTGACCACTTTCCACATCAGCAGACCATTTCCACTCCACATTTTCTTCAAATATAACATCACGACTTACATGGATTTTTCCTCGATGGGGGTCCAGTAGGCGGTGGGCCTTGCAACCTTCTTCGACACCCAGGTACACCATCGGTCGACTGCGATCATCGAGCTTCTTGAGGTTTGGCATGGTCACCTTAGCATGTGCCATGCAGCCGAACACTCGATCATGTGCTAGATGCGGCTTCTTTCCCATCCATGCCTCGAACGGAGTACGATCGCCCATCGCTTTGGTTGGGAGGCGATTGAGGAGATAGACGGCATGCCGTACTGCCTCCCCCCAAAACTTGCTTGGTACGCTCATACTTTTGAGAAGTGAGCGTGCCATATCCATCACTGTACGGTTACGTCGCTCCACCACACCATTTTGCTGGGGTGAATATGGTGCGGTGAGGTGGCGCTCGATCCCTGCCTGCTCGCACATCTTTGCGAACTCGCCTGATAAGAACTCTCCTCCGCGATCAGATCGGACAGCCTTAACACGATAATTACTCGTGTTCTCTGCTAGCAACTTGGTCTTCATGAATGCTGAATATGCTTGATCCTTTGTTTTGAGTACATGTAGCCACATCCATCGAGAGTAATCATCTACAATTAGCATAAAATAGTGATTACCACCTGGAGTCGAGGGCATGATCGGTCCACACAAATCAATGTGTAGAAGTTCGAGCGGCTTCTGTGCTTGGTACTTGACTGCTTTCGGGAATGTTAATCTTGTCTGCTTTGCCGCTAGACAAGTCCGGCACACCTGGTCGGGATGCGTAATCAGCGGCACACCAGCCACCAATCCTTTGCTGGCAAGCATCTTCAATGCTGGAAAGTTGATGTGGCCAAGGCGAGCATGCCACAACCATGCAGGATCATCGAGGCTTGCTAATAATGAAACTGGCCTCGCCAGTTGTAGCTCGATGCGGTAGAGACGGTTTTGTGTTCGCTTTACTTTTATGATCAAGCGAGAGGTATTTTTGTCTGATACTTTGAGCGTATCTTCATCCATAAGCACTTGGTGCCCAGACTCAGTGAGTTGACCAAGGCTTATGAGATTGCTATGAAGTCTAGGAATAAAAATTACCTCTTGGAGAAGCCACTGATCACCATTCTTGCATGTGAAGAGGATTGATCCCTTCCCCTTGATCTGCACCGTCGAGCCATCGCCGAATCTGACGCTTCCGGTGATTGCTTTATCCAATTCATGGAACTTAGCTTCATCGCCGGTCATATGGTTGCTAGCGCCGTTGTCGAGGTACCATACATCTATTGGTCCCTCAACATGCTCGGTAGCATGCAACTTCGGCCACACCTTCTCCTCATTCAGCATCACGACCTCCTGCCACTCTTCCTCAACCAGCAAAGTCTCATTTGAGACCACTAATAGAAGTGCTGGTTCAACGTCCTCGGCACGTGCAAAGCGTGCTTCCTCCTTCTTCCTCGGGGCTCGACAGTTTGTCGAGTAATGTCCCATCTCGTTGCAGTTATAGCACCGAATGTGACTCTTATCACGGCCACCGCCGTTAGAGCCATTTGCTTCATCTTTGCGTGGTCCTCCACGACCACCTTTGTAGCCTCCTCTGCCACGCCCACGACCTCCACGGCCGCGTTTCCCGCCATCTGCGGGAGCTTTGTTCTTCGACAAATCTCCTCCGGTCTTCTTAGATCGTGCCTCCCACTCGGCCTGAGTGAGGAGCAGTTGCCCGTCTGCGCTTCCACCTGCGCTAGTGTTCTTCCTGCATGTCCGCTCCTCAAAGGCTTTGAGTCGGCCGACGGCCTCCTCAAAAACCAAGGTTTTGAGGTCGCAAAATTGCTCGATGCCGGCTACCACACTGATAAACCGTTCTGGCATCGTGTCGAACAATTTTTTTACGAGCATAAGATCTGTCATCGTCTCGCCAAGAGTTGCATACCTGACAGACATGGCGGTTAGTCGACCAGTGTATTGGTCGAGGGATTCTCCATCATTCATCCGCATGACGTCGAACTCCCGCTTCAACGTCTGCAACCGTGCGTCCCGAACTCGGTCCACACCGACGAACCTCGTCTTCAGGCAATCCCAAACATCCTTTGCCGTCGTCTTCTTGGCCACCAACATGAGGAGGTCCTCCGGAAGCGCTTGGAAGAGATGCATCTTTGCCTTCTTGTCGAGCCGGACGTCGACTTGAGTTCCCTCTGTCGGAGCAACAGCCCCCCAGAGGCCTTGATCCTCCATTATGGCCTGAACACGAATCACCCAGCTGGTGTAGTTCGTGTTCGTCAACTGAGGGTACTGGAGCGTACGACTCAGTTGCTGCGCCCATGACGATTCTCCAGGGACGATAGCCATGGAAGTGGCTCTGATACTAGATGATGGAAAAACAAAGGATATTTGGGAGATGGAGAACAGAGAAGAAGCACTAAGAGAGGAGAAGAACTCTTGTTGTATTGCACTTGGTGAATGTGTGCTTTGGAAGCTTGAGAGCACATGCTTATATAGCTACATCTCATGGATAAAAATAGAATGCAAATAAAAATAATAAAAAATAAAACCTCCTCCATGCAAGGAGGACCATCCACCTAATCCTAACTTGCTAGATAATAGCTCTACCTTCAACCAACTAAGACTAGGCTAATATATGACTTTATTTAAAACATTTAAAATAATAAGAATGCCAAGAATAGCATTCACAATATGGACACAACTAAGCGGGCGACATGCATAGGAGAAGAATCTATGGCAGTGGAGATGAACGTGAGATGCACGGGAGGCTCGACCTAGAGTTGGATGGGAGATGCACAGGATACAGGACCACGTGAGGTACGAGATGCACATGGGAGAAGAATCCATGGAGGCGGATGCGGCCTAAGTTCTACCTGAGAATACCCATGGCGGCTCACCTGTGTTATGGTTGCAGCACCTCCTCCGCCACCCTCTTACAGCACGACCCTCCCTCCTATGCTTGGATGTCTGATTTGAAGTGAGAGATGGACTTTCGTGAGGGAGAAGTAGATGAGAAGGGATAGACATGAATATGATTATACTTGAAAAGAGGGAGATGAACAGACGTTGAGATTTGGGAAAGGTGAATAGACGTTGGGCTCTTTGGAAACGTTGGAATCAAGCCCAACGTTTATTAAGTAAATATTGGTATATAATACCATATATCGACATTAAAAATTAAATGTCAACCAAAGTTTAAATTTAGCGACGTTAATATTAATATCATCTTTGTTTTGATTAAGGTCGACGTTCATGGTGATGGAACGTCGGCTTAGATTGAAATTCTTGTGCATAGTGATTATGCATTTGCATTATTGTATGCATTTGCATTATTGTGCATCTCTTCCCAAGAACGATTATAAACTTCCACTAGAATCAGCCGACAAGAATAAAATGAGATGATGACAAATCTCATTAGTTGATTGCAATTAAAGGTCAGCCGACTGGAATCCAATAGAGAAATTAAATACTTCCAAATCGATTGGAAGAATCTGAGTTGGTTGAAACTTAAGTTTAATCGGTTGATAAAGAGGTTTGGTCAGCTAGTTAGTTATTCACCAATAGTCGTTTATCGAATGACCATAGGCATGAGACTTAGTTGAGTGTCCCAGAATATGAGTCGACTAAAAAGTAAATCATTTGACTGGAAATTTGAGAATGTTGGTTGATTTTATATCAAAGCTGGAGTGTGAATTGGAGATGCATGCTATGTTTGTTCATGAATTTTACAATGTATCTTTGTTATTAAGTAGGTTTAAAATAACCGCTCAGAATTTTATGATATTTATCTTCATTTTCCCTTCAATTCATCCATAATTTTGTCCATAAATCTTCATATTGATGTAGCTTCTTTTAGTCGTTTTTCTTGAAGCTCAGTCAGAGATTTAACCACATATTGTAATAACTTTAGCATGATTTTCGTCATTGTGTCTTTTTTCATCTTTTGTTATATTTCGACTTAGATGCATAAATTACAAGTTAATACAAAGCACGATGTTTAATCATTACTGAAATATGCATGCATGCATATGTGCATGTTCCATTAGGCTGAAATTAGACATCACCCATACCTCTACCATCGTCGTGGGATTTGCGTTGTAGATAAGTCCCCAGACAACTTGTCTTAGAGCCCTTGATACATTGCATATATGGACAGATGAAATTACGTGGTCTCCCTCCGTCTCATTGGTTGATGCGTCTTTTTTGTCATGCAGCCAGATTACGCGGAATAACGTCCAACACAAGAAAGAGAAAAGAGAGGTGAGGTTGCTCTCTCTTTGCTTTACCATATTCCCAAGCAAGCAAAGTAGATTCTGGGATGATGCAGAGAGGAGGGAGGGGGTGTCACTGACTCAGGTGAGAGCCAATCCAAAGTGGCTTTGCTTTGCTCTGCTCTGCTGAGGGGCCCTGCGCTACGTACGCATCATCGGCATCTCCCCAACAAGTCCACTTAGTGCCCCTCTTTCCTACGTGCAAAGCAGGTGATCGAAAGACGTATACTCGAGGAATCGGGAATATGGAAAAGGGTGCGAGACGCCACGCCTTTCAGGAATCGCTTCACGCTTTTCCCATGTAATTAATTATATATTGAGGTGCTCTGGGATTCTACCTGTCGGAGTGAGTCGCATTAGCAGTGACTCTACTTCTGTTGCAATCTAATCTAATCTGCTTTTCATAATTAGCGAATGGGTCCAGAAGTTTGTGCCTCCTCCTCGTCCATGATCATTTGGAATTTGGAGGTCTGACATATGTCAACCAATCATACCTCCGTGGTGGATAAATCACTTTTCTTGATTGCAGGAGATCAAGATCCGAACTCTTACTGTAGGTATAATGGAAGAAGGAGACTTTCTGGTAAATTGTAGATGCACTGGAAGTGAGCTCGAGAATATGATTACTGAACGGATCGTGTTCTCACCTCATTATGGTCCTCTTCTTTTTTTTGGATGTTGGGTTTTCTTAGTCTTGGAGCAGATGTCATGTCTCTACATGCATGTGGATGTGTTTAGATTCCATTTCTGTCAATCTTATCGAATATCGACCTTATATCTTCCAAAGAAAGTGAAAATTCCGCATATTACGTGAAATTATATCATATGAATCAGCATCCTCCATTTAGGAGTGCATCCCATATGGGTTTAGCTATGAGACGGCATTGCATTTTATTCAGAAAATACCTTCTTCAAAGATTTCGAGTGAATTATACTTTAGTCCTCTATATTGCAAAGGGATACTATACACATCCAGATGTTGAGTTAATCGTTTCATACGAGGGAGTAAAAAATAGTTTAGAAGAGAGGGTCCCTGTTAACGAGATTTTCAGTTTTCCCCTTTCACTTAAGGTGTGTGTGTGTTCACATTCATGGACACCATTGTAAATCCAATCAACCAATGTTTGTCCACAACTTGGTCATGAGGCCACATGGATCGAGTCTATTTTCTGCACTTCCACAGTTTATTTGGTGTAAAATCTGCTTAGAATTGTATCCAATAAGGATCATTATTCAATAATATCTCTCGTAAACTTGCATATTTTAAAGTCTCGTTAAACCAACATATTTAATGTATGTGCTTGTTGAGATTCCCGTATTCATGGAATCCGCTAACATGTCATTTACAGGTTTACACATTTGTTTTACTTCTTATTTCGTAACTATCTTGTATGTAATCATATGGTTATCTCAATATACTTTCTTAATTATTATTATTATTATTATTATTATTATTATTATTATTATTATTACTATACATTTCAATTTATCTTTTAACCAAATTGTAAGGTCTAAATTCTCTAACAAGCGCTTGAATAAAATAATATTATTATACATCACTCTTGGGATTCTATCTTATGTGTATGTCTAGATATACATCTTCATTTCTTTCTACTCGAAGAAATTATTGTACCAATAAAAATAAAAATAACAAAGATATTCCAAGAATTCCTATGCATATGCATCCCAATCTAACATATGCAAAAAAGTATTCTGCTTCCTCAAGTGATTTAACTCGATACACTAGTTTTAAATGTAACATTTCATTAGACTATATTAAAATCCGCTTTGTTAACACGCCTTGAATCTTAACCCATTTGTTTGTCCCACTATGTTTCAACCCCAACAACAGTAGGAGACACCTGCATCTAGATGGGAATCATAGTTGAACTAGGATAAAGGGATCCATTTGTCAAGGGATGCTATATATATTATCATCCCTTGACAATGTGTGTGTATACTAGTGTATTTCCCGCGCTCTGCGGCGGGTTGAAGAAAATTTTTGAAATATTTTCAAAATTATAAAAAGTAATAGAGATATCAAAGTATAATTTTATTTAATTGAATAAATAAGTGAATATAATATTTTCAGAACATTGTAAGTAATATTGATAAGTATCATTTCACATAAAATAATTATTACTGTTAACAATTAATAACAATCATATATCACATGAGTTGGTATTATATCATACACGGAATATTAGTAATTATATATATATTTAAGAAATAACTACCTAGAAATTTTAAGGTCTTATATTTGATTTTATTTTTTTCCTTTATTGTTTAGAATATAGAAATAATTAAATATTTTATATAGTATATTATAAGTCATATGTAGATATTTTTGGTTGATTTTATATTTAATATATGATTTCATATGAATTTAATATGATTTTTATTTAATAAACTATATAGATGGTACATGTGTATTTTACTAGAACTAATGGGGGTACATGTGCAATTATGCGAGGGGTGGTAAATGCAAAAATAACATGAAATCATGTGGATGAATATGTGAGGTTGTATTCAATATATTAAAATATGGATGTATATCATATCATTATTTTTCAAGCATGATAATATTTATCCATATATGTATTTGCTACACTAATAACCATAGTTTTATATTTATCAAAAATATTGTACATAAATATTTAAATACACAACCAAATATGATAATCACCCTTTTCATAAAATACAAGAAATAATTTTAATACTTTATATCTATAATATGTATTCTCTTTACTTTCTCATTATAATTGAGTTTTTAAATTTCTAAATAAAGTGTGAAAAATCTCTTCTTACGAAATAGATAGTTTTTAAAGATTTCTTATGAAAATCATTTTGCTAATATTATATACGGTAAAATGCGGCTGCCTCCAAGGGAAGATCCCACCCCATTTTCCTTATTTTTTATTTTTTTTAAATTCTTCCGTAGATTTTCATTATTGTATCTATATAAACATTACCCTATGAAAAAAGGGGATTTTTGTCTTTCTGGACACATCTGAATTCTTTTTCTCCTTGACTCTTTGCGCAGATCAACTAAGATCTTTTTAAATTTCTAAATAGAGTGTGGAAAATCTCTTCTTACGAAATAGATATTTTTTAAAGATTTCTTATGAAAATCGTTTTGCTAATATATATATAGGGTGAAATGGGGTTGCCTCCAAGGGGAGATCCCGACCTATCCCATACTTTTTTTTTATTTTTTAAAATTCTTCCGTAGATTTTCATTATTGTATCTATATATTAAGTCATTCAAATTTCATACGAAACATAGACTCCTACGATCTCCATCCATACATTCATCTTTTTAACAATTCTGCGATTGTTAAAAAATGTCTGTCTGGATGGAGGTCGTAAGAGTCTCTGTTTCACACGAAATTTGTTGATATAATATAGGGATATAGTGGTGAATATCATGGAAGATTTTAAAAATAATTAAAAAAATATAACAAAAATGGGATAGTGGAGCCAAGTTATCTTCATCTAGGGGACAGTCCCATTTTTCCTATATATATTATGATTTTGCTAATACACACATACATGTATGATACATTGAGAGAGAAAAGATCATAGAGAGAGATGTGTGCATTTGAGAGAGGAGAAACGGAGAGGAGAGAGTGAGGGAGTGAGAGGAGAAATGGAGATGAGAGAGGGGGTATAGAGAGAACGTGGAGGAGAGAGGGAGTGGAAAGAGAGAAAGAGGGAGAGTGAGTGGAGAGAGAGAAAGCGGGGAGTGGAGAGAGATCGTTTGTTTCGGGGAGAGAGAGGGAAGAAAGGAAATGGTAGCGGAAAAAGAGGTGGGATGATACCCGTGAAGCTGCGTGTCACGTGCCGGCGGAAATTACCAGCTTTAGTTAGGATATAGATATATCCATATGATTGGGGCTATTTTCTTTCCTATGTACTACCATTCTTTCGCTTTATAGAATAAATATCGCTATTGCCGCCAAGGATGTAGCCCAATGAAGGATAAACCTTGCACGTCATGTGTTGTGATTATTTTCATGATTGCTTATCTGTGTTTTTATTTGCGCTCTTCATCCTTCTCTTATATTACATTGATGTTAAGGGTAAACCTCGTAGGTCATGTGTTGTGGTTATTTTCTTTACTCATGTCTTTCATCTCAAATTCCTTTCTCATTTCTCTTATATTACATTGATCGGCTTGAGGTCCCTCTCGATGATTAAATATCATCTAAACACAATGATATAATTGAAAACGTTCTCTCAATCTTCATGGCATAGACAAATATCTAATGATTTGCATTAAAAGTCAATAAAATAGAATTTAATGGAATCTAAGGATCTTGAATAGTATAGCATTTAATGAAATTAAGGTATCATTATCTTGAATATCGTTTCAAGCCTTAATGACTTCATTAGTTTTTATATCTTATTCTATTAACCTTCTACTTAGAAATCATAGGGTTTTCACATGTATATTTCCTCCTACAACCTCTATTGAGGAAGAATATCATCACGTCCATTTATGTAGCTTCAAATTCTTATTCATTCAAACTTAACTACTGGATAACAGATTTCATAGTAGTCTACTTCAAAATTTTCATTATAACCTTCAGCCACCAATCTTGCTTTGTATTATCAATAGTACAATTAACTTTATACTTTCTATTGAATTCATACTTAGAACATGTGGATTTCATGCCTTCTAATGAATCACACAACTCGTAATCATTTCACCAAATTGACTCCACTACATTTCTTATGATGATAGCCCATGATTTTGACTCATTCGAAGTTGTTGCTTTGTTTAAGGACATAAGATGTGTACAATCAATCCACTATATCATTTGTGTGCCATAACACCTCTTATCCATAGAAATAATAATATTAAATCCACGTATGTTGCACTATGTGCCTTTTGTTGTCGATTAGGTTTATGGGGTGTATGGATCTACCCAATCTTTTTAAGTTTTGTCAAAGCTAATATCTAGGTTGTTATCTAACTCCAATATTACTAATCAACCATCATTTCTTATCTAGTGATTAACTTCTCTTTTTTGTCACCTAAAATAGATAGAGAACCTGATTCGTTGATTTCCTACTCCTCTCAGTGATTTTTCAAGGAAATGTATTTATGACTTTGAATGAGACCTTTGAATTCGTGGAAGAACTTATATCCTTTAAAATATTCACGCTATATATTAAACTAATATTATTTAGTCGGTCCTACTTAATTGTGCGAAAAAGGTTTAGTTGTTGTTGTATACATTAACTAGCCTTTTAATATTTTAGAATTTACTGTATCCTTAGTATAATTTGAAAGCAAACTTTTTTGTGTCACATCTTCATTTCCGAAGATACCAAATTTTAAGCTTCATGTCATTTAAAATTTCATATGACATAATATGCAAAATATGGTAGAAGTTCCATTTTGTATATAATTGATAGGCAACATTAATTTTCTCCTATTACATAAATGTTGACATATATCTTACTACATTCATTTGTATTCTATTTTTTTGTCAGTTGTACCATTTCTTTTGTGGTATCCAAATTACTATATTTATCCACAAATACTGACTTGAATGTAATCATCACCCAACTCTTTTGAGTGTATTGATCCCTACCGATATTTCACCATTCAAGATCAGTTTTCCATTTAACCAAATACCAATCCCATTTAAGTGTATGATCAGATCCACTTGATTGAGTAAAGCTCTATGATTATTGTGCCATCTTAAAACCTTTTGGATTGGAACTCCAGCTTGTGGTGATCAGAGCCCCGGAGGTTCGCGAGGGCTCCGGACTGGAGGCTGGAGGCGACTTGGTGGTGGTGCTGACTGATTCTTCTAGTACTGATGACTCTTGAGTGGAGGCGGCTAGACATGGATGTTCTGGGTGCTCGTTAGTGGCGTAATCTCCTCAACGGTGTCCTGTAACAATGTCGAGGGGAGATCTACGAGGTTCGACCAAAGGGCGGCAAGAGTTTAACCCTTTAAAGATTAAAGAAATCAAGAAATTGGGGTAATATGAACTTTTGGACTAAATTGCAAGTGTTGGGATGTTGAGTAGTAAAAGAAAATTGATCCAAATTATGTCCTTATGGTATGTTGTATGCTTTAATTTTAGATTCTTGATGTGTTTACCCGATTCCGCTCAATCGATAACCAACTCGTGTTGTCTTCTTCTTAAGTCATCGAGCAGAGAAAGAGGAAACTTGTGGTTGTAGAGGTTATGCTTCTCCAAGCCTCTAGAGCAAGATAAGCTTTTCTATTATGTGTTGGATGTTGTTTATTGTTTGTGATGTTGATGTGCATCTAATCTACGAGTATATTTAAAGGTGGATGCTTTGATTAAAGATCAAAGAAAGGAACAACAAGAACATGAGGAACAAAAATATCAAGACAATTCTCCAAAATCTCATTTAACCAACCATAAACAAGTGGTTTGATAATTCAAATACAACTTTCTATGCATATTAAGTGGCTTATAAGACCCTCTTGGGATGTCTTTTTATCAATTTAACTACAAGAAGCCTTGTTATTTTCCCATAAAGCAGACCAAAAAAATCTCTTTCGGATAATATGGGAATGCAATCTTTATACAAATAGTTCTAGAAGAAAGTAGTCATTCAATATGAACAAGGTAATCGAGATAATAAATAAGACATGAGAGTATCTAGATTTTAAGAGGTGGCATGACTCACAATAAACACAAATCATTTAAGAGAAATCAAAATATCGGGTTATTTGATGATATACAAAATATTTTCTAAGTAAACTAAGATGTAATGAAAAGGTTCGTCTCTTATAAGTAAAATACATGATAATGGATCTATCTGAAGGAAGCAATTGAACATTCAAGAACTTCGCATCACAGAAACGCAGAATATTTAGCAAACTTTTTGCTTAAAACATTGTATGTTCATCGCAAGAACAAGAAAACCTAGCACAATAATTTGTGCATTTCGGAATCATTAATTATAAGAAAATAATTTCCAAAATGATTTCTAATATCCACAATGAATATAAAGAATATATCAGGGTTACCTCTTGAAGTGTGAGTTTCTAGTAAAAGAAACCTCCTAAATCAAGTCAAATCCCGCATTGTCTCTCTCGTGGGTGCATATATGAATTGTGTTGCTTCCCACAAACTTGGACATCATCTTCAAGAACAGGGCTTCAAGAAGAGTCGTATGAGAGATGGATACTCTCAAGACTCATCTTCTTCTGCAAGGTACGAAATTCCCAAGGGACTAGGCTTGCCAAAAACACCAGTTAATAAAAGAGAGAGAGATTTACTCTCATTTTATTCACAAAGCACACGTCTCTTGAAGACCAGGGCTTCAAGTAGGCATGTGAAATTATGGCCCTTGGATTGTTGATCAAGTGCGTAAGACCAAGTCCTTGTTCAACAAGAATTATCACCTTTTTAATCTTTAATTAATATTAATTAATAAAATAAGCAACAACATTGAGTCCTTAACTAATAAGGACTCAACAACATAGTGCTCTTTGTACATCACCATGTACACACCCCAAATTTGCATACAATAGGCATTGTTGTTGAATTTTATTAATTAAGTGAATAATCCAATTATCTCCATGAGAGAAATTATGAAAATAATCATTATAGCTTATGAATCATATTTACAAGCACAAAAATAAATGTAAATCCAATTTATATCTATGAAATTAATGTGAATCAAATTCACAAAATTTCGTGTTTTGAAAATAATTATGTAAATCATATTTACATAAATATTTATATGGATCATATCCATATAAATGTTAATTATCGTGAATTCCCATTAACATTAATTAATAAATTATGAATCATATTCACAAAAATCACCCTTATGAATAAAATGTAATGATAACAATTATTATTACAATATTGACATCAATATGTAAGAATCCTGATTCAATTAGGACTTATGAGATCCAAATGCAGATACTTGGAGATAATGTCGGGGAGATCATACTATCCATATATAGTGACTTGAAATCTGGATATCAATCCAATTTCATGGTTTATACTATTTCAGGTTGAAAATTGATACACTCTTATCAAATTGAGCTCGAGTGGAACATTTTGCACTCTAAGTGAGCTCAACGAAACAAAAGCCACTTTATGTGAGCTCGAGAAAATATCAGTGAGTTGAACCCAACTTCCACGATCATTTCTAATCATAGTCTAAACCATTTGGAGCTTAGAAAATGAAATTAATGAGCTTGTATTTTTCCATTTCTATGACCATTTCTATTTCCAATATTTGAACAATGAAATTAGAATTGGAATTGAAAATTAAATTCAAATGAATTGTGATTTAATCTAAATAAATTTCAAATCATCTAGATAAATGGAGCCACTAAAATCCATCATGTCCCATCACTCCCTAAGAATGGAAGTGTCATGTAGATGATATATTATGATAGATTTAACCTTAAGTAATACCTATTCATCCTTCACACTGGAAGATTTATATATCCGAAGTTCAAACCCTAGTTTGACTGTCTTCTTCGGAACATATCAATTGAGTTCTCATTCGATAATTGGGTAACAATATTAATCATATACTTCCAAAAGCATATATTAATATCTTGAATGTGTGTCTTATTTCTTAAACAAGACGAGCATGCATGGAATTCATTTTGACCCCAAAATATCTCATGAGTGAGCTCAAGGGTGGAACCAAGAACTTTATTAAGGAGGGGCCAAGTATACAACTATCATGTATGTTTAAAAACAAAAAAATTATTGTGTTTCAAATGATGTTTTTAAATAGAATGATATTTTAAAGTAATATATTTTTTCTTCAATTTGATAAACTTAAAACTTAAATCTTATTTGAATCTATTAGTAAGTATAATTTTCAATATGATTGAAAACTTTGATATGATATTTAATATTTGATAAATCTAATAATTTAAACATGTTTAAATCCATCACTAAGGATTCAAGTAGGTTTTTGAAAAAAATCGTGGTTAAAAGGAAATATACATGTAATTCAACTATATGGAGTACTAAACTAATGGAAGAGATAAATAAGTTTGAATCTCAATTAGCATCAAATTATACTTTTAATTTTAATTATTTAAATTTATTGAATAAAACAACCGATCGTATGTTAAAAAATAAGAAAAAATTATTTTTAATGATATTTTTAAATAGAGTTAATATTTTAAACTGAATTTTTTTCAATCTTAATAAACTTAAATTTTAAATTTTATTTAAATCTATTAGTAAGTTTAATTTTCAAACATATTATTAATTTCTTAGTGATTTTTAATTATTGATAAATCTAACAATTTAAATATTTCTAAGTATGTCCAATTTTAAAAATGAGCAACAAAATTTAGTTCATCTATAAGGAGTGTGAGAGATAATGGAAGAGATAAATGACCGTGAATAATGTTTTATAAAATTTTACATATAATTTAAATATTTAAAATTATTTGTTTCAAATGAGATATCATATATATTTAAAAATGAAATATTATTACATTTTAAACGATATTTTTAAACAGAGTCAATTGTTTAAATTGATATTTTTTATAATTTTGATAAACTTAAAATTTAAGTCTCCGAGTAAGTTGAATTTTCAAATATACTATTAACATCCTTAACAGTTTTTAATTTGATTAAATCTAATAATTTAAAACATTTCTAAATCCATCCCTAAGGCTAACTAACTTATTAGATAAAACTTTCAAATAAAAGAATTCATGTTAACAAGAAAATAACAAAGTTAAATCATCTATAGGGAGTTCAAGAAACAATGAGAGAGATAAATGAACTTGAATCTCATTTTATATTAGATTATACTTATAATCTTAATATTTTAAAATTGATTTAAATTTTAGATATATTATTAACTTTGATAGTGATTTTTATGTTTGATAAATATACTAATTTAAATCTTTCTAAATCTGCATGTAAGGATAACTTATCAAGTTAAATTTTGGAACAAAAAAATTTGTGGTCAAAAGAAAACAACAAGATTAAACCATCTAATGAGTAATAGACATAATAGGAGAGGTAAATGAGTTGAAATATCATTCTATATCAATAATACAAAGTTAAATCTCATTCAATATTGATGGTATTTAATATTTTTAAAAATATGATTTAATGGGATTCGAACCCTGCTTTGTGCACCCATATATTACACCACTACCAATAGACCATTACAAGGGTTTGTTTGTTTGTTTTTAAAGTTTCAAATATATTTAATATTTAATGATGGGTCAAATTATAAAATAAAAATATTATACAAGATAAATATAAGAATCAAAGAGGGGCTCTGCCCCCCATTGGATACACTGAGTCTGCCCCTGAGTGAGTTATGTCTCTTGGTTCATCAACAATGAAACATGTATGATTCCTTTGAGAGATCATACTTCTCATATATCTTCATATGCAAACTAACTCATCGATATATGGATCTTGATTAGGTCACCAATATATTATTTGTCAAATATGCATACTCAGGCATATAGATGCATATATGTCTCAAGTTGAAGGATGTGTGCATGATTGTGATAGTTACAATTCAGGTCTTAGCTTATCTTAACCTCATAAAGTCAAATCTTTTGACTTGATTATTCTAACACTTCTGAATCTTCATTCCTATCCAGAGGACCTGCATTTAAAAGTCGATTGGAAATCAGTCTTTTGAGAAATATTTCCATCTTGTTCTCAAACCAGAGATCTTTATTGAATATCACATGTTTGAAGTCAGTCGTGTCCTCTCAACCACATGGTATTCAATATGGTCATGGTACATAACCCTAATTGTACAAAGAGGCCTTAATAGTAAAAGTGCATTGACGTTCATTCTTTCATTTCATTTCATATGGATTTAATAAAACAATAACTTTTATTGCATTAATGGGTCGCCGAGGGCTTACAAGTTCAACAACCTCCTACTAGCCTTTAGAGAGATTCATGTACAACTCTCAGCCCCATATTCATTACACGCTGATCAAAGATCGTTTGAGTCAACAGCTTGGTTAGCGAACCAGCAATGTTCTCGGTAGAGGCAACCTTGGTGATCGTGATATCACCATGGTTTTGGATCTCCTGGATGATGTGATATTTCCTATCCACGTGTTTGCTTCTTTGTTGCCACCGGAGTTCCTTCACCTGCACTGTGGCATCCATGTTAATTCAGAGTAACAGGATGGGAGATTCCGACGAGGAAACTACATCAAGGTCTAAGATGAACTTAGTAATCACACCATCTCTTTAGCAGCATTCGGTGCAGATATGTGTTCTGCTTCGGTTGTTGAATAAACATGGTGTCATGCTTCTTGCTTATCCAGCTCATAGCACCACCTTCAACATGAATAAGAACCCTGAGGTTGACTTCACACCATTAACATATGATTGGAAGTTTGAATCAGTGTACCGCAAGACTTGGAGATCATTGTCTCCATAAATCAAGACATATTCTTGAGTTATTCTTAGGTATTTGAAGATACTTTTCACTACACTCCAAGTGTTTCTCTCCATAGCAGGATAGATAATGGCTTACCACTCCAACTACATGGTAGATATCTGATCTTGTACACATCATGACATACATCAGACTTCTCGAAGCCAATGCGTAAGGGCATCCAACCATGACTTTCTTTTCCTCACAATTTTAGGAGCCATCCCTTTTAATAGGTGAATATCATGTCTTAATGGAAGGAAGCATTTCTTGGAATTATCCATATTATATCTTTCCAAGATCTTTTGATGTATCATTATTGTGATAGTCTCAATACTTTCTTTTGTCTGTTTCTGAATAGCTTCATATATAAGATATTAAAGGCTTCTCCGAGATCTTTCATCTCAAATGTATTGGACAACCGTATCTTAACACTAGCCATCATCCCTACATCATTCTCAATGATCAGATGCCATCTGCATTAAGCACAATGAACATGATGGCACCCCAACTAAGCTTCTTGTACACACGGTTCATCCGTATCATGTACGAAATCATAACTCTTTATGGCTTCATCAAATAGGATGTTCCAACTACGAGAAGCTTGTTTGAGCCCATGGATGGATTTCTTAGTTTGCACACTTTACCTTCCTTAGTTATGAAGCCATGGGGTTGCTCCATATAGATATCCTCTTCGAGGTATCCATTGAGGAATGTTGTCTTGACTTGTGGAGTTGGAGGGTACCATTACATGTCCAAATTTCTTTGGTGAGTGTTGAGGAGGAATCATCTTATGATTGGTGATAGAAGAGTTCAATTTTTTCCAAGGAGTGATGGTATTTGTTGGCGTCGTTCGACTGAAGAGAAAAGTGTTGCGCACCTTTTCTTAGGATGTCCTGTTACTAAGGATGTGTGGGGTGTAACCATGGTAGAAGGGGCATTGATGGGGAACTGGAATGAGCTCTAGGGATCCCTCAACGCCCTTGGAAGTGGTAGTAGTCTGACCAAAGTGTGGGTGACATCTATCTTATAGTCTATGTAGCTTGCGCGAAATGATTCTTTCTTCAGAGGGAAACAAATGTTAATGGAAAATGTGATTTGAGCATGCTAAGTGCTTAAAGACTTTTTGTTTTTTGTAATTAGTTTTGAAAGTTACTGTGAATATATATAAGTTACATGGTAGACGTCTTCTTATCGTCGTACCTTTCCTCCCATCCCCCAACCCACCACACACAGAAAAAAAGAAAAATATAAAACCAAAAATAAAAATAAAAATAAAGTAGAGAAAATAGTAATTAAAACTAAAAATGAGAATAGAAAAATACAACCTAAAAATAAAAATATAAAACATTTTAAAAAATAAACATAAAAAATAACAAAGTTATTGAATTCAAAGTACGTAAAGGACTTTATCCAATCAGCCGCCGCCTTCGCCGGAATGAGCTCAAACAAAGCTGCGGGGCGTCGGAGGAAAGGCAACGCCGCGGCTTCCACCTCCACGCCCTTCGAAACCACCAGCGCTCCTCTCTTCCCCTCCTCTTTCCGATGCCATCGTTATCCCCGGAGCTCCGCCGCCCTCGTGGAAGCCGGTCTCTCGGCCCCCGACGAAGCCGTGGGGTTTGACGTGGCCCGGGAGGAGTACTACTCCAACCCCCGGAGCTTCCCGCACAGCGTGAAGCAGCAGTGCTGGGAGAAGGCCGACAAGTTCAAGGGCCGCGATCCCGACCGCTGCTGGAGGGACCCCCTCGGCAACATCGTCTTCCGCAAGCTCGTCGGTTGCCTCTGTCACGACTACGACCTCATTCTCCGTTTTTCCAAGGTTTGAGAAATGTTTCATGCTTATAGAAGGGCAAACCGTTTGTTTTTAATACTCGAAGTGCTGTAGAAAATTAGGGCAGTCGTTTGCTATGCGAACTTTGAACGGGTTCTTGACCGTGTGGGAAAAATGCGTCTGTTTCGTGGAAAGTTTGATTGGGAGGTCGTACTTATGAGTAAAAATTTAACAGCTGCAGGTGGTACTTCTGAATTTTTTGATCCTGAGGATCTGTTAATGCCAAGCGAAAAGCACACCAAGTGGTTGCTTTATTGGAAAAATGGGGACTAGTTCTCCCTTGGGAAGAATGAACCGACGAAGTTTGTGTTCTATTTTGCACAATTAATCAGTGCTGAGATAGTTACTATTTTTAGTATGTTCCTTTATGTAATTTTTTATTTTTTGTTTCATCTTTTTGTAATTTACCCAATCGTTCTTCTCCTATATAAGGGAACCCTTGGGCCTCTGATAATGCATCTCAGTATGTTCCTTTAACATGGTATCGGAGCGACGGTCCTAGATCGGAGTTGCCGTATCCATCCCTATCCCTAACCCTACCCTATTCGACACCTGTCCCTACCACCCCCGTGCCACCCCCGACACCCGCGCCTCCCCCGCGCCCCCGCCTCCGCGCAACACGCACATCAGACCATCGTGCTCCCGCACCTCGCGGCCCCTACACCGTGCCCCTAGGCTCCCGTGCATCGCGCACACGCCAGAGCCCCCCTCCCCCCGCCTCGAAACCTCACGCGCCCTGTTGCTCGTGCACAGCAGCTGGGCCCGTGCGCAGTCTACCCGCTGTGCCCTAGCATCCGGTCGCATGCACCCTTGCATGCCCCATCGACTCCTGCGCCCAGGCTCGTTCACCCCTACTACCCTTGCGTGCGCAGTCTACGTGCCCTGTTGCTCGCGCACAGCCGCTGGGCTCGTGCACAGTCTACCCGCTGGGCCCGTGTTCGTCCAAACGCTCGCGCCCCCAGTGCACCAGTCCCTGCGACTCCTGCGCCCAGGCTCGTGCACCCTTGCGCCCATGCCCTTGTGCGTCTAGTCGCCTGCGCCTAGCCGCCCGTGCCCGTGAGCGCTCGCGCCCTTGCGCCCCTGTCCTAGTCGCCATCGCGCCCCTGCGCCCAGTTGTCCTTACGCCCCTGTCCTGCACGCCCCTGCGCCCAGTCGCCCTTACGCCCCTGTGCTGCATGCCCAGTCGCTCACGCCCCTGTGCGCCAGTGCTTGTCACCCATGCAATCAGAATCTCGGTTCGAGGACGTCCCCTGCCCTGATCCTGATCCCATCATCGGATAGGTATGTGATTTGATTTCCATCAGAGATACGAGTTTTTTTGTCAACCAAAGAGGATTGGAAAGGATGGTTGTATGAATATACACGTACAATCAATCCTTCGTATGATTCTGTAGATTCGTTTATATCGGTTTACTTCCCAGTCGAATTCCGTTATTTGGCTATCTTACAACATGTCAGACAACAATGGTGACATCTTCTTGTCCAGAGCCTTCAAGGGCCCGGCTCCCATCGCTAAGATGAATGGGACCAACTATGAGTTGTGGTCCATGCAGTTTCTCACCCTCATGCAGTGCAACAATAAGGAGCACATCCTAACAGATCCAGAGCCAGCGGACAAGACCGGGGCAAATGCTTCTTGGAATCAAGATGACGTGTACGCGCGCTTTTGGCTTTGAGGGACTCTTACTACAGAGATAGCCAACGATATTCTAACTCAGCCAACTGCGAAGGCAATGTGGGACACTTTGGCATCCACCTATGCCCAGGCAAAGAATGAGGCCAAAATCCTTCAACTACAGTTTGATATCTACAACACCAAGTAGAATGGCCGTCCCTTGCATGTTTACTACTCTTCACTGCGTGGCGTGTTTGAAAAGCTTCATAGCTACATGCTTATTATGACGTCTATTGAACAACAGAAGTCATATAGGAACTCTACGGTGGTTGGAGTTTTCATGGTTGGACTTGATGCAGAATATGATGCTGCACGTACTCATCTTCTTACTGGAGCAACCATTCCTCCTATAGAGGAGGCCTATAGCTGTCTCAGCCGATTCATCATCCCTTCGACAACCACGTCTTCGCACTCCTCAGCGATGACCGCTTCTCGTGGTCGAGGTGGGGTGATCCAGTCCAGAGGACGGACATCTCGAGGAAGAGGCGGTGGACACCAACGTGGTCCTTGCACCTACTGCCGCAAGCCTGGACATGCAGAGGATACATGCTATCAGAAGCATGGATATCCTGTTTTTGGTCGAGCAACAAGGCATATTATGTCTTCAGAGACTTCAGCTCCCCAGGCCGATCCTCGCCTAGATGATATTGTCTCTCGTATTCGAGAGATCATGACTCCCAGTGCTGACACCACCACAGATACTGCTGCAACAGCCATAGCCTCTTCGAGCTCCTCAGGTATCACTTATGCCTTTACTGGTACTACGAATGCAGACATGACAGAGTGGATTGTGGACTTTGGTGCTTCTCACCACTTATGTGGAGACAGAACACAACTGAAGTCCTACAGGGCTATACAACCTGGCAGATGCATCGTCATCGCTAATGGCGACCACTTACCCGTTACAGGACAGGGGGATGTGCAGTTGACACCGTCCATGCGCCTGAAGAATGTTTTATATGCTCCTGCTTTTCATATGAATTTACTTTCTATTGGTCAGATCACTAAGGATCTGCATTGTCGTGCCATCTTTGACCCTCCATCTCTTGTGTTTCAGGACATACTCACGGGCAAGATGATTGGAAGTGGCCGTGAGCAGCGGGGACTCTACAGACTGGTCCAACCTCCTCATGCTAGTGTTTCTATTATACCTACTGGACCTGTCTCTCCTTATCTGTGGCACCTTAGGTTTGGACTTCTTCCTCTGCAGAAGTTATGTCATGTTCTACCTCAGATTTCTACGAGATCCTCCTTTCAGTGTGAAGCTTGTCAACTTGGGAAGCATCATCGTTCATCTTTTCCATCCCGTCAGAGTTGGAGCAGTTCTCAGCTATTTGAGCTCCTTCATTTAGACATTTGGGGTCCTAGTCGTGTTCTTGATCTCCAAGGACACTATTTTTATCTTGTAGCGGTCGATGATTTTTCTAGACTTTCCTGGGTTTTCTTATTGAAGAATAAGTTTGAGGTTGGATCCACTATCAAGTATTTTATTAATGAAATAAAGAATATTTTTTCTGCCAATGTCAAGTATATTCGTTCTGTCAATGCCTTGGAATTTTGCACCTTACATCTCTCTGTGTTCCTTAGATCCCACGGCATTGTTCACCAGACCTCATGTGTCTACACTTCCCAGCAGAACGGTGTTGCCGAGCACAAACACCGTCACTTACTTGATGTGACCAGAACATTGTTGATACAGAGTCGTGCTCCTCATTCTTACTGGGGTGATGCTGTCCTTACTGCTTGCTATCTGGTAAACCGTATGCCCTCGTCCGTGTTAGGAGAGAAGATTCCTTACTCGATTGCGTTTCCCGAGAAGGATCTCTTCTCTCTTACACCTCGTGTGTTTGGATCTGTTGCCTTTGTTCATGATGTCTCTCCAGGGCATGACAAGCTCTCTCCTAGAGCTATCAAGTGTGTGTTTGTCGGCTACTCTCGTACCCAAAAAGGGTATCGCTGCTTTGATTCACTAAGCCAGAAATACTTTGTTAGTGCTAACGTTACTTTCTTTGAGTCGGTCATGTATTTTTCTCCTACAGGTGACAGACTTACTCCATCTGACTCCGATGAAGAGATATACATCCCACCACATCCTACTGTTGGTTCTTCACCTTTACCTACTCCTCCTCCTCCACCACCTCCTCCACCACCTCCGTTGGTTCAATTCTTGCCTCGTGATGTTCCTCGCAGATGTCGCTCTGTTCGCCATGCTCACAAGCCTTGCCCATAATCCAGCACGCATTAGGTATGTAATGAGCATATTATTTCTACTGATGGTACTACTGAGTTGACTGTACAACAGGAGGAGCAGATACCCTTTCAAGAGGAAAATATACATGCCCAGGACTTGGCAGATGATCTTGATGTACCAATTGCTCTGCGAAAGCAGAAACGAGCGTGTGCTACTTACCCTCTTGCAGCCCAGATTTCTTTGAGCAGGCTGTCAGAGGATTTCAGAAGATTTACGCTAGCACTATCAGCCGTGCAGGTACCACAAACGTATCAGGAGGCTCTCAAAGATAGTCAGTGGAGGTTAGCCATGGAGGAGGAGATGGCTGCGCTACAGTCACGTGGTACGTGGAGTCTTGTTTCTGCTCCTATTGATACATCAGTCGTAGGATGTAAATGGGTGTTCACTGTGAAACACCATGCGGATGGGAGTGTAGATCGCTATAAGGCGAGACTTGTGGCACGAGGGTTTACCCAGACATATGGGGTAGACTATCACGATACTTTCTCTCCAGTTGCCAGACATTCTACTCTACGTATTCTCCTTGCTGTTGCTGTGATACGAGATTGGCCTTTTTATCAGCTTGATGTGAAAAATGCATTCCTCTATGGTAACCTACAGGAGGAGGTCTACATGCAGCAGCCACCTGGGTTTGCTGCTGAGGGGGAGTGTCAGAAGGTGTGCATGTTACACAAAGCTATCTATGGCCTCAAGCAGAGTCCAAGAGCATGGTTCCAAAAGCTCTCGGACTTGATAGAGCAGCAGGGGTTTGTGAGATCAACTGCAGATCACTCCTTGTTCATACATAAAACCCATAGAGGTATTACAGTTATTCTTGTTTATGTTGATGACATTATTATTACAGGGGATGAACGAGCAGGGTATTCAGGGTGCCAAGGACTTCCTAGGTCAGCAGTTTGTGACCAAGGACCTTGGACATTTACGTAACTTTCTTGGAATAGAGTTTGCCAGGAATCAACGGGGTCTTGTAATGACCTAGAGAAAGTATGTTATAGATCTTCTTTCAGAGACAGGCATGTCAGATTGCAGACCTGCCACTACTCCGCTTGACCCAAGCATGAAGTTCTATGATGATGATACTGAGGAGATCGATAAGAGAAGGTACAGAGAGCTTGTTGGCAAGCTACTATATGTAACTATTACCAGGCCCGACATAGCATTTGCCGTGAGCAAAGTGAGTCAGTTTATGGAGCAGCCCAAACAGGCACATATGGATGCAGTCCATATGATTCTGAGATACTTGAAGACTTCACCTGGTACTGGACTTCTTTTCAGCAGAGGCACACCTCTCTCAGTGACAGCATGCGCAGAAACAGATTATGTTGGGTGTCCAAAGGATAGAAAGTCTACGTCTGGATTTGCTGTGTTCATAGGGACTTCTTTTGTTTCATGGAAGAGTAAGAAGTGGACTGTGGTTGCTAGATCTAGTGCTGAATCGGAATACAGGGCCATGGCACAGGCTAGTACAAAGATGATGTGGGTTAGATCCGTTCTAACTGACCTGACCATAGAAGTACCTCTTCCCATGCACCTCCAATGTGATAATCAAGCTGCTCTCTTCATTGCAAATAACCCAGCCTTTCATGAGAGGATGAATCACATAGAGGTGGATTGCCACTACACTCGTGACATGATACAGAAAGGTATTATCACTACTACGCATGTCAGCACTGGAGACCAGACAACATATATACTTACAAAGGCTCTAGCGAGATGACCTTATCAGAGATGTTGTTCCAAGCCGAGTCTTATTGATATCTACGCTCCAGCTTGAGGGGGAGTGTTGAGATAGTTACTATTTTTAATATGTTCCTTTATGTAATTTTCTATTTTTTGTTTCATCTTTTTGTAATTTGCCCAATGGTTCTTCTCCTATATAAGGGAACCCTTGGGCCTCTGATAATGCATCTCAGTACTTTCCTTTAACAATATGGAAGAAACTTGTTCTGCCTGATATGTAGTCGAAGTCTCTCACGACCCACCACCATTAGTTTGCCTTTTTGTTCCTTTCTCCACCATTCTTTGGACGAAGACGAACAAATGCTATTCTTTGTTATTTTTTACTTCTAAAGCGTTCTCCGTCGAAGCTGTGAGAAGATGAAGATACATGTCCTGCGATGGTTCTTCGCCCATCTAAAACAACAGGAGATGTCAGTGCGGTTGGTGCGATGGCCCTTTCCACCACAACTATAGCCGAACATGGGCGAGGATGAGGCCCTACAGTGGCCGTCGCCTCACGACAACCTAGCCCTTATCCCTCTTTCCATGCCCTCTTTGACAATGGCTCTCCTCACACCACTCTTCTTTCTTGATGTGTTGCACACTCTGCAACGTTCCAGATTTAGGTCTCCGGAACATTATAAAGAAAACTGGCTTTGACGATGATGTTGGGTAAGGGTCTAACTGGACTTGTTAACAACCATCCAAAATATTTAACCCAAGTTGTCAAGTAGTAATCCCCCACTTGTATAACCCTCTCCTAAACTTCATGAGTTTCCGATGTGGGACTATGTTTGGGGTTGGGATGTTACAACCTCTCCCACTTATATTTGTAACATCCTTGTAAATGCGACATGGCCCAGCACTTATTCACAATAACCATGACTGCTGCACGCTCCATGTAGTCTTTTCCTCCTATCTTTTTATAGGGGTGACTCCACCTTCGGGAATCCCTTTTGACTAACAGAGGGAAATCGGCTTTGATGTCATTTGTAACGTTCTAGGCTTAGGTCCCCGAATCTTTATCAAGGAAAATTTCCTCTCACAACTTGTTGGGTTTGGGTCTAATTGGACTCATTGATGACCACCCAAAATGCTTAAGTCCAAGTTGACAAGTAGTAACCTCTATAACCCACATCCATACTTCATGAGTTTATGATGTGGGACTACGTATGGGGGTTGGGGTGTTACACACTCCTCCCACAATGTCCCCCTCCTCACCCTCGAATTTGCCCTTTCCTATGTTCTTCCCTTCATTTAGACCCACTCAAATGGTTTGGTGGTAGCACAATGTATCTCTCATCCAAAAGATTAGGGTTCAAATCCCCCCTTATGGGGGTGCGATAGGTAGTCGATAACCAGCATAAAAAATAGTTGAATTATTTAACATGGATTTGAGCAAGAATCCATGTAGCAGACCCTACTTATAGTAGGAGAAAGCTTTGCCATTTATAAAAGGGGAAGCACGCTAAGGTGTCCATCCAGATATATTACAAGGATAAAGTACTTACAGTGGTCAAGACTTGATGAGAGGTTTGGCATGAAAAATTACATTTTCCACATAGAAATGATCTGGCGAAAAGATAACACCATTACGAGCCAACCGAATAGCCTGGATCACGGCTAGAGGACAAATTCTCCATTTGGATGATGTTTATTCAACCAAAGAGATTCCCAAAAACTCCGAAGGTTCTACAAGTTTGTCCAGGTAAGCTCATTCTTCCCAAACACTCGAAATCTTCTCGTAGGTGGAAAAAGATGATCAATTGTCTCAACCTCTTCATTACAGAGTGGGCATATCCGAGGAGTACTAGGGAAGAGTCTGAAGCATCGTTCTCTGGTCATGATATGTGCTCTACGCATAATCCACATGAAGACAACAACATGGCTAGGTACCTTGAGGCTACACAAAAAATGACAATCACGAGTTATAGAATCAAAGGTGGATGGGGGCTATCTAGGATTTTATAAGCATGTTTCACAGAAAAATCTCCTGCTCTGTAGGTCCAATAATCTCTCCTACCTTCAGGTCCAGAGACGGAGACGAGGGAGTCCAGAAGAATTAGAAAGTCCTCAAAAGTTTGTTAGAGAAGTCCACAATAAGGTAGGCATCCAATTCCCATTCCCCCTGCTCTCAGCAACTTCTACATCACGGTTAGCAGCTAGAGCAAAAAGATATGGAAAGCGAACCACCAATGAGCCTCCATTAGTCCAATCGTCAGTCCAAAAAGCGAAAGATTAACCATCTCCAAAAATTGATCTAAACATGACGTGGAGCTGTGGAATAAAAGAGGTGATGTCCTTCCAAAACATAGAGGAGTAGGGTTGTGTATAATCATCTTGCACTCTAATCACATAAATCCGACGAACGAGCCTGCAACATAGATCTTCGCTTCTTCCCAAATTCTGGCCGCCCATTTTAGCAGCAACTCCTTCTTCATAGTCTCCTAGCGAGTCACACCAAGGCCCCGTCAACTTTACGATGGTGACTATGTCCCAACTGACCAAATGAATAACAGAGCCGTTCTGACTTGAGCTTCCCCCAAAAAAACTGTGCATGATCTGATGATCATCGCCAGACGTCTACGGATGCCAACTGAAGGAAGACGAGAAGACATGGAAAAAAATATGGATTGCTGCAAGAGCGACCTTCAGGAGCACCAGTCTACCACCTCTAGATAGGATTGCTGTCTTCCAACTAGACAATCTTCTCTCCATCTTCTCAATGATTGGTAGCCAGTCTGCAAATCTAAGCTTTCCACAAGTTAAGTGTAAACCAAGGTATCTGATTACCAATGAACCACGTTCCGTTCCCAATTCCTCAATGTAAGCTAACTCCTCTTCATCAGTCATGCCAAATGGGATAATAATCGATTTGTTACAATTGAGATTCAAACCATAAAGCTCACCAAAGATCTCCAAAGTGAGTGCCATCCGCTTTGCCTCAACACATTCACCTTCAATAAAAAATATCGTGTCATCGACATATTGGAGCAAAGGAATAAAGATGTCACCACGGGTGTAGCTCAACGTCAGACCCTTGGATTTTGACCGGTTCCACCATACGCGCAAGTACATATGCTGCAATGAAAACGGGCATAGGTGCCAGGGAGAATCCCCGTCTAACACCTCTGGGGCTGAAAGAAACCTGACCATTTACCAAAACAGAGTATGATGCCATAGTAACACATCTTTTCATCCATGATATCTAGAGAGGAAGAGAGGAAACTTCTTCTTTCAAGGGCAACCCAAAGGAAATGCCCTTCAATAATATCGTATGCCTTTGAGAATGCTACCTTCCTGAGGAGTCCACTAATTTTCCTTCTTTTCCAATCGGCTATGATATATATAGCCATAATTAAGCTGTCACCAATTTGTCTGTCTGGAATGAATGCGGATTGAACAGACGAAATGATGTGGTCCATAACAACATTTAGTCTGTTAGCCAAAACTTTTTCTATTATGGGGTAAATTGCATTAGAAAGTGCAATTGATATGAAATCCTCAACCCTCTCAGAGACCACTTTCTTAGGGATAAGAAAGAATAGAGCCCTGATCACACGTTCAAAGCCACCATTGCCATTCATGAACTCCTCCACCACCTCCAAAACATCTCTGCCCGCTAATGTATAGAACTCACGATAGAAGGCTATGGGGAAGCCATTGGGGCCAGGTGCTTCGTCTGCATTTAGGTTCCAGACCGCTGTTTTGGGCTCCTCCAACATGATACTCAGTATAAGGTGCCTGACATGTTGTCCGGACAAAGATTGTGCCCCTATATCCAACCATATCCATTGACGACAAGAACACCTATGTGAAAAGTCCCTCAAATACTTTGCTAAAGCAACTCCAGTGGAAACGAACATAGAGAGTTTTTCTTATTCATCCAAAGCCCTAGATCCTCATATATAGAAGCGAGAAACCCTAATGGGCAAGCTATATAATACGGACAAAAACATAAATAAACTGAAAGGTACATCATAAAACATAAATATCTCAACACCCCCCTCAAGATGAAGCATAGATATCTATCATGCTTAGCTTAAAACATCTCTGAAATTGTCCTCTAGTTAGGGCCTTGATGAATACGTCAACCGTTTGATCCCTTGAGCTAGCATGGGAAGTGATGATGAAACCTTTATATATCATATTACGTAGTGACAATCCGCCTCAATATATTTAGTCCTTTCATGGGAAGCTGGATTATTGACAATAAAGAGAGCTGCTTGATTATCACATTGTAGCTGCATAGAAAGAGGTACATCAATGGCAAGGCCGGTCACGACTGATCTTACCCACATCATCTCAGCACTACCTTGTACCATAGATCTATATTCTGACTCAGCACTAGATCGTGCATCCACTGTCTCTTTCTTGCTCTTCCATGAAACTAGCGAACTCCCCATAAATACGATGAAGCTTGAAGTGGACTTTTTGTCCTTGGAACAACCAACGTAATCAGCATCTGCACAAGCTGTGACAACAAGAGAGGTCCCTTTTCTGAATAATAGATCTGTACGAGGATAAGACTTCAGATATCTCAGGATCATATATACTGCATCCATGTGCACTTGTCGTGGTTGCTCCATAAATTGTCTGACCTTGCTTACGGCAAATGATATGTCCGGATTGGTGATTGTAACATAGAGAAGCTTTCCTACCGGCTCCATATACCTTTGTTTATCCACCTCCTCAGAGGTCGCATCATGTAACTTTGTGCTTGGATCCATAGGAATGGAGATTGGTCTACAGTTTCTCATTCTTGCCTCTGAAAGAAGGTCTAACGTATTTCCTTTGGGTCATCACAAAACCTTACTCATTTCTTGGGAATTCAAGACCTAGAAAGTACCACAACTCACCCAATTCCTTGGTGACAAACTGCTGTCCCAGAAAGCTCTTGGCCACACTGATGCCTTGAGTGTCATTCCTAGTAAAAATAATATCACCAACATAAACTAAAATGACAATAGAACCTGGTTGAGTCCTCTGAATGAAAAGAGAATGGTCTGCCCCCTCTGCTCTATCAGATCTAAGAGCTTATGGAACCATGTACGGGGACTCCATTTAAGACCATAAATAGCCTTATGAAGTTTATATACCTTGTGAGACTCCCCCGGGTGGTTGCTGCATGTACACATCTTCCTGTAGATCACCATACAGAAAGGCATTTTTAACATCAAGCTGTAAGAGCGACCAAATCACGTGCCAAGGCAACTGACAAGAGAATCTGAAGTGTGGAGTATCGAGCCACTGGAGAAAAGGTATCTAGATAATTTACACCATATGTTTGAGTAAATCCTCAAGCTACCAAATGTGCTTGTATCGTTTGATAGTACCATCAGCCTTGTGCTTCACAGTGAAGACCCATTTGCAACTGACTACAGATGCACCTTCTGGTACAGTACCTAGAGTCTGTGTACCACGAGATTGTAACGATGCCATCTCCTCCTCGATAGCGAGGCACCAGTAGCTCTCTTTGAAGGCATCGTGGTACGCACGTGGAATGTCCACTGTTGACAATTCCACAACAAATCTTCTGTATTCTTCTAACAATCGTCTCAACGAGACATATCCAACAAGTGGGTATCTGGCAACTGCATTTCCCTTTGCGTAGAGCAATTGACCAGCCCAAATCATCATGTATAGTTTGGGTAAAGTTTCCTATTCAATCTGTCTAGTTTCTTGCTGATCATCCAAACCACCTATGCCATCAGCAGAAACCAAGTTATCATAATTTACTTGAGACGTGTTGTATGATTGGGAAGGTGTGAGAGAATAGGAGGGTGGAGTAGGAGGAAGTGGAAGATGGACCTCATCTCCAGACTCAAACGGGGTCAATCTGTCACTTGCAGGAGTGTAGTACATAATAGACTCAAAGAATGTGACGTCAACACTTACATAATACTTCTTTTGAACATGATCAAAACAACGATAACCCTTTTGCATACGAGGATAACCCATAAACATACACTTGACACTCGAGGAGCGAGCTTGTCACGCCCATGGTGCAGAAGATGAATAAATGCGACATACCCAAAGACATATAAGGGAGAAAAGATCCTTTTCGGGAAACACTATCAAAAAAGGGACTTTCTCTCCCAGAACTTAGGAGGGCATCCAGTTGACCAAATAGCATGTAGTCATAACATCATTACCCCAGAAGGAATGTGGAGCCCAACTCTGAATAAGAAGAGTGCTGGTAATGTCAAGGAGATGATGATGTTTGCGTTCAGCAACATCGTTCTGCTGAAAGGTATATGAGCACGATGTCTGATGAATAATACCATGGGAGCTAAAGAAATGGGACAAATGAGTCGTACAAAATTCCAAGGCAATCTCTGAACAAATATACTTTATAGTGGTAGAAAAGATATTCCTTATTTCATTTACAAAGATTTGAATCATAAAACCAGCTTTCGACTTATTCTTTAATAAAAATACTCAAGATAATCCAGAATAGTCATCCACAACAACAAGATAATACCTGTGTCCCTGATGATCAGGGACACTGTTCGAACCCCAAATATCAAGATGAACAAGCCCAAAAAGACTATGACTACTATGTCCCTGAAGACACGACTCTAGAACGATGATGCTTTCTCAACTGACACGCCTCACACTGGAATATAGACTTGAGAGAGATCTGAGGAGTGGGCGTACATATCTTCTACAATGAGAGATGACCAAAACACAAGTGCTGCATATATGGAGAGATGGATCTAGTAGAGATGGAAGAAGATCCGACATATGGGACTAGATCAATCTGTATTGCCTCCATGCTCACTACCACTTCCAATCACCCTGCCCGTAATTATATCATGAAAAACAAGGGAAATAGGGTTAAATATGGCACGACAATGCAAATCTTTCGTAATCCGACTTATAGATAAAAGATTCATAGAAAACTTCGATGCATGGAGAACATTCTATAAATCATGGAGAGAATCTGACTCCCCACTGTCCAGTGATGGGAGAGCGTGTCCCATCAATAATCACCACTGACCTACCAGGCTATACAAAACTATATGAGTGGAACTAAGATCGATAGAAAACTTTCGTAATCCGACTTATAGATAAAAGATTCATAGAAAACTTCGATGCATGGAGAACATTCTGTAAATCATGGAGAGAATCTGACTCCCCACTGTCCAGTGATGGGAGAGCGTGTCCCATCAATAATCACCACTGACCTACCAGGCTATACAAAACTATATGAGTGGAACTAAGATCGATCTCCACATAGATGATGAAACATGGTCCATTATCCATTCTGAAAGATCTGTCATGGAGCAACTAGTAAGTGCATAAGTCATACATGAGGTACTGGTGGACTCAGAAGCCGTTACATCAAATATTCTTGGTGTGACAGTTGACGATCCTACAACAGGAGGCATGATCTCTCGTAGGCGAGCAATGAACTCATCGAATCTGCGATCCGAGGAAGTGACTGAGTCGACAGTACTCAGAACTTGCTCAACAACACTGGAAGAGGGTGGAAAGTCGTGATTTGAATATCACGTATCCTCTGAATGACTTGGTCGATGACCATAGGTGCATGGTTGACGTGGCCTAGAACCTCCTTTGCCTTGAGTGCCACGTGCCCTTAATTGGGATAATCTATTTGCGGGATGCTACCATCGTTGAGGAGGTCTGAGTTAGTGCGACAGAAGGAATAATAGGCCTGCTAAGTCTGCGATAGGCCTCCTTCATAGGAGGTATGGTGGCATCAGTGAGTATCCGAGACCGTGCAGTATCATACTCTGGGTTTTGGACCGCCAGAAAGACTCCAGTCATAACATTATCTCAATATGCTTTCAGCTGCTCTGGTGAAGCGGTTAGATGCATGTAGCTATGAAGTTTCTCGAACATACCCCTAAGTGAAGTGTATAGTACATGAAGAGGACGACCCCTTGCTTGGTCGTAAAGATATCATGTTGAAGTTGTAATATCTTTGACTCATTCTTTTTTTGGGAATAGGTTGTTGTAATGATATCCCACATCGCCTTGGCGATGTGCTGACTCAATGTCATTAGCTATTTCCACAGACACGGTACCATATAGTCACACACGTGCATACAATCATCAACATCCCCTGAGGCATAAGTCCCACTTTTGTCAGTTGGCCCTTCCATTGTCAGAATATGCTTCTTCCCATGATACTGCATGAGGCTCATAAACTGTATAGCCCACAACTCATAGTTTGCCCTATCCATTATGACTATGGGCCCTGGACCTTTGAAAGCACCTGAGGATGCGACATCAACTCTATTTTCTGACATGGTGCCAAAAAGGACAATAATTGAGAATGTAGACTGACAATACTTGTCTACACAATCATATGTAAAGTAGTTGTGGATGTTGATGAATCATTAATTGGCTACGTTAATATCGTATCATTGTAATAAAACCCAATAACAATCTATCAAAACCACGCTGAAAAAATTTCGGTGAAGAGAGCGTGGTTTTATTTATACCTGGATAAGTCCAAGGTCGAACACAATGACACGAACTAATTGGGTAATTTTATTAAGGTATAAATATTCTAAACTAAATGATCCAATGTATTTAGTTTTACGAAGACAATGCATGCATGATTTCTAATGGATTTTTATATGCAAGTTAACTAATATGCTGCAAAATGTATGACTATGCAAAAAAATACACAACCGTAATATAGAAGACTGACGGGATGGTTATGCAATTTATCCAAGTAGCACGTGAAGTAGGCATGTGCTCCAGGCTCGGCTCGAGGTTCGGAGGCGGGGGTGGCTCGGGCCATGTAGAGTGCTAAGGCTGCTTTGCTTCAAGTGTGGGTCCACCAAAACTAGTGGCTAGGGGGTCAACTCGATGCCTGATCTTTGCCGTTCAATCAAGAAGATAACAACACCTGTACTTCATTGGGGCTAGATGATCCTCTGCTCTCCTCCGCATGCAGTGGCTTGAAGGAGCGGCTCAGACGACTCGTCTCCTGCTCCTCCTTGCTCCTAATCCCTCGTTGAAGGTCAAAACACATCACTGAAGACCTGGTGAAGATGGAGGTGATGATGCAAAGCTGTTGCGGTGGATGGAGTGGGTGAATGGATCCACCTCGTCGGAGACGGAGCAGAAGAACACTGGAGCTTCGTAACCTTCGATCAATGATGTACTGGATTACCTGCACAGGTTAGGAAGATAGCCGAAGCATCTGGGGATCGGCGGGAATGGAATGGGTGGAATGAGGGGTTATAGGATCGAGTCTGGAAATGGACAACCCTAAATGAATCTTCTTCCTTGGAGGAAGTAGAATGGGTCGAGGTGGATAGAGATCTGGAGAAGAAGTAAGATGAATCGATGATGTATGTTTAGATCTCTGATGTTCAGTGAAGGTGTATGACTGTTCGATTTGAAGTGAAGACGTGTGTGTTTGAAGAATAAAATCTGAGAAAACATAAAGGGGAACACTGAGGAATACTTGGAGACTATGAAGAAGGTCGGAGGTGGTGGACAGATGCCTGGGATGAAGCTTGAAGCTTCTAGGTCGTAGCTTACCGCACATGGCTGCTGTGCGAAGCTCGAGCAACACCGTAGAAGGGCTGCAACATGGCCACAAGAGTCGTGGATCTCGTCGGAGGTCAGACTCTTTCTTTGCTCTATTTCTATCGCTCTCTTTGAATTGAAGGGAGGATTAGGTTCAAAGAGACGCTCACGCAAGGGCGGATAACACAAAATGGTGCTCTCCCATGTGGTTTTGTGAATGGAGCAGGTGGTTGGAGGAGGTTGTTTCAACCACCGATGGTTAATGCACATGAGGTGGAGGCTAAGGCTGGGTGGTTGGCATGGAAACGGGAAGAATGAGCTCCATGAAGGTACTAAAATCAGGCCGAGAAGCCACACATAGCATCGATGATAAATGAGAGAACTGCTACCGGTGAAGAGACGTGTTGCTTGGGAAGAGAATTGCTAGAGGTTGAAGATGAAGGGTGATCGTTGAATCAAGCGATCCAATGGTCCAGGTTTGGGCGCGTACGGCTAACGGGGAGCCACATGATCGTTTGATAAATTGGTCTAGATGGAGGTTGAGATTGAGTGATGTGGACCGTCTGATCACTTGATCAAACTGTCGCGAAAGTGCTGCGGGGATAAATAAAGGGCTAGCCACGTGTCTAGCCCAAAAGAGGCCACGTGGCCCAAGCAGAAATTAAGGAAATGCAAAAAACAAATAGAACGATAAATAAATTAGGAAATGAAGTCAAATAAAAAAGTGTTCTACATGAAAGTTGTATATTTTTTTAATATCTACAACTTTCATTTAGAACCCAAAATTAAAATACATCATATTTACATAGTATCATTTTGTAAGTATTTTTATGAATATAAAAATGCCAATTTTATTTGTTTTGTTATTCTTTTGTATTTTTGAATAAGAACTGTTATACAATATATTATTTATTCTATGACACTATTTTTTTGGATTTTAAATATATGAGAAACACATAAAATAAAGAGAACAATAAACACATATATATAGTAATTAGAGACTTTATTTATTTACAATAATTAGCCTTAATTATTTACAATGTAAATAAAGTTAATTGCAATTAGTTAATTGTTAAATTAATTGAATAGTCTAAGATGGAGGGCTAAATAATTAGAATAATTTTGATGAATATGAGATTGATCACCCCCCATACCTAAACATTGTTCGTTCTCGAGCAATTAAAGAATAAGTAAGTTGAATCCAAGACTTTTTTTTGAAGTCCAAAAAAAGGGGGATACACTTAGTGGTGTTCGGCCCAAATATATTAAAAAAGCAAAGTTAAAAGGATGTTTACATGGTATCACCCGAGATACCAAACATGAAGCTAAACCAACACCCAATCATCAACTAAACACGTACAATGTAAAAGGACGTTTTCTTTGTAAAAGCACTGCCCCGCAAAGATAGCTTCATTTCTGCCTAGCCAAATTGCCCATAATCTTGCCAAGGGCCGCAAAAGCTCCCTCCGCTCCCTATTTTTGTTCGCCACCATTGAGTCACAGAAGGACGCCAAGTTCGGGGTGCACACCCAAGCTTCAGCCGCCTCCTCCCATACCCCCGTCACCGTCGGACACGCGAAGAATAGATGCTCCAAAGATTCCACAACACTGTTGCATAAAACACAGCTATCAGAGATACTGCCAAGCAGCCTCACGCAACGATCCCTCGTCATCAATCTCTGCCTACGAAACAACCAAAGGAAGAAACCTACCCTTTCAGGTAGCCTCAAGACCCCCAAAAAAGCCGCAATCACTCACTACCACCTCCAGCCGCGATGGGGGGGGGGGAGTACAAACCGCCCTATACGCCTTCCTAGCTGAGAACGGGCCCCCCTCCAGGCCCAGTGATCCCTCCCGTCCGAAGGATGACCGACTCCCTTGATGTCATTCAAAAGATCGAGATAATCCTGGAGCCTTTGATCCGAGAAGTCAACACGGAAGAGAGGGAACTACCCACCCTCCGACCAGCAGGAGGCGACGTGAGCATCTCTATCAGCCGCCAAAGCGAACAAGCGAGGGAACCGAGCATACATAGGTTCCTCCCCCATCCAAACATCTGTCCAGAACCTGAAAGTTTGACCATCACCAAGCACCGGAGCAAAGAGCGAAGAAAATTTAGAGAAAACTTCCTGCACCCCTTTCCAGAAAGGCGTCTGAGGCCCCCCCGAGCAACCGTTAACGGAAGTGCCCCGTTAATACCATGAATCTTCCGCAAGACCTCACTACACAAATCTTCGCCAGGACCCCATATCCTGCTGGCCCACTTAAGCAGGAGGGCCTCATTAACATGGTCTAACCTCTGGATGCCCAGACCCCCGTCGCTTTTCCACCTCGTTACCTCGTCCCAATCCACCAAGTGCATCCCCCCGATGACTCCCCATTTTCGCCCCACAAGAACCTCCGCATAAGCTTCTCGAGACGACAGTGGATCCCCACCGACAACCGTCGGTTAGATAAGAAATATACCGGGATAGACGAAAGCACCGCTTTGAGGAGGACGAGGCGTCCCCCTTTCGAAAGCAAGGCAGATCTCCAGCCAACGAGCCTCCTCTCAACCTTCTCCACCACCTTGGACCAATCCCTCAATCTAGCCCTGCCCGAGACCAGCGGCATCCCTAGATAATCAATAGGCAGGGCGCAAAGCTGCGAACCCAAAATCGAACCGCACGCGTCTACTTCCTCCAAAGTAAGACCGAACGGTACCACCTTCGATTTGGTGACATTCTTGAAAAGACCCAACATCTCACTAAACAACTCAAGCGTGGCAGACATGGCCGAGACCTCCGTAGTGCCCCCCTCAATGAAGAAGACGGTGTCATCGGCATATTGGAGTAAAGGCACCACCATCCCGCCATAAGAGAACCCCGCCGAGAGCCCACAATCGACGACACGGCAAGCCATTCGAGCAAGGACATCCGCGGTCGCGATAAAAAGAAGAGGCGCAAGGGGGCAGCCCTGCCAGACCCCCCTTCTTGGCTGGAAAGAGCCCCCCTCAAGGCGTCCATTAACCATGACCGAGAACGAGGCTGTAGTGACGCACCGACGCATCCAAGAGATCCAGACCTCCGGGAGCCCCTCCTCCGCAGAACCGACCAAATGAATCTCCAATCAAGGCAGTCATATGCCTTCGCGAAGTCAACCTTCCACATCACACCACGTCTCCCCTCCTTCACCCAATCCGCAACCATCTCCGAGGCAAGAGTGGTGCAATCCGCAATCTGCCTTCCCTGTATAAAAGCCGCTTGCAGAGGCGAGATGATGGAATCAAGCACCCGGACAAGCCTTAGAGCAAACACCTTCGCCACGATCTGATATAAAGCATTTGATATTGCAATGGGGCGGAAATCATCAATTCGCTCGGCCGAGGGGGGACTTCGGAAGCAGCACAATGAGAGCCCTATTAATCCGATCAAACCCCGCATTGCCATCACAGAACTCGATGATAACTTCCAACACCTCCTCACCCACCAAATCCCAAAAGTCCTTGTAGAAAGCCACCGGAAAGCCGTCAGGACCCGGAGATCCATCCGCGTTTAGATCCCACACGGCCGACTTTGCCTCCTCCAATGAAACAGCCTTCGTCAGACCCTCACAAAGCGAGGGCGAGAGCGGCAAAGCTCCAGTCCCCGCCCATCTCCAAACCCTCGGGATGCATCTCGCCGAGAACTTCTTGAAATGAGCCACGATCGCCCGCCCCATGGCTCGTCCCCTCCATGCGCACATCATTAATCGTGACCGAGCGAAGGGAGTTAGAGCGTCGTCTTCCACTAGCAATACGATGGAAATACACCGTGTTGGCATCCCCCTCCCTTAGCCAAGACACCCTCGATCTTTGACGCCATTCCGTGACCCGCTTTAGATCCTCCTCCGCGATCTTCTTCTGAGCGACCGATCGCGCAACCAACTCCTCGGGCTGAAGCTCCCTAACCCCCTCCAACGCATCAACTGTGCTGACCACCCCCTCCGCCTCCCTCCTGGCAACAATCCTCGCCGTCCTCGACTCCTTCTTAAAGACAGCCAGCTCTTGCGCAACGAGTCGAGTTTGCGAACAAACCTCGATACCGCCGAACCCCCCATCTGCACCTGGGACCAGTGAGCAGCCACCAGATCCCTGAAGTTGTCTTCCATCTGCCAGCATCTCTCATATATGAAAAAACCCCTCGACACAGACGCATCCCCAGAATCCCACAGAATAGGATTGTGGTCAGACATGCTCCTAGGCCTGGAAGACACAAAGGAAAGAGGGAAACCATCCAAAAGCTCCAAAGACGTCAAGAATCTGTCAATACAGGAGCGGGAATTTGAATTTCTCCAAGTGTAAGCGATATCCCTCGCTCCCAAGTCCTCGAGAACCAAAGAGTCCACGACCTCCGCAAATCCGACGAGCCAGGGTCCAGACCACCCCTAGATCGCGACCTATCCGACGAGCAAAGGGTAACATTGAAGTCATTCCAACCAGCCACGGGATCCCAAAGAAACGCTGACCAGCCTCACGCAGATCCTCCCAAAGCTCCTTCCTCTTAATACTGCAGCAGGGCCCGTAGATACAAGAAAAAGTAATCGGCAACGAAGAATCCACACGTACCAAAAGATGGAGATTGCATGCCTCCCTCTGAAGACCGAGTTGAGCGCGAAAGCCGCAGATCTCCAAGCGATCAACAAACCACCCGTCGACCCCACTGCGTCAAGAGCCCTGACCTCATCCAATCCCCCCGCACCAAACGACCTCTAAAGAACGTTTTCCACACCTTGAAGTTTTGTTTCTTGCAACATGACTACGTCACACCCCCATTATGTGAACCTCGACCCCATGGTTCTCCTCTTGTCCACCTCCCCCAACCCTCGCACATTCCAAGAAAGCACCTTCATAATGATCCTTCCACCTGCCCCCAACGCGGACCACACCAGCGGCCGCCGCAACAACATCCTTCATAGACGAGCACACCTGAGGCTCGATGGCCATCGACCGGGCCCTGTTCCTTCTCCTGTACCTTTTAGCAGACCTCCTCTCAGGCAACCCTCAGCCGTACCAGTCTCTTCACCTCAACTAGAGTCACCGAAGTCTGAACCGAAGAACCTTGCACCGAGGCTGTGGAAGAAGGGCCCTCCAACACGGCCAAAGCCGGGCTGCTGCGATCCCACCCCTCCGCGACTGACGAGAAGGAAGGAAAAACTTGCCCCACCGATGCGCTCCCCCCGCACCCAACAGAGGGAGCCAAGCCATCCGACCGGTTGGAGAAGACAATCGAAGAGGAGGAGAAGAGAAACGGAGCAGGGTCCAAATGCCCCCCCGCCAATGACCCGAAAGATAGACAACATGAAACTCCACTAACTGCCCGATCCGCATTAGGGATCCGAATGTCGAATCCGAAAGCCGGGACCCGACGCCCGATTCCAAAAGCAAAGGGTCTCGACGTTCCCTGGAGCCACTCCCGTCACGTCATCAGACAAATCGACACTTGAAGAATCCATGCACAGCAACCGAGGGGCAAAAATGAAGGGACGTTTGAAATCATTATCGTGGGACAAGTCCCACGAAGCGCCACCATGCACGACCATCTGTCTCCCGGAAGACGAGGCGACGTCCTTTCCCCTCCTAGCCCCAGGCGAAGCTACCTCCGCCCCCCTGCACCACCGGCGGAGGCGGCGGGTCGATGATCGACAACTCCACCCTACATCTGAAGCGGCCGATTTCCATAGCCTCGGAGAAAACACGGCCAGTTGCACCATCGAGAAAACTCTTATTGCACTCCATCAGGATCCGAGTGAAATCATGCTCCGAGCCCGGTGCCAACCCAAAATCGACGACTGCTAGCACCTCTCCCCATCGCCGGAGAGTCCGATTAAGACAATGCACTGATCTGGAAAGGAATGGAACTCTACGAACCTCCGCCACGCATACCTCGACGCTTGAACAAGCCCCGCACTCATGTAACTCAACAACCATCGTGCAACCAACTCCTCGGGTTGAAGCTCCCTAACCCCCTCCAACGCATCAACTGTACTGACCACCCCCTCCGCCTCCCTCCTGGCAGCAATCCTCGCCGCCCTCGACTCCTTCTTGAAGACAGCCAGCCTTTGACGAGTCGAGTTTGCGAACAAACCTCGACACCGCCGAGCCCCCCACCTGCACCTGGGACCAGTGAGCAGCCACCAGATCCCTGAAGTTGTCTTCCAGCAGCCAGCATCTTGAAGGATATGGGATAAATCCTCAAGCGCATCACGGAAGCGTGAGCGTCGTATTGAATACGACGATGAGCAACTAGTCGCACTAGTTGCTCGATGCAGCGGAATTCAAAAATTTTTCATGCGACAAAACCACATGATCCAAGAACACTTATCGGATCGTTTCGTCTAAACTACAAACAAGTAATAGGATTACCTCTTGAAGCGTGGTTGCGATCGAGTCTCTAAACAAAGAGACCTCCTGTCTCAAGTCCGATCCGACGAAGGAGACGCTTGCGAGCGCAGGGATGAATCGCGTGCTTCTCGCAATTCATGTTGATGATCCAAGCAGCGGATCTCCTGATCTCGACATACGAGATCCGATGTCTTCTTCACGAGCGAGGTGCACCGAAGGAGACGGAGATCCACGAGCAGACGATCGGGCAGCATAACGACGATGCTGCGGCGATGGAGACTCTCTCTAGGGCATCCATGGTGGACAGCCATGAGAGGGAGAGAGAGTAGACATATAGAGAGAAAGAGAGAGAGAGATGTGCTACAATAGCATGTGTAAAGAGAGAGCATGGTATGCCTCTCTATTTATAGGGTTTTGGGATCCATGGATCTCAATCAATGGGACATATAAAATCAATGGATGAGATTGATTTATATCAATCCAATGGTCAAGATTGTTGTTGGTAAAGCCAACAACTTGTGATTTAATTTAGATTAAAATTTATTTGACAAAATCAATATAAATCAATCTTAAATTACATCAAAAAATAAGGAGAGAATATACATGGAGATTACATCTCCCATGAATAATCAAGGTGGATGACCACCCATTCCAAATAGGACATGGGTGCCGCCCACCATATTCCATATGGAGGCAATATCATGAGATTTCATGAGATTGCATATCTCCTTAGAAATCTCTCATTATTTATTTCCAACAACTTTTGTTGGGATTTATTCCCAAAAATAATTCACAATTAAAACATTGGAAATTTGTGAATCACATTCACAACCCAAAACAAAATATATTTATATTTTCAATTAATTACACAATGTGTATCCAATACACAATAATAATAATCAACAAATATAAATTATAATTAGCTCTCTCTAATACATTATAAATCATATTTATAATATATTATGAATAATTGGATATTACTATCCACATTATTCTTATCGATAATAATTAAATCACATTTAATTACATTGGATAACTTATTCTCATGTGCCCAAATAATATGAATCACATTCACATTATTCACATCTTTGATAATCAAATCATATTTTAATTTCTAAGATAACTCTCCTTATAATATGAATCAAATTCATATTATTCATGATAATTAAATCACATTTAATTATCCATTTTCTCAATGCTCGGATACATATATCAACAATAGAATTATCCATGAACTCCTTCAAGGATAATGCGCTTTCTCCGCGAATACTTGGAGATAAGGACATGACGATTGTATTGTTCCACGTATAGTGACTTAGATATTAAGATCACATCTCAAATCCAGATCTCGGGCCTCACATAGATGCTTGATTAAATCAAGACCGCAAATCTAATCTTCTCATTACATCTGAATCACATTCAGATCAATGTCCAACATTTGGATCAAGATCAGATTACTTCTCTACTGAGAGGAGTCACTAAAATCCAGACCCGTTTCATCACTCCCTAGGAATGGGAAGCGTCATGGTTATACAACCGTTTATGATCACATCACCCTCAGGTATTCCCAATACATGTACATCCTGCATATTGGAAGACTCAGAATAAACCCGAAGTATAAGATCAATTTTACACTGTCTACTTCAAAGTTTTATCATTAAGTTTATCATTCGATCACTGGGAGTCGGTATCGATCATATACTTTCCAAAAGCATATATCATACCTAGGTCTTGATCGTATACTTTCCAAAAGTATATATCAAACCTACAAATTCAGTCAAGCTTCGAAAGCGAGACGACCGTGCACGGAATTTGATCTTCCCAACATCTCATGAGTGAGCTCATGTCTTCCGGTTCAGTAATGAACCTGTATGATCCCTTTGAGAGATCGTATCACTCATATGCCCTTATATGCACACCAGCGCGCCGGTATATAGACCTTGATTAGGTCATCAACCTATTGGTCTGCCAAATGTACATACTCAGACATATAGTAACACATCTGTCTCCGGTCAGAGGATGTGTGCCTATATCATGACAGCATACGATATAGGACTTTGGTTATCTCGATCTTGTTAAGTCAACTCTTTGACCTAACTTATCTAACACCTCCGATCTCTATTCCTATGCAGAGGACCTGCATCAAGAGGCAAGTTAGATATCAGCCTTTAGAGAAAGGATTGCCATCTCCTTCTCAGGCTGGAGATCATCTCTTAATAATCATTAGACGGTGCTTGATGAGTCCTCAATCTAACTCTTTAGATATTCATCCAAGCACCAGCCTCTATGATTCAATACTTGAATCAACAGTTGTATGATCATCAAGATGGCCATGGTACATAACCCTAATTGTACTAAGGGACCTATTATGCAAATTATTTATTCTTCATTTCAGATCAGGGAATGATATTTGCAATAACATTTATTGCATAATGGCTCGCCGTGGACTCGCATGTCCAACAATCTCCCACTAGCCCAAAGAGCCATTAATGGGCTAATCATTTAAACCCACACTCATGTGACAATCATAGGCTATTTAGAAAATAGCTAGGTAAGCTGATCAGTCACTCTGTTCTCAAGAGACTACGCCAAGTCCTTTTATGACACTTGCATATCCTCTAGTAACAGTGTTCGCATCCAATGCGAATGTTGCATCTTATGCAACTCATACTCAATTTTGTTATAATGTCCTTGACACTATAGCTCGATAATTAATATAACCAGTATTTCCATAATCCTTATCAGAATACCCTTATTCCTGGAGATCTCTATCTCCTAAGGTATCTATAGTTAAGACTTTTTAGATCTCTATCTATAAAGTCTTAAGTCTTTGAAGATAAGACTTTGAGATCACTATCTCTAAGTTTCATCATCTTTGAAGATATTGTTATTACTGCAACCAAGTGTTTTATCTTCAGAGTAGGATTAGTAACAGTTTACTACTCCCAGTGCATGGCATACATATGGCTTTTGTACACATCTAGCATACACTTCAGCTTCTCGTAACTGATGCACAAGTGCAAGCAGTTCTAGCATTCACTTCCTCAACCTTTTGAGGTGCTATCCTTTAGACAGGTCACTACCACATCTTAAGGGAAGGAAGCTTTTCTTGGAATTTTCCAGAAAATGGAATGTCCAAGGTATACTATTAATGTAACTGCCCCATTACCCTCTTCTCTTTGCTTCTGAACGACTTCAGAACTAAGATCTAAGAGGTATCCTTGAGATCATATCTCAAGGTATGGAACAACCAAACTATAAAACACTTATTATTATTATTCTTATATCATTCTAAATGATTAGAATAATATCTACATTTAGCACGATGAACACAATGGCACTCCCACTAAGCTTCACATGGTTCATCAACATTTTATCTGAAATCATAACATTTATAATTTCATCAAATCTTATGTTCCAACTACAGGAAGCTTATTTGAGTCCAAAGATGGAGTTCTTTAGCTTGCACACCTTGCTTTCCTCAACCATGAATCCCTGGGGCTATTTCATATGAATATCCTTAGAGAGGTATTCATAGAGAAATGCAATCTTGACTCACATCATGAAGATGTCATAGTCAAGTTGTGTAGCTACAGTTAGCAATATTCTGATGGGTTAAAGCAAGGTCACTGGAGAGCAAGTCTCATCGCAAGCGATGTCTTCTCTTTGGTGTGTAGCTTATGGTTATGAACCGTGCTTTGAAGGTCTCTACCTTCTCATTAGGTTCCCTTTTTCTCTTGAAGATCCATTTGCACCTTAATGGGTCTGACCCTTATAGGTGGATCCTTGAGGGTCCATATACAACACTTGTATATGAAGTCTACATTAGACTTTTATTGCTAACATCCATCTTTCCATGTCATGATCTTTAGAAGCTTCATCATATGAAGTTAGACCATTGTCAGATTCAATTGACACATGGAATCCATCTTCAAACTTATTTAAATAGGTATTAGTGTTTCATTTTTTAATTGTCTTTTTAGTTTCCGATTCTAGGAGCATCATTATCATCTCAAGATTAAATGAGTTCCTTTACTTCATTTTCATCTTGATTCTCAAGAGAGTCATCCTCTAAGAATCACATTCTCAGAGATGAGATCCTTTAAGAATCTCAAGGTCATAAAGTAGGTACCCAATACCATCCTTTATTTTCCTAATGAAGTAGAACTCTCTAGTGCTAGATTCCAGCTTACATGCATGGAACCTTATTAAATATATAATGTAGTCTCTACCACATATACATATACCTGGAAACTAAGAGATAATTATGCTAAGATTAATCATTGATCAAATCATGTCACACATGATCAATTGCATCTCCCTACAACTCTATTGAGTTAAGGTTCATTAGGAGGGGTGATATTCATATCTCTATAAGGTATTCTATGAATTCATCTAATAGGTACTGACTACCTAGATTAGATCAAATTCATTTAATCTTCCTTCAAACTTTGATTCTAAACCAAAATTGAGAAATCTTTGAACATTTCAAAGGTTTCTTAGGTGAAGAGAAGAAATTTCATATCATACATAATCATCAATAGATATCACATATCCATAATGTTTACTATGATATAGATGATTCACATACATCAATATGTATGAGATCCTGAATACCTTGACATCTTGCACCTTTCCCAAAGAAGGGTGTATTGGACATTTTACTTTGAATACAATATTCATAAGTATGCAAGTTTTGAAATTTTAGACATTCGAAAGTTTCATCTCTTACTTGTCCATTGATCTCATCAATAGACATATGTCCAAAACATGATGCCAGATCATTGTCAAATGATCTTTATCCTCCTAATTATCTTTAAAGGTTTAATTTTCAGTATTAGAAATCTTAATGAACCGTTCATTAATATTCTAATTTAGTGGAGTCCACTAGATGTTAGATTACTATCTGAAATATCCCCATCATAACTCTTTATGATAGGTCTATTCCAGAATTCATGCTTATTCCCAACATTTAGAAATAAACTGAGTGTATTCTAATATCTAGGTTACAGAGACATTCTCTAGGACTAAGGACTCCCACTGAAAATATGAAGTCCATTGATCCAGTGGAAATTGTTGCAACAATTGCATCACTTCCAACATGGATGACCATTAAACTTTAAGATCAAATTTCTAATATTCTAATACATATGCAACTAATTGCAAGTGTCGTTAGAAGATTGAGATACAATTATTAGACTTTATCTTATCAAATAAGCAAGTCAATATCAATGATTATATGTAGATTAATCCGATGTACTATCTGATTCCTTCTCTAAGGATTCTGTTGGAGCATAAGTTGTATGCACCTATTGAGTTGTAGCAGGGTAAATGGATCCTGGAGGAGATCCATTTACCCCATCCAGTGTTTAGTCCCACATCGTCCAATGGTGGGACTTGGAGGCTCTGGAGAGGCTATATAAGGAGCCCCAGACCTCCTGTATTCATTGAGAAAGTTCAATAGAATATCCGCCCCTTAGAGGGCTTCTCTCGTGGTTTCATCCCGCTCCTCACGGAGTAGGGTTCCACGTAAAAATCCCGCTGTTATTATTTTATTTATCTTTTTCCATGTTACTCTTCCGCTTCCGATTTTCTAAGGGTATCAGAGCGGGTCGATTCTCGTGGATATTTCTTTATGTTCTTTATTTTTGGGTCGAGAGTCGATTGCCATATGTTCTTGAAGATCATAGTATTTGTTCAAGTTCTGCATATAGGAGAGTTCCTTCTGGAAGCCTAGATCTTCATATCCAGAGAGAAGCCAAGTTCCGGCATCTCACGAATCCTTCAGGCTCCAGCTATATTCGAAGAAGAAGCGCAGGCTGTGGCTTCTTCCCATGTCTATCTCCTATAACCCGCAACTCATGCCGTGTCTTCGAGGGATCGCACCCAACAGGCCATCACGATCCACCCCTTAGCATCGCCGCAGGTCCAGGCGCATCTCGCGCTGTCTCCTCATCAAGAGCGGCAGCAGCAACGGCAACGGGATTAGAGCCCTCACCCGCGCCCGCATCTCATCAACCGGCGGAGACCCCCATCGCGCGCAGGCGGAGAGCCCCATCCAGGCGGTGATGGCATCCTCTCCAGGCGCATGTCCCGCTTCCTCCTCGCAGCCAGGTGCCTCACGCTCCCGGCGGTGCTCCTCATCAGCATCGCGAAGGCAGTGCGGCATCGCGACCTCCAGCACAGGCGGTGCCTCTTCAGTCCATGCGCTGGCGGCAACCAACAAGAAAGGCCACATCCAAGACCGCAGGTGTGACCTAATCGCGCCCAGGCGGCGCTCGACCTGGTGACGATCCATCTGCGGCTCGATAGCCCTCTCGATCTCCAGGCACGGCTACCCTGAGCCCCCGACGCTCCTCCTCACGTGAACAGGTCTCGCAGCCCCGCTCCAGCCAAGCGGCATCATCTCACGATGGTCCCCAGGCGCTTGCGGCGCTGTGCCCCCTCAGGGCGGCGGCTCTTGTAGTTTGATGGGTTCCCGCAAGGGGGAACCCTAAGGTGGGGGCACGATCTCCTCAATGGGTCAAAGTGGGCCCAATGGCCTAAAAGAAAAAAAAGGGGGCATGTTTCATTAAAAAAAAGGAAGGGTCAAATGAAAGCCCAACAGGGGCTGTATGTATAGAAAGAAAAAAAGGGGGGTGAATCATTTGGACCCAGCTTGTTGGGCCAAGTTATCAAAAAAAAAGAAAAAGAAAAAAAAGGTGCGTGCAATAAAAAAAAGCCGCACGCATTCAAAAAAAAATCGTAGCCGAAAAAAAAGAAACGGCTTAAAAAAATTGTTTTCAAAAAAAAAGGACGGCTTAAAAAATGAAAAGCCGCAATGATTTTGTGAGAAGTTTCATGTTTTGCGTTCCCCATGTTATTGTCTTCTCCCAACTTGGTCGATAATTGTCATCCATGTTTTCCGACCAGTATGGGAGAAAGGGGGAGTATATGTGTAGAGTCACAGGTCTGTTCCATGATCCAGATTCAGATGTCAGATTCTAGGCCAATCAGTTGTTCAGACTCTACAGTTTTCCAGATGAAGATTATCCATGCGCAAGATTCAGACTCGATGTTCAGATTCAGAGTCCACATGTGTGATGCGCAGTTGTTCAGACTCGACAGATTGGTCAGAGTCAAAGTTCGAGGCACTCTATGTTGAGGCCCAGTTTCGAGATCTCCAGAGAGAGACTCATTTTCAGACACGCATACGATTGCGCTCATTGTCAGATGAGCATAAATTGCCATCATTTGTTTCGCGGTCCCCATCATTCTTGTTGTTGTTCGACCAGAGTTTTCATGTGAGCCATAGGGACTCCAGAGTAGAGGACCATTCCCTTGAGGGCAAGGGTTTTCATGTGGTATCATAGGTACACCAGAGCAGTGCACCATTCTCTGAGCCAGATGGGAGAGACCCAGTTCTCCGACGAGGAGACTTCAGGCGCAGTTCAGACTCGATGGTCAGATTCCGAGTCTTCAGTTGACTCACACTTCAGCCCGTTCGTCCTCCTCACCTGCACGGCATGAGAAGCAACGTCCTCGACTGCAGCAATGTGTGCGTTGGGTTGATATTGTCCGTAGTGTCTTGTAGCGTTGAGTTGAGTTTCTGTCTGTTTGTCCAAGCTGAGCATTGCATGCTCCAGCTTGAGGGGGAGTGTTGGAGCATAAGTTGTATGCGCCTATTGAGTTGTAGCAGGGTAAATGGATCCTGGAGGAGATCCATTTACCCCATCCAGTGTTTAGTCCCACATCGTCCAATGGTGGGACTTGGAGGCTCCGGAGAGGCTATATAAGGAGCCCCAGACCTCCTGTATTCATTGAGAAAGTTCAATAGAATATCCGCCCCTTAGAGGGCTTCTCCCGTGGTTTCATCCCGCTCCTCACGGAGTAGGGTTCCACGTAAAAATCCCGCTGTTATTATTTTGTTTATCTTTTTCCATGTTACTCTTCCGCTTCCGATTTTCTAACAGATTCTAGATAGATTTGATAGTCATACTATCAACACATCAATTTATTGCAGTATTGGCATTCATCCAACTCTTTGGATGTCATATGGAAGTCAAAAAAGTACAGTCAACTCGTTGACTTACTTCTTACTTGGGTCCAACCCATGCTTCCACTGTGCTCCCTTTATCTATAAGCAACTATTGCTCAAGTCAAAGGATCTCTTATGTCGAAATAAAAAAATTTCACTATAAGAGTACATGCTTCATTCAATTCATACAATATGAATATTATGAAGCTTCATCAATGACTAGAGTATAGATAGTAGAATGATGACACTCATCATATCTACATCCATTTAAACTCTTAAAACTTAGGTTCAGGTAGGTACTCAAACAATTTGAATACATCATCTCCTATAGAGCCACCATTCTGCATAATGCAGAGAACCATGTCATTCATGAATATATGTAGAGAGCACATATGTATGCCAGAACATCTTCTTAGATTTTTATAAGGATTATTTGATAATTACGATCATTATCGACATGTTACTTCAAAAGTACATTCGATGAGATCAAGACTTATAGAGACATACAAACCTTAGGGTTTTAGTCCTATTGTCTTATTTAATCATCATTCCTCATTATTATGAGGAAATTTGCACATTGCAACCACATACATTATGTGTCCAATTGCAAGTACAATATCTGGATCATAGGTCCAATCCATGATATTTTACTGGTTATTATTGAGTATAATATTGAGTGGGTTTAATGAAGGATTATCTGAAATAAGAAATTTGCATAAACATATATAAATATATAATTTACTTTGATTTAGGAATTTTTATATCAAAGTTGTCTTGCCTTGTCAACACTGAAAGTTCATTCCCTTAATCACTTTCAATGTAAGTGATATACTTACCATTATATCTCAGCAAGATCTGGGATCTCCCTCCTTATCTTTGTTACATCCCAATAATATGAGAATCTGCAACTCGAATAAAAAGAAGCGGGAACACATTCCACCTTGCAAGTCCAACTTGCATCTCCCAATTCGGTCTTTAACACCCGGGTCCACCACCCCTAAGGTGATGTTGACTCGTCATTAATTGAACCAACCGTCAACATGAATAGAACTCGCTATGCGCAATCCAATATCGCCCCAATAATATGAGGATCCGATATTGGGGTCACTACACATACGACCTTACTCTTTCGAGAAGCAAAGAGCCCGATCCAGATGCACTTGCATATAGGAGCTGTCACTTCGGACAGGCGTCTCCTATATACAATCCCTGACGACGGAACCGTTCGCCTTGACGGGAGACCATGGATGTCACTTATGTGATCCTCCATATCATATTCAAATTCTAATTAATTATCATGAATCATATTCACATAATTAATTCTTCCAAGGGAAATAACAAATCTATTATGATAGAGTGTTTTTAATTGGATATAATTAACTTAATCATATTAAATTAATTATCAATCCAATTCAATTAACAAACTTGATTTTTTTACTTGAATATATGGTATTATCTCAAAATACATATTAATTCAAATTTTAATAATTAGAAAATACATCATGATCTCTCAGGCATTATTCGTTCCCTACCCGCTGTCATGGCCAGTACCGGCGGGAGTGGGACGGACCGCATACGTTGCAACCCGCTACCCCAGCGATCCCCGACTAGACACCATATCCGCCTCGGAAAAAAATAATGCCGAGTCAATCATTTTGTACTTGAGATGATCATCGGTTCTTCAATCGAAATTATACCATATAGTAATTATCAAAACAATTTTGATTATAAGGAAATTTGCTAGACAAATTCCCAATCCTTTTCAAGCAAGGAGTTTGATGATTGTGTTTCCAATTATGATCTAGATCAAATCTAATCAATTTATTGGTTGAGGCCAAGTCAATTAAGGAAATAATCATCATCCAATATTTCTCAAATATTTTCCATAATTATTTCATGAAATTAACAATTAATTTCACTAATTGACAATCACATGGTTCTTGATTAGGAAAGTAATTTCAGCAGTGACCCCTACTTACTAAAATTAGCATATCTCAATCAATTTAAATCCAAATTAAGCAATGTAAGTTTCCAAAGTTTGCTAATTTGATTTACAACAGAACCTTATGTGATTTGCACGCATTTTGAGGCGTTTCTAAACAGTAATTAACTCCTTAATTACGTTAAGATTCGCAGTTCCCGTAACATTGAATACATGTTCATTAAAACGACCATATCTAGAGCAAACGGAATCCAAATTACGTAAACTCAGATCCTATGGTTTCCTTATTTAATGAGGAACAAAATCCAAGTGTTATTTTCGTGTTTAAACAATTTAAACAGAACTGAAAATTTACACTAAACAGAGATGCGAAAATGAAATGCGATAAAACTTTCGTAACCCTAACGAACCCAAGTCGCCTTCGGTTTTATGTATCCAAAACCTTCGACAACCTGGCTCTGATACCACTTGAAGGATGTGGAATAAATCCTCAAGCACATCAGGGAAGCGTGAGTGTCGTATCGAATACGACGATGAGCGACTAGTCGCACTAGTTGCTCGATGCAACGGAATTTAAAAAATTTTCATGCGACGAAACCACATGATCCAAGAACACTTCTCGGATCATTTCGTCTAAACCACAAACAAGTAATAGGATTACCTCTTGAAGCGTGGTTGCGATCGAGTCTCTAAACGAAGAGACCTCCTGTCTCAAGTCCGATCCGACGGAGGAGACGCTTGCGAGCGCGGGGATGAATCGCGTGCTTCTCGCAATCCATGTTGATGATCCAAGCAGCGGATCTCCTGATCTCGACACACGAGATCCGATGTCTTCTTCACGAGCGAGGTGCACCGAAGGAGACGGAGATCTACGAGCAGACGATCGGGCAGCATAACGACGACGCTGCGGCGATGGAGACTCTCTCTAGGGTATCCATGGTGGACGGCCATGAGAGGGAGAGAGAGTAGACGTGTAGAGAGAAAGAGAGAGAGAGATGTGCTACAATAGCATGTGTAAAGAGAGAGCATGATATGCCTCTCTATTTATAGGATTTTGGGATCCGTGGATCTCAATCTATGTGATATATAAAATTAATGGATGAGATTGATTTATGTCAATCCAATGGTCAAGATTGTTGTTGGTAAAAGCCAACAACTTGTGATTTAATTTAGATTAAAATTTATTTGACAAAATCAAATATAAATCAATCCTAAATTACATCAACAAATAAGAAGAGAATATACATGGAGATTACATCTCCCATGTATAATCAAGGTGGACGGCCACCCATTCCAAATAGGACATGGGTGCCGCCCACCATATTCCATATGGAGGCAATCTCATGAGATTTCATGAGATTGCATATCTCCTTGGAAATCTCTCATTATTTATTTCCAACAACTTCTGTTGGGATTTATTCACCAAAAATAATTCACAATTAATTTTGGGAATATTGCAATCTTGACATTGGAAATTTGTGAATCACATTCACAACCCAAAACAAAATATAATTTATATTTTCAATTAATTAGACGATGTGTATCCAATACACATTAATAATTAATCAACAAATATAAATTATAATTAGCTCTCTCTAATACATTATAAATCATATTTATAATATATTATGAATAATTGGATATTACTATCCATATTATTCTTATCGATAATAATTAAATCACATTTAATTGCATTGGATAACTTATTCTCATGTGTCCAAATAATATGAATCACATTCACATTATTCACATCTTTGATAATCAAATCACATTTAATTATCTAAGATAACTCTCCTTATAATATGAATCAAATTCATATTATTCATGATAATTAAATCACATTTAATTATCCATTTTCTCAATGCTCGGATACATATATCAACAATAGAATTATCCATGAACTCCTTCAAGGATAATGCGCTTTCTCCGCGAATACTTGGAGATAAGGACATGGCGATTGTATTGTTCCACGTATAGTGACTTGGATATTAAGATCACATCTCAAATCCAGATCTCGGGCCTCACATAGATGCTTGATTAAATCAAGACCGCAAATCTAATCTTCTCATTACATCTGAATCATATTCAGATCAATGTCCAACATTTGGATCAAGATCAGATTACTTCTCTACTGAGAGGAGTCACTAAAATCCAGACCCGTTTCATCACTCCCTAGGAATGGAAGCGTCATGGTTATACAACCGTTTATGATCAAATCACCCTCAGGTATTCCCAATACCTGTACATCCTGCATACTGGAAGACTCAGAATAAACCCGAAGTATAAGATCAATTTTACACTGTCTACTTCAGAGTTTTATCATTAAGTTTCTCATTCGATCATTGGGAGTCGGTATCGATCATATACTTTCCAAAAGCATATATTATACCTAGGTCTTGATCGTATACTTTCCAAAAGAATATATCAAACCTACAAATTCAATCAAGTTTTGAAAGCAAGACGACCGTGCACGGAATTTGATCTTCCCAACATCTCATGAGTGAGCTCATGTCTTCCGGTTCAGTAATGAACTTGTATGATCCCTTTGAGAGATCGTATCACTCATATGCCCTTATATACACACCAGCGCGCCGGTATATAGACCTTGATTAGGTCATCAACCTATTGGTCTGCCAAATGTACATACTCAGACATATAGTAACACATCTGTCTCCGGTCAGAGGATGTGTGCCTATATCATGACAGCATACGATATAGGACTTTGGTTATCTCGATCTCGTTACGTCAACTCTTTGACCTAACTTATCTAATACCTCCGAATCTCTATTCCTATGCAGAGGACCTGCATCAAGAGGCAAGTTAGATATCATCCTTTAAAGAAAGGATTGCCATCTCCTTCTCAGGCTGGAGATCATCTCTTAATAATCATTAGACGGTGCTTGATGAGTCCTCAATCTAACTCTTTAGATATTCATCCAAGCACCAACCTCTATGATTCAATACTTGAATCAACAGTTGTATGATCATCAAGATGGCCATGGTACATAACCCTAATTGTACTAAGGGACCTATTATGCAAATTATTTATTCTTCATTTCAGATCAAGGAATGATATTTGCAATAACATTTATTGCATATTGGCTCGCCGTGGGCTCGCATGTCCAACACATCTCTCATATCTGAAAAAACCCCTCGACACGGACACATCCCCAGAATCCCACATAATAGGATTGTGGTCAGACATGCTCCTACGCCTGGAAGACACAAAAGAAAGAGGGAAACCATCCAAAATCTCCAAAGACGCCAAGATTCTGTCAATACAGGAGCGGGAATTCGAATTTCTCCAAGTGTACGCGATATCCCTCGCTCCCAATTCCTCGAGAGCCAAAGAGTCCACGACCTCCGCAAAATCCGACGAGCCAGGATCCAGACCACCCCTGGATCGCGACCTATCCGAGAAATGAATTGAATCCAAGACTTGAAATTCAGAATACAAGTTTCACACGACTCTTGAACTCTAAGTTTATCCAAGTCTCACTAACTCAACAACCCTAATTATCAGACTCTCTACACACGCACTCATGTAACTCAACAACCCTAGTTATCAGACTCTCTCTACACACACACGCATTCACGTACACACACACACACTTGAAGTTGTATTTTTGGGTGTTAATCAGTATGCCCGTCAAGAATTCTGAGTCATATGCACTTGTTTTTCTGAGGACACTAGGTGCGTATCTCTTTTGAGTATCTAGTACACATCTTACACCTGGACTTATATCGCTTACGATGCATAGCCCTTTTATCATGCTCGCATGACTCATAAGTCTTAATAGATTTGGGTCCAAGTGGGCACTTTGAAAAGGTTGGGAGTGCTTTCCAACAATATAAACTCTTTTGTATTATTTTGAAATGTTTGAGCTTTTCTCTTTTGATATTTCTTTTTTATTTGGCTAGTTCCACTGCTTTTACCAAGTAGGCATATTTATCAATAATTTTAATGATTTTACACACACTGGCCCTTAGGTTTTCATCAAGATAATATCATAACCATGTTCCCATATTGGCTAATGTGTTGACACTCAGGTTTCATGAAATAATTCTCAATCTTATCCCATGCTCAAGCATCATAAAATCAGGTCCACATTCACACCTCTCATCTTAGCTCATCAGGCGAAATATCGACTCACTAAAATGATTATGTAATCGTGAATGTGTAGTGCTGATCATATTCTTTTAAGAGTGGATATTCTACATGCAAATCTAGCATGTATATCTTTCAAACTAGGGAATTTAAGTTATTAAGTTTTAAGACCCTAATGAACGAGAATCATCAAACTTAAAGGTAAGTGTTACTCTAAATCCAGTATCTTGAACAACACACGTCTTGTGTGATGTGTAGGTGTCAAGGATAAAACCACTTATTAGTTAGCATTTTATTATTATTTATTTTCAAACTGATTTTTTAAACAATGTCAAACAATCTCTTTGAGTATATGTAAAATATTTTTACAAAATAATTTATCAAAATCAATTATACCCTCTTTTACAAACTATTTGCAAAATATTTTTACAAAACATGTCACATAGATATAAATATTTTCAAAATATTTTAGAAAATAATTTGCAAATCAATTTCAAATTCTTATACACTTAGGCCATGATATTATATCAAAATAATTTAAAGTACGAGTTATGAATACAATATATATGAAATATACATACAGACTTCCATATACTTGGCTCGTGCTATGTCTTCATAGCATAAAGTGAAGTGAAGAACATAGCTCATACTAAGTATAATGAAGAAAACTGCACTAGAACTGGAACAAACACTCAACCCTATACTTAGGCTTTAAGTAGCCTAAATGTAGAAGGGGAGCATTGAAGACAAGGGCACAAAATGAACATAAGAGACGGAAGTAAAATACAGAACATGGGACGGCCCCTTCCTCCCCCCACTTAGGCTTTAAATAGCCTAAGTAAAACGAGAGAACATCACACATAGGAGATCGAGAGATACATGAAAGACAGAAATAATTGTGAAACAATGAGTCATAGTTAGAAGAAATAGGAAAATGTTGAATCTTCAGTGCTGCTCAATCTACTGTGAATTGAATCTCTTCAGCTGCTGTACTTCATGCAGAATGGTTTGTAATGACATGAGAATCTTTACTCCCCATGAAAGAAATCTGTTCAATCTGGACCAACTGTTCATTTGATTTGACAACGTGCTTGAGCAACTGTCCATTCACTAAGAAAGAGCGTGCACCATCTGTGAGATCAGATATCTCTACATTGTTATTATTGTGCACTTCTCTCACTATGTAAGGACCCGTCCATTTTGACTTTAGTTTACCATGAAAAATCTTCTACTTAGCATCGAACAACTATACCTTCTGTCTTGGGATAAAGTTCTTGCACCTGATGTATTGATCGTGGCATTTCTTGACTTTATCCTTGTAGACCACACTGTTGTCATATGCTCTGTTTCTGATCTCTATGAGCTCGTTCAGATCTAAGTCTTCTTCTTGCCATGATGTCTGTTCAAACTAATTTTCTTAATCACCTAATCAGATTTGTGAACTAATTCAACGGGCAAATAGCATAGCTTGCCGTAAATCATACGGAATGTAGAAGTACTGAGCAGGCTCTTGTAGACCGTCCTGTAGGCCCAGTCCAATAGCTGAGATCAATTCTTCCTATCAGGACGAAATAGCTTCTGAAGTATGCTCTTGACTTCCCTATTAGAAACCTCTACGACGTTGTTCGACTGTGGATGGTAAGAAATAGTAACTCTATGATCTATTCTGTAGTCCTTAGCGAGCTCTTCATATTACGATCCACAAAATGGCTACCTCATATGAAATAATAACCATTGGAGCTTCAAACCTAAAAATGATGTGATCTTCACAAACTTACAGACAGTCTTGCTGTCTACGGTTCGGGTTGAGATAGCTTCCATCGATCTTGATAAATAATCAGCCCCTAACAAAATGTGCTCATGCACAATATTGTTAGGGAAGTGACCCATAAAATCAATACCACATGCACCAAAAACATCACAAAATATCACCGACTGCATGGGTATTTCATCTCTTGAACTTATTGCCTCTCCAATTCTCTGACAAATCAGACACGATCTCACAAAATGAAAAGCATCTCTAAATATGGTCGGCCAGTAGAATCCATATTGGAGCACTTTGTGAGCGATTCTCTTTCCCGAGTGGTGTCCTCCTGCCTCCAAAATATAGCAATGTGTGAGGATACTTTGGTATTCCTCCTGAGGAATACACCTTTTTTAGACACAATCCGATCATTCAAAGAAAAGGAAGGGATCCTCCCAATGGTACTCCCTCGAATTCGACTTCAGTCAGTCAATGCTATTTCTAGTCCAACCTTGGGGAACTTGCTTGGAGACAAGAAAGTTCATGTTGGCATACCATGAGTGATCAATAACACAAATTGACTTGTCTGGGAAAGTCTCTCGAATAGGCTCTGAATCAGGGGAATCCTTCAGCTCAATTCAAGATAAGTGATCAGCCACAACATTCTTGACTCCAGGATTATCCTTAATTTCCAAATCAAACTCCTATAGTAATAAATCCACCTAAGAAAATGCACTTTCACATCCTCGTTTTCCATTGAGCATCGAATGGCAATATGATCGATGTAAATAGTCACCTTAGACACTAAAAGATAGGATCTGAATTTCTCTAAGGTCCAAATTACTACGAGCATTTTCTTTTCAATCATTGTATAATTCTTTTGTGCATGATCCAATATTTTACTCGCATAGTGCAGTGCAAACGATATCCCATTTCATCTCTGTCCTGACACAACTCCTATAGTATAATCCGATACATCAATCATGATCTCAAAGGGAAGAGACCAGTCATAAGCTTGTAGAACAGGTGAATCTATAATCTTCCTTTTTAAGAGATTGAAGGCCTCTAGATGCCTGTGATCGACGATAAACTCAGTATCTTTTCCCAAGAGCTCAGACAGCTGTCGGACAATCTTTAAAAAGTCTTTAATAAATCTCCTATAAAATCCAACATGTCCTAAAAATGAACGCAATGACTTGACGTTGGTTTGTAGATAAAGCTTCCTGATCACATCTACCTTGACCGGATTAACCTCCATTCTCTTTTTTGGAGATGATGTGCCCCAACAAGATACCCTTCTATACCATGAAATGACTTTTCTTCCAGCAGAGCACCATATCTACCTTAATACATTTTTTGTACTCTGTCCTAATGTTCAAGATAAGTATCAAAAGAATACACATGGATCGAGAAATCATCCATAAATGCTTCTAGGTAATCTCCCACTATCTCGACGAACACAACAATCATGCACCGTTGAAAAGTGCCCGGGACATTGCATAGCTCGAAAGGTATGCACTTGAATGCATATGTGTCGAATGGACATGTAAAGATGGTCTTTTCATGGTCCTCAGGAGCTATGGATACCTGATTGCAGCCTGAGTACCCGTCAAGAAATCAGAAGAACTCTTTCATTGCTAATCTCTCTAAAATCTGATCAATAAAGGACAAGGGAAATTGATCTTTATTGGTCACGACATTCATGCGTTTGTAATTGACACAGACACGCCACGGCGTAGGTACTCATGTCACAATCTCTTCTCCCTCATCATCAGTGACCATATGAATACTTGGTATCTTCGGGACCACATGTAAAGGGGCTACCCATTTCGAATCAGAGATGAGATAAATGAAACTTACTCCATACCATTTCTCAATTTCTTTCTTAACTACTTCCCTCAGATTTGGGTTCAATCTCCTTTGAAATTCACGGGAATGTCTAGCATCATCCTCAAGATAAATGTGGTGTGAACAACGAGCATGGTTAATCCCAACCACAGTTCAGGAAAGCGGTATGCATATGTGTTCGGATAGGTCCCTGTGTGGAGAAGAGATGCAGAATGGGATATCTATTCTATAGGGCTAGGGTCTCTTATATAGAGAGAAAACCCTAGAGAGTACAAGAGTAAAAATACATAAATACCCCTAAGGGGTTACGGAACCCGAAGGGTTAAAGGTTACGGAACCCGAAGGGTCAAGGGTTACGGAACCCGAAGGGTCAAGGGTTACGGAACCCGAAAGGTTACAAAAGTAATATAATAATTCTAACACTCCCCCTCAAGTTGGAGCATATCTGTTGATCATGCCCAACTTGGATACTAAGTACATTAGACGCTTCCTTGGAAGAGCCTTTGTGAGGATGTCTGCAAGTTGAAGTTCAGTGGAGATGTGTGGAGTGCTGATTCGTCCTTCTCGTACCACATCACGAATAAAATGGCAATCATCTTCAATGTGTTTTGTCTGCTCATGGAAAACTGGATTGGTGGCGATGTATGTGGCAGACTTGTTGTCGCAGTATAAGGGTACATGAGTGGCGACTGACATGCCAAGTTCTGTTAGGAAAGAAACAAGCCATGTGATCTCACATGTGGCCTGAGCCATTGCCCTGTATTCTGCTTCCGCACTAGATCTGGATACCACTGTCTGCTTCTTGCTTCGCCAAGTAACAAGGTTATCCCCAACAAACATGGTGTATCCTGTAGTGGATCGGCGGTCCTCAGGAGAGCTAGCATAGCCAGAATCTGTATAGGCAGAGATATTAGTGTGTCTGATATAAGAAATTGCTCCTTCGCTGCATGGTACCTAGAATGCAGGTCATCAAGGAAGCGGTATACCTGCTAGTCAGAACGCTCTTGTATCTGTTTGGTGCAACATGAGGACTGGAATATTGCAAGCTCCTCATACAGACTGGATAGATGCCTGTAGTACTCGATGAGTGTGGAATCACCCTGAGATGCCGACCAGATTCGCCTGTAAATATCTGCAAGGCGTGACTTCGTCTTCTTCTGGGAGTATGTTTGCTCGAGATCCTCCCACATTTCCTTGGTGGTATTTTTGTAAAGAAGATTTGAGGCAATATGAGCCTCAACACTGTTGGTCATCCAGTTGATAACCAAATAGTTGTCAGTCTGCCAGTTGTCGTACTCTTTGTCCTTTTCATCTAAAGGATCTTTAGTCAAAATGTAGAGTTTCCTCTGACCACCAATGAACACCATAAAAGGTCGAGACCAGAGCACGTAATTTTCTGTGCCCTTGAGTTTGATGGTAGTGCCTTGTGCCATAATATTCGTGGCCAAGGGCTTTGTCTTGGTAGAAGAAGGCGCAATGGTGGTCTTAAAATAGAAAGACGATCCTGTGATCAACTAAGGATGCATATAAGAGCTAAAAAATGCCCTAAAACTCACGTTTGCCCTTGAAGAAGGGCTGAAAACCCCCAATGGACAACATATCTGGACTCTTTGTGGGGTTGACGACCTTCGTAGGAGGTCCTGAAAGCGCAGGGTAGCGCTAGCGGGAGGGTTGCTGCACTGGAGGCGATTGGAGGGCCTTGCGCGGGGTCCTAATTCAGAGAAGAGGGCCCGCGCATGCTTTTATGAGGCTTGAAGGTGGCGGTGGGGATTTTAGGTTAGAACCCCGGTCTAGGACCGTTGCTCTGATTCCATGTGAAGAAGAGAGACAAAATGGGATATCTATTCCATATGGCTAGGGTCTCTTATATAGAGAGAAAACCCTAGAGAGTACAAGAGGAAAAATACATAAATACCCCTGAGGGGTTACAGAACCCGAAGGGTTAAAGGTTACGGAACTCGAAGGGTCAAGGGTTACGGAACCCGAAGGGTCAAGGGTTACGGAACCCGAAAGGTTACAAAAGTAATATAATAATTCTAATACCCTGAATAGCGATTAAGTGGTATGCAGGGGCATATGCAGGGTATATGCAGTTCTACGTGGTTTCCTAATTTTTTTATTTATAAATAAATAAATATATACAAAAGTTACTACAACTTAACTAAATTTATGTATAAATATGGTCCAACAGAAGATCTAAGAAAAATGACTTTCATATAGAGCTCAAAACAATCTTTATCAATAAAAAATCAATACTTCAATAGAAAATTTAGTACACATTATAATTGTCAACAATCACCTTAATATATAAGTATTCGAAAGAAATAAAAATTTAACACAAATATTAGTAATGTACTAATTAAAATAGTATAAGGAAACTGAAATGTTCTAACGACAATATTCTACTGAGTACAAAGAAGTCCTAATCCATATCATCATCAAGTTCCATAACGATATTGTCTTCATCTTCATTTTCACTCTCTTCTTCATATAGGAATTCTTCCCCATTTAGACGCAACATACACATTTCAATGATTCCATACACGATTCATATCAATAACTCATAGTTCACACTTCACAGGAAACTAACATCAACAATAATACACATTTCATACACATTTCATACATTTCAAACCAATAACATGAAATAAGTGGCTCAAAAAATCATACATAAAAAACAAGAAATAAGTAAAAAAAGGATGATGCTATAATGACAACTTGCTATCTTATCAGACTTCTTTTCCCTATACTTCTCAACAGAATGGTGTTGCTGAATGCAAACACCGTCATCTTTTGGACATTACCAGAACTCTCACCATATAGAGTCAGACTCCTCATTCCTTCCAAGGTGATGCTGTGATGACAACTTGCTATCTTATCAATCGGATGCCCTCTATCATTTTGGGTGAAAACGTACCCTTCTCTATTGCTTTTTTTGAGAAGGACCTTTTCTCTCGTATGCCATGAGTTTTTGGCCGCGTGGCATTTGTCCACCTCTTGCATCCTGGTCATGACAAGCTTGCTCCTTGAGTTGTCAAATGTATATTTGTTGGGTACTCTTGTACCCAAAAGGGTTATCAGTGTTTTGATCCTGTAAAAAGGAAATACTATGTTTATGTTGATGTCACCTTATTTGAGTCCATCATTTATTATTCTTCTACAGGTGACAAAATGAGTCCCTCTAAGTTTGAAAATGCGGTTGTTCTTCCACCTCCACCTGCACATGTACCTCAGCCTGTCCTCTATGCTCCAATGCTTTCCCCAACATCTAACACTTCTCAGGTAAATTTTGAAAATTTGATTTCAACTGATGGTACTAAACTAGTGATGTGCATGATGAATAGGGGCATTCACATGATCAACCGAAATCAATACCAGAGAATGATTTGAGGTGATTTATTACCTTGCGAAAAGGCAAACGTTCCTGTGCACGATATCCTCTCGTTGGTCATGTGTCTCTGGCGTGACTTCCGCCAGATTTTAGGCAGTTTGTTGTGGGATTATTTGCTATTGAGATCTCCATACTTATCAGGAGGCTCTCAAGATGAGCCAATGGCACCTAGCTATGGAGGAGAAGATGGCCGCTTTACAGTTACGTTGCACGTGGAGCATTGTTACAGCTCCCGCAGATGTGTCTGTTGTGGGATGCAAGTAGGTGTTCACTGTGAAGCATTGAGCATATGGCTGCATTTATGGCTATAAGGCAAGGCTTGTGACTCGTGGGTTCACCCAGACCTGTGGGGTGTATTATCATGATACCTTCTCTCCAGTAGCTCGTTATTCTACACTCAGGATCCTTCTCTCTATTGCAGTCACACAGGACTAGCCTCTATATCAGCTCGATGTGACGAATGCGTTCCTTTATGGTGACCTACATGAGGAAGTCTACATGGAGCAACCACCTGGGTTCACTGCTGGGGGGGGGAGTGTTAGAAAGTATGCAGACTTCATAAGGCAATATATGGCCTTAAGAAAAGACCAAGAGTGTGGTTTCAGAAGCTATCGAACATAATAGAGTACAAGGGGTTCGCGAGATCAATTGCAGATCATTTATTGTTTATTGAAAGGTCTCATAGAGATACAGTTGCTATACTAATTTGTGTAGATGATTACATCATTACAACGGATAATGTGCATGGCATTCAAGCAGCTAAAGCTTTCCTTGGGCGTAAGTTAGTAATCAAGGACATTGACAATCTATGTTACTTCCTTGGACTGGAGTTTACCAGGAACCAACGAGATCTTGTGATGACCCAGAGGAAGTATGTTACAAATCTTCTCTCCGAGATAAGTATGGCAGATTATAGACCAACTGCTACTCCTATAGATAATAGGAGACACACAGAGCTCATTAGGAAACTCCTATATGTGGCCATCACCATGATAGATATATCCTTTGCAGTGAGCAAAGTGAGTCAGTTCGTGGAGCAGATTAGACAGGCACACATGGATGCAATCCATATGATTTTGAGGTATCTAAGGATCTCACCTGGCACTGGCCTCTTATTTAGCAGAGGCACATCCATTGCTGTTACGACTTGCGCAGACACAGATTATATGGGATGCCCCAAGGACAAGAAATCTACTTATGGCTTCGTTGTGTTCATAGGAAGTTCATTGATGTCATGGAAGAGCAATAAACATACAATGGTTGCCAGATCTAGTGCAAAATCAGAATACAGAACCATGACACAAGGGAGTGCATTGATGATGTGGGTTAGATCCGTGACTAACCTAGCTATTGAGGTACCTCTTCCTATGCACCTTCAATGCAACAACCAGGCTGCACTTTTTATTGCTAACAACCCATCCTTCCATGAGAGGACCAAGCATATCGAGGTAGACTGTTACTACACTCGAGATATGATCCAGAAGGGTCTCATTTCTACTTCTCATGTTAACTCAAGTGAACCGACAACAAACGTGCTCACCAAGGCTCTTGTCGAGGACCCTTTCATAGATGGTGTTCCAAGCTGAGCCTGATAAACATCTATGCTCCAGATTGAGGAGTGTTGAGAGTTTTATGTTATGTTACTCTTTTACAGTTTGTTTAATTCTCAATCCTTATTACGTAATTTACCCATTAGGGTTTCTCTATTCTTAAAAGAACCCTTTGCCTCTATGAATAAACAATGAAGTATTTTCCTCAACAAGCACATGAATTTGTTCCTATGCTTCCCAATATAAAGCTCTATGATGAATGATGACACAAAAGAAGTTGACAACATGAATTATATAGAGCTAGTTGGGAAGCTACTTTGTGTAATGATCACCAAACTTGATATTTTCATTTGTTGTAAGCAAAGTCAACCAGTTCATGGAGCATCCATGTCAGGCCCAAATGGATGCAATCACAATGATTCTTAGATACCTGAAGTGCTCACCAGGTATTGGAATGCTCTTCAGCAAGGGTACATCCCTTGCCATAATAGGTTGCATTGATGATGACTATCCGACACATGTTTTGATGTTTTCATTGGTGATTCTCGAGTCATATGGAAAAGCAAGAGGTAGATGGTACTTGGTAAATTGACTGCAGAATTAGAGTACATAGTAATGGCTCAAGTTAGCACTGTAATGATGAGGGTCAAGTCTATCTTTTCTATCTTTACTGACCTAACTATGGAGGTGCCTCTTTTTATGTAGTTCATGTATGTCAACCAAGCAGACTTGTTCATTGCTAACGATTCGACATTCCATGAACTGACAAAGCACATTGAGGTCGATTGCCATTACACCAAAGACATGCTTCAGAAACTAGTGTTGCAATATTCGGCTGAATGGATCGACTATTCAGTCAAATATTCTTATTCGAGGGGGTGATATAATAAATGATGGAATCTTAATATATTTATCTTAACTTGAATCCCTTAACAAAACATCAAATAAATGCCCCTGAATTCAATAAATTAACAAGATAGTGCTTGCAATAAAAATGGACTAACAATGCATATTTATCTTGTAGATAGGTCCATAACATAATTTTGAATAAAAACCATAAAAATAAAGAGTTGAATATATATATATATATATATTCACCTGTAAAAATCTCAATCTTCATTGATTTTTAATACATTCATACTAACTCCTTTTCATCTAATTCTTTCTCTAACATGTACATAAAATGGTATATGGAAATACAAAAAATGCAAAACCATTCCCACCTTGAATAAATAAGTTTAGACCTTGAATTGTTGCTCCATATGAACTTCAAATTTATCAAACTCGCTTTCAAAGTTCAAGTTACAAAATTATCTATCAAAGGAAAGTGATTTAATTAAAATCGGGGCTTGTTTGCAAAATGTCGGTTTTAGGACTTAATTGTACTTTGTACATGTTCACTAACTTTGTTTTATTATTTCATATATATAACCAACTCTTTAATTTAGTTATTATTTATTTATTTATTTTTTTACTTTCTTTTTTATTAATTACATTAAAATTAAAATAAAAAAATCTAAAAATAAAAGAAATGAAAGGTGATAATGTACAAAATGCATATACTCCTTTCTTAATTTTTCTTTTGCTTTTTCTTAGTTATTAAAAATTAAAAAAAACTATATTTATGTATATTTTTATTTCTAGTATTTTATTATATTTCTTCATCTATATTTTTCTAATTAAAAAAATTAAAAAAAAATAAATTGTGAGTTTTCAAAAAAAATATAAATTGTGAAAATTGGTGTTTTATACTTATAAAATACCTCCAAAAATTGTTTTCTCAAAATTTGAGCCAAATCAGCCCTGGATGTCTTCACGAAAGTTGTGTTTATGTTTTTCAAGATTCAGCACCTATCATGGTTTTATTTACATATCTTTGAGTTTTAAGCCATGGTCCAATCGGGACGCGACACATGTCACCCCACCTCTCCTTCAACCTCCAACCTACCTTGCAAACTGTGGAAGAATGTGTGTAATGTGCTATCTTCGAGCACTTCTCCTGATCACGTTTCTCAGTGGTTGCTCACGACTTCAACTGCAAAGTTGGAGATCGTGGATTACTCTTTCTAAGGAGCCATCATACGACCTCTTTCCTAGCCTATATCAGAAGATCTATATCATCAAAGTTGGGCGATTCACCATTTTCAGGAAGTGAGGAGCGAGCTCCGACCATCCTTAGGTGACAACTAAGGAACTCCACTATCGAGTGATGCCCCCCCCCCCCCCCCACCTTCCGATGAGATCCAAAGGAGGATCCTCTTCCTTCTTTGCTGCAGTCTCTTCCTACAAGAAGGTCGCTCAAGCTCGTCCTCTCGTCGAACGACTCGAGCAATGATCGACTAGAGCTTGAAGCTCCAACCATCTTCAGGTAAATCTTCTTCTTCCTCCTCTCTTCTCGTCTTTATTTCCCCATTCTTCTTTTCGTTCTTTCAATCTTTCCTTGTTTTGCAACTCCATCTTCTTCTCCTAATTTTCTTCCCCATTTCTTCCCGTCGACTTCTCTGCTGCTTAATTCCAAATGGAGCACCTCCGTCTCTCGACCTCTCCATCTTCTCTCTATCTCCCATATCCTTCCATCCATTTAAGATCCTCTTTCCTCATATTCGAGGGAGCTTCATCCACCCATCTGGTTATTGAAACACATCATAGCCGGTCCCTTTATTGCTCGAGCCCCATCCCTTGTTTCTCTTGCAGGTCTGGATGCAGCAAGCAACGCATCTTTCGAAGTTCTTCTTCTAGTATCAAGCTACAACCAACCTCGACGAGAAGACCTATCAATAGCAGATCGAGAGGAGCTGCTCTTCCTATGTAGACCACCAGATTCCATGCACTCCAACCGCCATCCATCGCCCACCTCGCTCTCTTGATCTGACAGACCGAAGCCTGCCACGTCGTGCACTCCGAGCCCACAGCCTCGGGACGCCCTAAGCTATCATTCTAAGCTACGTGGAGGGATAACCCGAACTGTAACCCATCTCACGTGCTCCGCATGCGCACGTGGACAATTTACAGCCTTCACCTCGCTCTTCCTGGAGTTTGCACATCAACACCCACTATCACATAGCTCGTACGCACCTCGTGCCCGCATGGAGAAATTGCTAAGAACCCCCTCTGGGTTTTGGTAATACCCTTTTGCCCTGTTGCTTATCTAGTTATTTTTTTCTTTAATTGCATTTAGATGCTCCTGTTTGGGCATTTATTTAGAGCATCATTTGTCATCATATTTTAATTCCAGAAATTTCATGTCAAAGAACATTCAATTCTCTATCAGTTGATTATTTGATTGAATTTTGTGAGCTTGGGATGATTTATTAAAATTGCTTAAGTGTCCACATTGTATATTTTACCCATATGTGCTTCTGAAATTCATAGAAAATTATTCCTTGCTTTAAAAATTACTCAAAAATTACAACCTGTAGAATTATATACTCTGGATTATTCCCAAAAAATCATGACATTTGCCTGCATAATGATATCTAAATAAATAGTTTGGTGAGATGGGTAATTGATTTTTAATTGAGTGTGCACTTAGTGTTTTTAAGATTTTAAAGTTGTCCTGGATTCCTCTTTACTAGAGCTAGTTAGGATAACTTTTAATCAGAAAAATATCAAGTGTCATTATTCATTAAAATTCATTCATTCATAATAATTGATTTCACATTATTTAATTCACAATAAATACAATTTGCATCCAAAAATTTCAAAAAAATTACAATAGGTCAAACCCAAATCATAGGTGTGGTTTGTGCTTGTATCTCATAGGACCAAACCACACTTCTAAATAATACGTGCCTTAGATCGTTTTACTTAGTCAAATCCAAATCATTTCTTTCCTACTAATAGAATTTTCTGATACGTGCATTTTTTCTGACTTGCATTCATTTAGATTAAAAAGAATTTTCGATTCTATATTGCATCTCTAATGTAGAGTGCGAGGACCACTGCAAATCTTCTAGACATGCATCATTGATTTTATTGATTGCATAGGTTTTTCTCGATATCCCTCCCATTAGTTTTGTAACTTAGGATAAAGGAATCATGACTGATCAGTAGATGTACCCTGTTTGGAGGATTTAATCAAGTGAGAATCTAACTTAAAATCATGATTGTTAATACAGATTGAACCAAACAAAATGAAATAAAATCAAATTGCATTGTGGGAGAGCAACCTCGACCTTGTATACATGTATTATTCTTAATTGAGAGGGTGAGGACATACATAAAGGTTAGAGCCCAAACCCCTGAATTTGTACCCCAAGTCTCCAGATCCGACTCTTGCAGGTTTGGGAGCTACAAGCGCTTGCCTACAACCTTAGAGAAATATTTTAATTCTCATCTTTCTTCATTGCCCTTAAGGACTTTGTTGAAATCAGAGAAGCGGAAGCGGAATCGATAAAACAAGAAACATAAACATGAAGAACGAAGATTTACGTGGAACCCTACTCCCTAAGGAGCGGGATGAAACCACGGGAGAAGCCCTCAAAGGGGCGGATATTCTATTAGAATTTCTCTCAATGAGTACAGGGGGTGTGGCGATCCTTATATAGGTGCTCAAGGGAGAATATTCTATAGGATATTCTCCATAGAATATTCTCTTAATAAATAGCCACAAAGAATATTCTCTAACACTCCCTCTCAAGCTGGAGCTGAGAAAGCTGCAGCTTGCAACAAAAAGAAAGTATACAACACATCTTCACACGATACATCACAAGAAGAATACAAGTCCGCTGCTGGTAGAAGACCTTGCACGAGGACGGGTCTGCGGCTTTCAGGTCATCGGAACGTATCTCTGTCATGCCTGTAGAACCACTGCGATATCAGGTCACCGGAACATATCTCTGTCGTGCCTGGAGAAGAATCGCTGCAAAAGAAGTCCAACGCAGGAACTGATCGGGTCGTAAACGAAGAAGTATACGCCTCGACGAAGAAGTTGACGCTTGGTGAAGACGGATGATCTTGTAGAAATCTGGAGTGTCGGTCTGTTGTGCAAATGTCATGAAGAATATAGCTCTGACTCCCCCTTTCTCCCATACTTGATAGAATAAGAATCATGGATCAAGTTGGGAGAAACAAAAATGCATTTTTTTTCTTTCTCATGTTTTTTTTGCAATCTTTTTTTTTTTTCTTTTTTTTTTGAAAATGCTTACGGTTTTTTTTTGTACGTGTCTTTTTTTTGTAACCTCAAATCTTTCAGCCCAGTTTTTTTTCTTGGGCTCTCAAACATCCCCCACATTTTTTTAACTGGCTGTAACTTCTTGGGCCCAACATCTTCAGCCCTTTTTTTATATACGGCCAAACCGGGCCCAATATCTCAACTATTTTTTTAATACCTCACGGCACAACTTCCTTTTTTTTTAAGAGTAACCGTAGCCAACCGGGGCTAAAAACCAAGAAGCCTAATTGGACATCTCTCTCTATCTCTCTTTCTTTCTCATTTTTTTCTTCCCCCCCTTTTTTTACTCACGACCAAATTGGGCCTTTACAATTTTTTTTAATATCCGATCAGCTCACTTTTCTCCCCCCTAGGGTTCCAATGCAACCCTCTCTTTTCGAACCCGCTGCCCCGATGGGGCGATTCACTTGATGCAGCCGCATGGGGTTCGCAGAAGAGGACCGCCGCCTAGGGTTTGTGCAGCACGATTCCCGGCAATGATGTCCTTGGTGTGGGCGCTAAGGGCTGGCGTGAGGAAGGCAGTCCACGACCTGCCGAAGGTGCTGCCGCCTGCTGGGGGAGCCTCCACATGGGGTCTAGGGGTTGGTGCGGCAATGGAAGCAGCCGCCTGGGATGCGCGCTTGTACCCACGGAGCTGTGCGGCTGGGGCTCGGGCACATCGGAGGTTTCGTGCGAGAGAGGATGCGCCGCCATTAGATGGAGAGCCATCGCGCGCTGGAAAAGGGCAGAACGCCACCTACAATCGCACAACTCCTCCAATCGCGGGCTTGTATCGTGCAGCCTGGAGGTCGCGCGGCTAGGGCTGGATGACTCCTGAAGGGATCGCTCCTGTAGGCCTGGATGCAAGGTGGGGATAGGAACCGCTGAGCTCGACGTGACATCGCTTGGATCCGCATCTCGATAACCAAAAGAGGATCGCAGAGGCTCAGATGCAGGTCTAGTTTATGCTTGGGGAGTCGCGCAGCGATCTTCAGCCGCCTCAAGGGTTCCCACCGTCGCTGCCGTTGGAGAACAAGATGGAGGAATGATGGGGAGGTTGCCGTATGGAGGATGGTCACAACCTTCGTCAGATGGAGTCCAGAGAGCTGCAGCCTGGAGCCAAGGAGATCCCAGCCACGGATCTCATGAACAATTAATCCTTCAACATCAACACGAATCTCGAATGAGGAAAATAATTAAGAACTTTTAAAAAAATTCTCGAGAATCGACCCGCTCTGATACCATGTTGAAATCAGAGAAGCGGAAGCGGAATCGATAAAACAAGAAACATAAACATGAAGAACGAAGATTTACGTGGAACCCTACTCCCTAAGGAGCGGGATGAAATCACGGGAGAAGCCCTCAAAGGGGCGGATATTCTATTAGAATTTCTCTCAATGAGTACAGGGGGTGTGGCGATCCTTATATAGGTGCTCAAGGGAGAATATTCTATAGGATATTCTCCATAGAATATTCTCTTAATAAATAGCCACAAAGAATATTCTCTAACAGACTTGATATAACCCGACAATCTGAGCAGATAGTCCTTCTGTTTGGGGTTTGGTAGAAGCGAGAACTAGATGTCAAGCGACTCACATTGTGTGCTTGTGCTAAAAAGATTTGTATTGTCACTTAATTAAAACTGAAAAGATAACGGTCAGACTTTTGTGACATTCATTATATTAAGTAGGTGAAATCAGGGTTGCTCTTATGTTTGGTTATTTGTGCTTTTCTATGCACTTGCACGTTTTCTACCTTGATCCGCTTTCTTTCCATCATTCCTCTTCAATGATGTCGGGATATTGGTCATCATACCCGAACTCAGGGGGTCACTTCTCTTCTACCGTATATCGATCATCTTCACCTTCTCATTCCTCCTCATACCCCCAGACCGTGAAGTCAGAACTGCGACTGACTTTTCTATTTCTTCGCACTTCTCACCTACCTCACATTCTTACACTCTTGGTCCACTTCCATCCTGGGCTGACTCACCGCATTCTCGAGCATTTGCTGGAATCAAGGAACCATTTGAAGAGCAAGCCATGGCTGAGACAAATGACTGACAGAGTTATTTACCCCCACAGACCTCATTCTCTCCTCATATGAATATTAGAATAGGTCAACGATTTACACATACACATCTTGACTTGACCTTAGTATATTATATGGTCGACCGAACAAATTGAATGGAGAGGCCCATCCTTATGATTTCCAGATTTGATTGACCTTAGCGATTAAGCTTATATTGACCAACCCTCATACCACCCATTCAGAGAGCCTACAGATATAGGGAATTAGATCCATGAGCTCGATCTACAAGCCCCATGTCTCTTGATTCCACCATATGAGGCCCCGACAAATATCTACCATACAGATGGTTTATACTCGATCGAGCATTACATTCCAGAGTTAACACAACAACAACAACAATAAAGATTTTTCCCACAATTAAGTAGGATCGGCTACATGCATTCTTCGCCTCCATTCAGATCTATCTTGGGTCAATCTCGGGCTTATATCCAAAAACTAAGATCCCTTCGTATAGTCTCTTTCCAACACTTCTTGGTCCGTCCTCGCCCTCTCTTAGCTGGCTCAACATCCCAACACTCACATCTCCTAACTGGTGTATCAGCTGATCTTCTTTTAGAATGCCAAACCATCTTAAGCGATTTTCTCGCATCGTATCTTCGGTCGAGCTATACCAACTTTCTTTCTGATTGCATCATTCCGAATCTGATCTTTACGTGTGTGTCCACACATCCACCTTAGCATTTTCATTTCTGCTACAACCATTCTCTGCACATGTCTATGGTTCATAGACACTAGGTGTCCCATAAAAATTGAAATGTAAAATACCTTAAAAAAATTGGGCCCTACCTTTAGGGAAGCGATTACTAAAGAATTGATCCTAGATCTTCCCTTAATAATGGTCATAGAACCTTTCGCGAACTCAAAAGATTTGTGAGAAGTAAATTGATGCTTAAGAGGTCGAGCAATATAGAATTGGGATTGAGAGACACCTAGTGTCTAGGGACATCTCCTTGGTGATTGGGAGAAGACCAAGAGTCGCAAAGTGAAGCGGTTGCTTAGAGTTGAGTGTGAAATCAAAGACACCACATTGATTCAACCATGCTCGGATTTATGATACTCGAGGATGGGATAAAATCAATGAAAGGCTTCATGAAGCCCGAGAGTCAACAAATTTAACCAGTATGAGAACATGGTTCTCGTGCTATCTCTTGATATTCATCTAAGTGCAAGGGTGTGATGAAATCTAATAAAATGTTGATCAATGTGCGCTAACTTGTTAAAGTAATGGAGCTAGCCAAAAGTAAATAAAAAAATGATGATGAAAAAAAGCTCTTATACTACAAAGTTACATTTAAAAGAGATTTCACCAAAGGCGAGTGCTCCCAACCTTTCAAGTGTCCACTTGAACCACCATCTTAGGCTTTTATGAGTCGGGTTAGCACTCAATAAGGGCTCTGCATCGTATAGTGATAAACTCTGGGTGTCAAAGGTATAATCGATACTCAAAAGAAACACAACCTGGTGTATTTCCAGGAAAATAAGTGCAGACGACTCAACACTCTCTTGACGGACACATTGATCAGCAATAAAAAATACATGTGTTGAGTAAATAAGACACTCGAGAGGATCCTTGTTCTAATGTGAGGGAGAGAAGAAAAGACACCAACCCTATGCCCTCCATCATCTGGTCTTCGAAATACATTTTTAAGACTAGCAACTAAAGAGACGATGAATTGGATGCAATAAATGATTTATTCCATAAGTTTTCAGGATTGAATTCTTAGGAGAGCCTCTTGGACTGGAACTTTAAGTGACGTTTCGACTCTACTCTTGTAACTGCAGTCCACACTTAATACCATATCCTTATTATATATGTATGCAAACTTGAATCGAAAAAAGCCGTAAAGTCCAACTGCTCGGCTGAATTCCCGCTTCATATTAAATCCAAATTTACCAAACTCACTTTCAAAGTTCAAGTTATAAAATATCTATCCAATGAAAGTGATTTCATTAAAATCGGAGCTTGTTTGCAAGATGTCAATTTTGGGACCTAATTGTACTTTGTACATATTCACTAGATTTGTTTTATTGTTTCATGTATATGACTAATTATTTTTAATTTATTTATTCTTAATTTAATTTAATTTATTTTTTAATAAATCACATTAAAATTAAAATCCAAAAATCCAAAAATCTGGGAAAATGAAAGGTTGTGATCATGTATATACTGTATATACTCCTTTCTTGGTTTTTCTTTTGTTTTTTCTTAATTATTAAAAATAAAAAAACCATATTTATGTATATTTTTATTTCTGTATTATTTTTTCTTTGTGTATATTTTTTCTAAATTAGAAAAACTAAAAAATATAAAACTGTGAGAATTGGTGTTTTTTACCTATAAAATAACCCAAAAAATTGTTATCTCAAATTTTGAACCGAATCAGCTCTGGATGTCTTCATGAAAGTTGTAGGAAATTTAATTTCCTGCAACTTTTATGTTTTACATTTTTCGAGATTCAGCTCGTATCATGGTTTTACTTTCTGATCTTTGAGTTTTAAGCATGGTATAATCGGGACGCGACATGTGTCGCCCACCTCTCCTTCAACCTCCAGCCCACCTAGTGTGCTATGGAAGAACGTGGGTAACATGCTATCTTCGAGAACTTCTCCTAATCATGCTTCTTAGCGGTTGCTCATGACTTCAACTGCAAAATTGGAGATCATGGATTACTCTTTCCAACGAGCCATCTCACAACCTCTTTCCTAGCCTATGCCAGAAATCTATAGCATCAAAGTTGGGCGATCTACCATTTTGAGGAAGTGAGGAGCGAGCTCCAACCACACTTAGGTGACAGCTGAGGAACTCCACAATCGAGCGACAACCCCCCCTTCCGGAGAGATCCAAAGGAGGATCCTCTTCCTTCTTTGCTGCAACCTCTTCCCGCATGAAGGCTGCTCAAGCTCATCGTCCTGCCAAACAACTCGAGCAACGATCGGCTAGAGCTTGAAGCTCCCACCATATCCAGGTGAATCTTCTTCTTCCTCATCTCTTTTCATCGCTATTTCCCCTTCTTTCTTCTTTTTCGTTCTTTCAATCTTTCCTTGTTTTGTAACTTTATCTTCTTCCCCTAATTTTCTTCCCCATTTCTTCTCGTGGTCGACTTCTCTGTCGCTTATTTCCAAATCGAGCACCTCCGTCTCTCAACCTCTCCATCTTCTCTCTATCTCCCATATCCTTCCATCCGTTTAAGCTCCTCCTCCCTTATATTCGCTGGAGCTTCATCCACCTATCTGGTCACTGCAACACATCATAACCAGGCCCTTTATCGCTCAAGCTCCATACTAGTTTCTCTTGTAGGTCCGGTTGCAGCAAACAGAGCATCTTTTGAAGTTCTTCGAGTATCAAGCTACAACCAACCCCGACAAGAAGACCCAACAACAACAAATCAAGGGGAGCTATTCTTCCTCTGTAGACCACCTGACTCCATGTGCTCCGGCCACCGTCCATCGCCACCCGCTCTCTTTTGATTTGGTGGACCGAAGCCTGCCACATCGTGCACTTCGAGCCTACATCATTCTAAGCCATGTGGAGGGGCAACCTGAACCACATTCCTTCTCACGTCCCTTGCGCACACGAGGACAATTTACGGCATTCACCCCACGCTTCTTGGAGTTCGCACATCAACCCCCGCCGGCACATGGCACATGCACACCTCGTGTTCGCCTGGAGAAATTGCTAAGAACCCTCTCCTGGTTCTAATAATACCCTTTTTGCCATGTTTATTTCAGCAACAACAACACAACCTTTTCCCATAATTAAGTAGAGTCGGCTACATGGATTCTTCGCGTCCATTCAGATCTATCTTGGGTCAATCTTGAGCTTATATCCAAAAAATTAAGATCCCTTCATATAGTCTCTTTCCAACACTTCTTGGGCCATCCTCGCCCTCTCTTAGCCGGCTCAACATCCCAACACTCGCATCTCCTAACTGGTGCATCAGCTGACCTTCTTGACAAATGACCAAACCATCTTAAACGGTTTTCTCACATCTTATCCTCGATCGGATCTACACCAACTTTCTTTCCGATTGCATCATTCCGAATCCAATCTTTACGTATGTGTCCATGCATCCACCTTAGCATTTTCATTTCTGCTACAATTCTCTGCACATGTCTATGGTTCACAGGCTTCAGATCCATAGAGCATAACATGTTTCACGACTGCTTTGTAAAACTTTCCTTTAGTTTTTAAAGGAATGTTCTTATATTAGTAACATCTCCACCAATTTCCCCTTCATATTGCAAAATAGATCCCGGATATCTAAAAGAATCTCTCTTCCGAATGTTATTGTCACCAATCTTCACCTCGATTCCTTCACCATTGCTTCCATCAAAGGTGCACTCCATATATTCTGTCTTAGCCCTACTTATACGAAATCCTTTAATCTCCAATGCATGTCTCCAGACCTCAAGCTTCTCATTTACTCCATCTCTAGTCTCGTCAATCAACACAATATCATCAACAAATAACATACACCAAGGTTACTCATCCTGAATGTGACTTGTCAACTTCTCTATAATCAAAGTAAAAAGAAATGGACTCAAAGCTGAACCTTGATGTAAACCAATGTTGATGTCAAAATAGTCAGTCTTCCTAGACGGGGTCCTTACACACGATAAAGCCCAATCATACATATCCTTTATGAGGTTAATGTATAGGACATGTACTTGTCTCTTCTCCAAAACTCTCCACAATATCTCTCGTAGGACAGAACCATAAGTCTTCTCCAAATCAATAAAGATCATAGGGGGGGTTCTTCCGTTTAGCTCTATAAATCTCCAGCGTTCTCAGTAAATGGATGGCTTCAATAGTTGAGCGACCTGGCATGAATCCAAATTGGTTTTCTTTTACTTTGTAAACTTGCCTCAACCTTCTTTCGATCACATGTTACTAAATTTTCATAGTGTGACTCATCATCTTGATACCTCTGTAATTTGAACAATTTTGAATGTCTCCTTTATTCTTATGAAGCGGCACCACGATACCCCTCCTCCAATCTTCAGGCATTTTCTTGCTTCGTCAAATAACATTGAATAGATTCATAAGCCAAGTCAAACCATGCTCACCCAAAACTCTCCATACTTCTACATGGATGTCATCCGGTGCTACATCTTTTCCAGGTCTCATAACCTTTAAAGCCTCCTCTACTTCCTTTCTTTGTATTCGTCTATAGCATGCACGATTCAAGTAACTTTCACTACTAGCTATATCACTCAAAGTGATCTCTCTATTTCCTTCCCCAATGAAAAGTTTATGGAAGTAGTGTTCCCATCTAGTCTCTATATCCTTCTGAGTAACAAGCACGTGACCTTCCTCGTCCTTAACGCATCTCACTTGAGAAAGGTCTTTGGTCTTTCTTTCTCTTGCTTTGGCCAACCTGAAAATATCCTTCTGGCCCTCCTTAGAGTCGAGATTTTCATACAAAACTTCATAATCTTTTGACTTAGCTTTGCCTACAACATTCTTTGCTTCCTTTTTTGCTATTTTGTAGTTTATGAAAATTTCCTCTGTTCTATCCTTAGACATAGCTTTAAAGCATGCTCTTTTAATTTTTAGCTTCTCTTGCAACCCTTCACTCCACCACCAAGCCTCCTTTTGACCTGGAGCTCCTCCCTTGACTTGCCTAGCATCTCTTTGGCTACCTTTCGAATACAAGATGCTACTGCCTTCCACATCTCGTTTGCACTTCCGCTACAATCCCAAGATAAGTCTTCTAAAACCTTCTCCTTGAAGCTCTATTGCCAGTGGAAGATTCCACCATCTAGTTCTAGTGATCTTAGGAACCCTCCTTTTCTTTACCAACCCTTTTATTTGCACATCCAAGACTAACAAGCGATGTTGGGTTATCAAACTCTCTACTGGGATTATTTTGCAGTCTTTACAACACAACCAATCTTTTATCCATAACGTAAAGTAATCTATCTATGTTCTAGTTAAGCCACTCTTATAAGTAATTAAATGCTCCTCCCTCTTTTTGAAGAGAGTGTTTGCTATGAAAAGATCATATGCCGTTACAAAATCCAGAATAACTTTTCCCTCTTCATTTCTATCCCCAAAATCATGTCCTCCATGAACACTAGCATACCCTGAAGCATCTTTTCCCACATTTCCATTAAGATCTCCATTTATGCATATCATCTCTCTTGTGGGATTTCTTGTAAAATCTTATCCAGATCTTCCCAAAAAGCTTGTTTAGTCCTTTCATCTAAACCAATTTACGGTGCATAAATTGGGATGGTATTCGGAATTTCTTCTTCAAGCACCAATTTTAGCAAAATAATCCGATCCTCGAATCTTTGCACCTCAACCACACAATCCTTCAAATCCTTATGAACAACCACTCCAACACCGTTTCTGCCCTTATCTTTACTGAATACCAAAGTTTAAAGCCTGTCTTCTCGATCTCCCTTGCTTTCTCTCCAACCCATTTAGTCTCTTGAAGACATAGTATATGAATCTTCCTTCTCCATCGTAACCACTATCTCCATCAATTTTCCAGCTAAAGTGCCATTATTCCAAGTTTCCAACTACCAATCCGCAACTTCCTTTGCAATCTCTTTTGGACTAACTTCTTTACTCGCATGCGTCCATAATGCGAGAACCCTTGCAAATTTTGGACTACATTCGGGCAGTGATGCGATAGAACTAGTATATTTATCCGCATGCGTTCCTCATGCGAGAACCCTTGCAAATTTTGAACTACATCTAGGTTGCAATGTAGAGGCCCTTGCCAATTTTTCATTGCATTCGGGCGATGCAATGCGTCGCAAGAAATGAATACCCCAATGAAATCTATATGTTTGCTTAAATCCATGTTGAAAAGATCCGACTATCATGAGGCAACTTTCTAAACAATATTTTTTTTGAAATACTATTTAGGAAGTTGTCTCCGACTGTTTTGCGCTGGTTGTCGGCTACCTAACGAACCCTCATTTAATCGGGTTCAAGGCCCTAATTTCGGTCGAATTTCAATCGAAATTTCGGTCATTTCGATCGTTTTTTGTACTAGGCCCCCCATATTTTGGTCATTTCGGCCATTTCGGTCCAATTTTGATTTCGAATGGATATCTATATTCGACCGAAATTCGACTGAATTTCACTGAAATTTGAGGCCATGCCCGGTTGGGACCGGCCATGGCTGAGTTGCCGTATTGTTTATTTATTCTAGTTATTTTATTTCTGTAATTGCATTTAGACCCTCCTGTTTGGACATTCATTTATAGCATCATTTGTCATCATATTTTAATTCCAGAAATTACATGTCAAAGAACATTTAATTTTCTATCTGTTGATTATTTGATTGATTTTTTGTGAGCTTAGGATGGTTTATTAAAATTGCTTAATTGTCCATATTGTATATTTTATCTATCTGTGCTTTTGAAATTCATAGAAAATTGTTCCTTGCTCTGAAAATTACTAAAAAATTAGAGCATGTAGAATTAAATAAAATCAAATTCCCTGATCATTCGCTCAAAAAAATCACAACATTTGCTTGCATAATGATGTCTGAATAAATAGTTTGGTGAGATGGGTAATTGATTTTTAGTTGAGTGTGTACTTAGTATTTTTAGGATTTTTAAGTTGTACTGGATTCCTCTTTACTAGAGCTAATTAGGATAATTTTAATCAGAAAAATATCAAGTGTTGGTATTTATTAAAATTCATTCATTCATAATTACCAATCTCACATGATTTACAATAAATTTAATTTGCATCCAAAAATTCTAAAAAATTGCATTAGGTCAATTTCATCATATTTAACTATCTATCCTATTTTCATAATTTTTTCATTCCATTTGCATGGAAATTTACATAAAAAACCTAAGAAAGATTTTTTTTTCATGCATACATATTATGTCTTAAAATATAAAAAAGTGTTCTGGATTGATCATTGCATCAATTAGGAAAAATAGCTTTATGAAAGTTTAAGCTCATTGGCTTATTTCGATTTTTTACTTTAGGCTAATTTGACCATAAGATTGTCTTTCCATTTGTATTTCATTCAATTAATTGCATTAAAAATATTCTAAATGATCTGAAAATTGTCCTCAGGAGACAATAGCCTCCCTGAGTTCGACCTTGGGTTGCCCAAGTAAAAAATACATCTGCTTTTGCATTTAGTTGATTAATTGAATTAAACGATTTTTTATTAATCTGTAATTGCCCAACTACAACAATTTCACACAATTAGCGAGGGCTATTATGTGGTTTTCAATAAGATATTGCTATTCAATCAATATTCGGTCCAACCCGAATATTCGGCCCGATTATTCCAGTACCAATATTCAGCCAACTATTGCAAGCTATTTTTTATTTTATCCCGGTATCAACACAAATGCTAAACATCCATTTATGTAACTTGTTAATTGGTACTTTATCTTGAACTCTTGTTGATTAATAACTATATATGTATAAATATATAAGAATACGTATATTAGACATAACTTTTTATAGCTAAAATTATAAAAATACATAATCAAATAATTCCATGTATTCTTTCAGATACTGAATATTCTTTATTCAGTGACCCTTCTGACCGAAAAATGAATATACATCTGCAACACTGCCAGAAAGGCTTCATATCTACTTCTTATATCAATTTAACAGAACATAGGACTGACATCATCTTAAAAGCTCTCTCCAGGGGACCATTCCAAGAGTGTACATCCAAGTTAAACCTGATAGACATTTATGCTCCAGCATTAATGGGAGTATTATAGTGTTATTGTACTGCAACATTTCTTTCTTTTTCTACGTAAGCCTCGAAAGAGGTCTCTGTAGCACAACATTACAACTTCATTTTGTCTCCTAGGTTTTCCATCTATATATAGAGGACCTAGGGCTCTGTAGTAGACAACTCACTGATTCACATTTCCGCAGGTCAATAGAAAAAGAAGATTCACATTAAGTCGAAGTTACAAGGAATAATACAAACTTGAAAAATTGAAGGATTAGAAATTTCAAAGCACCAAACAAGGCCCCACTCCTAAAAAATGTCAAACCAGTTCTTGTCAGAGTATGCGTCATATGTAGAGATGGGTCATTAGTATAGTTAGGCGTTGAACTAGTCATTCTGGAAAAATCTGGGGAGTCAGCTAGATATTCGGGGGGTGAAAATGCTACTTCTGATGTCCGCAAGCAGGGAACAGCGGTATCAGCCTCAGTGGATTCCTCATACGTCGACCTCAAAGTCCACGGAAAGAAGAACTATACGAGAGTGAGGGGTCCGGAAAGAGAAAGTGAGTGAGGGGGGTCTGAGGTGCGTCACTATAGGGGCTGAGGAAGAAGTCACTTGATGTCGCCATAGGGCATGGGGCTCTCTGTGGTCCAATTACTACCAATTACCCCATCTACAAATTTAGTCCCACATATACTGTGAGTGTGACTCGATCTTATTGGTGGGGCTATATAAGAAGTCCCGCACCACCTGTACCATATGAGAGAGAGAGAGAAATAAAGAAATACAAGGCCCTTGAGAGGTCTTCTCCCATGGTTTCATCTGGCTCCTCATGGAGTAGGGTTCCACGTAAAATTCCAGTGTTCTTCCATTAATTTATATCTTTGTCTTTGATACGCTTCCGCACTATTGTTTTCTACATGGTATCAGAGTGGGTTTGATTCTCTAGGTTTTATTTTATGTTCATGATTTGTTTACGATTCGAGATTTAGTTCTAGGGTTTCTAATTCTTCGTCATCATAGACAACGCCGATTTGATCGGCTTGGTTCTGCTGTTCAATTCTGAGCTCTCTTGCATATTTATTATTTGTTCTTATTCACATTCTTGATCAAGTTCGAGAGGGGTTCTTGGGTTTTCTAAAATCCTAATTCAAACCACCGCCAACTATCAAAACATGCATGATCCTTCCTCTGGGCACATTGTGAGTTCTGGAAATTTGCAGTGCAGATCTCCTTCTCCTAGGTTCATTTCTAGGACTATGTCTTTTATATGCAAGGGGTTCAATTGAAACCCTAGTCCTCTACATGCGCCAGGATAATAACGCTTTTCGATCTCAAACAAGAGGCATAGCGACATCAGCTATCATAAACTCCATATTCACAATGTTTGGTCATCTTCAGAATTCTCTAGGGTTCTCCTTGAGAAACACAATCCCCATGTGAGTTACGCGAGCGATCTCCAGTCTACAGTTCTGGGTGATGGGGGCAAGGTTCTACACTGCACCAACTCGATCTCTAGCCCCAACGCTCGACGATGCATCATCGTGAATCTCGTGATCCTCAAACCTCCTTCCCAACACATCTCATCGAAGAAGAAGAAAGACCCGATGATTGTCGCACAAGAACCTTCTAGGCACGCAAGCATGTCATGTTTATCGCAGGCGATGCCCATCTTCAGTCGGCTCTTTGCCTCCATGCTCCAAGATGCCACTTCCTCCATGTCTCAGATCGACAGCTCGAAGGGGTTTCTCCAGGAGAGGATTTACGAATTAGGGTCCCGAAGGAACCCTAAATATAAAAAGGGTCTCATTTGTTGCAGCTACAAATAAAAAAAGGAGGCTGCAATGATCCAGGCCCATTGGGTTGAGAGTTATAAAAAAGGGGAGGCAACCAAAAGAAAAAGAGCCCCTTGGGTTGTGAGTTTTTTTTTTGAAAAAAGAAGAAGACGAAAGAAGTCGTACACAAAGGAAAAAACGGAAAGTGATTTGAAGAGAAAAGAAAGAAGAAAGCCAAGAAAAAAGGAGAGATCAGCTTATGTGATTTTTTGTTTTTCCCAATTTGATTTTTCTTCTACCAACTTGGTTGAAGTTTCATTTTCCGACAAGTATGGGAGAAGGGGGGGATATTATGTAGATTTTACAAGACATATTCAGACAATCCAGTTCATACTCAGATGTCCATATTTCAGACTCTACCAGTTTGAGGCGCATATGTGTATGATTTATGTGAAAGGTCCCATCTTTGATTAGGACTAAGAGTTTTCATGCGATCCATAGGGATTCCATAGTAGAGGTCCCATTCTCCGAGCCAGTGTGGACTGAAAGATTTCATGTAGTTTCATAGGGACTCCAATGTAGAGATCTCGTTCTCTGAGCCAATATGGGAGAGACCTAGTTCTACGACAAGGAGACTCATTTTTAGATTCCATTCTCTTGTGATCGTGAACTTTAGCATGAGATCCTTCGAGATTCCTATGAGAGAGAACCTACTTTTAGGTCCCTATGAGAGAGACCCTTCTTCAGAGATCTACATATGGATAATAATTAACAATATTTTTTTTGTTTGACCCTTCAGAGAGATGGAGTAGTTGTGGGACAGAAGTCTCCAAGCGGAGACTCATTTCGGTTTTAGTAACTCTGACAGATGTAATACATAGTGTTGAGAAGAGAGACAGAATGAGATGAGATGAGATGTTTATTCCATAGAGGTAGGGTCTCTTATATAGAGAGAAAACCCTAAAGAGTACAAAGGTTACGGAACCCGAAGGGTCACTGGAGGTTACGGAACTTGAAGGGCCACAGAAGGTTACGGAAGCTGAAGGGTCATCGGGGGTTACAGAACCCGAAGGGTTACAAATATAGATGTAAATATAATAACTCTAACACTCCCCCTCAAGCTGGAGCTGAGAAAGCTGCAGCTTGTAACTAAAAGAAAAAGTATGCACCACATCTTCACACGATGCACCATAAGAATATATGTCCGCTGCTGGTAGAAGACCTTGCTCGAGGACGGGTCTGTGGCTTTCAGGTCACCGGAACATATCTCTGTCATGCCTGTAGAGTCACTGCAATATCAGGTCACCGGAACGTATCTCTGTCGTGCCTGCAGGTCACCGGAACATATCTCTGTCGTGCATGGAGAATAATCACTGTAGAAGAAGTCCAGCGCGGAATAGTATTCGGGTCGTAAAAGAAGAATTATACGCCCTGACGAAGAAGTCGATGCTCGGTGAAGACGGATAATATTGGGAGAAATAAGTCGTGGTGAAGTAAGGGTTGTTGGAGAGGAGGGGCTCCAAGTGGTGCCGACGACTGGGAGATGTGGCTGGAGCTGCTGGAGCCTCGGACAGCGCTTTAGGTGTTGCCGGTGATGCTGAGGACTTGGACTGCCTTGCGTGAGACTATGGAATACACGGGCGATGCAGGAGGTCCAGCCCTCTCTCCTTGTCAGTAGAGAGAGGGCTGGTGGTGGCGGCGGATTTAGGGTATTAGGCTATGGTCTAGGATCGTTGCTCTGATACCATGTTGAGAAGAGAGACAGAATGAGATGAGATGAGATGTTTATTCCATAGAGGTAGGGTCTCTTATATAGAGAGAAAACCCTAAAGAGTACAAAGGTTACGGAACCCGAAGGGTCACTGGAGGTTACGGAACTTGAAGGGCCACAGAAGGTTACGGAAGCCGAAGGGTCATCGGGGGTTACAGAACCCGAAGGGTTACAAATATAGATGTAAATATAATAACTCTAACACATAGCATACGTTCTCTGACGAGGAGATCCAATTCAGTTCACACTCCAACCCTTCCGTTCATCCTCGCTAGCACGGCATGAGAAGCAATGCCCTCAACATGAAGCAAGTATAGTATGCGTCAAGGCCTTAAATGTCGGTTTCGGTCACCATTTCGGTATCAACCAAAACAGAATTTCGATGGAATTTCGGTGGAATTTCGACCGAAATTTCGGTCATTTCGGTCATTTTTTGTACTAGCACCCCCATATTTTGGCCATTTCGGTCATTTCGGTCGAATTTCGATTTCGACTGGATATCGATATTCGACAGAAATTCGACCGAATTTCGCTGAAATTTGAGGCCATGGTATGCGTTGAGTTGATATTGTTCGTAATGTCTTGTATTATGAGTGGACAATTTATTTCTATTTGTCCAACCTGAGCATTGTATGCTCCAGCTTGAGGGGGAGTGTTAGAGTATGCATCATATGTAGAGATGGATAATTGATCCCTACAGGATCAAATTACCATGCCCACAAGCTTAGTCCCATGTCTACTGTGACTGTGGGTGGGACTCGGTCTTACTAGTGGGGCTATATAAGAAGCTCCATACCACCTATAACAAATGAGAGAGAGAGAGAGACCAATATAGAATACCTGATCCTTAAGAGACCTTCTCACGTGGTTTCATCCCGCTCTTCATGGAATATGATTTCATGTAAAATTCTGGTGTTCTTCCATTATTTTATCTCTTTACCTCTGATACACTTTCGCACTATCATTTTCTACGATTCTCAGTGGCAAAACGAGGAGTCCACTTGTCTTTGGTCATGATAAAAAAACACAACTCATTGAGAGGCAAATTCTTCAAATTAATGGAGAATTGATGCAATGTAAAATCCATACACTTATAAAATTTTAGATTTTGTTTTTATTTGAAATCAGTGGCTACTTTTAATTTCTAGGATTTAGTTCTATGTTATCGGGATAAGTTGGAGTTACTTTAGTTTTATATGTTTTATCTGGTAGGTTGTTTATATATTTGTTTATAGTTTTTTTGTTTAAACATTTGACTGTTTAGGATGATATTTTGTACATAAATGGGACTTTAATTATTGAACGAGGGGAGTATAATTGAAATAAATCTGGAATAACTTCCTTTTGATCTAACCATCCACGAATCTAGTAAAGATTTTTCTTTCTTCTCGTCGCCATGTCCAGTTTGCACACCTGTTAAAGGTGACATCGCTTACCTTCTGACTCCAGACTTAGCTCACCGTGTTGGTAGTTGGTACTTGGTACCATCTGTCTTTCATAGTTGGGCTCAGACATTGACGGGGTAGGATTTTTAATACATGCACAAGGGGTTTTCCCCTCATCAAAGGTCATCACTGAGGAGTCCACTGCTTTGTAAAAGGTTAGGAAGTTGTAATTTTGGGTTGATGATTGGTGATGTAGCGCGAAATGGAAATATAGAGCTGCTTTTATTTAATTTTTATCCGTAATTTTATTTACGAGTCGTCGTAATTTTAATCAAATAAAAGAGATCGCTTGTGATCTCAAAAGTAGTTAGTTTTAATTTAAATTTTCAAATTAGTCAGTTAGTCGGTTAGAGTCAAATTAGGATAATTAATTTGAATTTGAATTTGAGTTGCTATTTTTGTAATCTCATCCCTCCTATATAAAGGGATGATAGACTAGTTATCTAGACAGTTCAGTTTTATGAAAATTTGAGATTTATCTCTCTCCTCTCCTTTCTCCTTCTCCCTTGCCGTGGTCTTCACGCCTTCTCTTCTCCATCCCCTCATATTCCCGACGAGCTTCTCCTCTCAATCCCTCCAACTTCTTCCACCGAAAATCCACCGATCAAATTATTTTTTTCCGCCATTGCCAAATTTTCAATCTGCATCATTTGGTATCAGAGCATGGTCTACAGATCTTCCTCACGATCTGACGATCCGTCCAGACATTCACGCCGACATGCGAGAAAACACCATCATTCGTCGGAGTGGAAACGACGAGCCGAAGAAGCTTACAACAAGGAAATGGTCCAAATTTCCCAGTCCAAATGTCGAGAAATAATGGCTAATTTCGAGGCTATGTGCGCCGCCCTATCAAAGTCTTCCACAATCAAAGCCGCTGTCCAGAGTTTTGATGAAGAAAACCTCGCTGTTGAGGAAGATTTACTCGCTGTCCAGGCCATTCCAGAAGAAAAAAATGACCAAATGCTTGCTGTCCAGGTATTTTCAGTTCTGCAATCGTTGAAAAAATCGATTTCCGGGCCACACACGACCCTTCCGCAGGTTCCCAACAACATCCTTGTGCCTCCTACCATCCCCGTTGACAACTTCGCACTTCCAACCCCAAGCCCACTGCCGATACCCCTTCCCACAACCACCCTCATGCCTCTTGCGCCACCACCAACATCCCTTTTTCCCGACGCCCCCGAAGCCCCTGCCCCTGCGGCCCAGGCCCTAGCCCCTGTGCCCCTCCCCATCATCCTCGCATCCCCAGAAATCCCACCATTGCCGCAAGCCACTTCCATCCCCGTCACCTTGGCGGCACCATCGCCATCCTCCGTGCTCTCCTCGGCGAGCCCCCCTACCCTACCACCACCGCCGTTTCCCCGCCTCGCCACCATCGCACCCCCTGCAACGCAGACCCCCGCACCCGCTATCACCCCCTCGCCCCCAGCACCCCCAGCCCCGTTGCCGCCACTCCATGCGCCATCGCCGACACCCACTGCTGCCCCACCCCTATTGCCAACCCTGCGGGCGCCACCACCCCCACCTGATACCTTCCCACCCGCCGCTACCCCCGCACTGTCCCCGGTAGCTCCAGCACCCCCTCCCGCCATCTATGCGCCATCGCCTATACCCCCTGCCCCCGCCCCGTCAACCTTCCCCACCATCCCACGACCCTCGCGATCTTCCCCCCAACCCCCGTGTCCCCTCCCGCAAACCCAGATTCCCCTCCCACCGCGACCTCTTCACTCCCAGCAAAACTCCCTCCCGACCTCACCCTCGTGCCTCGCGAGCCATCGCCAACACCCCGTTCGCCGCCGCTGCCCGCTATCGCCTCCTTCCCCCCTATTGCCTTGTGTCGCCCCAGCGTGCATCCCGCGCACCGCCTTCGATCGCTCCGGCCTTCCCGCAAGCACCATCGGGCTGTGCTCCCATCTAGCGACTGCCGCCGCCACTGCCAGAAAACAAAATGCCGAACCTTAACAAGGGGCCCAACATCTAAGGGGTTCGAATCCCATGAAACCTGGGATAAGAAACTAATTTGGAATATTTGCATAAAGACCTCCTATCCCAAAAGCTTTTATCAATAGGGTTATTTGGAGGATAAAACATGCTATGGATTTTCTTTAAGTGAAGGGGTACGAAATTTGCAATCCAACACCCAGGAGCAGAACTATTTTAGAAGAAGTGCTGAATGAGGGAAATCCGGAAGGTCTCCTTATCCAATTAGGATTAGGACCCTGGATTTTACCTATTTAAAGGCCCCATGGCTTACTTCCCTGGACACATCTCCTCCTCTACTCTCCTTGTGCTATTGCTTTGCTATGGACTCTCTAAAGGCCGAGTTGATCGTCATGAAGATGTTCCATCAGTTCTTTGAGCACCATCAAAGGGATGAAACCCGGATGGGAGCCCACATATGCGCCACACCTGCTCTTCCGTCACGAAGTCCACGTCGCCAACACTCGCATCCCACAAGCATGGATCCTGCCGTTCGCTCCACACCAGTTCTTCCACGGGATGATCGAGGACGCTTGATTCCAATTTCTCAACCTCCAAGCCTGCAGATCCAGCAATTCGTCGGGAGACGAATTTTTCAGGCGGAGGAAAATTGATGCAGCGTGAAATGGAAATATAGGGCTGCTTTTATTTAATTTTTATCCGTAATTTTATTTACGAGTCGTCGTAATTTTGGTCAAATAAAAGAGATCGCCTGTGATCTCAAAAGTAGTTAGTTTTAATTTAAATTTTTAAATTAGTCAGTTAGTCGGTTAGAGTCAAATTAGGATAATTAGTTTGAATTTGAATTTGAGTTGCTATTTTTGTAATCTCATCCCTCCTATATAAAGGGATGATAGACTAGTTATCTAGACAGTTCAGTTTTATGAAAATTTGAGATTTATCTCTCTCTCTTCTCCTTTCTCCTTCTCCCTTGCTGTGCTCTTCACGCCTTCTCTTCTCCATCCCCCCGTATTCCCGACGAGCTTCTCCTCTCAATCCCTCCAACTTCTTCCACCGAAAATCCACCGATCAAATTATTTTTTTCCGCCATCGCCAAATTTTCAATCTGCATCAATTGGTCTAGGAAGGGAGTGTTGGAAACCGTTTACCCCCGGCTCATGGACTTGGCAAGTAATACATGGGATAGGATAGCGGAAAGTGAGAGGTGGTGGGGAAAAATGCTTGCGGAACCCCTTTTTACATTTCCTTGAATCATTGACTTCCAAGTTTCCTGAGGTTGATAAAATGGGTGTTGGTCCTCTTTTGTGTACGTTGATTTCTAGGATTGGATGGGCGGAATGAAGCCCCCAGTCTTGAGTGTACCAGGGGCCCTGGCTACCTCACACTATATATAGAGTCCAAATCACCAGTCGAGCTCTTGTTTTGAATACAACTATTCGGCTGTTTGCTGCTAGTGACTGAGAGTTTTGAAAGAAAATACGTACTAAAAGTGGATTTGAGATGCTATTTTTGCACTATCTTATTTTCTATGGTTTACTTTCGAATCTGCTATGGATGAGGTTGTTTTTACCTTCGTCAAGCATACATATGGGCAAATTTCTGAACTTCCATGAGGGAGGGTGGGATATCAGGTGTCTCTGGCTTATGAAGCGGAGAGGTATTGCTAGTGATTTGGTCAAATCGGATGCATGAGACATGCGGTTTTTGGGGATGTCAGGCCTCCTTATAAAAAAGTACTGCATTACTGTGGAAACATGTGGTCCACATGGGTTGTGGCGGGAGTGGAAAAATGAACTACAGCTACTGACACATATTAATTATTCCTTGAATTTAAAATAATCTTACCCTTTTTCGTATTAAACATGCCAAAAAACCTAGTCACCCTCATGTACAGTGGCTTGGGAAAACAACTTCGAACGAACTGATGCAAATAAAGCTCATGTTTTTTTCAAAATATTTTTTAACACATTTTAATTCCAAATCAAGATTGCTTACATGAACATATATCACATTGATTAGAAGAGTTGATTGATATGAGAAATACATGGATGCCGGTCTTTGTGAAGGTAGAGGATGAAACAAGCTTTTACAAATCAGTTTATATAGAAACACTTGTAATTTCAGGACTTCATTTTCCTTTCTGCTCGTCTAAGAGCTGTGGTATCAAGAGATACTATGGTTCTCTGAAACAAGTTAATTTTGGTTCAAGGAGAATGCTTGGATATTTCATGGAAGAGATTTAGCATTTGACACAAAGAAATAATGAAAGCAAATAATGCAGGCTTTGCCTAGTTTCATGATTATATATTTTGAAGTTGTCTTTGTGAACCTCAATCTTTTTTGTACAGCAGCCGATATTGCTATTTCTAGGAGTAGCTTTGCTAACTCTTTTACTATTTTCTTTCGCCACTTTTTGTCACTTATTTTTCATTTTCTTTCTAGTGGTTGTCAGCTAATCTCCTTGAAAATTGTTTAAGTGTAAAATTGTGAATATTTATAACAAGCAACAGTTTTATTCTCGTCTGTGTACTATTACTGCGAGCAAATCAAATCGAATATCATAGGAGAATAACAATTGGTGTATGACCCCACGATTCCGCTAGTACGTAGGTGTACTTTATCGGTTTTGAGGGTCTAGGTGAATTTTTTTTGTTGGACTATGTATGCCATAGCTTATTTCTCGAGTTACATCTTAGTGTTCATCTATGGACATCATGATATACGTCCTCGGCTCATTTCCTACTTTTTCGTTACAACTTGTTTGTCTTAGGTCTCATTGCAACCATAAGGTTATCTTTAAAAACTATCCGCTAGTAACTTCTGGTATACGTTAAGTAGAAAAGTTTTTTAGGATGCCACATGCTTGTTATAATTGCTCGTTCACCTCTCTTGAGAAAGCTAATGGGCAAAATGGTTTCAGTGGCTGTTCTGGTTACTGGTTAGTACATGCTATCTTTTGGAACATAAATTTCATTGATGCCACCTGTCCTTTTTTCCTGATATTGCAATCGAAAGTTAATCGATTGAAAGGGAACAATACCAAGATATCTAAAGCTGATTTTATACAGAAGAGTGCCTTTTGTAGGGTATCAGGTACTGGATTTTCTTGCTGCAACTTTCGTTACTCTTTCAGTCCACGAATCTTTCCTATACAAGGGACTGGTGGCTGTCACTAATATGGACCAGTGTGTACAGTGTAAAATTTGGGTAATTTGATTGAATGCAGGTAGGGGCATGGATCTTCTTGACCTGCAGTGTATGGAAATGTCCGTCGAGGACAAGATTCTGGTGGTTGCAACATTCAATGAGCAAATTCATGCTAGATTTCCTTTAGGAATTTAAATGACCAGAAAATGCAATTTACTTTTATTGTACGCGGAATATTGTTTTATATAATATGGCTGAAGCTTGGTTATCAAATGGTCCGTGCCTACAGATGTAACACACTGCTTATTCTAATATACGACACAAATATTAGTGCATGTTATTAACCTACCAAACACGGAAGCAATTAATCACTGACTACAATTTCATTTGTATGCAGTAGGATTTGCGAGTGATTATGGTTTTTGGTGAACCATGATGAAATCACTAATTTGAACGTGAGAAGGGATGTTTGAGCCTTTTTTTCATTTAGTAAGATGGTAATTTCTTGTAGGCCAGTAAATAGAAAAAAATGCCGGCCATGACAAACCAGATTGTGTTAGTATTGATGGACATCTTGGATTGAGGAGTAGCTCAAGTCCGGGAGGAAGCACAAAAAGTTTAACTTGGATTTCAAGCTGACCACGAAGGTACAAGCATGCAACATCCACAAGGTAAAACTTATTACATCATCAAGGCACCCAAAATTTCCTGTTCTGTTCCTAACATCACTTCTGATTGATCTCAGGGATGCGAAGGTGGGCTTGGGAGGAGCACTCCAGCTCTTGGATTGGTATTCGGTCCTGGCTCCATGTAATCTACGCTGAATACAAATCCACCTACAGGCAGTTCTCTCCTAGCTTTTTTCTAAAATGAAGAATTCATTACATAGTCAAAATTCCATGCTTAAGGAAACACAATACTTTTCCTTTCAATAACATATAGCAGGTTCATGTTAAAGGATGTTTACCTGTTGCGCCGCCAGATTTAGTACATTAACCTTCCTTGCATTTCCTATAATCCAGTTGCAGATGGACCAAATCTTTATTGTGGGGGTGAATAGCATGTATACGGCATTCAGTAGTTAACAGAATTTAGAACTACCTCGAGAAGGGGAAAGCAGCAGCAGGATCATGAACATTACAGGTATGATGGTGTGTCTCATCTCCTGGATCTGAGCAACCCTGGGATCTTGAAAAATGGGTATTTGGAATCCGCCGACCTAATTAGCAGGAGGTATATGGTGGTTCTATGAACGGGGGAGCCAATATATTTTCTTTTCATTTCTAAAAGGAAAGTTAGGTATGGGGTTTGGCCCGTTGTGCACTGATGTTGTAGTGGAGAGCCAGAGATGGGACCCATTCCTCGTAAGCCAGCACGCCCGAGTAGTCAAACCTGATAAAATTTTAAAATAGATTAAATTACACAAAAGTCCCTAAACAATACACCCGATTTTAATGTCGTACCTGAACTATAAAAGGTAACAATGTGATACCCGATCTTTAAGATTTATCTCAATGTGATCATTGCTATTTAAAATTAGCTGATCATTTGGTCTTTCTGACCTTGAATCACATCTCAAAACCTCATTGAGATAATCTTAAAGATTGGGTACCATATTGTTATCTTTTAAAGTTCTGGTACAACATTGAAATGGGGTATATAATTTAGGGACTTTTGTGTAATTTACTCTTTAAAATACCATGTTTGGAAAACTTTCACGGCAGCCTCCAATCTTATGAAATTATTCACATCACTATTTCAGAATTATGTTCGAAATTCACCAATCTTATGCCTTTTTGCATCCATGCCTATAGTAGATGCATCAAGATCAGATAAAATCCATAATTGATTTGTTTGATTTTGTTGATTTTTGGATTGGAGTATGATTTTCAAATTCTATTTAAGTCACAGATTGAATTGGATAGATGCCAAAATCTAATCCGTTTATACACATGTGTGCACATGCGCCTATGCAGATGTGTAAACACAGGTACACTTGAATGCACACATACACCATATGTATGCATGCATATGCAAATATATGAGCACATCTGCACACGTAGGTGCACATGTTGGTGTGCTGATGAATCTCTAAACAGTTATTTTAATAGTCACTTGTAATACGGTCACTTATCAATTTATCATAATCGAGTTGAAAGCTCTCTGCGAAGAGGACTCAATTTAATTTATCCTGGATAAGTTGAGGGTCGAATACAAGGACATGAGTAATTATCTAATTTAATCTAAGTTCTAAATATTTAACTCAAGTGATTTTAGGTTCTATCTTCGCCAAGAATGCAAAATATAATGCATGTACGTATTTTTATTTAATTTTATATACAATTTTATTAATATGATAGAATGATGAGAATGCACACAAAATGATAATACACAATACAATCACACGCTAATATGTTCATGAGTAATCAATTAAATATCTAATTAATGATCAATTCAAAATAAGGTTAAAGATCTTGGTCCTAAACACTACTATAAAAGTCCTCCGACTGGCTCGACTATTAGGTCCGGCTAGTCTAATAGGTGGGGTGGGCGACCGAGTACCGACTAATTCCGACTAGGTCAACTAGACGATCAATTTTTGCTTGGAGATACCATATTTTTTTATTTTTTAAAGCATACTTATTCTAATGCGCTTAATGTTTTATTTAAATTCAATTACTTCTTTTCTTTCATTATGGTAATATAAAAATTGTACAAATCAATGTAAATATATAAGAATATGCATATACAAATGATGCATATACTTAAAATAATTAAAAATCCAAATCTGATTAAGGTCTGACTAAATTCGATTAATCGTCCGACTACCGATTAATCCTTAGGCAGTGGCCCAACCGACCGAGTACTGACTACCGAGTTTTGCAACCTTGGACCTAAGTTAGAAGTAACTAAGCAATCAAAATTTAATGTTCAATTTAGGCCTTAAGTTAATAATACAACTCAATTCGATGCTCAATCAAGTAGTGATTATTCTAAACAAATGATTAATTAATCAAGAAATCAATCACTTTATCAATTCAATAAAATACCAAGCAAATCATTAATTAATTAGGAAATCAATCACTTTATCAATTCAATAAAATACCAAGCAAATCAGGACATTAAATGATCAAATATTGGTTTAAAAAAAGAATAAAGATATTCAGATCACTAATTAAAATGTCATGAGGTTCTCTTAATTTTAATTTAAATAAGACAAAAGTGAATTCTGAGCATATTATTAAAGAGCATCTCAAGACCTTCAAAACGATACCAAGATCACTAAAAATGTATATCACATGACAAAAAATGTCAAGCTTTTACTCTAGGGGCATAGTCACAAAGAAAATTATTAAAAATAACAATAGTCCTTATAAATTGGTCCATGAAAGACCTAAAAGCAAATAACGAAAATTGCACTTATCTCATCAAATGACATATGGATTTCGATGCTCCTTCGTATTTCTTATCGGTACGACGACAGATTCTTGGCCCCGACGAAGCCCTTCTAGCCGCCTCTGTGCTATCTTGTAAAGTTTGAAGATTCGTTGACCTTCATAATCATCTGGCAAAGACGAAGGTGTCTCAACGATGCTCTGTAGACTGTTGGAGATGTCGTTCAATGATGCCTCGTCAAAGCTTAAATTTGAGATCGGAGGAGAGCCAGAAGCTCCAACCAATAAGGCTCTTTTGACCACATGCATTTATTAAAAGAGTAGCCAGAGGACTTGGTTGCCTTAAAAGGGAGAAATGGAAGTGAAATGGGGACTTGACATAGGTGATAGATAAGAGCCCTAAATGTGTCCTTCTTGCAGAAGAAGGATTACAGATCTAGGTGGATACATCGATGGAGAAGCAGAACAAGATCAGGGATATGAACACGAAGATCAGTGAACTATCACCGAGATGAGTGAATGATTAAAGGAGTGAAATAATGTCTAAATCTGTTGGAATAAAATCAAGAAATTAAAAGGAAAATCAAAACCGGGGTTAACCCGGAGAACCTATGGAGGAGGATCGAAGATGGAATGATGTGCCTGGTATTAGGAGATTCAAGAGACTCCTGGATCGTCACTCAACACGTCGGCAGTCGTGGAGCTTGAGAAATATCTTTAGGGACATGCAACAAGGCAGCTCAACATCAGCCACTAACTATCACTTAGGGTTGAAACAGGGCTTGAAGTCGAATGAAGTGGCAAGTACCTGAAATCGGTGGTTGGCGTGTGGTTTTGATTAGGGGAGATGGGGATTACTGGTGGTTCATGGAGGTGGTTTCATCCACCTCCAGATGGTGCACGTAAGAGAGATAGTTAGGTTGGAGGGTGTGGCAAAGGAGAGTTGATAATAGGCTATGAGAGGATGTCAGAAACAAGTGGTTGAGACACGCGAGTGATGAATCTCCATTTCATCACCTTTATACTTTCATTTTGACCTTAAATCCCTAGCTAAATGCATGTATATTGCATTAATTAGTACATAAAACAATCAATAAATCACGTAAAATACTTTATAAAATACTTGATAATATACTGTATTTAATACCAAAATAAAAGAATAAAGGAAGAAAAGAAAAAGAATGAAATTTCAAATACACTGAGTTACCCTAGACCCCATCATCGTGATGACTTGGTTGACAAGGAATGAAGTAGGGGGAGATAGGACAGTCAATTGTACAGAAAACACAACCTGAAAACCCTAATTTTATAGCCTACTAATTATATTTTGAGATATATTTTATTTTCTTATTCTTATACCTTAAGTCAATTAACTTTAAACATGAAACTTGTACACACAAATACAAAGGAAAATACAAAATATGTTTCATTAAAACATAATGCACAGTGTGTTCGGGACACACAGAATAAAAAGCCACAAAGAAAACTTCCCAGATATGCATCTTCTCCATATAGATCCAAAATTCATCAAACTCACCTTTATTGCTTATAAAATTTATTTATTTATTTAATGAAGGCTTTCATTCAATTTGAAGTTAAGATGCAAAAGTTGGCTTTCGGGTCCTCATTGTGTAACATACCTGTATAAAATATTCATTATATTTATTCTTTATATTTTTAAGTTTCTTATATTTTTATATATTTGTAAATATTATTTGAAATATATGTAAATACTACAAATAAAATAAAACCATAAAAAATCATTAAAAAAATAAGTATACTTTAACATATAGATGAATTATACCTACAATACACTTATAATACATATACATAATTGAGCAAGTATATAAATAAACTCAAAAAAATAAATTACAAATATGTGAAACTGTAGTTAAATAAGTTATATAGATATAAATTATGTGTATAAAATAATAAAATATGTAATACAAAATAAAAATAGAATAAGCTAGGTACAAGTATATATACTTATATATATATATGTAAATATAAGTATCTAATAAATTAACTTGTAAAAATAAATAAAAAATAAAAATAAAATACTACATTAAATTACACACATATTTCTTAACCTTAATTTTAAAAAATCAATTACTATTTTAAAATGAATTTACAAAACATTTTCTTCATTCTTTTTCATGGTTGGTCTATGTGGACCAACCACAAGACGAGGACCGTTGACCCCAGGTCAACTGTCCTTGCGCCCCGCCCCTCTTGTCAGAGCCCGTGAAGCACCCATCTTCTCCATGTTTGCACGCCTTCCCCTCTCATCCATTTAAATCAAATTAAATAATTAATTAATGCTTTATTAATTTCTGTGTTGAGAAAATATACAATGCAATGATGAAGATGCGATGCAAAGAAAATAAACAAAGACGATTGTGTTCAAGATATGTGGATTGAAAAGTGATTAAATCCTCCAATAATATGATCAATAATTTCACAAAATTAATCACAAATCAAAATGGATCTGTCTCAATGCTTCAGGTTAATAAATTTATACTCAGAATAATTTGAAGCAAGATATCCGACCTCCAAATGCCTCTGATTCAATTCCTCATATAGTTGATATTAATCTTAGAGGAATTGATCTAAATTAATACCCAGAGAAATTTAATCTATTGAGAATAATCAACGAAGGCTTAATCATAATAAAATTCTCATCCAAATTCCTACAAAAAATATCACTAAATTCTCAAGCACCAATATATCAAAATTAGCCTGCATAAGTCAATAGAGATCCTCAAATGATAATTATCAATAAACAATCTCATATCTATTCACAACCTATGCTAAATGGTAAAGCATGAAAAGAACTTCAAAATGACATATTATATGCTAAAAATGGAGTTCGTATGAGAAAGATATGCTAAAATGAAATTGCAGGGACTAAACTATAAATAAAATAAAGTTTTTCTTTCAAAAAGGCTTTGGAGGGGCTTATCTGCAATTTATAAAAGTTGGAGGGGCCCCTCTGTAATTTACCCCTGTCGGGGTATATTTGTAATTTCCGAAAACGCTAGAGGCTTCGATGAAATTTGCCCCCCAAACGCACACGCGCAGGAGGCTTGGAGGCAGAGCGGAGGGTCGGATGGGCCGAGCTGGAGGTTCGGGCCCGTAGCTCCATGTGGCGGCTATGCAGAGGCTCAGGAGCCCCGAGGCTGAGGTTAGGATCTGAAGCAGAGGCGCGGTCCCGAGGCGGAGGTTCAGGGGCCCTGAGGCAGAGGCTGGGATGCCCCAAGCCTAGGTAGCACCTGGTGGAGGTTCGGGGGTCCCGAACCTAGGTTCGGAGATCTCGAGCCTTTAGGCTGGGGCCTAGGCTCGGGCTTGATGACTTGGATGCCTTTGGACCGTTGGATCAAGGGCCGCCTGCCCGATCCGACGGTACATGTAGTTGAGGGTGATGTTAGGGCAAAGGCGTCGAGCGGGCGGGCTGCGAGGCAGTGGGCGCGGGGCCAAGGTGGCGATGAGGCCTCAGCCAGTCGACACACAACCAGCGGAGGTTCGGGAGGTCGAAGCTGGAGCCCGGGTCGGGCGAGGCAGAGCGTGGCGGTCGGAGGGCGAGGTAGAGGAGGCGAGCTGTGGGCGGAGACGGCGGTCGTCCAACGCGCAACGGCTACGCACGTGGCACGAGGCGGCATCGCACGACGGGAAGATGGCCGGTGGAGTGCTGGAGCTAAGGCTCCGGCGGTGGTTGCCTCAGTGGCTGGCAGCGAAGGCCACGAAGCTTTGCTGCTCGAAGCAGAACAGAGGTTGAAGGCCTCTGGATCGCACCGAGATGTTGAGAGCTCCAGCTGCTGTCACCAGCTGAGCATGAAGATGACAGATGAAGGGAGTGGCTACGAGGGAGAGTTCTTTATAGGAGGGTGAACGGAGGGGCGTTACGCGGGGGAGGTGCTTGGCCGGTAGAAGCGAGCGCGACGACCGTTACGAGGAGAGGACGGGGAGGGGGGTTGGCGCAGGGAAGGAGAAGGGGCGAGGTCATGTGCCGCACACGTGCGCGTGGGAGTGGAAGGCGGTACGTGCGTGGCATGCGCGAGAGGAGAGAAGGGTGTGGTAGGTGGGGTGCCATGTGGCACGCCATGGAGCTGCCACGTGGCGCCCAAAAAAATTTCAAAATTTCAGATGAAAGAAAAATGAAAAAGAAATAAGAGGAGACCTCGGATCGAAAAATTTCCTTCATGAAAGTTGTTTGTCTCGACGAGATCTACAACTTTCATGAAGGACTCGGGAGGCAAAAAAGGACATATGTGTGAAGTGGAATTTTTGGTGGTTTTCCACGTGTATAGAAAACTGTTTTTTAGGGTTTTGTAATTTTTTTGGTGGCTTTGAAGAGGATAAAAAATCTAGAAAAATACGATAAAATATAAGAAAATTAATTACACATTAATATGATTTTTTGGATTTTTAGATAAGAAAATAGGAAAATAAAATAGAAGTAAGAAATACACAATTTTTGTACAGACTCACAGGGGACACTTGGACTCAGTCAGTTTCTTTGATGTCAGTTTTAATCTGAATTTGGATTTTTATGTCACTTAATAAAACTTTTATCAAAGAACACAATTGAAGAAGAAATAAAATTAAAAGGGTCAATTAAGCACATAAAAACTCAGGTCAAAAATAGCAAAAAGTCAAAATGCACAAAAGAGGCCCAAAACCCAACTTTCACATATGAGCTCCGGATTTTACGAAATTGGTCTTGTTTTGAAGGTATTTGAAAATGGAGTATTTTAAAATGAGTAGACTAAAATCGGATACTGTATGAGGGAGATATGCTTGTTTTAGTCCGTCAGATGTGAAATTAGACTTTGGGATTATTTGACAATTATTAGGGTTAGTATTTTTTTATATTTTTTATTTAATAAGGTTAGTAATATCTACACAATGGAGGTAGTTTGGGGTGAATCGGAGTTATGATGAATTAACTAAAAATAAGAGAAGTTAACAGCTTTTTGGGCTAATTTACACTTGGGATTTTTAATGCAATTATGCATGATAAAATGCAAATATTATTTACACATGTATGAATGCTAATGATGCTTTATTAATGATTAAATGCATGTGAATGTTGGGGAACAGAGCTTAATTGACCAATTTTAGCATGATGAATACGGTATTCGTCATACACCTATACTTAAACCATGCTCGTCCCCGAGCATCAATGAATAAATGACTTAGTTGAATACATCCCTGACTGTGCATGTGAATTTTCAAGGCTCAATTCATAGAAGACCCTTAATTTCAGTGATCCTAAAATTCTGGGTTGAACCAAGCTTTTATCAGAAGGAATCCAACTTTTCTAATTTTCAGACTCTCTATTTGTACATATAATATAAGGATATGATTTTTAGTGTACTGCATTCATGAGAGTCAAGTCGAGGTATCACCCAAAGTTCCAATCCAAGAGACTCTCCTCTAGACCTAATCCTTAACACTAGGGAATAAGTCTATTCTTACTTCAGTCAACCGTCTCATTAGTTTGTCAGACTTGAAAGTTTAGATGGACGGCCAGATGATGGAGAGCATAGAATTGTGTCTGTTTTTCTCTTCCTCACAGTGGAACAAGGTGCCTCTCGAGTGCCTTATTACTCAACACTAGTATATTTTTATTTTGTTGATCAATGTGTCCGTCAAGAGAATTTGGAGTCGTCTGCACTTGTTTTTCTGGGAGTACACCAGGGTGTGTCTCTTTTGAGTATCTAAGATACCTTCGACACCCAGACTTATATCGCTTACGATGCAGAGCTCTTTTATGGTGTCAGTCCGACTCCTTGGTCCTAATTAGCGCTTGGTCCAAGTGGACACTTGAAAATGTTTGGGAGCGCTCGCCATTGGTGGAAGCTCATTTGGAATTTGACTTTGGATGATAGAGATTTTCTTTGACATTTCTTTTTCTTTTCTTTTGTTGGCTAGCTCCACTACTTTTACCAAAAGTTGGCACACACTGATCAACAATTTTCATTAAGTTTCATCACACCCTATCACTTAGGTCAATATCAAAAAGATAGCATATGAATTTGTTCACATACTGGCTAGGATTTTGCTGACACTCAGGTTTTCTGAAGCCTTCATTAACTTTACCCCATCCTCGAATATCATAAAGGTCTAAACTGAAATCTCTAATCCCAGTTCCTCAAGTGATAACTCAACTCAACTCATCAATCACGCAGTTGTGAAAGTGATTTCTGCTGATCATATTCTTTTTGAAGGTAGAGATGAAGAGTGCAATATAGCGCTCAAATCTTTCAAATTAGGGAAGTGTGGATAATTAAGTTCAAAACCCTAATGACTAAGGTTGGCTAACTCGGAATCTCAAGATCTCAGAAATCAAGTGTCCTAAAAAATTCTCAAGCCTTGAGTGATGGTGAATGTGTCAGGAATATATATCAACCAAGGAATGCATGCAATGCTTGATGAAATGCAAGACCATGAGTGATGATTTTTTTATGCAAAAAGTTTTTTTGGGTTTTTTAATTTATTTTGTTTTTATTTTTTTGAAAAATAGGTATTATACACTACTTGTACCCATCCCCGATGTTAGATAAAAACGATTAAAGTACGAGCTATGGATAAAGTAGATAAAATATATACAAACACACCCCCTATACTTAGCGTGTACTATGTCCTCATGGCACCAAGTGAAATGTAGACACAGCTCGTACTAAGTATAGATGGGTTAAAAACAAAAGAAGAGAAGTGATGTATAAACAATGGTACCGATCCCCCTATACTTAGGCTCAGGTCAACCTAAGTATAATCGGATCATTACAGATGAGGAACCGGGTAGATCTGCGGATGTACAAAATCAAGGAGATTTATGATGGACCTTCTTGCAGGAGTGTGAAGGGAGATAGTATGGAGATGTGGAGGGCGATGAAGAGGGGGCCGATGAAGAAGAAGACCAGCCATCATCAGAGTCGTTCCCAGGAGAATAGTAGTCGTATGCAGAGGATCTCCAACTATAATCAGAGGTAAGTGCCCTTGGATCATAGCTGTACTTATTGCACTTATCTGATGAACCACATCAGGACCGGACGAGGACTCTTCAGAAATCACCTAGTGTCTAAGGTCAAAGGTGACTTTCTTGGTCTTTTTGTTTCCTTGGGAAGTATTGGAGGAAGTTGGACAGTCTTCATCTCCCTGTCCTGAGTAACCGATGTGGCATTCGTGAGTTCCTCATCAGATGAATCCCCGTAAAAGTCGACAAATTCTTGAAGGGTCATGCGCTGCTTCGGTCAAGGGATATTGTTCTTGGTTATTTTGTGGTTTATGTCTAGGGGTGTAGATGTCACTTCCAGATGATCTTGTATTTTGGTGACATCGGATGTTTCCGGAGTCAGTTCCTTATATGGGTCAAGTATCTCATGAATTACTGCCGACTCAAAGATTGGACCACTCAAATAATCGTGATGATCTTCAGTAATATGGTCCGATTCTTCATAAGCTCCAAAATCTTGATTTTTCCTAGGAGCATTGATAGGGTAGTGAGAATCCGAAGTTTGTCCAACAGTCAGTCTTTTAGGTGACTCTCCTAGGGTTTGTATCAGTGTGTCATGCAGAGATGTCTGATAAAGTGAAATATTTATCTCCTAATCATAACTGCCGGTTTCAAGTTGGTTTTCCTCAGAGCAGGTTGTGTCATTGGGGGTTTGTTCATTGTGGTCCGAGTTCGGGAACTGGATTTCCTGAGTCTTACAATCGACGATCGCCTTAGCGGAGGCTAAGAACGGCTTTCCTAAAATGATAGGAGCCTCAGACAACCTTTCGGGGTGTTCAATGTCAAGGACAATAAAGTCCACTTTATGTTCTTTACCTCGGAAATTTACGACGACAAAAACGATCCCCCGTGCTCTTTTGGTAGATTGATTGGGTAATTGAAAGACCACCCTAGTCTTTTGAGTTGTCCGAATTTAAGTTGATTAAAGACGGACTTCGGGAGGATGTTTAAAGTAGAGTCATCGTCTAATCGAACATGAGTGAATAAGGTATCCTCAATTTCACATGTGATCCGAGTCAACCGTTTGACTTTGCGGCTTTTGATTTTATGATTCATCACCAAAGAACTAGCCACAGATATGACATGATATTCAGTTCTTGATCGTTTCTTGCCCATCTTTTTGGGGTTTAGTCGACTCTTCACAAATCTCTTAAGATCGGGCATATATTCTATGGCTTTGATCAATGGAAGCTCTAAGATCAGACTCTTGCAAAATGCTTCCATTTCATAGTTGTCCAATATTTTTGAATTTTCAAAATTTTCAATTTTTTTATTATTTTCTGTGATATGGTCAGTAGGGGGCTTAGAGGTCAGTGGTTGTGTCTGATTGTGAGTCACATGATAATCCAGTGGTTTGCATGGTGGTGGCCTCACTTCTTTTTGAATTCTGCATAGACTGGATGAGATCGTATATTCTTTCAGTTAAAGCGTTTGCTTCATGATTAATCCGAGCAATCTCATCCTCAAACATCTCATGACTAGTGATTGAATAATCATTCTCCATGTCTTGTGATTCTAGCATGTAACCTCGAGTAGAGTATTGATTGTTCATAAACATTATGGTCTGGTCATGAGTTATATTCCCTTGACTTTGGTTTTCACGTGTATTGTCGAAGGAAAATTGATTGTACTCAAGAGGATAGTCATCCTGAGTAGGGGATGGTACAAGAGGCTGTGGGATCATAGAAACCGGAAATCGTGTTCTACTGTTATTATCGGCCACTCTATTGTTCATCCTCAATTCTGGTCTCTCTCTCATGTCCATAAGATTGTCAGAATGTGAGAGAGGTCTATTCCAAGAAGAAGTGTGGTCATAGGATGTGATGTATGGGTGGGAAGAGAATGATAGCTGAGGGGAACTTGATTTGAAGATCAGGTTCTCCTAAGGAGTGTGAGAAGAAGGATATCGGGACAAGGTCGTGGAGATCGGGAAAGAAGACCACTGTGTCGACATCTTCTCAAGAGGGATGGAATGATCAGCAAACCATGATTTACTTGCGATTGCAAGGTCTTTGACACACACAAATCAAACACAAAACAAACACGTTGATTTACCCCCTCAACACTGGTGAAGGCACGTTAGGGTTCGGCTGCTTATCTTTTCAGTTTTTATTTAATGATAAAACAATCTTGAAAATTAAGCGGAGCTGTTAGGTGTCAAAATATTTCACAAAGAATGTCCTGAGTTCATACAACTAGTTGCACCTACTTTCAGCCAATATAGGTGTAAGTACAGACTCCTATTTTAGCCAGTATAGGTGTAAGTACGGACCGTTTAAACGGCTACCGTGATACTTGAGGACGGAGCCTTCCGCAGTGTCCTCTAAACCACCTACTCTGCTAAGGGAAAACAGACCGTAAACTAATTATTTTTCATACAGGATGCTAATTATTTTTTAAACCAATTACTTTCATGTAGGTGGTTTAGTTTAAATGATGAGACCCTCACTGAGAAGTAGCTAATTATTTTTAAAATCAGTAGTCTAAATGAAGCATTTCGGTTTCTGGCTCTGTCCTAAGGTGTGCGATCTTGTCCTTACAAACAATGAGTGGGTTTCTCTCCACCAAACACATGCTAATTTTAGGTCAGTTTTATTTACAGTCGCCTTGATTAGCAGCCCTGATTTTAAATTGAGGTTATCACTGAAATTATGTGAGCACAAAAATCTACACCTAACGATCAGTCCCAATTCCTTTAAATCCTAAGTTGTAAAACTTGAGAAAGGAGAATCGGAAAAGCCAATGCAAACGTAAATCAATGATGCATACTTAAGAGAAAAACTTACAGTAAATCCTCGCATTCTTCATGCAGGATGCAGTACACGGAATTAAAATTTACGCTAAATGATATGCACAGATGAAAAAATGCCCTAAGCAGATAGTTCTATTAGCAGGAAGAATTGATTTCAATTTTTGGCTAATGTTGAATGATCTATAGTGCGTATAGTTAGTGAACATGTAACCTAAGAATTACAAGCACAATCAATGATAAGTAAGCAAGCGTATATGTGCCTAAGTCCTATGCCACTCAAGTCGGGTCCCAACCACACAGAAGGGGTTGAAACAAACCTGACACACCACAGAAAAGTTCAGTCTATATTATTACATGGGTTCAAAGAGTGGGACACTGAGAATATTGCCAAAAATTAAACCTAGACTATGCTCTCTCTCACAAAAATTAAAATTCAATCTTCCTTGCAGATCCTTAATTAATATCCAAAATTTGGCTCCCAGTAGTCTGCAAAGAGAGAATTTACGATTAGTAGCAGAAATAAGAGGGAAATGCAAAATAAAATGCAGGAAAAAATGACACAAAAATTAACTTCACAAAAATTAATTATAAAAATGATTTAAAATCCTAAAAATTCACTGTTCCCCGGCAATAGCGCCATTTGATGGACGTGAAATCTGCCTCTCTAATAATCATGAATTGTCGTAGTATAGGAGGTAAATTCGATTCGTCAAAAACCACATTCCTTTGAATGTTATGGAATATTTTTACTTGGCATGTCTGCCAAGGTCGAACACAGGGAACGGTGATTCTTAGTTGCGTGGTCTTAAATCAAATTAAATACATAATTAATGCTTGATTAATTTCCATATTGAGAAAATATACAATGCAATGATGAAGATGCGATGCAAAGAAAATAAACAGAGACGATTGTGCTCAGGATCTGTGAATTGAAACGTGTTAAATCCTCCAATAATATGATCAATAATTTCACAAAATTAATCACAAATCAAAATGGATCTGACTCAATGATTCAGGTTAATAAATTTAGGGTTTTTATCAGTTGTGCCCCTCTGAGATATCGCAATATCAGTTATGCCCCTATCTTTTTGGTAATATCAGTTGTGCCCCCGACTTCTTGCCAATATTTCACTTGTGCCCCTCAGAGGGGCATAACTGATAAAAATCTTTTATCAGTTATGCCCCTCTGAGGGGCACAAGTGAAATATTGGCAAGAAGTCGGGGGCACAACTGATATTACCAAAAAGATAGGGGCATAACTGATATTGCGATATCTCAGAGGGGCACAAATGATAAAATCCCATAAATTTATGCTCAGAATAATTTGAAGCAAGATATCCGGCCTCCAAATGCCTCTGATTCAATTCCTCGAATAGTTGACAATAATCTTAGAGGAATTGATCTAAATAAATCCCCAGAGAAATTTAATCTATTGAGAATAATCAATGAAGGCTTAATCAGATCAAAATCCTCATCTGAATTCCTGCAAAAAATATCACTAAATTCTCAAGCACCAATATATCAAAAATAGCCTGTATAAGTCAACAGAGATCCTCAAATGATAATCATCAATAAACAATCTTAGATCTGTTCACAAACTATGCTAAATGGTAGAGAATGAAAAGAGCTTCAAAATGACATATTATATGCTAAAAACGGAGTTCGTATGAGAAAGATATGTTAAAATGAAATTATAGGGACTAAATTGTAAATAAAATAAAGTTTTTCTTTCAAAAAGGTCGGTGGAGGGGCTTATCTATAATTTATAAAAGTTGGAGGGGCCCCTATGCAATTTACCCATGGCGAGGTTATATTTGTAATTTCTGAAAACGCTGGAGGCTTCGATGCAATTTGCCCCCCAAATGCACGTGCACAGGAGGCACAGAGGCAGAGCGGAGGGTCGGATGGGCCGAGCCGGAGCTTCGAGCCCGTAGCTCCACGTGGTAGCTATGCGGAGGCTCGGGAGCCCCGAGGCTGAGGTTGGGATCTGAAGCAGAGGCGCGGTCCCAAGGCAGAGGTTGGGATGCCCCAAGCCTAGGTGGTAGCTGGTGGAGGCTCGGGGGTCCCGAGCCTAGGTTCAGAGAGCCCGAGACTCTAGGCTAGGGCCTAGGCTCGGGCTTGATGACGTGGAGGCCTGTGGACCATAGGATCAAGGGCCACCTGCCTGATCCGACGGTATCTGTAGTTGAGGGTGCTGCTGGGGCGGAGGCGCCGAGCGGGCGGGCTGTGAGGCGGTGGGCGCGGGGCCAAGGTGGTGATGAGACCTCCGCCGGTCGACACATAACCAGCGGAGGTTCGGGCGGCCGGAGCTGGAGCTCGGGCCGGGCGAGGCGGGACGGAGCATGGCGGTCGGAGGGCGAGGCGGAGGAGGCAAACTGTGGGTGGAGACGACGATCGTGCAGCGCGCAACGGCTGTGTGCGGAGCACGAGGCGGCATCGCACGACGGGGAGATGGACGGTGGAGTGCTGGAGCTAAGGCTCCAGCGGTGGTCGCCTCAGTGGCTGGCCGCGAAGGCCACGCAGCTTTGCTGCTCGAAGCAGAACAGAGGTTGAAGGCCTCTGGATCGCGCTGAGTTGTTGAGAGCTACAGCTGCTATCACCATCCGAGCATGAAGATGGTAGATGATGGGAGTTGCTGCGAGGGAGAGTTATTCATAGGAGGGCGAAAAGAGGGGCGTTACGCGGAGGAGGTGCTTGACTGGCCTTGTAACGACTGGTAGAAGCGGGCACGGCGACCGTTACGAGGAGAGGAGGAGAGGACGGGGAGGGGGGTTGGCGCAGGGAAGGAGAAGGGGCGAGGTCACGTGCCGTGCACGTGCGCGTGGGAGGGGAGGGCGGCACGTGCGTGGCACACGCGAGAGGAGAGAAGGGTGCGACCGGTGGGGTGCCACGTGGCACGCCCTGGAGCTGCCACGTGGCGCCCCGAAAAAATTTCAAAATTTTAGATGAAAGAAAAATGAAAAAGAAATAAGAGGAGATATCGGATCAAAAAATTTCCTTAATAAAAGTTGTTCGTCTCGACGAGATCTACAACTTTCATGAAGGATCCGGGCGCAAAAGAGGTCATCTGTGCGAAGTGAAATTTTTTGTGGTTTTCTACCTGTATAGGAAACTGGATTTTTGGGATTTTGTAATTATTTTTGTGGCGTTGAAGGTGATAAAAAATATAGAAAATACGATAAAATACAAGAAAATTAATTGCATATTAATCTGATTTTTTTTAGATTTTTAATAAATAAGAAAATAGGAAAATAAAATAGAAGTAAGAAACACACAATTTTTGTACCGACTCACAACGGACACTTGGACTCAGTCAGTTTCTTTGATATCAATTTTAACCTGGATTTAGATTTTTATGTCGATTAATAATTCTTTTATCAAAGAACACAATTGAAGAAGAAATAAAATTAAAAGGGTTAATTAAGCACATAAAAACTCAGGTCAAAAATAGCAAAAAGTCAAAATGCGCAAAAGAGGCCCAAAACCCAACTTTCACATATGAGCTCTGAATTTTACGAAATTGGTCTTGTTTTGAAGGTATTTTAAAATGGAGAACTTTAAAAATGAGTAGACCAAAATTGGATACTGTATGAGGGAGATATGACCGTTTTAGTCTTTCAGATGTGAAATTAGACTTTGGGATTATTTGACACTTATTGTGATTAATAATATTTTTGTATTTTTTTAATTAAAGGTTAGTAATATCTACACAATGGAGGTGGCTTGGGGTCAATTGGAGTTAGGATGAATTAACTAAAAATAAGAGAAGTTAGCGGCTTTTTGGGCTAATTTACACTTGGGATTTTTAATGTAATTATGCATGATGAAATGCAAATATTATTTACACATGTATGAATACTAATGATGCTTTATTAATGATTAAATGCATGTGAATGTTGGGGAACAGAGCTTAATTGATCAATTTTAGCATGATGAATACGGGATTCATCAAGTAGCCAGTAGCCTAGATTAGCTTTTTATTTCCTTCGATTTGATTTGACTTAGCGTAAAATCCAAAAAAACACTTCGCTAGAGCTCTAGGCTCCGACCATTGTTCCGATCATTCTAGATCGCGCTTCGACTCGTAGATCACCCTTAGATTTCCCCCATCTCACTCTCCATCATCTCGACCCATCAATAACCTTTGATCTTGCTCAGATTGGGGAGATCAAGTCTCCCTTCTCCGCTTCTCGTCGAAGACCTCCACCATAAACATTCCTAGTGATTTTGCGCCGGACCTGGAACCTCAAGGCTCCATCTGGAGCAAGTTTAATCCCCTCCGTTCATCCCAAGTCAACCGAGCTTTCAGGCCTCCATCGTTGAGGTCTAAACCATTTTGAGACCCCTACCAGCTATGGATCACTTCCATCAACTTTTTGAGCATCTTAAGAATGAGAAATACCATCGGAGTATCTCTGGGGAGAGGATCAAAGGAATTCCAGCGTCACATTCTTCCTTGTTCTTACAGATGGATCCATAGCCTTCCGATCTTTAGAGCACTCCGGGTGTACAACAACCATTGGATTGATCCTATCATCGATCGTCTGATCCATCCTAGGATCTAATCCTAGATGATGATCTACAAACCAGTATTGACTCATTAGATTTGTCCACGTGGATAAGTGAAGCATCCTCGATCATTCAACCACATGCGATGAGGGGTATTTTGCAACTTGGACCCCCACCTTTTTGTAATTTATTTTTATTCTTTGAACTTTCATCTGTAGTGTAAACCTTTTGTAATATTTGCATTGAAACCCTTACACTTATTTTTATTGCATTTAGGTTCAGTGTCAAGTTACTCACGTAACTGTCCACGTAGGGCTCTTGGGCTTTTTGCATATAACCCCCTTAGGGTTATGTTATTTTAATTTTGTCCTAAAACTTTGTAGAATAGTGTAAAAATTTTTGGTTAAATTGCATGCTTGGACCTGGAACTTAATTTATTTGCATTTATACATCTGCAAGCAAACATTTTTTTATATTTAAATGCAAATATTTCATGCATGTCTTTGAATTTATCGAGTGCATTATAAAATGCTCAGAAGCTTCATAGAATTTGCAAATAGGCCCCTGTAGGTGTATTAATTTTATTTGTTATATCTTAATTAGTTTAAATATCATTTTGCATCCAAAATATATAGGAAATTATATTAAGTGTTTGGAACCCATATTAATCGCATATATTTTTCGCATGGAATTTAACATCATTTTCCTATTTATAACAATACAAAAAGATTGCATTTTCTCCTATTTGCTACTTAAAAACTCATAAAAATTACAAAATATTTTCAAAAAGTCGAAAATTTAGAGTAGGCTTATTTAGTCATATTTCATTTTCTGATCAAGCATTTTGAAATTATAAAACGAAACTGCTAAATTTATAAACCCTAAAACTTTGTAAAACTTTGAAAAAAATCTAGAAAAATTCAAAAATATTTATTTCCATTTGAATTTTCTTTGAGATATATATTATATATAAAAATTAGTTTAGGATTATGTTATCATATATATATATTAAACTCTATACAAAGCTAGGAATTTATCATATTCACTATTTTGACTTATTTTTCTATTTAAAAATCTAAAAAAATTATAAAAATATTAAAATAACCAAAAATAGAGAAAATATTTAAAACTTCCAAAAACATTTTATTTCTTTTATTTTGAATTTATTTATCTTATTTAAAAAACTCAAACTCATTTTCTTTTTATTTATATAGTATATTATCTATATTATTATAAATTTTATTTTCAAAGTTAAAAACTAAAATTTTGAAAAATAAAAATATAATAAAAAATCCATAAAAAAAATAAATATTAAAAAACCACAAAATTAGTAAAAGGAAAAAACATAAAAAAGGTACAAAGCAAAACAATAAAATATTATTAAGTAAATAATTATAATTTTGCAGTATACTCCCTATTGTTTCTGTGGTTCGACACTCTACATACTTACACTATACACATATTGTAGAGTTAAAAATAAAATAAATTTCTAACTCACATCTTGTACATTTATTGATCTATCATTCACATTGTGGGTTTGATTGCTGATTGACTCAGATCTTAAGTTAGGTCGAACATCAATTGCTTTTTGAGATTAGCAAACTGACCGAATACCTTATTCAACATGTATGAAACATATTTTCAAAAATACAATCATGTTTTATTTTTCATAATTAAAAAAATGCATGTACAAATTGAAATACATAAAAATATATAAACAACTCTAAAAATATGTAGAAAATGTACATAGAATATTTTACCTTATTTTAATAGTAAACCAAAAATAAATTTAAAATAATATTAAAACACTTAAAACTCTAAAAATATACCAACATTTACAAAATCATAACTAATTCATAAAAAATACATATGATTCCTTGTTCAAAGGTATTTTACTATTTTATATCTTAAAAATAAAATAAAATAATTTTCTTACTATTTATTATTTTAAATTGCAAAATACTTCCTTGTTTTACATAATAAAGTTGTTTTCACTTTATAAATCAATTTAAAACCCAAATAAATTATAAAAATAACTTAAAAATACAAAAAAATATAAAACATAAAGTTAATAAATATAAATCAAATAAAAAATATAAAATGATACATATACTTCTCTTACATTGGTATGTAAAAGACACTAAAAAATAATAAAAAACATTAAAACAAATTTAAAATCTTAAAATACTTTAAAAACATTAAAAATTCAAAAAATCATAATTACCTTAGCTTCCATATTTTCCCTCCATGAGTTCGACACTCTCGTACTTACCACATATACATAAGTTCAGGAGTATAAAAAAATCTTTTTTCCGTAATGTCATCATGTGATATTTCCTTTAGCATTTAAAATTCATAAAAATTACAAAATATTTTCAGAGCTATAATAAATTTTGACGCGCGCGTGCGCGCACACACCCACTTGATTGATTTATCTGATTGTGGGTTGATTATTGATTGGTTAAGGAGTTGGTCAATACATTGATTGGTGTTCTAGCCTTGTTAGGAACATCAGACCAGATCCTTGCAATTAGAGGCCTTGTGGGGGAATGCCCAAAGATGACGATTACACTTCTTCTTGCAACAAAGAAAATGAGGCATCTCATCAAAATGAAATCCCCAAGATTATAGAGCCCATTTTAAACATATATAGTTTCAACACAAATCATGATTCTTATTATGGTGATCGTAAAGATCCTTACTTTGATTTATTCCTCAAACATATGTGAGAAGATAAAAAATCATATATATTAGAGATGCCAAATCCAAAAAATGGCTTGATGTCCCTTGTTAAATATGAGAAAGACGACCAGAGTTATGAGGGTGATGACGACAATGAAGATGAGGAGCAATCTAGTGTCTCGACGTAGCGATCAATTCGTCGCAGAGTCGTCATCTGCAGGAGGGAAGCTGATGGAGAGGAAAAGCTAAAGAAGGAATGAAAAGGGCAAGAGCATCCTTCATCGAGGAAAGAAGTAAATGATTTGAAACTTGATGTCTAATACTAATATGCATGTTATATTTTATTATTACAACTGATTCTCATTAATGTTACTATTCTAAGTTCAAATTATTCTTTCGATATATTGTCTTGTGGCGTATGCGATGCTTGAATGTGCGGATGTACTTGTGATTCTTGATTGTGAATGTCGATATATATATATATATATATATATATATATATATATATATATATATATATATATATATATAGGAGAAACTTCAAATGAAACAGGGTCTCACCATATATATGGTGAGCTACCCTCAATTTCGACATCTTTCCAATATATTTTACAATTTCTTATTTCATAAATATAACAATAAATATTAACACAACATGTATAGTGAAATAAATTTATGAAAATATTATTATATTAGATGGAAATATTTATTTAAATTTGAATGCTATATTTTACAAAATTCATTTTTTTACAATGTGCAATTTATACTTTACAAAACTGTTACAGAGTTTTTACTAAATTCATAGTGACCTTTACAATTTCACAAAAGGGAGCCTACTTTGTGAAGTAGGTAACCTTACCTACTTCACATCCACTTTTCACAATTTTTTTTTATTTTTTTTGAAAAATGCCACCGTGGATTTTCATAATTATATCCCTCTAATATGTCATTCAAATTTCGTCAGAAATAGAGACTCCTATGTCCTCCATCCAGAACATGTAAAATACAACAAATCTGTGACCGTTAAAAAGTGACTATCTGGATGGAGGCCGTAGAAGTCTCTGTTTCTGACGAAATTTGAATGACATATTAGAGGGATATACTTATGAAAATCTACGGTGGTATTTTTAATAAAAAATAAAAAATTAACGAAAAATGGATGTGAAGTAGGTAAGGTTACCTACTTCACAAAGTAGGCTCCCTTTCATCATATATATATATATGATCTAGTGGGGCTACCCTGCCCCCTATTTTTGCGTTCTTTTATTTTTTTGAAAAATATCACCATGTATATTCATCCCTATATCCCTCCTATATGCCATTCGAATTTCGTTTGAAATAGAGACTCCTACGGCCTCCATCGAGATAATGTCGATTTAAAAAATCCTGAGACCGTTAAAAAATGACTCTCTGGATGGAAGCCGTAGGAGTCTCTGTTTCTGACGAAATTCGAATGGCATATAGGAGGGATATAGGGATGAATATACATGATGATATTTTTCAAAATAAAAAATAAAAAAACATCGAAAATGGTGCGGGGGCAGTCAACCCCATTAATCTCATATATATGGCTGTATGGGGCTGCCCCCTTGGGCAGCCAACATGGTTGCCACGCCCTATTTTTTGTCAAAATTTTTTATTTTTTTTTGAAAAATATCACCATGTATATTCATCCCTATATCCCTCCTATACGTAGGAGTCTCTATTTCTGGCAAAATTCGAATGGCATATAGGATGGATACGGAGATGAATATACATGGTGATATTTTTCCAAAAAAATCTAAAAAAATTCGAAAAATGAGGTGGGGCCAGCCCCATTTTTTCCATATATATATATTTATAATTGTAATGCTTGACTGTGATTGTAGATTATATGTAATTAGTGTATTCTTGTACATGCACAATTTTTATATGCTTTTACATGTATAGGTAATCGTGAGGGAGGCAGAAAATTGAATCAGGTAATTTTTTTTTGTTTTGGTATTAGAAAATACGTCTACAAGTGGTCCCCTATATAGTCACATTTGGTGCATTTTTTAATATGCTGGAAGCAACTATTACAAGCACGCAGGACCACTGTGCTCGCATACTACGAGAACTATACGACCACAATGTGGTCTTAACTGATTTTGTGGCCCCGAAGGTGCGACCACAACGTTTTCGACTACTTGTAGTCGCATATGCCTATTACGACTACATTACGACTATAATGCGAGGATGGGATTGCATTCATGATCACACTATCTGCAATTCTTGTAGTGCTCCAAAAGGAGGAAGCTGTTTGTAGAACCACAACCACGAGCCATCGATACCCTGAAGAGATGCATGCTAGGGTTTTGAAGATATCCTCGGAATCAACCTCCACGATCAACTGATGCTCAGAATTCATCCACATCTTGCAGAAAGCACCTTTGGATATCTCAATTTCCATAATTTTCCATGTCCATTTCAGGGAACTAATGGACTTCAGAAATTCAACATTTCAACCGCTCATTTTATCATCATTCACGGCATGAAATGTCTTTATTTGTTTGAATCAAGATTGTAAAGTGCATATGGCATATCAAAGCCAACATTGTCTACGTATCATAAGCAAATGTTCACAAATTCCCAATTATTGTAGATCTTTTTTAGTTTTAATAGTATCCTTTCCAATTATTGTAGATCAGTGAGGTTGAACATATACTAAACGTACCCACGACATTCTTCTTAATGTACATTGCATCAAGATTATGATATATGGTGAGTTCATTCCAATAAGGTAACTTAATGAAGAATATGTTGTTTTAGTTAAACTATACACTATGGGTGCATTTGGTCCATGGGTTATCTGGGGAGGATAATCCGTTTTTGTGTTTTGGTATTTGATTGGTGGGTTTAGCGTTGGGAGAGTTTGTGTGATGTGATTGTATTGAAATTTGAAAAAGTATGTAGTTATTATGATATGATTGTATTGAAATTTGAAAAAGTAGGTAGTTGTTGTGTTGTGATTGTATTGAAGTTCGGAATAGTGAGTAAAATTTAGTATTTTATAATTTTTAGATGATATGATGGTATAATATAATTTTTTTTGATAGAGAGAGAGTGGACCCCATTAGAGGGTTAGAGATATGGATTTTGGGAGTAACCCCCTCAGAGTGGGGGTAACCCCCAAACGAACATCCCTTGTATAAATCTTTTAGATCTTTCTTGATGCCTTCGCTAATCTAATGTTCTTCAATTGGAACAATTTCTCCATCACCAAGTGCCCTAATTATTGCATAATATTGTTCTCAAACTCTGTATAGATATCTAGCTGAGTCACAACTCCAAGTTATAAAAGGACAATCTAACATAAGTTCATCAACTTGCTTAGATTCCCATTTCTTTCGATCTTTGATCTGTCGAAAAATTGGATAAACGAAATTTATGTGGCACGCCGAAACATTGCTTGCAGAAATTGTAGGTAAAGTTAGAATGATTTCTTGCAGAAGACCGGTCACTGTTCGTGTTACAGTTGAAAGTGAACGAATCTAGAGGCAGTGGATTTTTAGTAGGGTTTGGCTGTAGAAGTTGTGGCAAGATGATAGGTGTGGAGGATTCTACCATCCTGGGATCCACCCCGGTGTTGCCAAGAGCAGGAGTTCTGTTTTTTGGATTGGAAAGGACCGGTTTCGGAGATCTATATAAGTCTTTTCTGATCCCTCGATGATATATCAATGCAGTCAGCAGTCCTTAATCGCAAACGTAGAAGTCGCAGATAATCCTACGAAATTGTTTGTCGGCTTAGTTTCAAAGCTCTGGTAATCCATGTGGTTTTGCCATCAACTTTCTTTCAGGCCAGAGATTCCAGCGCTCGAAAGGCATTGAGGTTCAATCTTTTTCACGATCAACCCATGGCAGCAAATGGAAGAAGGAGCAGGAACAAAATCGCTGGACCTGGAGAGAAGAAGAGATGAAGGGAAGAGTACGTACCTTCAGGTGAGGCCGAAAGGAGTTACCTTGGAATGAGGCTCGCTCCCCCCGCGCAGATTTCCGTTTTCAAATTTCAGGTGAAGGACAAGTTAATTTTAAAGAATCGTGTTACTTATTCATGAGAATTTTTAGCCGCGTATGGTTTAAGTATGTCCTAATTAATGCATAGAGTTTTGGGGGCACTACAGCAAAATGGATCTGTAGCCATTTTTTTAAATCTGTAATTATATCGTTTGTTGTCAAATATCTAGTGGTGATAATATGGTTTGTGAACTTATTTTTTATATTTGAAATTAACGACTAACGTAATACTCGTTGCTATATCATTATATATATATATATATATATATATATAACAAAGAATAATATCATTGTTATATATTTAACACTATATATATATTAACTTTCCTGTATCGGAATTGTAATAATATAATTCTCATGTATGGATGATTATTACGAGTTTTTAGAAGAAATTCTTTTTATGAATACATATTAATTTTCATGCAAGTATCATAACGAGTTTGGCCGGAATTTAATACATGCTCGCTTCAGCACCATGATTTATACCAAGGTCAACTATATATCCAATCGTGAGCTGTATAGGCCAAAGCAACAATTAATATTAGGGATGCAAATGGATATGAATATATCCGTAATACAATCCACTACCGTATTTATTTCATATGATTTTGCCATCCATCGTATCCGTTCTAATATAGATGTGAATGTGAATATCACTTTATATCCGCAAATATCTATATTTATATCTATATATTAATTTTCATATAGCTATAGACTTATTTTTAACCATATATAATATAATGTTATACCTTCTCTGACCATAATTAGTATAATTATCATAATTTAAAAATATTTTAGTATAATTATATCATGTGTACTACATCCAATACATGTATATTTAAGATAATTTATATAGTATTTCTAATATTATTCTTATTCGATTAATATATGATTTACATCATTACTGCTATTTTAAGAACATTGTGATACAATTTTTATATCCGTCAATTTCTATATCCGCAAAATTAAAAAACGGACAAAGAAATTGTAACACGTATACCTGTATCCTTCAGTTTGCATCTTAATTAATTAATACACAAACTAGTTTGTAAAATTTTAACACGCAATTGTATGTGCATGAGATATGGCTATTACGTTGAAAGATGTGTTGTACGTGGAATTTAAACGAGCATGAGCATGCCATTTTTGTGGCCACGAATAACCGTAACTATAGTTTAATGTGATGACAATGGTGCATTGATGGACTATACATCACTCAGATGGAAAGTTTGATCCACATATCTTGGGATCTAGCATCCCCCGAATATGTATTGGCGTTGCATCGCTAGGATCCCCGCACTTGGCTTAGGATTGCAAATGCATACACATATATCCATATGATCTGATCCGTCGTCATATCTATTTTATACAATTTTATACAAATTTTGATATTCGTATCCATATCTGATTTAAAATAGATACATATAATGGATATTGATTTGATATATGCAAAATATTAATATTCGTATTCGTATATATGTTTTTATATATAAATTTAGTTATAAATTAATTTTTAACCAACATAATTTGATACTTTCTCTCATCATATTTGGTATAATAATTATAATGTAAGCACATTTACTGTATTAATATCATGTGTATTGCATTCAATACATTTATATTTAAGCTAATCTATAGGATACTTCTAATATTAATCATATGTAATCAATGTCTGTTTTACATCCGAATCCGTATTTTATAGATGTGGCAACATATTTAAAATATTCGTCAATATCCGTATCCACAACCATATTCATATTTGAAAACGGATAAAAATACGGTAACCTACACATGCACATGTATCCATGTCCATTAGTTTGCATCCTACTTTGGCTTATTGGGATTAACAATGATGATAATATTCCACGCAATCACATCAAACTTACAAGGGTTAGACATAATAATCTTCCCAAATACATAGTCTGGTGTCATAATTAGTAGCGGCAATAAAACTAATCTTTTTGCCAGAACAATAGAGGCTATTTATTGATGTGGAATTGTTGGATTGTGATCCAACAAACTTGGGCTAAAATCTCCTTGATGGGCCATATTAACCTGTTTGTTGGGCTAAAATCTCCTTGATGGGGCCATCTTAACCAATTTGAATATCCATTGGTAAGGATTTCTTACATTGTCATCTTTCTTCTAATATAAAATTTGTTAATGATTAAAGGGAAAGGGAGGGGTTGAATCCTGATCTTTGTAATGGGAACTCACTGCTTCTATACCAGATCGTAAGGTGGGTTCTTCTATTCTAAATTTAACTCACATACATTTTGGAATTACTAACAATTATTTGGTATGCACAGTTAGACACTATTGTTAGCATTATTGCACAATACTCAACATATGGTTATTTAATGAATAATTGATCATTGGGTTTTGTTGTCATTAAAATGACTTGCCTAGTCGAATTGAAGAAAAAGTGCTACTAGGCAGATATGGAGTTTTGTGAACCACCAGGATGGCTCCCCCTCCGTGCTCGCCCTCCCCAAGGCTCGTCCCATGTTGCCGGCCAGTGACTCTCCGCCTGCAGAAAAGCTCCATGTAACCATAGTCTCCTCCCTCCCCCATTGCATTCTCCCCCCTTCCCTTCCGATAGGGGGGGGGGGGGGGGGCAAAGGATACCGGAAATGTCTCCTTTGCAGGGCCACCGAGACCAATTCGCTCCAGAAATCACCCTCGAAGAACTTGGTTGATCCTCCTACTGTCCTACACCCCCACCCCCGGAACACCACCAACCTTAACACACCGAAAGCCAAAACGCTCTAAAATTGAGCAAAAACTAGTTCCTAGTCACACCGTCAACCGCAAACCCAAACCGCCTTCCTGGAAGTCCAAACCCACAACATTCGTGCTCCAACGACCACCAGCTAATTAACTGTTGATTCCTCAAGGATGCCCCAAAATCATTACCTCCACCATCAGTGCCATGGATCCTACTTTCAAGGTATCATGTGCTAAGGTAGTCATGTTGCGAAGAGTCAAAGGAACAAAATTCTCTGGATATCAACATACTTTTGTGGCACATAGGGTGATCAGAGGACCCTAACAATCTTCTAGGCTAAAAAACCTAGTAACCAAGTATAGTCTCAACCTATTTGCACTGCAAGAAACTTGTATCAGAGATCTTGACCCTCAAACTAGGCTCCTCTCACTCGACTTCCTAACCTTCCACAACAACCATGCCTGTAAAACTTGGGTAATCTTGGGAACCAACTGTCTTCTCTTTCTAATCCATCAACATCTATGACCCCCCTAAAATAGAAGACAAACATGAATTTCTAAATCTCTTATCATAAATTGATGGCACTAATACACATATGATCATTGCCGGGGGATTTAAATCTTATGACTATACTAGTGACTCTTCCTCTCAATGTACCCTTTCCTCCTTTAATAGAACATTCAACGACTGGTGCCATAACACAGGTCTCATCGAACTCAGAAGTCCGGATCTATCCTATACTAGGATAAAGGAGACAAACGATAGATAGGCTATCATTGATCATATCCTCATTTCACCCTCCCTTAGTATGATCTCCTCATAAACAAATTCCATATCGCTTTCGAAAATCTTGTTGACCATCGACCTATCCTATCACAAACTTCCTCTCTCATACCGGTAAGATCTTCATTCAAAATGGATCTCTTCTGGTTCTAAAAATCGAGCTTCACCTAGATAATCCAAACCTCATGGGCATTGCCTTCCTCAGGTCACAACTGATTTCATCAATGGCATCTCAAGGTCAAAAGATTAAAGCATATATCCTCATATGGAAGTGCGAAAATTTAAAACCTTTTGACGAGGTATCCTCATCTCTTGCTCGCAAGATGATGACCTTGAGAAATCCCTATTGCTTTCCAGCCCCCAGAATCGCTCTTAAGGGACTATCAAAAGCCTATAAATATCTCAACGAAGCAAGCGCCATTGAATTCCTTCGTATAAATCAACGGGCCAAAATTTGATGGCTACAAGTGGGAGATAGGAACACGTAAAGTTTACACTCGATCGCCTCTGGTAGGAGGAGTAGGAACACAATTCTATATCTTAGAGACCTTGACAGGATTGGACACTTAGACAATCACTCCATTTCCAAAATAGCCTCCAACTACTGCTAAAAGCTCCATAATAACCCACCAGAAGAATCGGTGCATTCATTTGGCCGAATTCAAGACCCAGAAGATCTGATAGACCTCATCACGGGGAATGAGGTATTCAACATCATCCGTAATTTCAAATCCCTGAAAGCCCCTGGTCTAGATGGATGAATCCCATAATTCTTCAAGAAATATTGGAGTATTATCAAGACTGATTTCATGGCCTTGGTTAATAGACTCCCTTTTTCGAATCTAGACCCCAAAGAAATACCCTTTATAAAAAATTCAGCGATCTTGCTTTTATAAAAAAAGATGACCCAAAAGATATCACTAATTACATACCCATCAGCTTCTTCAACCTCCCACTTAAGATACTCTCCAAGATTTTGCTAATCAATTGGACCCAAGGCTCACGGAACTCATCCCGCCCTCATAGTGTGATTTCCTTAAAGGTAGATGTATCTCTCGTTCTTTTGCTATAACCTAGGAAATTCTCTCAACATAGGTTAGACAAGAAACTAAAGGCTTGATACTCAAAATCGACATCAAAAAAGCTTTTGATACAGTCAAGTGGTCAGCCATCACACATGCCTTGTGCCTAACCGGTTGCCCCCAAGCCTTCTCAGACTGGATCAAGGCCTCCCTTAGCAGCACCTCTCTTCTCTTAAGACCAATAATCTAACCTCCGACTTCTTCGAACCTAGTAGAGGAGTCAACCAAGGTGACCTACTTTCCCCCTACTCTTCATCAACACTATTAACTTGCTAGACATAATGCTACAAAATCTAGCAAATAACCTCTTGATTGAGGGCTTCCAAATTCTCGATGACGAACTAACTATGACAAACATCCTCTTCGCATATGATATACTAGTCTTCATCAAATTTTATGAAAAAGAAATTTGATGCCTGAAATTCATGCTCATGATCTTCTCCATGTTTCAGGGATACTCGTCAAAAAAGAAAAGTACTCTATCCACGATCTAAATAGAAATCCTGATGAGTCATCCATGGCATCTAGTATCCTGGGCTGGGATGTTGGAGACTTCCCCATCACATACTGATGAATGTCCTTTATTCTTTCATTTTAGTCTTTAAATCCTAGTTAAATGTATGCAAATAACATTATTTTTCATAAAATAACATATACCATGCGTTGTAATTATTGTATAAAATATTGTATTTAAAGCCAAAATAAAGGAATAAAGTAATGACAATAAAAAGAAAAAGAAATGAAATTCCATAGGTATTGACTGACTCTAAACCCTGAGATCTAGGCATCATGATGACTGGATCGACAAGGAATAAAGTAAGGGAGATAAGGGCCAATAATACAATAGACCCTAATTTTAAAATTTATCAAAAATATCCAATTTCAGACTTATTTTATTTCTTTATTAACTATACCTCAAATAAATAAAATTTTTACATATATTGTAGATAAAAATATGTAGAACATTACAAAATTGATTGCATGTAAAAAAATGTATATTGTGCTTTTACACTCAGAATAAAAATCCAAAATTCGAACATCCTAGACCTGTATCCCCTCCATATGAACTCAAAAGTCATCAAAGTCACTTTGATTTATATATCTTTTAATTAACTATTAATGAAGGTGGTTTCATTTAGGTTGGATTTAAGGTGTAAAAATTAAGTTTTGGACCCATATTGTACAATATACTTGAATAAAATATTCATTTTATTTATTCTTTATATAATAATTTATATTTTTACAATTTTGTAAATATTATTTATACCATATGTACATAATAGAATAAAATAAAACCATTAAAAATACAAATAAAACAAATAAGTACACGAAAATACATAGATGAATTGTACATATATACACCTGTACAATAAATAGCTATACTTAAATAAGTATACATACTATATCAGAAAAATAAAATAAAGATATATTTATGTATCTTTAATTAAGTTATAATTATTAAATTATGTTTATAAAATAACAAAATCCAAAATCCAAAATGCAAAATAAAAATAAAATACATACGTTATAAATAAATATACCTATAATTTCACTTGTAAAAAAATAACTCAGAGTAAATTAACTCGTAAAAATAAATAAAAATCATAATAAACTACTACATAATTATAAATATTTTTCGTTTTTTAATCAAAAACTAGATAAATAATTTATTATTTTATTTTGATTTATCTTTGAATTTATTTTCTATTTTGTCTTCTTATGGGTGACGTGACCCAATCAGGGCCAGTCTTCGGTTGACCTCAGTCAACTGACCCACCTACAACCCTAAAGTGTCAGACCTCGTCAATAACCCATCTTCTTCGATTTTTCCATGCTGATCCTTTCATGTTTTCACTTTGATTCCTTCTTGACTTCGACCCTTGATCTATGAACTTTCACGCTGTCATCACTCCTCGATCTTTGGATCATTGAATCGAGTGGTCTTCCCAAGTCAAGACCCCTTGTATAAAATAAAGTCTCTGACCTCAATTTTCAATTTGATCTCGCTCCCTTTTCGAAATCCCAGAGCTTCTAGGTCTCTGAGGTAGCTGGTGATATCAACGTCTTCACCCTACACTTTGGCGTGGAGGAAGAGGCGGGCCAGCGAAGATCCGAGCATCACCGTAGTAGCTAGTGGAGCTCCTCCTTGGTTCCATGCTTCCCAGGTAGAATTTAGTTTTTCTGTTTTGATTTCATTCCTAGCATCTTAGATAGCATAGTGTAGGATTTAGTTTGATTAATTTTTGTTGTTATTCCTTAAAATCCCCAAATTGAACTTTGCCATAGCTCCTGCTCTGGCCACTGTTTCGTCGTGCCCTCTCTATTATCCGACCTCGCCCACATATCCACATCGTTCCTCTTCTCATCCCCTTCACCTCAGGCACATCCAACCAACCTGATCTTGTACAGATCAAGAGATTCGCTCTCCCATCTCTGATGTACACTGGAGAGCTCCACCTCAACTCATCCTGTGTCCATCCTCCCTCAAACTGAGCCCGGACCTTCACCTTTGTGTGTCCAAGATAACCATGCAAGTCTGAGCTCTTGAATACCCCATCTGAGTTGAGCTTTGTTGAAGAACATGTATCTGGAGCCTGCGACCTTCACTGACCTCTAAGAACCTCTCCGGCGGTCCTTGGAGACATTTGAGATTGCCAACAGATTCAGGGTGCTTCCAGGAACCTTCGTGGCCATTTTGCAGTACCTGAGATCTCTAGAGAATGCAACTACACCTGATCGAAGCTAAGAGGACCCATGGTCCTTCTCTGTTCTTCGAAGCCTTCTCTCCACCATCCAATCAAGAGGAACGATCCATATGCACAACCACCGTCAGATCGTGCTGCACCATAGCCGTTGGATCTCGCCCGAGGTTTGATATCCATCGCAATTTGATGAAGCAACATCGTGCCACACGAGGCCGACATGTGGATAAGTGATGAACCCAACCTGTCAGATCTTCTAGTGGGGATATTTTGCTTATTTAACCCTCATCTTTTTGTAATTTCTTTTTAATATTTAAAATTTCATTTGTAGTGTAAAAGGTTCTAGTTAATTTGCATTTAGCCACCTACACTTTTCATATTTGCATTTAGGTCCAATCCACGTCACCTCACGTGCCTATGCGCGTGAGGAGACTGGGTATTTTGCACCTAACCCTCGACCTTTTTGTATTTCTTTTTAGTCCAAGTTTTTGCAATATTAGTGTAATATTTTATGGAACATTTGCATCTGGCTCTCAAACTTTGTATTAATTGATGAATACCCTCAGTGTATATATTATTGGGCTTATTTGGGAAAATTATGTTTTTAGCCCCAAACATATTTTGGGTATTCAGAAATAGTACATATACTTAAAATATTTACAAAAATACCCCTATCCGGCTGCATTTTCTTTTTGTTGCCTTTAATTTTGTTAAAAATAGGTTCCCGTGCCCTAAAAATTCATAGAAATAGGATAAATACCTTATATATCCTTCAACCTCATATAATTTATGAGGAAAGTGAGCCTACTTCATGAAGTAGGCAACCTTACCTACTTCATGTCCATTTTTGTTTTTTTATTTTTTTGGAAAATATCATATGTATTTTCCTAACTATATTCCTCTAATACATCATAAAATTTTGTCAAAAAGAGAGACTCATATGCCCTCCATCCAGAACAGGTCGATTACAACAAATTTAAGATTGTTAAAATTACCTGTTCTGGATGGAGGACATAAAAGTCTCCGTTTCTGACAAAATTTGAATGGCATATAGAGGGATAGTTATGAAAATCCATGATTTTCCAAAAAATATTTTTTTTACCAAAAAAGGACATGAAGTATGTAAGGTTACCTACTTCATGAAGTAGGCTCCCTTTCCTCTATTTTTATTAATGCATTTTATCCTATTTTTCTATTTATTAAAATAAAAACAAATTTATTTTTCCCTATCTAACTTAAAAACTATAAAACCATTTTGAAAAATTCAAAAAAATTATTTTATTTATTTTGCACTTGCATACCAAAAATCCCTAAAACTAAAAAAGGGAAAAAAATTAAAAATTAAAAGGCTCCAAAATCCTTGTAAAAATAAGAAAATATTCTACAAAAATTAAAAAATAATTATTTCTATTTATAAATTATGTTTATTATATTTAGTATATATTAAAAATAGTTTGGAAAATTCTAGAACATTTAGCTATTTTTAAATTCGAAAATAATTCAGCTTATAAATATATGTCACTATTTCGACATATTAATTCAATTAAAAATAAAAAATATTAGTAAAAATAATACGAAAATACCAAAAATAGAACAAATATAAAAAAGACAAACATACTGTTTGGTGCTTTTTGAGTATTCATAGCTATATCTATAAATCTAAAAGTCTATATTACACATATATATATCTATATTACTTATGTTATTATTATTTATAATTGTTATATTTATTAAAAATCCCAAAAATATTTTTATTGCCTTTAAAAAAATTAAAAAGAATTGTACCTTAAGGTATTTTCTATTTTTTCCATTTTATATTTTTATTATATATATTGCCTTTAGTATATACCTATATTATATATACTTATATTATAACTAATTATAGAAAAAGGAAAAATTAAAATAAAAAACATAAAAATAAATATAAAAATTATAAAATAAAAAAAATAAAAATCATAAAAATAAATTTCTAAAAAATGAATAATTAAAAACCCACTAAAAAATTATAAATATTCACAAACTCCAAACACTTGTTGTATTTTTTAGCCATTTTTTTGTTGTCTATCTCTCGTTCTCCTTATTTTCAACACCCTATTCATACTTCCACTATATATAGGTTATAATAAATTTTGACCCCTTATTTTGCTTAATTGTCTAATTGCTTGTGTGGGTTGATTTTTCATTTACCTCATATTTAATGAGCGACCGCCTCAGCGACATTTTATCTCCGCTCTTCAGTGAGGATAATTTAGATCCTTGCGAAATCCTTGTCATCAAATGACACCGTTGTCGGGGAGCAATGCGTAGGATAGATTTTTGGGTCTATTTTCTATGTTTATTTTTTTTATTTGATCTTAGATTTTCGGGTCTATTTTCATTGTTTATTTTCTTTTTATTTGTTCTAATTGTTTATTGTGCTAATATATTCTCTTGTATTTTTCTGTCAAGGGACCTCGAGGCGACGATGACCGCCTAGGTTGTTGGAGCACCCGAGTCACGAGGACTTGGTCATTCTACTTGTGGACCAAGAGGAGAGAGCAAGAGAGAGAGGAAGAGCATTAGCATGGTGTCTTTCTTTTTAGTTTTTTAAGAGAGTGCTATTTATTTTTGTATAATTAATTTTTAATAATACAGTTGGACTTGAACTTGGACACTCGGGGATAATTTCCAAATGTTTGTTCACTTGGGAGCTCATCGGATTTTGTCGTGGTTTTATCTCCTTTATTTTCTTTGTTTTCCATATTTTGAGTTTTTTGCCTTCTTTTTATTTGTTTTGTGGAATGAGCCCTTAGTTTTGTAGGACTGCTTGCTCGGAAATCTAAGGCCAAACCCCTAATATTTCGCATGTACTTAGATCAAAATTAATTATTAAATACTTTGACTTGAAAGCACATGCCGTGAGAGGTCTCCATAAAACGCTTGCAGGACCCACTGTGGTGGGTACTGAGGTACCTCCAAGATCGAACCCTTAGGTTTCTCTCCCAATATTTAGCATTTGGTTCTTCCCGTTAATAGCAATTCATGTTTAGGGTGATTTCTTCGTGTGCATATCAGCATTAGGTTTAAAAATTCTTTGACTTGCATCCCACATGGAGAGTGTTGGGAAGCACTGCAAGTTTTCTAACTGAACATTCATTATTTAGGAACTAAAGTGAGATTTCCATCTTTGTGTCACCTTACATTGCTTTGCCTTTCTCCTCTCTAATTTTGAGCATGTAATGCAAAAAGAAAATCCAAAAAAATCATTAGGTTTTTTGATATTGAAAATACAAAAAAAGTGAAAACCAAAAATTAAAATAAGGGGACTGTTAATTGCACTTTGACCTAAAATAAATTTTGTAATGAACATCATTGTTTGGGGTTCACAAAGCCCACGCCGTTTTTAGGTACATTCTAGACTGACCGAGGCATGACCCTTAAGGAATATAGCCAAAAATCCGATATGTGGCAACCTCATTACCACTTGGGACCGACGAACTATTGACGCTTTTATCGTACGCGAACGAGTAGGGCCTTGTCGACGACGGTGTTCCCACCTTGTGTAGAGCATCCGACTTGGTCTAAAGTACTGAGCCTAGGCCGCACCCTTGCGGGTGTGTCTGTCTCATCGGTTTGTGTCTGATTACCTCACTTGCAAGGGAAGTAGTGGTTTCACCTATCGGCTTCCTCTCTCTTTTCTTTGGCTGAATAGCCACCTAGTTCCAGTGCTGAAGACCTTAAAAAGTGCAGATCACATGATACAAAGGAGGTGGAACAATTATGGGGATACTTTCCTGGCAGTACACGCTCTCCTCTAGGGCTATCCATTAAGGAATCGTGACAACTTTTTCCTGAATCAACAACTCTAAAACCGAAAAGGTTAAAATAGCCAAACTCTTACGGCTTCACATTGAGTTGAGTTGGTGAATCCAATTTTGTTTTGTGTTTGTTTGTTTAGATCAAGTTCAAAGATCAAAGTCCCACACACTTGCACATTTTTGACATTCTTCTTCTCTTACTTCCTTTTTGACCCCTGCTCATCATGTGCCTTCTACTGTTTTACACTCCATTTGTTTCTCGTTTATCACCGTATCCTTATTCCAACTTCATCTTCTCTTTTCCCTCGAGAAAACAACTCCAGAAGACTTAGTTGGGACTCCTCTGACACCCACATCAACTCCTCGATCTCGGCATTTCCTATAATTCAGAGTGATTCCCTGGTACATGGTTCATACTCTATGAACCACCCCAGGACTCCTGGCTTTTTCTTCCTCAGCCAGATCGGGAAAACTCTCTTCGCAAGCTCTGTCCTTTTTGGATGGAGACTGACTTCACTCCATACTCCTCTCCATCCCTTATAAGACTCAGAATTGACCCTAATTCTTAATTATTTTCTCCATCGAGTGCTTGCATGCAAACTGATCGAGGTGTATTTCCTATTGCAGATCTTGACCCTGATCTTGAGCCCATACATTCATAGTCAACATCAGAGATGGCTTCAATAGGAAGAGGGAAGGGACCTCAGAGAAAGAACACAGAGCCATATGTAGAGCAGGGCACTGGCCTAAGTTAGAATGAAGTGAACAATCAGCTCTTGGCCTCTACCTAGGCCATTCATTAACAGCTTACTGACCAAGCTCTAGCTCAGGTCGCCTTTCAAGACGATCAATGACCTGAGGAGGAGATCGAAAGAGATGGAAACACCTCGAGGAGGAGGTGATGATGATGATGAAAATCACTCTATAGATGGACCTAACGAAGGTGAGGGCGAAGCAAGGAGAGTTCGACCCAAGCCAACTCTCAAGCAATCATACAACCCCGGGGTCGGTCGCATCAATGAGCGGATCCAAATTCCACCAGTCCACATATATTTTGAGCTGAAGCCACAACTCCTTTCTCTCCTCCCTAGCTTCCATTGGAATTCATGAGGAGTCGTATATCTATCTACAAAAGTTCGGCCATATCTGCAACACGACACACTACCCCAACATCTCGTTAGATGTAATCAAGATGACCAGCTTCCCATTTGGCCTTCAGGGCAAAGTAGTATACTGGATCAACGATGTGGGGAAGGTGGTGATGACCTGGGAGGACCTGAAGTCAGCGTACTTCACAAGTATTATCCTCTCGACTGTCTTAATCTAATGAAGTTCAAAATCACTAGCATCTCTCAGGGACCCCAAGAGTCCTTTTATGAGATCTGAGAGAGGTTCAACGATATTATTGAGAAGTGCCCCTCCATGATATATTGAGGACCAGCTTGGTCCAACATTTCTTCGAGATATTGACAGAAGCTAGTCAATGTCTGATTGATGCCACCCACGGAGAATCTCACTTTAACAAGGATGAGGATGCCGTTTGGTAGATTTTTTAGGGGATGGTTGAAGGCGAAGCCATGTTATGCTCATCTCGTTCCTTCCAGAACTAGCTGCAACCATAGGTCCTCCGCAAGAACGTGAACATGGCTGACACACATGAAGTTGACAGGTGTGAAAAATCTAACTTGACCATCATTGGGAATCTCCTGTCGAAGGTTGATATCATCGAGAAGTGGTTGTAGGACCTAGAGAAGCTCACCATGATCGAGCAGAGAATGAACGGCTTAGACAAGCTCGATATTATCACCAAGCAGCTGGCGCTGATGGTGGACACCATCAGCGCCTGCGATGCAGTGACTATTGCATTGAGCCTCTAGTTGAGAAGGAGCATACACAAACACATCCACCTCAGCCAAGTCCCAGTCAACCTCCAATCTAGCACGTCTACTACGTACATGCCCCTGAGCAACCATCGTCACAGCCGCAGACTTAGATGGTTGTCTACCAACCACTTGAGTTCGAGCATCAATATCTCAAGCCTTGTTCTCCACCTCCCCTGCTTATTCAAGAGGTGAATGTCATTTTGCGCAATAGTCAACAACTAACCCATCCTCAAGGACAACTCCAGGGTTATCACCATGCCAGTCGACCATATCATCAACAACAAGGAGAGCAGGAATTCTAACCCAACCCGGCCCATTAGTAGCCTCCGCAACATGGTTACAACTGGAGGCAAAACAACTACCGAAAATAGTCCGTATACCACAACCAGTAGTATTAGCAGCTGGTTGCTCAGTACCATCACTAGTACTCCTCTCCATAATACTAGTAGTACCAGTCTCTTCCTCCTCCTCACTATTCTCAGGGTTACCAGCATCAACATCCTCCCTACCATCAGAGTCATCGGTCTCATTAGGCCAAATCTTCTGAGGTCGCTCTGATTAGCCTAGCCTTGGATTGTCTGGCTCTACTTGTGAAGAATATGACTGAGATAAACTAGTAGATAGATGACTTGACAGTCGCCAAGACTATCACTCTGTCTTAGGTAAAAGCTAATCCGAATAACTTCCTTCGCAAGGAGCAGGTCGCTTGCAGTGCCCCACCCAATTCATGTGAAAATAAATCTGAAAGAAAATTCATAGTACACTCATGAACGGTAGGACACTCCAACCATCTATGACGGTGAAAGGGAAGAACAAAGCATCCGACGGTGAGTCATTAGCCATTCCTACATCAGTGCCATCACAATTTTTGGAGGATCACTAGAGATAAAAGTACAAAAAATGAAGAAAATACAAAACACAAAAAAGATAGCAATAGTCCCGGTGAAGCTGCACCCGCCTTGGAGATGCTAGCACCCATAACAGTACTAGAGTCAATCGCCAGAGCCGAGCCTGCTATTTTTGATCCACAACATGTAGATGATTTTGATTCTTTTTACCATCTACCTATACAGAAAGATATGGACAGAAATCTGAATGAAAATTTTTTTGATGGTGTACATATGACTTTTCCTTCAGCAATTAAGTCAAAAATAGTAAAAAATTGAAAAATACTTTGTCTGATCTGAAAATAGTCCAAATTGTGCAAAACTTGATCCTTGAAATGACTGTTAAAAGCCATGGAGTACGTGCATGTAGTGAAATGAGGAATTAAAGAGGCATGTACAACAAAGCGTTTGAGCCGCAAGAAGAAGAAACCAGAGACTCACGTCTTGACCATGTCTACAATAAATGCCATCAACAATCTCCCACACAAAAAGAAAGACAAGGAAGCATCACTCATAAGATGCACCATCTTCAATCAGGATTTCGAGTGCACCTTGCTCGATAGTGGGTCTTCTATCAACCTTTTTCTAGCATCACTACTCATGGAATATGGGTTAGGTCTGCTCAAGCCGACCAAGATGATTCTATAGTTCGCAGACCGATCCGTCAAGTGGCCTAGGGTTTGTTGGATAATGTAATCATCATTGTTCAAGGGATGCAACTCCCTATTGATTTCATTGCCTAAACATGTATACCTCCGCTCCTCTGTTCCATACCTGGTTTATCCTTGGTCGACCGTTCCTTCAAACAGCCGAGGCAGTCATTGACTACGGCACTAGAGAGACCACCTTCCGCTCTAGCACTGATAAGATCAAGATAGAGACCGTGCCTGAGCCAATGCCGACAAAGGTTGTATCTGAAATGAGAGTGCTTTAATCTCAATGTTTTGAGGACTATGATTTTTTAACAGAGATCAGAGATACAAATCTATTTCTGGATGACAAAGAAACTCTAGAATTCCTCTCCACGGAGGAAGGACGAGAAAGCACAGCTCAACCAACTGAAGTCTCTGAAGACAAGATTTTCATTGACGTGTCAATAGAATAATTTCAACAATCCCTCTCATATGAACAAGAAGATTTCATTTCTAATCTGTTGATGTACTAAATGATGGAGCTGAATTGCCAAAGGTGGACAGACACTAGTCGAAATGACTAACACCTACAGTCATCGCTGAAGTCACCACTACATCTACAGTCATCGCTGAAGTCACCACTGAAGTCGCTCTCACACCACCAGAGCTCAAACCCTTGCCCTCTAATATGAAGTACACCTTCCTTGCTGGTGAACCAAACATGCATCCAGTCATTATCGATGCTCATTTGACCGAAGACCAAGAATCTCGTCTGATGGAGGTTCTTGAGCAAAACCACAAAGTGATAGGCTAGAAGATATTGGATCCCCATGGGATTAATCCATCATTATGCTCGCATCAAATTTATTTGGAACAAGATAACAAGCCTTCTTGTGAATTCCAATGCAGACCGAATCCGAGCCTCCAGGAGGTTGTGAAAAAAGAAATTCAGAAATGGTGTGAAGCGAGATTCATTTATCCCATCTCTGACTCCAACTGGGTGAGTCCCCTGCACGTAGTGCCCAAGAAGTCTGGGATCACCATTGTAACTAATGACAAAGGAGAAGATATTCTGACCAGAATACCGACATCCTGACGAGTTTGTGTGGATTACAGACGTCTCAACCTCACCACCAAGAAGGATCATTTTCCATTGCCCTTCATTGACCAGATTCTCGAGAGACTGGCCATGACATAATACTTCTTCTTCTTCTTGGACAGGTACTCTTGATACAACCAAGTGGCAGTCATGCTCGGAGATCAAAACAAGACAACATTCACATGTCCTTTTGGAACGTACACCTTCTGATGGATGCCATTCAGATTGTCTAATGCCCCTGCTACATTTCAGAGATGTATGCTAGTTGTATTTGTAGACATGGTGGGAAGTTTCCTCGAGATTTTCATGGATGGTTTTTTGGTCTACAGTTTTGATCTTTGGACTATCTAGACTGAGTTCTGAGGAGGTGATATGAAGTGAACCTCATGCTCTCGTAGGAGAAGAGCAATTTTATGGCGACTGAAAGGATCGTGTTGGGTCACGTGTTGTCAAAACATGGCATGGAAGTGGACCCATCAATGGTGGAAGTAATTTAAAAACTTGAGCCTCCTACCAATCTGAAACAAGTCCGGTCATTTTTGGGGGCATGTTAATTCCTACCGATGGTTTATCAAAGACTTCAGCAAGCTCGCCCGACCGCTGACAGAATTGCTAGGAAAGGAGACTGATCTCGTTGTGGATGACTGTGTTCTCCAAGCCTTTTATCAGTTAAAAGACCTAATCACACATGCTTCTGTCCTACAACCACCTGATTGGTCTCTGCCCTTTGAGATCATGACGGATGCATCCGATTTTGTAATTTGTGTTGTTATAGGGCAAAGATGAGAGGGGATTCCATTTGATATTCATTACGCTAGCCGAACACTGGACGAAGCTTAGAAAAAATATACAGTGATAGAGAAAGAGATACTAGTTGTAGTGTTTGCCTTGGAAAAGTTCAGATCACATCTCTCAAATCAAAATTGGTAATTTATACTGACCATTCCGCCATCAAATAACTTTATAGAAAGAAATATGCCAAGTTTCATCTAATTCATTGGATCCTCCTACTCCGAGAATTTGACTTGAAAATTCGTGACAAACCAGACATAAAAAATGTGGTGGCAGACCATCTTTCTAGAATTGTCAATGTAGAGCCTAGTGCGCAAAACTCCATTCCAATTGCAGTTACCTTCTCGGATGAGATAGTATTGTCTATATACTCTCTCCCCTGGTATGCAGATATTGCGAATTATCTCGTCTATAAGAAAACTTTGCCATACTGGCTGAAGATCAAACGAGGCACATTGTTGGCTAACATTCATTTATTCCAGTGTTAAAAATCACATATATTCCGAGAGGGTGCAGACTGCATCTGGAGGAGGTTTATACTTCAAGAGGAGATTACGAGTGTCCTAGACCATTTTCACAAGCTCGAAGTCAGTGGACACCATTCTGGAAAAAGAATAGCGACAAAAGTGCTTCAGTGTGGCCTTTGGTGGCCAACTCTATTCAAGGACGCGAATGATTTTTGTAAAAAAGTGCACTGACTATCAGAGAATGGTCGAGAACATCAGCATGCGTGACACAATGCCTCTAAAGTACATTCAAATATCAGATGTCTTCGATGCCAGGGGCATTGACTTCATTGGGTCATTCCCTAATAGTCAGGGATTTGAGTACATCCTGCTTGCCATCGACTATGTCAATAGATGGGTGGAGGCAATCCCTGCCCGAACTGTAGATAGCCGCACAGTCTGTCACTTCTTGAAAGATAACATTATCTCGCGGTTCAGAATCTTGAAAATTCTCATTTTTGACGGGTGGAGACACTTCATTAATAAGGAGGTCAAGAAGTTGACCAAATAATACATCATCGAACATCATATTATTGCGTCGTACCATCCACAATCCTATGGCTTGGCTGAATGTTCTAATAGGGAGATCAAAACAATACTGTAGAAGCTTGTATATCCAGATTGTAAGAATTGGTCAAAACTGCTTGATTCATTTCTTTGGTCTTACCATACAACATACAAGTCTCTACTTGGCATGTCTCCATACTGCCTTGTGTATGGAATGTCTTGCCACCTGCCCGTGGAATTAATTCACAAATCCTTGTGAGCAATTGAACTAATACAACATTGATTCCACGCAAGGAGGAAACAACAGAAAAGTTGATTTGAACAGATTGCTTGAGTTTAGAGACTACACATACGATAACAACCCGATGTACAAAGAGAAAGTCAAAAGATGGCACGACAAACACATACGTAGGAAGACTTTCGAACCTGGACAAAATGTGTGGTTATTTGATGTAAAGTTAAAGATTTTTCCAGACAAGAGAAAGAGTAAATGGACTGGACCATATATCAGGAAGAATGTGCTTGACAATGAAAGTCTACTCATATCAAAATTGTTGCCTGACACACAACCCTTTGTAGTCAACAGGCAGTTGCTGAAGCCATATTTAGATCATGACACATTCTTGTCTGTTGTTGATTCAATTGAAGTGGTATTTCAAGATGAGCTCACAAAGACAAATTGATCAGACACTTGAGTAGAAAAATCACAAAAAAGATTTGGTTTTCTTCTTTTCTTCTTTCCATTTTCATTTTTCCATTTCTTCTGAAAAGGTGTTCACCTCTTTTATCATTGTAATCCTTAGGACGTACTTTATCCTACATATAGGGGGTGAGCATCCCGAGTTGTTCATTTCACGATCCCCCACTTGTCCCGTCAATTGTTGATATTCTCTCTATACTTAGGGATATTTTACCCTAAGTATGGGGGGGGGGACAGGTCGAGCCGATAATTTCGTATATTCCCACCCTTGACCATCCTTGCCTTGTGTATAGTCTGCTATACATAGGATTATTTCATCCTAAGTATAGAGGGGACGATCAACTTCTCATTCATTCGTTATTTAGTCTTTGTAGTGTAGACTTTTCTATACTTAGTACGAGTTATGTCTTCATTTTCTCTCTCTCTCTCTCTCTCTTATCTAGGGCATATCTCAAGATAAGTATAAGGGGGGTCATATATACCTTGTATATACTTTAGCCATAACTTGTACTTTCATATTTTCAAAATAATAATGATTAACAAATTAGTTAAAAGTGTTTTGCAAGATGTTTGAAAAATGGTTGGAAAATCTCTTTGAAAAATATTTTGAAAACTGCTTGGAAAATATTTTGTAAAATATTTTCAACCTTTATAATAATGTTTTCTTTATAAAAAATTCTTTGCTTTGTTTGAATAAAATATTTTGAAAATCTATTTACAAATGATTTGTAAAATGTTTGCAAAAATAGTTTTAAAAATCTATACATATTGACTAAAAATTCTTTGCAAAATGTTTTCAAATTTTGTAAATATTTGTAAAAAATTTAATTGTCTAATTCTTCTTTCAAAATAAAGTTTTCAAAATGTTTGTCGAAATCTTTGCAGATTATTTTGAGGACTATAGAAATTGTTTACAAATCATATACATAAAAAGTGTAAATTCCTTAACCTAAATTCTTGTAAATGAAAAGATGCACTCCCATGTAAATATATGCACATAATTATTTGCCAAAAATATTTCTGAAAAATCATTAAAAATTTGCAAAATAAAAAATCTATAAAAATTTGCAAAACGTTTTCAAAAATTGCATAAAAATTTGCAAAACCTTAACTAAAATCCATAAAAATTTTAAAACTAGAAATGTGCCTCACAAAATATTTTCCTTGCATTTTACATAGCATTTAAAATTTTTGGATTGATGATGATAATTGAACTAGTCTAAATAAAATCCAAAGATTGGAGCTTGGTTGGGCCTAAAATATACTTAATCACAAGAACCTTAAGGGAGCTGGATTTGAGACACTTCAGGTATGCTAGACTTAATTCTTTGACACTGTGAGACTTGGTTCAATGTCGTTTTGACTGCCTAAGTAGAATGTTTTGGAACACATGCATGACTCTTGTCGACAATGACTTAACTTGCACACATGCATTGTACACTTTGTTCATCTTAGTTGAAGTGGTGGAAGGTTGGATTTGTTGGCATGAGACACAAACCAATGGAAACTTCGGAAGTCACACATTTGAGTCCATTGTACCCTAATCTGATCCAGTAGCGAAGAGGTCTAAAGCCAGAAGTCTGTGTTTTGCAACAATGCTTCAAAAGAGGGATAGTCTACTGTCTCAAGAGGAAAAAGTCCTAATGTAAATGATGTTATATATAGTATTAAAAAATGCATATTTAGAAACTCCAAAAAGAATAGACAGAGAAAATTCCAAGAAAAATCAATTCATGTCGGAGTATGTATATATAGAGAATAAGCAAGCTTGAGCTTCAAAGTCAAATCCATGTGATCCTGCAGCTGGATGACTTGGCTACATTGGTCAAGCGTCCTAAGATTGGTAGCTACACTAGCTACCATCCATTCTCTTCTCCACCTCTTCTTCTTGAGCCCGTTGCACTTGAACTTTGAAGGGAATACTTCGCTTCTCGAGGAAAGAGTTATTATATTGGGGAATTAGGGTCACCATGTTGGAGAAGACTGACTTTTACCGCTTCAGGTGAGAGGAGCTACCTATCAGTAACACTGTACAAGGTAGAATCATAGTCATAAGGGACTACATTGACATCGATTTGTTCTGACTTGGGTTTTAAAGAGAATTGAGCATAATCTTGTGTGTCTTAGAGATTGTTGTGTTTTAAATCCATTTCCCAAAAAGGTTCCAACAAAATGAACTTCCAAGGGTACGATAAAGCTTTAAACTTAGATTTTATGAACATAAGTTTGAAAGTTAAAATAAGTCCAAGTTCTTCCTTTTTTTTCTTTATTTTCTAGCAAGTACTTATAGGCATAAGTGTTTTCTAGAGACTAGTAAAGGGAAGTATGGGGATGAATCTCCATTTCATCACCTTTATGCTTTCATTTTGGCCTTTAAACCCTAGCTAAATGCATGTAAATATCACTATTTTTGTAGAAATAACATATACTGTGTGTTATAAAATTATTGTATAAAATATCGTATTTAAAGCCAAAATAGAAGAATAAAGAAAAGAAAAGAAAAAGAAATGAAATACCATAGGTATTGAATGGCCCTAAACCCCGAGACCTAGGCATCATGATGATTGGGTCAACAAAGAATAAAGTAGGGGGAGATAAGGGCCAATAAATACAATAAACCCTAATTTTCAAAATAATCAAAAACCCCAATTTAGGACCTATTTTATTGTTTATTAATTATACCTAAAATCAACAAAACTTTGTCCATAAAAGTTGTAGACAAAAATATATAGAAAAATACAAAATTGATTTCTTGTAAAAAATGTATATTGTGCTTTCTACACTCAGAATAAAAATCCAAAATCCGAACTTTCCAGACCTGTATCCCCTCCATATGAACTCAAAAGTCATCAAAATCATTTTAATTTATATGACCTTTAATTAGCTATTTAATGAAGGTGGCTTCATTTAATTTGGAGTTAATAGGTTTTGGACCTCTATTGTACAATATACCTAAATAAAATATTCATCTTATTTATTCTTTATACAATATTTTATATTTTTACAATTTCATAAATATTATATTCACTAGCCTTCGAATCTTCTCTTCTGAAATGTGCCCCAACCTGGCTGAGAAGGGACAAAGCCGTCCTAACTATCTGATTTTTCATTGACCCTCTTTTATCCCTCAGTTAAGAATTCCTTATATGCTGTATTATCTAAATTCACCTTATATATCATAAACCACCATTCCGGATCCGCGAGAACGTCCCACCAATTATTATATAGTGATTATGGAAACCTCATAGTCATTCAAATTCAAACGTCAACCTCCTGTCTTGAAACAGAAATGCAGTTTATAGAGGGAATCGAAAATGCGTTCTCAAGCTCTATAGTCAATCCGGAATCGAGTTGAAGACTGCATCTTCCATATGTACATAATTAGAATAAAATAAAACCATCAAAATACACTAAAATAAATAAGTATACAATTAGATGAATTGTACATATATATACATGCATAACAAATAACTATAATTAATTAAGTATACATATTATCAGAAAAATAAAAAAATATATGTAGCTTTAATTAAGATATAATTATATAAATTATGTATATAAAATAGTAAAATCCAAAATACAAAATAAAAATAAAATACACACTTTATAGATAAATATACCTATAATTACACTTGTAAAAAGTAATTCAAAATAAATTAAAGCATAAAACTAAATAAAAATCATATAAAGTACTACATAAAATAATAAATATTTTTCATATTTTAACCAAAAATCAGATAAATAATTTATTATTTTACTTTAATTTATTTTTGAATTTATTTTCTATTTTGTATTCTTGTTAGTGACGTTGCCTAATTAGGGCCAGTCTTCAATTGACCTCGGTCAACTGATCCACCTACAACCCTAGGGTGTCCGACCTCATCAACCACCCGTCTTCCTCGTTTTTTTTCATATCGACTCTTTCATGTTTTTGTTTCGATCCCTTCTTGACTTTTGACCCTCGATCCACGAACTTTCACGTTGTCGTCACTTCTCGATCTTTGGATCCCTAAATCAAGTGTTCTTCCCAAGTCAAGAACCCTTGTATAAAATAAAGTCGCTGGCCTCCTTTTTGAATTTGATCTCGCTCCTGCTTCAAAATCCCCGAGCTTCTTGGTCTCCTAGGTAGTCTTTGCCCTACAGTTTGGTATGGAGGAAGAGGCAGGCCGGTGAATATCCGAGCATCGCGGAGTAGCTGGCGGAGGTCCTCTTTGGTTCCATGCTTCCTAGGTAGAACCTTAGTTTTTTTGTGTTGACTTCGTTCCTAGCATCATAGATAGCATAGCGTAGGAGTTAATTTTGATTAATTTTCACAATTATTCCTTAAATCCACAAATGGAACTTCACCGGGGCTCCTTCTCCGGCCACTGTTTCACCGTGCCTCATCTGTTATCCGACCTTGCCCACATATCCACATCATTCCTCTTCGCATCCCCTTCGCTCCTGGCACCTCCAGCCAACCTGATCTTGTCCAGATCAGGAGATCTTCTCTCCCATCTCCGTTGTATGCCAAAGAGCTCCTCCTCGACTCATTCCGCGTCCATTCTTGCCCAAACTAAGCCCAAACCTTCGCCTTTGTGTGTCCAAGCTAACCATGCAGGTCTGATCTCTTGAAGACCCCATCTGGGTCTAGTTTTGTCGAAGAACAAGTACCTAGAGCCTGTGACCTTCACCGACCTCTGAGGACCTCTCCAATGGTCCTTGGAGCCATATGAACACACCAGTAGGTCCAGGGTTCTTCTAGGAACCTTCGCGGCCATTGTTGCGACATTTGAGATCACCGGAGGATGCATCTATGCCCGATCGAAGCTTGGAGTACCCAAGGTTCTTCACAATTCTTCTAAGGCCTTCTCTCCAGCATTCGATCAGGAGGAACACTCCAGGTCTACAAACACCGTCAGATTGTGCCACGCCATAGCCATTGGATCTTGCCCGAGGTCTGATCTCCACTACACATTGACGAAGCGACATCATGCCACACAAAGCTGACACATGGATAAATGATCAACCCCAGCCGTCGGATCGCCTAGCGGGGGTATTTTGCTTATTTAACACCTTCCTTTTTTAATTTCTTTTTAATATTTAAACTTTCATTTCTAGTGTAAAAGGTTCTAGTTAATTTGCTTTTAGCTCTGTACTTTTCATATTTGCATTTAGGTCCAATCGACGTCACCTCTTATGCCTGTGTGTGTGAGAGGGGACTGGGTGTTTTGCACCAAAACCCTTGACCTTTTTGTATTTCTTTTTAGTCCAAGTTTTTTCAATATTAGTGTAATATTTTGTGGAACATTTGCATTTGGCCTCCTAAACTTTCTATTAATTACAAAAATACCCCTCTCGGTATATAATATTATTAGGAACATTTGGGAAAATTGAGTTTTTAGCCCCAAACTTATTTTGGGTGTTCATAAATAGTACCTAGACTTTAAATATTTGCAAAAATGCCCTTACCAAGTTGTATTTTCTTTTTGTTGCCTTTATTTTTGTTAAAAAAACATGTACCCTAAAAATTTGTAGAAAATTAGGATAAATACCTTATATATTATTCTTCCTCAAATATTTTTATTAAGATATTTTATCCTATATTTCTATTTCTAAATATAAACAACAGAGCCATTTTCCCCTATCTAACCTAGAAAAATATAAAAAAATATAAATATATTTTTAAATGTTCCAAAAATTTATATTTTATTTATTATCATATTTTGCACTTACAGACCAAAAATCCCTAAAATTAACAAAATAAAAATACTAAAAATTAAAAAGCTCCAAAATATTATAAAAATCAGAAAATGTTTTAGAAAAAATCCTAAAATAATTTTTTTGTTTCTACTTTTTATTGTATTTACTATATATTAAGCATAATTTTAGAAAATTTTGGAACCTTTAGTTATTTTTAAATTCCAAAATAATGTAGCTTATAAATATAAGTCACTATTTTGACATTTTAATTCAATTGAAAATAAAACAAATTAGTAAAAATTATAAGAAAAATACATAAAAAAGAACAAAATATAAAAAAGATGAAAATCCAATTAGGTGGTTTTTGAATATTTATAGTTATACCTATAGATCTAAAAGTCTATATTACACATATAAAGATATATTTACTTATATTATTATTTATATTATTATAAATATTAAAAATTCACAAAATATTTTTATTTCCCTTAAAAAATAAAAATGACTGTACCTTAGAGTATTTTCCTATCTTTGTTTTTTGTTTTATATTTTTATTATCTATATTTCCTTTATTAAATACCTATATTATATATACTTATATGATAACTACTTATAAAAAAAGAAAAACAAAAAATAAAAATTATAAAAATTATAAAAACTAGAAATATAAAAATTAAAAAACAACATTTTAAATAATTAAATAATTTAAAAACCCATGAAAAATAATAAATCCTCAAAAAACCCACAAATAGTTATTGTATTTTTTAGCCATTTTTTATTATCTATCCCTCGTTCTCCCTGTGTTCGACACCCTATACATACTTCCACTATACATCTATATATATGTTATAATAATCTTTGACCCCTTATTTTGCTTTATTGTCTAATTGCTTGTGTGAGTTGATTGTTGATTGACCTCGGATTTCGTGAGTAGTTGCCTCAACGATATTTTATCTTCGCTCTTTAGTGAGGAAATTTTAGACCCTTACCAAATCCTTGTCATCACATACCTTAGATTACCAGTGCCCCACAAGAGCCTCAAATATGCAGATTGGACACAAATCATTGAGAAATTCGAAAAGAAATCTCTAGGGATGGAAATCGTGCATGTTATCCCTCCCATTACGTGTTGTGCTGCTGAACTCCTCCTTAACCACATGTTAATCACATGTTGTCCTCCCTAAAACTTTCAAGGAATGCCATTACTACCAGCAACAAAATTTGAAGATGATTCCTTTAGAATGGTACCCACACCGATAAAAATAGACATGAAGCACTATGTGATCACATCTGTAGACCTAAAGTGAAAGATGGGCGGGGAATTCAAAATTTAGAAATTCATAACGATGCCCTCCTTTCAAAATCATGGGTAAAGATTTTAGAAAATCAAAACTCTCCATGTGCCTCCTTAATTAGAGTCAAATACCACAATAAGAAATTGATCCCATTGGCATCAAAATCAAACCCATGCGACTCCCCGTTCTGGAGAATAGTAAAAAGGGATCTTCCTCCATCATGGATTCATTGTGTAAACTTCTAGCTAAGTGTGAGAAAACCTATCTTTGGTTGGATCGTATCAATCATAACACCCCACTCTTAAAGCGATTCCAAAATCTTTGGGCTCTCCTGACAAATAAAAAAACCACCCAACTCACAGGCACTACGAACCCTCCTAACAAAACAAAATTGTCCCAAATCCTTTTAAAAAAGAGTATGGACCTCCCGTGAGATTCATGAATTGGAATTATTTCTTTGTAACATTTCACTCAATCACCCCAACATCGATAATGTCTCCTTCCCTAACAGAATGACCCCACTTCGACTAACAAAGGACCTATATCTAACACTTTCATATGAGGGCATGGGTCCCAAATTATATTCTCAATTTTAGTCTCAGCCTTTTCATCCCCATGTATCTTTCTTCTTCTGGCCCATATACCATAATAAAACCTTAACAAAAGACATGATCGGTTTCCTAACGACCTCCACAACAATTGCTTGCCCCCTTGATAATCCAGATGATTCGAAGTACCTACCATCCGGTCTTAGAGGACCCCACGATGTCCGAGAAGTCGGATCCGGCAATCACTGTGTCATCCCTCGTTCAGCAATTGATACTCAAACAATCCGAATAAATCAACAATCAACCGACAGATATATATGCAATAAAAACTAGGTGAGGTGAAATTTATTATACCCTATAAAATGTGTGCATAACACGCAAGTGCAGTGGTGGAACCACTGAGAACAATAGAGAGGTACAAATACTATTAATTAATAATACCTAATAATAATTATTATATTTTTTTTCTATTTTTATGGGTTTTTTTAATTTTATTTAAATTTTATGGATTTTTGATGGTTTTATATATTTTATATTTTATATTTTGAAAATGTCCTTTTTCTTTTTGATTTTGCATCTTATGAATTCCTTTTTATTTTTAAAATGTAATATATATTTATATTAATAATGATGATATTGTATATTATATAAGTAATATATAGCATATATAAGATATATAAGATTTATATTTTAAAATATAGATAAATATAATAAAAATATAAAAAAGAAAATATTTTTGTGTTTTTAATATTTTCTTTAATTTTGATGTTTTTATAGAATTTTTTTCTAATTTGTATGTATTATTAAAATATTAAAATATACAGAACAGTAAATAGAATAATACAAACAAATTATTTTGGGTTTTAAAAATAGATAATAAGCTCAAAATTCCCAAAATTATTTTTAATAGATAATATAAAATAAATAAAAATTATAGAATCGAATTTTTTTCGATTTTAACTGATTTTTTATGTTAATAGTATTTTAGGGTTTTGTGATTTTTAAAGATTTTTTTATATTTTTTTAGTAATTTTGGCTCTGAAGGTAGAATATATAATAATAAAGATATTATATTTTTTTTTGGAATTTTTAAAGATGGAATTATATCTTTTTTAGATTTTAATATGCAAATAGGGAATAAAATTTATATTTTTATTTTTTTATAAATATGATAATAACTTAGGCAATGCATAAATATATTGATAAATCTATGTACTGGGTACCGTAGGTAATTTTCTTGTGATTTTTAGAAATAAAATAATATTTTTAATAATAAGTATACACTAAATAAATTTCTAATATTAATAGGAACCTATTTGCAATTTAAAAGAACTTAAAAGGCATTTAATAACCCTAAAACTAAATTATAGGGGCACACAAGTAATTTAACCAATAAATTTTACATTTAATATTCTGTTTGTAGTGGTATAAATATAATTTAAGAAAGTAGCAAGCCCGTACATGCAAAATATCCAGAAAATTAACACTATATTTAAAAAAATATGGGACTAAATCAAAATATCCAAACCTAGAGGGTATGGATGCAAAATACGTAGGCCCTCATGCGCACATGCACGTGAGATGGCCTAGCAGAGGACCAAAATGCAAATACAGAGAAGTTCGGAGGGTCCTCTTATAATTTTTACAATAAAATTTAGATTACATAAAATATTTATAGGTTTAATTAAATATTACAAAATAGTGTAGGGGGTCTTCGATATTTACCCCTTTAAAGGGCGCTCATCGATGACGGGCATGGCACAACGTAGGACCACTTAAGATGATCCGACGACGCTGGAGGGTGATACTTCTTCTCGAGATTTGACGGCCGAGATTAGATCTGGGCCATGTTCTTAATCTAACAAAGTGAACGAGGTCCGGAAGAAAAACCGAGAAGGTCATCCCAGGACTGCTTCAATTAGTGATTTCTCCCTCCTTAGCCCTTTGTTCTCTTCGCTGACAAGCCCAACACGTTGTTGGAGCTCTGTCACGTTTGCAGGTGGCCTCAAATGGTTCTAAGTCCCATCGATGGGGACCTGGAAGGTATCTCACGTTCAATAGCTTGGAGCAGTAGATTCTACATTGATTATTGCTCTAGGAGGTCCGTTAGACCTTCGTTCCTACCAAAAGTTTTCCAGGGCTTGAGAGGGTTGCTCTCAACCTAGTTTAAAGCTAGATAGCACATTTGATGTGTGAGGCGATGAAGCTCTGAGCAAAGGTGGAAGATGAGCTTCGAGGTTCCAATCTTCGCAAGAATAGAGGTAGAGATAAGAGATGAAGGATGGAGTATACCATGGGGACAAATGTGAGGATGATTAGGCGGGTGGAACACAAGGAAATCACAGTGAAATCGAGTTGGAGCAGGAAGCTCTAACAAATGAAAAGATATGAACCTAAATTAATTTAACGACTAATTGCATAAACTAAAATCTACACTACTATACTTGACTAAAGTGCGAAAAGCAAACGTAATTTAATCAGCTCAAACTTGCAGAGCATGGATTAAAGGGAGGCTTAGTCGGAGCTGCTCCAACGAGACCTGGACCGCACCGTTCTCAACCATATCCATGCCAACAAGGAAGGGATTCGCTGGCTATCACCAGGCAAATCAACCTAAGATCTCCTATTAGGGTTACGAAGAAGAAACAAGGATCAAAACCAAAAAGAGGGATTTGGGGATTATTTATAGACATGGTTTTTAGTGGATTTCAATAGAAGATTAGATGATAAGAAGTAGAGATTGGTGGATTCTAAATGGTTGCTGTGGGTTAGGGTGATGAGGGGTACATGATGGGGGTTGCTCGAGGAGTATGGAGTTATGGAGGAGGGGGAAGAAATTGGAGAAGGTCAGGACTTCATGATGACCACAAAAACCGAGCGAGCGAGGTAAATCAGGTGTATCTCAAGCGGTCGTTGCGACCTCAGTCACTCGGGTGATCAATCAAGAAAAATAGACCACCAAATCAGATAAATCAACTCAGACTCAAATAGCGGTCTTGCTATTATTTTAACCTGGTATAGCGACCAAGGTTGAACACAAGGAGCACTTGATGGCCTTGCGGCCTACGAAGTAGTCAAAAAAAGGGAAATAAAATAAAATAAAATGTTTTTGGTGGATTTTTAATTTTTATAATTTTTTTTTGATTTTTAGTTAATAAAGAAAATAAAGAACACAAAGAAACAAGCCAATACAAACAATTATTTAATGCATAAAAAATCACTCAAAAATTCAAATAAAAATGTTTTTATGTTTTTTTTATCTTTTTTACTATTTTTAGTGAATTTTTGGTATTTTTCTGATTTTTATTTAATTTTCTAAAAATAAAACAAGGCAAGAAAACAAGCACAATGTCCAACCAAGCTTGGGGGACTTAGATAAAATATCTAAAAATCCCTAAAAAGCCTGGAGGTAATTTTCTTGCAAAGAAGAAAATTCAAGGAAAATTCTGCCACTGAAATTAATTTTTTTGGATTTTTAAATTAATTATTAAAATTTTTATAGAGTTTTTAGTGTTTTCAATTTTTATGAGTTTTATATAATGAAAAACGACCAAAATTGGTCAGAAAATCAAACAAGGCAAAATACACACTAATTAATTTTTTTGTAATTTTTAGAGGTATTTTAATATTCTTTTGTGAATGTTTAAGTCAGACAGTCAAGAAAATGCGTGTTTTTGATTTTTTAAAAATAGTAAATAAAACCAAAAATGTCTCCAAAAATTTTAGAAAATTTTACAACTTGGCAGGAGCCATGTATCCAATTTTGTTGAATTTGGAGTAAATTTGCTATTTTATTAAAAATAAAAATCAAGCCACAGTGCACAGGGACCTAACTGCAAATAAAATGAAACCCTGGGCCCCTTGGATAACAAGACTGGAAACTAGGGGGCTAGGAGTGCAAAATGCCCCCGGGCCACGCACGATACACGTGACTCAGGCCTGGGGGGACCTATTTGTCATTCCTATTTATAAAAGTACAAATCGTAACAAGCCAAAAACGCAGGGTACAAACTGCAAATACACCAAATTTTCACGTGTCGACACACGTGTCCACAACTGGCAGGGTTATAAATGCAAATCAGATAAACCGGAGGGTCCTTGGTGCAATATTTACAAAAATAAAAGAACTAAACTACGTATTTACAGGACTAGAAAATAAATGCGAAAACTAGAGGGGCCTAAGAGCAAATACCCCGTTATTAAATGTCGAGGGTTGGATGCTTGCCACGTAGCTGATCTGACGGTCCTCGTATGTTGTGGCTAAACCCTCGGGTGATCGGTGAAGGAGAAGACGACACGTGGAGATCTGACGGCTCTGAATCACGGGTGCCTCTTCATCCGATCGTGCGGTCCAGATCAGTCCTCCTATGGATCTAACGGTGGCGACTCTCCTCAGATGGATGGCCGGGATCTATTCTGGAGCGAGAGGACGATCTAACAGTTGGCGAAGGTCCTGGATGAACTGACGGCCGGTGAACTTCACCGGCCCGAAACTCGAGCGTGGGGACTCCTCGACGGCTGCTGAAAGGCTGAGAAGATGCGTGGAGGCCTTCCGCGTCTGATGAGATGCTCCGATGATGTCGGGGAGCCCTAGAGAGCCCCAACGACGATGAAGACCTGGAGCTCCTGTGCCTGAGCTGTTGGCCTCCAGATGAGGCTCTACTGATGATGAGACCTGCACATGAAGAAAGATGGGTCGAGGGCAAACTGCCTCGACCCGTCAAAGCGTGAGAACAGTGAAGGGTGCGTCGAGATGGAGGCCCTCCGGCGAGCGGCGGAGGTGGATGGCTGAGGTCCCTGCTCCGGGGCGAGCCAGGGGGAATGGGTAGGTGGAGAAGATGCGGAGGAGGCTCGTGAAGGTGGTGGCGGTGTCAGATGGACTGATGGGTAGACGGAGACGACGGGCGGAGACGGTGGAGCTACAACTACTGGAAACTAAAAGTTCTAATCTATGCTAAACTAAAGGCTAAAAAGACTACCTGGTGGAGGCTATCGACTGGGATGGAGCTGCTGGAGCTCCTGGGTCATTGCTTGCAAGGGGTCGTCGGCTCCCCGAGGCTGGGCGCGCTCGCGGCGGCGCACGGCGGCGGAGCCACCGGATCAAAGGCTTCCCGAGGTGCTCGAGCCTCGCTTCCACTCCGCCGGGCAGAGCTGTCACTCAGGCACACCAGAGGAGGTCCTTCGCTGCGAGTGGGAGGTCCAGAGATCAGGAATAAGTCGGTCGGAGGCGATGCTATATATGTCCAGGGGTCCGAGAAGAGATGGATCGGGCGAGACGCACACGACTCGGATCCCTCAGACCCACCCCGGGCATGGATCTGGAATGAACAAGGATCAATCGGGGCCCGGGGTTAGGGTATTAGGCTGTCGGATTGAGTGGGAAGAAAAGGAAGAAATCGGGTCGGGCACCAGATCCGCAAGGGAAGTGGTCCACAGGGGGGAGTTGACCGGGGGGTCAACATTCCCCCGTGGACCAATCAGAGTCCACCAGCTCAATATTATTTGATTATTTATTTTAAAATAGTAAATGATCGAATTAAGAAAAAAACATGAAAAATATTTATTTTATTTTTTCTATTTTTTGTGATTTTTAATTAATTTTTCAAAATAATAATAAGGTATTTACATAATAGGGCTATATATAGGTATATATACAATATGGGATTTTTATTTTTGGTTTTTATTTAGTTATTTTTATACATTTTTATTCCCATTTATATTTTATTTATTTAGAGCATAAAATTAGGAATAAAAGAGTATTTTTATTTTATTTTTATTATTTATATACAATGGTTAAATAAATAGATATATACATCTATATACATGGTATATGTACAATATTATTTTTGATTTTTAATTTTGTTCTTTTTATTTCTTTTTTGTTTTCTTGGTTTTTTATTTTATTTATTTACAACATAAAAAGTAGAATATATACAAAATTTATGGAAATTTATTTATTTATTTATAAGGTGAAATAAATATAGAAGGGGTGTCTATCTACATGGTGAATATACACAAGTGACTTATTTTTATTTTCTTTTTAATTTTTAAATTTTTATTTTGATTTTATGTTAATAAATATATACAAATATATACAAGCACATTTTATTCCATTTTTAGAGGAAAATATATTTATTGTATTTACAGGTATATTTACACTCATGAGCACCCTATCTCTCTCTACTTTGGCTTTTATGCGGTCAGGCCAATGCTGATCCCTCCCTTGGGATTAGGTTGCTCAATATTTATTCTAAATATTTCCCTCTTTTTCTTTTTAATCTTTATTCTTTTATTTGTGCACAAAAACATGCTAATTATTACTTTTTACACAATGCATGCTTTTGGTAATTATTTGTATTTACAGACATATACATGCATTTGCAAAGGTTTTTATAGCTAAAATATAAGAATAAAGAGTGATGAATGAGTATTCATCACTTCACGTGAGTCTGACAGAAGTCAGAATGGGGAAGAACAATTGACCCTAGCGTCAACAATCCTTGCCTTATGGTTGGTCCACATGGACCAGTCAGAAAAAGGGAGGGGGTAAAATCCTTTATTTAATCGATAAAAATTAATAAAAGATTTTATTGATTAGAAGTCAAAACATAACAAATGTTTCTTATTTTATATTTTATGGATAATTTTATTTATTTATACAATATTATATATTAGGTGTTAATATTTACATGTTTGTACATACGATTAAAACCTATATTTGAAGTATTTTATTTTTATTTTGTATTTTGGATTTTATTATTTTATATACATATTTTCTATATTTATAATATATTTAATACATACTTACATATTTTATCGTATTTTTTGATTTTATTTATATACTTAAATAAATATGTGTTTATACGTTATAAGTATAGTTTACCTATATATTACATTACATTATTTATTTTAATGTATTTTTAATGCTTTTATTTTGTATTTATATTTTAATATATTGAAAATAATATTTACAAGTATTTAAAAATATAATAAAGCTAAAAATATAAAGAACGAATATAATGAATAAAATATGCATGTATACAATGCAATAAGGACCCGAAAGCCGACTTTTGCAACTTAACTCCATTTCTAATGAAACCACCTTCATTAGATAGATGATTTAATTTTATGAATAATAAAGGTGAGTTTGATGAATTTTGAGTCATATGGAGGAGTTATTAAACCACGAAGTTTAGTTTGCAGCTTTTCCTCTGTGCGTCCCAAGTGCATTGTGCATTATTTTATTGACAAATATTTTGTATTTTCTATGTATGTTTATTTACAATTTTAATTTTATGGTTTTATTATTTGAGGTGTGTAGAATGCAAAATAAAATAGGATAAAAATGTATATTTATAGATGAATTAAGTTAGGGTTTCTATGTGTTTCCTATACAGTTAATTGTCCCTATGTCCCCTACTTTATTCATGGTTGACCAAGTCAATATTAACTTGGTCTCAGGGTCTAGGGTCATTGAATATATAATACTTCATTTCCTTTCCTTTTCTTTATTCTTTTATTTGGAATTAAATACATGTATTTATACAACATTTATAAGTTGATTATTGAATTTTATTTTGAACAAATTAATGATATTTACATGCATTTATTTAGGGATTTAAGGCCAAAATGAAATAATAAAGGTGATGAAACGAAGATTCATCACCATTATACCATGCAGATTCCAAATCTCTAGAACACTTTTCATGAAATGTTCCTATACTTCGAACTTAGTCACAATTTCTAACATTTCTCCACCAAGTATGGGCTTGCAATGTTTCTTTGAAGATCATAACTTGCGCCCTTATACATATAGATAAGTGCCAAGAATGCATCAATTTGGTGGTTGACTTATAATGAGCGCTATACAAGGCTATTTCGAGGTACTTCAAAGCCACCCTCTATTATCGCTAAGATGTTACCTTTTTGTGTGATTGCATCCAATATCACTTTCATACCACATCTCTACCCTTTATTCCTTTCCCTAACAAAATTCGTGCTACAAAAATGAGCTAAGAAGCCCAACCAGTCCGTGCCCAGCACCGGTCGCCAACATGTTGCGAGAACCTAAACTGCTACAACAACTCGATGGGGACGTGATATCTAGGATTTTTTTGTCATTTTTGTTTACTTCTTTGCAAAACTCGAACACCGAACTACGTTTTTTCCCGTACTTGGGGGTTAGCCAGTTGTATTAAATGTTGGGCTCCCATGGATTAATGCTTATGTTAGCTTTCTTTTATGTGACTTTTTGTGTCTTTTTGCGTTTTGCAAATCCCCTGTATGTAGCTATTGCATCTTATTGATGGTAGCATGCTACCAAGATTTTGATGAAATGAATTTCGGCCGTTATTTTCAAAAACGTTCTTGAGTATTATTTCATATTAATATGAAATTGTTTTGTACTTTTAATAATTGATATTTTATTATGAATTAATTTCAGGGATCGATGGTTGATATGTATCCAAAGATAGGGTTGCATCTTCTCTTACGAGACCTAACATCTATGCTAAGGAAAAAATCACTCTCTGAAAAGCGAGTTTTGATCGATAATATTGTACTTCAATGGTAAAATTATATTATAGTTTGCATGAATGAATTCAAAAGATTTTAGTCAAATACACACACAAACACACATATAAGCAAATGGGGTTGCTCACTATGGAATACAAGATCCATTTTTTGGCATTTTTTTTGCTTTTTAACAAATATAGCCATGTATTTTCATCACTTCCCTATGTTATGTCATTCCAATTATAATATATGACTTGTGTAATGTAATAAGTTTCTAATATGTCCACTCCTTAATTGTATAATTTATGGTGTTGTTAGAGAAGGCTAGCAAAATCATTTAATGGTCAAGTGGTAGATTAACATGGCTATTATTTTGAAGATATAGTTTTGAATCTTGCCACCTCAATTTTACATTCCTTTTTATAGTTTATCTAATCACTTTCGAAGTATTCGAGCTCATTTATCTCTCCAATTGTTTTTAGTAATCCCTGTAAATAAAATAATTTTTTTCCCTTTAACCACGAACTTTTTTATTTTAAATATCACTTGATAATTTAGTCTTTTTGGACATATTTAGAAAGGATTAAATTTTAGATTTATTAAATTAAAAAATTACCATTGAAAATAATAATGTATTTGATAATCTAACCTTAGTAATATTTTTTAATTATAAATTTATTAATATTGATAGATGTCCATTTTAAAAATATTAACACTATTCAAAAATATCATTTGAAAATATAATGTTTTTTTATTTTTGATCATACATAATAATTGTATATTTAGCTCCTCCTTGATATAATTTCTGGTCCCGTCCTGCCTTAGTGACAAGTCACCTGATAGAGATCGGAAACCACTACAGATCGAGTATGAATGCATGTAGATCATAATCATCAGTGAATTATACGAGACCTATAACACCAACTGAGGAGAAAATCCCACTATAGATTGAGAAGTTAGAGCAATAACAAGCAGATGTGGTTGCATGAAGCACGAACAACTGAAGAGTCCATTGCATGAATTTCCTGCATCAATCTGAGTCTATGAAACTTCTATTGCCAATACTTTGAGACCTGATCCTTGAGGAGGACCTGAAGGACAAGGAGATATGTTCAGAATAACCATTTTTAGATGCACAAAGAAATTGAGTCCATCACTTCAAGAAGATCGGTAAACATTAGGGAAGAACACCATCTGAGTCACGATCACCCAGCTGCAGTTGGATAAGAAAAGGCATAATCCAAGCTATGCACACTAACCAAAGATGTTGTCACATGACCTGCACACATGACTTGCACATATTCAAGAAATAGAGACTCCTTTGCCCTCCATCCATACTACCGAAATTTAACGATCTCAAGATTGCTATAATCGACCTGTTATAGATCGAGGGCATATGAGTCTCTATTTCTGACAAAATTGTAACGACAAAAAATAGTTATATAGTGATGAAAATACAATAGTATTTCAAAAAAACAAAAAAAATTGCCGAAAAATAGGGCGAGAGCTACCCCATTTTTATTGGGTGAGAGCTGCCCCATTTTTCTATCTCTATATCTATATGGGTTTACTAAGGCTGCCTCCATGGAAGAGCCAACTTGGCTACCCTCACCCTTATATTTTTAATTTCTTAAGATATTTTCTGAAAAATACCTGGGGGTATTTAAATTGTTGTTCGAGACTCCTATGCCATCCATCAAGTTAGTCGAAATTTAACATTCTCAAAATTGCTGAAATTGACCCCTTATAGATGGACATGTTAGAATATCCATTTTACATGAAATTTGAATGATAACATATTGTCATCTAGTGGCCCAAATCCCCTTTGGTTTTTGTAGAAAAAATGATAATAAATAAAAAAAAAGGTGGGGGCAGTCAAGTTGGCCCTCAATCTCTAGGGTAGCCCCAATAAAGTGTGTATATATGTGTGTTTATGTGAGTATACATACATACACACATATGTATGTATGCATGTATATATATGTAGAGAAAAATGGGGCTGCCCCCTTGGGGCAGCCAACAGGTTGCTTGACCATTTTGATGAGTGTGCTCCCCCTTGCAGTTATTTGAAAAGTCAGATTGTAGCACTCGCAAAGAGCAGTGCAATCGTCAAACAAAAATTGGAGAGAGAGAGAGGATTATGTATATGAATATAAAGAAATAAAGTCTCTCTCTCTCTCTCTCTCTCTCTCTCTCTCTTCTTCACTTGATATTTACCAGGTAAGTGTCCCTAGATCGAACATAAGGAGGCAAAAAATATACCTAGATTTAGGATCGTATTTTGTGATGAAATTCTTCTTCACTTAGTCTTTTTATTGTTTTTAGTTTTTATGGTTTTTATTTTGCAAATTATTTTTATTTTATTCTGAAATTTTTATTTGGTTTTCAAAAGTGATTAATTTTTGAAAAGGAATGATACTATATAGTAGGTAGCATATAGTGTAATTTAATATTCTAATATGGTGGTTAAAATAGGAGAAAAGAATGTGGATTTTTTTATTTTCAAAAATAAATGAAGGATATATTTTGAAAATGGTCTACTATATAGTATATATGTGAAATATATATAGATGGTACTATATAAGTAAATGACGAGAAGAAAACTGAGCAATGGGCTCGAAGAATCACACAAAGAAAATCAAAACCGAGATGAAATTCGTAAAATCAAAACAAAGCGAAGAAGAGAAGAAAAATCTTGAAAAATATCTCAAAATCAAGCTAGTTATTTGTCTAACTACCATGAAAAATCAACGAAAAATAAGGTCCATGTAGTGTCCAAATGTCACAAAATATATAGGGGTACAACTATAAATATGGAAGAACTATAAAAGGATTTGTGTTTGGATATCACCAATTCATCATCTTTATTCTTTCATTTTAGCTTAAAATCCTTAGTAAAATACCTGTAAATAATAATTAATTCTCATTAATAAACATTCATTCATCATTTGTTAATATTGTATATTTAGCACTTATTTGTACCAAAATAAAAGAATAAAGAAGAAAGAAAAAGAATGTGTATATGTAATAACTGCTGATACAAAACATTTAGATCAGTTAAAGCATTGACATAGTCAACAAGGAATAAAGTATGGGTAGATAGGGTCCTTTATTATAAAAATCTTAGAAAACCAACTCGCCTTGTACATAGTCGTCACTATCATAAAGTGTATATCTTGTACTATTTTATTTGTCATCAATTCAGTCATAAATAAAAATATTTTCTTCATGAAACTTTTACATAAAAATACATTTTAAATAATAAATATATTTGCAAAAATAATACATGTACATAATAAAAGGGACATCACTCTATAAAAGCGGTAAAGCTAGAATTGAAAGATCAATATCTAATCCATATAAACTCAAAATGAATCAACTCACTTTCATTGTGTTCAAAATAAAATAAGCTTTAAATTGAACATGGTTTCATATAATTTAGAGTTAAAATGTGAAAGTCGATTTTTTGGAGTGTATGATGTATCTATGTGTGTATAGTATACACATTTATTTATTTATATTTTTGGACATATTATATTTCTTATATTTTGTACATATTTTATATTATTTATATATACTTAAAATTAACAAGATGTAAAATAACTTAAAATAAAATAATTGTATTTATTACATAGGTATAATATATTATGTACCTACAATGTACATAAGTGTATTTATTTAAACCATTAAATAATTTCATAAAAATAAGATAACATATATTTAAAATCCTCTATTTTTTTAAATAAATAAAATAATAAATAATGAGACTTTTTGTAGAAATAAATAACTAAAATTATATTATGTATATAGGTATTTTATACTAATAAATACGTGTATTTAATAATTTTAACTAAATAAATTAATTTATTTAAATTATTAAAAATCATAAAAAAATAGTTTATTAATTTATAAACATTTTCTATTTTGAAATTTTTTAACTTAAAATCATTTTCTTTTTATTTTCTATTGATTTCTATTTGTTTTATTATTTTTGTCATTTTGTACTTGTCCTTATTCCAATTCTTCTCTGATTGGTTGGACCTGTGTCCGTTGACCTGAGTCAACTACCCATTTTTCTCTTGAAAACCCGAATAATGGTCTGAACTGCCTCCTTCATTGATTTTTCACACCCAACTCCTTCCTCCATCCGACCTGATTCCCTCGCCTCTTGATCCACCGATTAAGGGAGATCCACGCCCGATTAAGTTTTTCCCTTCTCGCCTCGGTTAGCGTGCTCTATTCTCTTTTGAAATTCATTCCTTTCCATCCCTATAAGTAATCCTCCCAGTGCCTCATCTTAACTGGATCCATCTTCATCCTTTGATTTCCACCAAACTCATTCCTAGAGTTGGAGCTTCGTGACAGGAAGTATTCTAGTTATATGAAGCGTGAGAGAAGTTGAACAGCGAGATCCGGTATCGACAACGAACTCGAGCCTCTTCGACCTCCCGCCATCGAATCGAGGCAAAGACTAAATCCCCCCCCCCCCACACCCCCTCCAAATTCCATCTCCGATCCATCTATAATTCGTTCAGGTAGAATTAGCCTAAGTTTTAATCCAATTTCATTTCAATTCCATCTTATTTCTAGTCCAGTCGTGGTAGAATTATTCCTGCCACCGATCATCATGATTGGAGGTCCTGCATCTTCATTTTACTCCCAATCCGATCCCTCATACCTTCCTCAATCGATCAATGCTTCTACTGTTCTACATTTCTCTATCCTTGACTTACCAACCTAGATTAGATCGGATCTGGGAGTCTGATCCTCGCCTCCCCCACCTTCGTAGAGGATCTCCATCCATTCCATTGCCTTTTTCCTTGCTTAATAATGTGTGACCGAGGTCCGTTGGGCTTCGAGGAAGTTTCGAACACTTGCAGCTTACCTAGAGCAACATCTGGAGCCGGATCTGAGCAGCATAATCTCCATCGTTGGCCGGAAGTGCAAGATCTTACCAAATCTCCCCTCAGCGAGATCTGGAGTTGTTGATCGAGGCCATTCGACATGGATTCGAACCAAGACCCATTCTAGACCCTTGGCGAATCCATGCGAGTCAGATCGAAGGAGATCGAAGCCATCGAAGCTGATCTCAGGATGCCTTCGACCGAGTTCTTCCTCCACCCTCCAACATCATTTGATGATGAACAACGAGCTCCGAATTTGATCTAGAGCGTCATTTATCGCCCAGTTCTCCATTGGTTGATCAGATTTGGAGGGGAGAGTCTCAGCCGCATGCCGCTATTTGGGTCTTATGTTCCCTGCATACCACTTCGGTGAATTTTACCACATTCTCCGGGTAACTTCATTTATTTTCTTTTCAGTCCTTCGTATGTTTATAGAACTTTAAAATAATTGCACACCAGCCTTTTGGGTTTTATTATTTACATTTATATCCCTGTTAGTTGAACTCACATGAATTGATCACGTGATCTTTGGTGATCTTGCTATATTTACCCTGAAACATTCCTTTGTTAATCAATGATTTGAAGTTTTATACAATTACATTTGAGCCCTTGTGTGTGTAGATCACGCGTAGCAACACGTGAAAGTTTGGATAAATTGCGTAAAGTGCCTTGTTCTTCATTGCCTTATTAATGTTTAGTCTTTTACTTTCTGTAAATTGCATTTAAGTCACTATCTGCAACATTTTATTTCATTTGTTTATTGATTTGATTAAACTATTTAAATGCTCTAAAAAATCCATAAAAATTAGGATAGTTTTCTGATTACTAATTTTAACTCACATAATTGTTAGTTTTTAAAATTAGTTTGATCTGTTATTATTAAAAATAAAAAAACCTTTATTTCTCTGTTTGTCACTTAAAAATTCATAAAAATTCAAAAATACTTTGACAAATTCTAAAAGGAATTATTGTAAGTACATTTTACTTTTTTCGTTTCGTTGATCGATCTTAGACTCCTTCCCTTTTGTGTGAATGACCCAGCGGCGAATTAACAACTTGTGGACCCCGATTCCATCTCTCGAGCCCCGAGGAAACCCCCCCAACCCCCCCGGGCCCCCGAGCCCCGGTATTTTGACTCATTATATGTGGGCACCTGATATCTATGAGGGTTCACCCACCCCGGTGACAGCATTCCTTTCTATTGCGCCTAAAATCTCTATTTTTGCAAATATGTTACGTCTTTTTATTGTTGGTTCCCATACAAAAATCAAGCAAAAAAATCATTCAGAAAACCTTAAAATTTTTAAAATACAGAAAATCTAAAAATTATATAAACATGAATAAAAATCAGGAAAATATATAATTTAGCTTGTTTTAAAGCTTGATGAAAACTCATCTGTATAAAATTAGCTTCCAGGCTTATTTCTTTTATTTTCTATTTTAAAAATACAAAAAATAGCCTACATTTACTTTAAGAATTGTTTGCAATAAAAAATCAGTAAAAATTTCATAAAAATAAAAAATCCATAAAAAAATGAGTCCGTGTCATGTCTTAGTCCCGGTGTGGATGATCATCCTTTTGCATATGCTACTAATAATAGCCTTAGTAAGCCATTTCCTTACAACTAGCTAATCAGACGTGAGCCCCTTCTCAAGTGGATTCCTCCTTTTGCTCCTCAGCCTACAAGGTATTAGAAATTGTTTTCGGTTGTTGTTCCCCTCAAAAAATGGGATTATAAAATTGTGAAGAATATATTTTTTAAGTTGATTCAATTATTCTAAATGAATAAGTATAATTAAAGGATCTGTGGATGAAGATACAAAAGCATATTCCTAATCATAAATAAATTCTCAATTTTTATGTTATAAAAAAATAAATTAAAGCCAAATAGCTAGAAAACAATGACTTTAGTTTACTAGAGTTATCAACATAAAGATTTGCAACTTATATTTCAATTTCACTTAGCTTTTCACAAAAATTATATATATATATATATAATTTTTATGAAAGATTAATTGGTAACAAAAAAATTATGTACTGTGAATGCTAATTCCAGAATAATTAAAACATGAAATTGAAATATTCAATATATATTAAAAATAGTAAAAATTTGATAAAATATAAAAATATTTTATTTCTATATTTCGAGTATTTTTACATATTTCAAAAATATAAAAGACCTCTTTTCTCTTTTGTATATATATTATTCATAAATAGATTTTTAAAATTAAAAAAAAAGAATTAAAAATTTGCAAAATTAAAATCAACTTAAAATTTAAAATCACAAAAAGAAAATAAAAATCTTTATTAATTTTCATAATTAATAACACTAGTTTTAAAACAGTTGCCTCCTTATGTTCGACACTAGGAACTACACACCAAATTAATAATTAACATCACATTCTTCTCTTTAAAATAAAATTTTTGATTGATTCATGCATTGTTTGGGTCACAACGACATAAATTTCACTTAAATTCACTTCATAAATAAAATAAAAACCCTTACAATTTCTGCTTCATCAAAATGGCACCGTTGTCGGGGAGGCACGAATAGGGTAGCTTAGATTTTTTGTTTCTTCTATTTGCTTATTTGTTTATTCCATTTCATATCTCGTTTATTTGCTTATCTTATTGATAAAACATATTCTGACATTATTCTTATTTCATTATAGTTGTGAAGGCCCGATGAGAGAGGGAGGTGATCTTAGGAGAGTTGACGTATCCGAGCGAGGTGGAGGCTGATCCTTCTTGACCGACCAACAAGGGAGAGAAATTGAGGAGGACCAGGAAATTCAGAGTAGAGCTGCATTTAATTTGTCACATTTTTTTATTTTTTGTGAGTAAGTATTAGGTTAGGTTTTCTTTTCTACATTAGTAGAAGGGGCCTACTAAGGGCATCCTGCCATGAAGACTGGACACTTTATTTTCAGGGTCGATTTCACCCAGTGCCGATGCACTTGGGGGACCTCACCAAAGTTTTTCATGTTTTCTTGCATCCTATTTTTCTTATCCCTATTTTCTCATTTTTCTATTTGATTCCTGTGATTTGAATTTTTCAACATTATTTTTATTTGTTTTTTGTGCTTGAACCCCTTAGATTTAGGTTTCAGTTTGGTTGAGACAGGTAATTTTAGGTCTAAATCCCTAATAGAATATATGGTTCTATAGAACTTGATTAAACTTAGTCAAATAAATCCATGCTTCACGATAATAGAAGTTCCTGTTTGGGGTAATTTCTTCGTTGCATCATATAGATTACTTTAAATTTCTATACACGTATCATATTGCATGTAGACTGCTGGAGTAAGGTATGCCTTCTATCTCTTGCATACACATTCATATTTCTCGCGCATCGACTTTTCGACAGCGTCCCTCTTAGATTTAGATAAAGGGATTTGGAAAAATTGTTAGGCATTCACTGATTGAAAAATATGTAGCAAAAGTGAAAAATGAAAAATCTAAAAAAGGGACTACTAAATAAACTAGACCTTAGTAAAAATTGGTAATGAACATCATTTCATTGGGTTCATAAAGCCCACCTTGTATTTAGGTACCTTCTAGACTGAGCGAGGCATGATCCTATGATAAAGACCAAATCTGAATCTGAGTACTGCCTTGATTACCATTTGGGTTCATGAAGTAATGGCACTTCTATTGGTGTGTGGGTGAGCAGGATCGAGTTTACTTGTGGATTCGATCTGAAGTACTGAGCATAGGGGAACTGTGATGACGGGTCCCTATCTCATCATGCCACATCTAAGTACCCTTCGGGGAAAGTATTTGACTCGTCACATCTACTTCCTTTCCCCCCTATTCTTTGGCTGAGTATTGGGCCCATATCTGGTAACAAGGACCTTAAAAAAGTATGTGCTATTGGTTACAAATGCGGTGGAAAGTACATGACGATTGTTTGCTAGTACTCACTAGCCTATATGTTTAGTGCTTAAGGACTAAATTTGAAAGGAATTGCCTGAAAATAACTTTAAAACTGACCAAGATTAAAACACTACTCTTTTATGGCTTCATGTGCCGTGTTGGCGAATCCACTTTGTATTGTGTTTGTTTGTTTAGTTAAGGTCCAGATCTGGTCACTTCTCATCCATCTCATCCTTCATCTCTTCATCTCTTTCTATCTCTTTCATCTATCTCACTTCTTCATTCTTTTCTTTCACCCTTTCTTTCTTCTTCTGCAATCACGATGATGGGAAGGAGATCTCTTAGGCTGACTCTTACGATATCGCTTTATAATGAATTCTCCCCATTCATCTTGGCTGGTTCAAGAGAACCCTCTGTTTGAAACTGAGTCCTCACTTCTTCATCTCTTCTTCTTGAACCCCATTATTCTATTCCTTTATCTGGATCGATTCAAGAGAACCTTATTTTTTTTAGCATAATTCTTCTGTACTACATCATCTATACATTGATTTGTAAGAGCATGATGTGGATTCTTCCTCATTTCTAGAGGTCGATAATATGATCGGGATGCAACCTCAGCTGTAGACTACTTACGTTATAATAGATCAAGAGGCTATCAACAACATCCTGCTCGCTTCCCTAGAGTCGAAGAAGAAGTGAATCTGGGAGCAGGGGCAACTAATGACAAACACATGAGTTGATTTGACTCAGTTGAGAGAGAGGAGAGCTGATCCAAAGGTTCGTTGGAGCTGATACTGAGATTCTTGATGCTGGAGGAGTCGCTAATGAGATTCTAGCGATGGAGAAGACGCCATTCCAATGAGACCTGCACGAACTATGAAGAATTTGCACAATCTTGGTGCAACTATTACTTGTCAATGGATCTGTTTGCCTACCATTCTTGTAAATTTTAGTTTCATCCTCAAACCATCCAACTACTGCCAAAGTTCCATGGTCATTAAACTGAGGAGCTGCATCTACATATCCAGGAGTTCGAGTTGATCTACAGCACAATCCATAACAAGTAAGTGGGTGAGGACACAAATCAAGATGATCGCTTTTCCATTCTCCATGATCGATCAGGCCACTTATTGGTTGAAGCATTTGGGGAGAATCGTCACCACATGGGAGCAGTTACGAATCAAGTACTTGAATAAGTACTATCCACTCGATCGTACAAATGCAACTAGAGATATGATTAATAACTTCACCACGATCATGAATGAGCAGTTTCATGAAGCATGGGACAAATTTAGAGAGCTCATAGAGCAATGTATCCACCATGAGATTTAAAAGCCAAATCTTGTTCAAATTTCTTCTGTGGGCTGACATCGGAGCTACAAGGACTAGTGAATGCATCCTGTGGAGGTTCCTTCTTCTTCAAGCATGAGTATCAAGTCTGGCTATCTATGAAGAGATGGTAAATAACTACACAATAATGACCCAGCTCAGTTCTACACTGAAATGAAGCCTCCATCACATCAACAACATTCTAGAGCCGTATAGATCGATGCTGGTTTATCATCTTCTTATGTACTTACTCATTCAGAATCATCATCTACCGATATGGAGAACATCTGTTAGAAGTTAGTCGCATGAAATCATAGAGAAGAAGTGCCAAAATCTCAACAAGATCAATAAGATTGATGAGCTTGCATAGTATTTGAGTGACCTGAAGACCCAGATCATGTGCCTCTAGGAGGTACAGATGGCTTCCACACCTTCTTCACGACCGCTGGTAGATCCATTGAGCATAAGCATACTTCCATGACGCAGCCTCAGATGCAGCATGTCCATCGCCTTCATTCTGAACTAGTTCAGTACACTCCTACTTATCAGGTGCAACATTAGACACCATCTCTTGATACATAGATGGTGGTTTATAAAAGCGACCAACAGATTTATTCTCTGCCCCCATCTAGTGCCACGTCACATGAGTAGTTGATTGAAGTCAACAGGATATGGTAAAATCATTCCTAGAAACATCCAGGGATCCATCACGATAATCCAGGGTTCCATTGGTCTATAGGAGTTACCTCACCCAGCAACCACCTTAGGCATAGGCACTGCAAGGAAGAACACCATACTAGTTCGGTCCTTGTCCATATCAGTCAATTCAGTGGAGGCAGAACTCGTATTCATCCCAGCATACATATACTCAGTAGCAGATACCTCCTCATTATTCACAGCCTTCTGAACAGCAATAGTCGACTCAACAACCTCAATATCACAGAGGCAATTCATCTTGTTCTCATGGTCCATCATATGAGAACCCAATACTTGAGTATCTCGCTCGCATGATTGCCCACCAGTAGACTGCATTTAGGCGATAGATGGATGAATTTAAGCATTAACTGATAGATATTGTCAAGCGAAAGTCTGCCATTCTTGTTCAGATCGAGCCTAATCCAAATAATTTGAGGAGAAAGTCAGAGCAGATATAGTTGACATAGTTTACTCGCCATAGGTATGTATTCTTAGATGGAAATTCTTCTTCTATATTTGATGCTAATTTTTGTTACACTTAGGGGCAGTAGAGTTCCAGTAGGTGGTGCCTCATCTAGACAAGAGGAGGATGCACTTGTTGATACTAGCGAGCTAGATAAGCCTGACGACGGTGCTGATGTCGCTGCATTTGATGTTGATGCCACCAAGTTCTCATACACGGATAAGTATATTATTTTACCTACATTGGTATACATTTATGAAGATGTTCAAAAATACAAAATGTATAAAAATATAAAATTAATAAAAAATAAAGGAAAGGTTTCTTCTTTTTCTTTTATTATTTCATCTTCCGGTGATTTTGATGGTTTGAATGGAGCTAGCCGTAAACATGCGAAGAAACATGTTCTTCTGTCTGACCCTCATACATATGAGAAGGGTGCCCTGATTCCCTTTCCTCAAGCACGCTACTCAGGAATTGGAGATAAAAGAGAAAATCCCAAAAAGAAACAACTCATGGAGTTCAGTGAGAGTATTATCGACAAATTCAACGTCCAGCTTACATTCTTAGAAGCTTTGGTGCACATCCCTCTCTTCCAGAAGTGCCTCAGAGAGAAGACCACAATCCACAAGAAGAAGAGGTGCAATCACTGCTTAGAGATCCATGTGCTAACCAAAGCAACATGTCATGCCATCTAGAAATGAACTTCAACCATGAAGCCGGATACAAGAGCTCCATATGTTAGATGTCAGATTTCAGGAGTAGAAGTTCGACCGTACTATATTAGATAACGATTTGTCAACCAACCTCCTTCCATCTTCCTTACTCGATAAGTTCAAGTTTGGGGTCTCCCAGACTAAGCAGGATAGTTCTTCAGTTTGCAGATAGATTGGTCAAGAGGCTGAGAGGCTTGGTCAAGGACATTATCATCACCATTCAGGGTTGCAAATCCCTGTAGACTTCGTTGTATTGGACATAAAGGTCCCTAAATGTGTGATTGATAACCAGATCATATTAGGATGACCTTTTCTGGCAATAACAAAGGCTGTGTCTGATAATGGTAACGGGAAGGTGTACTTTCTTATCGAAGGTGAATGTATACAAATAGAGACGATCGAGGAATCAATTGCCATACCCATGTTCAGATCGGGCATCAGATGAAGAGATAAACATTCACCAAGACTGTGATTTTGTGATTACAGATGATGAAGCAGTTTGGTCAGAACAAATTTCACGATCTCTTGTCACAACTTCAGATGAGTTAGATTGTCATACACCTAATGATAAGAGTTCGAGAGCACAATCATGGATCAAGATACTTTTGAGGCTGATGAAGCAGATTTTGATGATGAAGAAAATGACTTCGTGTCATGTGGTTCAGAAAGTGATCCCCTTGAGTTAGATCTGGATTTTGATTGGCAATAGTTTAAAGAGTATATTCCATGTCTGAGTTCTACTGAACCTACAACCAGTACGGAGACAAAGTGAGAATAGTCTTGTCAGTTATCAATTGAGTATTCTCCGGTCAATACATATATGCAAAGCAAGCTTATGCATACAGATATGGGAATCTTTCAAGCATACCCTCAGAAACCCAGATATCTCCATTCCCACCCACTCGGAGATGGAATCTTTGCCTCAGAATATAAAGTACCGATTCCTTGTTGGAGAGCCCAAAATGTTTCTGGTAATTATCTCTTCTGATTTAACTGATGACCAAGAATCACTCCCTGTTGGAGGTCTTGAAAGAAATCTCAAGTTAATTGGATGGGCAGTAGCAGATCTCAACGGGTTTAGTCTCACTCTGTACTCCCACAACATATTTTTAGAGGATGGTGCCAAACCATCTCGTGAGTTTCAGTGCAGATTGAACCCAAATCGTCGAGAGGTGGTAATGAAGGAAATATCCAAGTGGTGGAGTGCCAATTTTATCTATCCATCTCCAAACCCGAATGGTTCAGTTCGCTTCATGTGGTACCCAAGAAGACGGGTATCGCTACAATTATCAATGAGGATAGAGAGGAGATCTTTAACCGAGTACCGACTTCTTATTGTGGACTACAGACGATTGAATCGAGCGACTAAGAAGGATCACTTCTCACTACTATTCATTGATCAGTTTATTGAGAGATTAGTTGGGAAGATTCATTATTACTTTCTTGACGGATACTTGGGATATAATCAGATGGTCATTGCTCCAGTGGACCAAGATAAAACGACACTCACATGTCCGTTTGGGACGTATGCTTTTAGATAGATGCCCTTTGGTCTATGTAATGGCTCCAGCAACATTCCAAAGGTGTATGATTGCCATCTTTACGGACATGGTTGATGAATTTTTGGAGGTCTTCATGGACAACTTCTCAATCTAAGGTGATGATTTTGATTCATGGCTTTCTAGCCTAACGTGTGCTATGATGACACGCGTGACAACTCGGGTTAAGTATGTAAATAATCAAGGGTCATTGTGACCCGAATCGCCAAGTGTGATCAACGAGAAAAAATATTTTTCAACAACTTAATGAAACATGAATCAATGAAAAGCAAGCGGTTTTCACTATTTATTTACATGGTATAGCGACCATGGTCAAACACAAAGGTGCGCGATTTAGAAACTTAGCAGTCAAATTTTGAGATAAGATTTTTTAGTGGTTTTTTATTTTTTTTATTTTCAAATAAGGCACAAGTCACAAAGGGATAAAAATACGCACACATCGATCTTTTTGTATTTTTCAGAATATCCAAAAATGCTAATAAAATTACGAAAATATATTTTTTGGGTCTTACAGGTTTTCAAATGTTTTTGGTAATTTTTTCAAATTTTTTGATGTTTTTGTGATTTTATAAAACTCAAACGACGGAAACAAACGAAAACAGTGCGCATCCAAAAGTATTTTACAACTTAAAAATACTTTAACTGCCCAAAACTCGTGGAAATTATTTTTAAGCTAAAGTACAATAAATATCTATAAACAAAGTCTGAAATAGGAATTTTCAGATTTTTCTAGAATTTTCTAAGATTTTAATTTTTCTTATTTTCTGGGGTTTTGTGAATGATTAATACACAAAAATTGGAAAGAAATTAACGGGGGAATAAAATACACCTAAAGTAATTTTTTTGAAATTTTTAGACAACATTTCGATTTTTTTTTTTTTCTAAGTTTCCGGCAGAAAAAAGAAAGTATTTTTTTTATTTTTAAAAATATCAAATGACAACAAAATGTAATGAAATTTTTAAACAATGTTCAAGCACATAGAAGGAGCATATAAAAATTTTTGTAAAATTTTTAGAGAACAAATATCATTTATTTCATCAAGAAGAACATGCAAATAAATAGTCTGGACATATAGGGACTGAAATGTAAATAGATAAAATTTCTGCATAAAAATATAAAAAAACATGTAGGCAGAATATGCAAATTACCCAATGGTGGTGTGCTAAGCATGTGATCTGTGCTGGTGGGGGCTTTATTGCAAATATGGAAACTTTTAGAGGAGTGAACTTAATTTTTCCATTTTTTTATTTTATTAAAAACCCAACCTAGGGATCTTGTGCTTGTATCCCTTCGTTTTTTCTTTAACAGAGGAGAAAGGGTGGCCGCCACCGCCCTTCTTCTTCATCTCACCCGCCGGCGGTGGCGGTCTGGCTTGAGGCGTGGATCGGCCTTCACGGCGGCGCGTGTTGGAGCACCGCTGGATTGGCTGGAGGTCGGCGTCGGTTGAACGTAGGAGCGCTCACGTGGCCTGTGGAAGCGGACGGAGGAGCCGGGGGCTGATCTGGTGACGGGAGGGCGGCGCCGCTGCTTTTGTAGGGTGTGGGTGAGGACTTGCGGCGGGGACGCCGGAGAGCACCGCACCGCGCGGAGCGTGAGGAAAGATTTGGAGGGCGGGGCGGTCGGCTTCGCTCGGAGGAAGGTCGTCAATGGAAGGCGGTGCTGCTGGAGGCGCATGAAAGCCTGATGGCGTTCCACGCGGTTGTCGATGGGTGCGGCATGGCGCTGTAAGAGGCAGCGGTGCCGGCCTCGCGGCGGTGGCACGGTTCTGCGGAGGTGGGTAGGGTGACATCCGCGGGCGGCGCTGCCGCCTGCTGTCGCTATTTTTTTTTGTTTTTTAATTTATGTAAACATAACTGATAATAAACTTTTTTAAAAGAAAAGTAAAGTTTTTATTTATTTATTTATTTAAATTTTCCTGCAAAATAATTCTGAGAGATAAAAACAATTATATGTTTTTTATTTTCTTTATTTATTTATAAATAAACGAGGACATGAACGTGATCTGACAGAAAGCGAGGAAAGGATCCGTGTCTCTGACAACCATACATGGTCGGAGGTGCGTGGTTGCGTGAGATAGAATGGAAATGACGAGGTTGAGATGTGAGATGAAAAATCGGGTTCAGAGGCGGATCAAATCGGGGTGGATAATTTTTTGGTATTTTAGATCTAAATTTTAATCATGAAATCAAAGGAAAAATTAAATCTAAGATTTATCTAAGAAAAACGACAGGAAAGAAAATGGATCTCACCTCGGGATCGGATACGCCGTGATGACCTCGACGAGGGCCGAACTGCTGTCACCGGACAGCTCGGAGGCTGGGCACCCTTCTTCGACACGATTTCTCTCGGAGATCGGGCTCCTCTCCACCAAAGTTTGATCAAAGACAAGAGGGAGGAGGAGCCCTATAAAAAAAGAAGAAAACATAAAAAAGGAAAGGATGTACAAAAGAGGAAGGTGTTTAGTGGTGGAATTACTAAAATAAATAACTATTTATTTATTTAATTAATTAAAAATGAATTTCACAATTTATTAAAATAAATAAATTAGTTAATTTACAAAAATTAATTAGCCACCTTAATGGTGGCTATTTAAGGCATAAAATCAAATCTTTACATAAAAGGTAACTTTTTAAATCAAATAAATGAATAAATTAAATAATTAAATAATTAAATCTAAATTTCATAATTAAATTAATTTAATTAATTAATGTTAGATATTTAATGTTTTGGTGATTTTTATTTAAGGAAATTAATTGTATACAAGTATTATGTACATATAATACAATATACACATGTACAACTAAAGAACTATTTTTTTAAAATAATTTTTCTTTTTTTAGTTTTATTATTTATCTTTTTTTATTTTTAATAAAGAAGATAATATTTACAATTATGTACATTATGTATATAAAAAAATAAATATGAATAAACATATATACAATAAATGGTAAAACTGCACAAACCACCCCAGAAAAATGACTTTTCAACCGTAACTTCAAAAATTATGAAATCACAATCATTTGAAAAATAAATTAATTTAGACTATAATGGAAGTGAGTTTGATTCAATTTGAGTCCGTATGGAGCCAAAATTGATCGTTCAATTGCTACTTTATGGCTTTTTCTAAGTGTAATTATTTGTAATATGTACATTATTTTATTTTGAAATTATTTTTATTATTTGCAACATATTTTTATTTACAACTTTTGTTTACAAAAATATTTAATCTGAGTCAATTTATAGACAAATAAAATAGTGTAAGTTTTGTATAAATATACAGGGAAAAATATTTACAACTTATTTTTGGATTTTTGAATTAAAGACCCTATCTCCCCTACTTTGTTCTTGGTCGATCAGGTCAAGTCTTGATATTCTCTCGGGGTTCGGGTTAGTCTACATTTATTTCATAAATATATCCTTCATTTTTCCTTTCTTTTTTCCATTCTTCTTTATTCTTTTATTTGAGTACAAAAGTGTTAAAAATGCACATTTATCAAATGCATGCAAAATGGTAATTTCACGAAATTAATGGGTATTTACAGGTGTTTGACTAAGGAAATGAAGCTGAAATAAAAGAATAAAGATGATGAATCGTGGATTCATCATTCCCCTTTACTTTACCTTTGCTAGTCTCTTAGCAAACATTTATTTGGAAAATAAGTGAAAACAAAAATAAAGAAAAGAAAAAGGAAAGAAGTTAGAACAATGTTTGACTTTTAAACTTATCTTCATAAAATTGTAGTATGGAGCTCTGTTGGACCTTTGGATATTAGTGTGTCGGAACCTTAATGGGAAATGGATTTAAACCTAACATCCTCTAAGTTCCACAAGACTCCTGTTCAGGTCTCCTCAATAGTCAGGTCAGAACAAGTCTACATACACAAATTCTTATTACTATGAATCTTTACTTGTACTGTGCAAGTGAAATATAGCTCCTCATCTCAAAAGTAGCAAAGAAACAACCTCTCTCAACAAGGTAACTCTAGTCCCCCGGTCTAGCAACTCTTTCCTCGAGGAGCGGGGATATTCCCTTCTAACTTTAAGTACAACCAGCTCAAGAAGAGGGGATGGAGAAGAGAATGGACGGTAACCAGTGAAGCTACCTATCCTTGGATGCATGACCAGTGTAGCCAAGTCATCTGCTGCAAGCTTACAAACATTTGATTTTGAAGCTCTTATTCTTTTTTTTTTTCACTTGTATATACACTCCGGCATGCATTTTACTTTTCAATCAGGCCTGTGCACTTTTGGAGAGTTTGCATTTTCCCCTTTTTTTTGAAAATATATACAAGGTGCAGTATGTACATAAGGAGTTTTTCCTCTTGAGCTAGTAGACTATCCCTCTTTTGAAGCATTATTGCAACCCCACATCCTTCTGTCTTTAGACCTCAACATCGCCAAACCAGGTTGAGACGCACTTCCCTCCATAGAGGAGGACGAGAGGTTCTGCCTAGATGTACTACCCTCGTATGCTACCCCAAGCTAAAAGGTTCTGCCCCCTCACTACCTCCTCCATAAAGAGCTACGTGTAGAGTGCTTGTCCAAGGTAAGCCACGGTATGAAAGAATCATGCGTGTGTTGTTAAATATTCTACTTAGACTTATCAAGATGACATGTGATCATAGTCTTATGGACTCAAAGAATTAAGTCACTAGGACCTTTAAAGTCTTAACTCCAGGTGTTATAAGGTTCCTCTGAAATTAAGTGGATTAAGGTCCAACTAAACTCCATTCTTCAAATTTATTCCAAACTTAGTTTAAATGTCAAAAATTATCCAGAAAAATGCACATGCCAATGCAAGAAATATGTGCAATGCAAAAAAGAAAGCAAAATCATTTTGTGAAACAATTTTCAATTTTGAACATTTTATGAATTTTTTGAAAACAATTGATGCACATGCAAAAAGATTTTTTTACAAATAGTTAGTAATATATACAAGTATATATAATTTTTTTAATAAGGGTTAGGGATGAGATACACATATTTACACAGGATTGAGTCAAGGATTTACAACTTGAGTAATTTATATAGGTATTTATATACAGTGGGAAATTTTTTATCTCTTTTTTTATTTTTTAATGCATATATTCCTCATACTTATTTGAAAATAATTTTACAAATAATTTTGAAAACTATAGACCAAAATATTTTTTTCAAACAATTTTACAATCATTTACAAACATTTGAAAACAATTTTGCAAAATTTTTTTAAACACTATATATAGATTTTCAAAATAATATTTCAACCATTTTCAAAACATTTGCAAATAGTTTTACAAAATGATTTTATTTCACACAAAGAAAAGAAAAAATTTTGCCAAACCAAAATATTTTTACAAAGGTTGAAAATATTTTTCAAATATTTTTCAAATAGTTTTCAAAAAATTTTCGAAGATATTTTCAAACTACTTTCAAAATACTTTTAAAAATATTTTAACCTGCCTTATTAATCAATATATACAAAAAGAAATTTGAGGAAATATCTGCATCTTTTTATTGGTTGTTTTTTTTTAATTTTACAAGTATTTATACAATATTTTAGCCATATTAAAAATATGAAAGTACGAGATATGGCTAAAGCATATATACAATATATACGACACCCCCTATACTTAGCTCGAACTATGTCCTCATAGCGATCAAAGAGCTGCAAAAAAAGACATAACTCGTTCTAAGTATAGGGAAGATAAAAGAATACTATATTGTAATAACAAATGAAAGAATAAAATCAATAGAAGTCGGTGATCCCCCTATACTTAGGATCAAGTAATCTTGAGTATAGAAGACTGTACATAAGGGGACTACTACGTGAGAGGATGTACAATATTATCCCCCCTATTCTTAGGGTAAAATATCCCTAAGTATAGACAGTAAAATAGAGGTAATAGAGTTAAATGTATAATCACACGTCTGACACCCACTCTATATTTTAGGGTAAAGTGCACACTAAGTATAGCATATAATCATAAGATGAAGATGGGTTGTGAGACAGAAAGAATGAATGATATGGACAAAATGATCTATACAGGTGCAAGTAGGACAATGTTTAGGTGCCTCTCAACAAGCGCTAGAGTTTACGCCCCTAGTGTGCGCAAAGGCTAGGATAACGCTGTATCGAGGTTTGAGACGACATCTGTGAGGCGAATACCGTACTGCTGTTGTTGTCTTGGTAGGAGAACAACAACGAACTTAGGATGGTCCAAAGAGACACCCGAATATGCACTCAAGTGGGTGTCAACTACCGGGAAAAGAGAAGACGATGTATGATCATACGCCGGTAGCACAAAAGAAATCATCGGCTCAAGGTCTTAATGGAGTGAATGGATGGAGCCAAAGAAATCGAACACGGAGAAGGAAGGATCTGTTAGTGAATCCTCCATGTTAATCATCGTCTCAAAAAGGTACGGAAGGTCATGATCAGGAGGCTCACTAGAAAGGATGATATCCAGTGTATGTAATGTAGAGAGATCAATAAAATCATTGAATACCTCAAAGATCGGCTCATCCTCGTGAGGGTCTTTGATGTGAGAAAACTCAGACTCATGATCAGAAATATCAGAAGACTTAGTCTCATGATCCGACAGATCGGATACACTCCTAGAAAGTGAAACCGAGTACACAGGGTACGTGGCATCCTCCTGCAGATAACCCTTGGGGAGTAATGCAGAATCAGAATCAAACTAGGGATCTATACTGCCAAATATCATGTCCTTGATAAATCTCAGATTCATCACTCTAAATCTCATTAATTAAGCTCTAATCTCTCAAAATCCTCAGACGTGGTAGCTTATCGGCGGATGGTGTGTTCGTGGGCGGAGGAGGGAGTTTTATAGGGTCGAGGGGTGACGAGTTGGAGAAGGAAGGTCGCGGGAGATGGAAGCGGATCGGTGATGGGATTTGACTTGAGACGATCGGGGATTTTGCAAAGGCAGCGGAGGATCGCGGATGGCATATTTTGTGGGGGATCGCCGATGATCACGGGGGCGGCGGAGGTTTCAATTTGGGAAAGGTGCCCTGGGAGGAAGACGTGGGGCCGTCCGATCGGTCGAGATCGGACGACCCAGCTGTCTCCATGTGGCGGCTAAAGGGCGAAGGGGGAAGCATGTGCTGGGCACGTGCGCAGTAGGAACGTGCCTTGCACGTGTGGCTTTTTAAAAAAATTTATATGAAAAATGAAATAAAAATAAATCGAAAATTGGGTGACACGTGGCGGCTCCAGGAGCTGCCACGTGTCAGCCCCACAAAATTAGGAAAATAAATACAAAGAAAAATTGAAAAGAAATAGCAAACAACCTCTGATCGAAAAGATTTCTTCATGAAAATTGCTCGTCTCGATGAGATCTACAACTTTCATGAAGGCATTAAAACCAAAATCGATCATTTGCATAAAGTGATATTTTTGAGGTATCCCATGTACATAGAATACCTCGAATTTTGGGTTTTATAAATTTTTTGTTATTTTTAGACCAGATAAAAATCTAGAAAAAATATGATAAAATCAAAGATAAATATTTACACATTAATCAATTTTTTATTAATTAAAAAAAGAAGAAATAAAATAAACATGAAAAAAAACCAATTTTGTACAGATAGTTAGTGAAGACTCAGACTCAGTTAGTTTTTTTATTTCAAGCTCAATTTGGATTTGGATTTTTGCGTATTTTAATAAAATTGTTATCAAAGAAGACAAATGAAAAGGAAATGAGATAAAATAGGTTAATTATGTACATAAAATAATAGGTCAAAAATCGCTAAAATACAAAATGTACAAAAGAGGCCCAAAATCCAACTTTCACATACGTGCTCCGATTCACTTGAACATGGTCTTGTTTTGAAGGTAATTGAATGTGCATTAGTTCAAAAGTGAGTAGGATCAAAAAGGATACTAGATGGGGAAGATATAAGGGTTTTAGTTCGGAAATCCTAGAACTAGGATTTGGATTTTTGGTCCAATTATTTTGCTTAGTGATTTTTTTGTATTTTCCATTTCTTCTTGTTAGTGATATGTACACAGTGGAGGTGATTTTGGGTCATTCGGAGTTAGCATGAATTAGTTAAAAATCAGGGAAGTCGTGCTATTTGCATGTCAATTTTAGCTAGATTTTTGGCTTCTTATTTTGTGCAAAAATAAGGGATAAAATGCAATTCTTATGAAAACATGCATGAATGCTAATTATGCAGAATAAATGCAGAAATGCGGTGACACCACCGCTCCCCTTTCATCTCCCTCTGGCGAGATCCGGCGCATATCATTGACGTTGTCGCAGCGCCGCCCAACTTGCTGCTCCGCTCCAGATTCCTCCCCGTCGAGCCAATCTTCATCGACAACCTTCGACAACCACCGCTTCATCGCAACGCCACCTTCTTCATCGGCAAAGCTTTGCCTCCGACGACCATCATCGACCTCCAGCATCAACCTCCGCCCAAGCGTCGCTGTGTTCTGCCACACCTTGAACAACTCCGCCCAGCTCCCTCGACAACGCGTCTCCATCGACATTTGCCTTACCGGGAAGCCTCACCGGCACTCCAGTCCCCTCTGCACGTGCATTGGGGGAACGTCTTTAGCCTCTTCCCAGGGTCGCGTGCCACGTGACCGATTGGGAATTTTGCGCAAGGGCCCCTGAAGATTTTCAATATTGTAGTTCAAACCAGAAGCTCCAGGGTCACGTGCTTGGCACGTGACCTGTGGACATTTTGCGAACCCCCCCAAATCTTTTGGTAACTTGACATTAGTCCTTTCTTTATTTTATTTTATTTTAAATTATTGCAGATATACCCCTATGTTTCTCCTTTGTTCTTGACGAGTCCGATAATCACCGAGTTAAGGAGTTGTTTTTATCTTTGTTTGAAAATAATCAATGAGTCGTTCGTTGTAGGCGACGATCGAAACGATCAAGAAATAACCACAAATTTTTAATCAATTTTAATCAAGTGGTTTTTTTGTTTATTTTACTTGGGCAAGTCCCAAGGTCGATCACAAGGAGGCAAAGGAACAACCTAGAATTATGTCTATCCAATTTTGTGTTCGGTTTTCGATGCGGCTTATTTTTGGAATTTTTCAATTCAATAAGTGATGCAAAATGCAAATTCGGCCTATTTTAGGGAATAAAATATCAATTGCGTTCAAACGATGTTCGAAAAATACGAAACTTGGCCACAATGCAAAATATGATGAAATAAATGCAATGTAATTTTTTTTTGGAATTTTTTGATGCAATATGAATTTTTTATGATATTTTAAATGCAAACAAAATGATTTTCAATATTTAATTATAATAAATATTAAACCTACTTATTTTCAAGAAATAAAATTATTTAATATCTATCACTAGGTGATGGATCTCAAAAAAATCCTAGACCTCGAAAATATAGGGTTTAATACCTATTAAAAATTAATACTAAAATATGCAAAATGATTTTTACAGAGCAATTTATGCATGCAAATGCAAATCTTTTTTGGGCACAATGTTAATCAGAATTAACTCTACACTAGGTGATTTTTCGGGGATTTTTAGAGCAACGGTTAATCAACTATGAATTTTAGAGAGCAAATTAGGCAAAATATGCTAATTTCCACCAAATAAATAATTATTAATTAACCGTCAATCACAAAAATAACCGCAATATGTCCAGATGGAGATAATTAAATGACAAACATAATGCTATTTTTGGATAAATGAAACATGCAATGTACGAGTCAAAAAGCACAGAGGAACACAGGGGTAGAATTGCAAGAAATAAAATAACTAAATAATGCAGAGGGGGGACTTGTATGAAATTACCAATAATGCTGGGGGCCTTTCTGCAAAATTCCAAAGGGGGCACATGTGTAGCACATGCCCTCTGGATCTGGACTTCGCTGTAGATGTCATGAAGGGCAGGGGCTGCTTTGCAATTTGCCCGCTCGTCTCACGTGCAGATCACGCGCAAGTGTTGGCTCGGGGGAAGACCTCCACGTAGCGCTTCCTGCTAGCTCGGGCCACCCGAGGCTCTTGGTATGGACGCTGGCTCGGACGGAGCTTAGGAGAGGATCTAGGTCGTTGGTGCAGATGGAGTCGGACGGATGGGAAGGACTCGGCCTCTCCTAGCGGAGCCTGGCGGTGAGTCGGCCAAGGCGAGGAGGCAGAGGAGCTTAATGTTGGCAGCTCCTGTGGCGAGGCGGTTGGTGACGAAGCTGGTGGAGGCGAACGTCGGAGAATACAAAGTCGAGGCGGAGCATAGGGCGGTGCTGTGAAGTTGTCGGTGAAGGAAATCGATGTCGATCGGCTAAAGCAGCTCCTGTGGGTGCCGGAGAAGACGAAGTCCCCCGCCCCTCGTACGCAGCACGTGGAGGGGTCTCAGGCGTTGAACTCGGTCGAAGGCGAGGCGGAGGGGTTACGAGCCGGTGTCACTTCGACCAGCGGTCGGAGGCGTTGAAGGGTGCTCGACAGAGTAGTGGTGGATAGGCGGAAACGTTAGGTGTGTGGTGGAGAAGAAAGCGGAGCTCCGAATGGAGAGAATGTCGGAGGAGGAGTTTGCGTGACGACGAAGGGAGAGAGATAGAGAGAGAGAGAGATAACCTGGAAGGAGGAGGGGGGCTCGATGATGAGTGGCCGGAGCGGAGCAGCTTGCTGGAGGAGGAGGCTGTGACGAGGAAGGCATCCTCGGATCACACCGGTGTCGAGGGCTGTCACCACCTGGAAGTGTAAATCGGCGGATGGGGCTCTAGGGTTGACGCTGGAGCTCTTAAATAGGGCACGAGAGGGGCTGGCTGCGCGAGATAAGAGGAGCGGCTGTTGCGGAGACGGTAGTCATAGCGGTGGTTGCGAAGATATCGGAGGAGGGGCGGCGCACGAGATTGGAGGCGGAGAAATCGGGTTGTTGTTGACGACGGAGAGACCGGGGGCCGTTGGGGGAAGACGATGCACATGAATCGTTCGATCAGAGAGATCGAACGGTTGAGATCACGCCACGTACGTGACTGAGGGAGAGGGGACCGGGCGAGGCACGTGCGATGCACGTGCTTGCTCTTTTTTTTATAAAAATGAAATAAAGAAAAGGTTAAAAATGATGACATGTGGCAGCCTCAGGGGTTGCCATGAGTCAGCACCAGAAAAAACGAAAATAAAAGATTTGTAAAATCAAAAGAAATAGTAAACGACCTCGGATCGAAAAAGTTCCTTCGCAAAAAATGCTCGTCTCAATGAGATCTACAATTTTCATGATGACATCAAAACCAAAATTGGTCAAATGCACAAAGTGAATTTTTGGGGTATCCCATGTACATAGAATACCTTGATTTTTGATTTTTCTAATTTTTTTTGTCATTTTTAAACAAGATAAAAAATCCAGAAAAATTATAAAAAATCAAAGATAAATAAAGATACCTTAATCTATTTTTTTGGATTTTTATTAATAAAGAAAATAAGTAAATAAAATACGGATCAAAAACCGCGAAAATATACAATGTACAAAAGAGGCCCAAAATCCAACTTTCACATACAAGCTCCGATTCACTTGAACTTGGTCTTATTTTGAAGGTAATTGAATGTGCATTAGTTCAAAAGTGAGTAGGATCAAATCGGACACTGGATGGGGAAGATATGTGGCTTTTAGTCCGAAAATCCTGAGACTAGGGTTTGGGTTTTTGGTCCACTCATCAGGGTTAGTGATTTTTTGTATTTTTTATTTATTCTTGTTAGTGATATGTACACAGTGGAGGTGGTTTTGGGTTATGCGGTGTTAGCACGGAGGAGTTAAAAATCCGGGAAATGGGGCTATTTACAGGTCAACTTTGGCTTGGATTTTTGGCTTCTTATTTTGTGCAGAAATTAATGCTAAAATGCAATTCTTATGAAAACATGTCTGAATGCTAATTATGTAGAATAAATGCAGAAATGCTGATGATTTTGAGGGAATTAAGCTTAATAAATGAGATTTAGAGTGATGATACCGAGATTCATCATTCCCCTATACTTAAACTATGCTCATCCCTGAGCATCAAAAAGAAATGCCATGAGGTGAAATGAGATTGGGTTCCATACCAAGACCATGAGCAGAAGGTGAAAATGAAACTAGACTCGACCTTTGGATTATTAGTGTGTCGGAACTTCTGTGAGACTTAGAATTTTAAAATCAACAGCCCTCAAGTTCTACACATCATTGTCACAGTTTTGGTTCAGAAGTCATCTTAGATCAATCCTCTTCCTAAAGTATACCCTATGAACATTGAACAACCGACTCATGTGTGTGAAAAGTTTTTGCTCTTCCCATTCAGAATGCCGGACTACCATGCTCCTCTCCTCTCCAATAACTCGTCCTCGGAGAGTCAGGTATTTCCTTCTAAGGTTTGTCGCGCTGTGTTCGCAATCGAATTGGGGGAGAAGATATAGGAAGGGGAAAAGAACTGGAGGGTGGCCAGTGTAGTCACCTCTCCTTGTGAAGATGGCCAGTGTAGCCAAGTCTCCACCAGATCTGCAGGTTTCTTGAAGCTTGGACCTTTTTGGTCGGATTTTATTTGGTAGTTGCTTCTTTGTATTTGGAATTTTTGATGGTTCTTCTTGGATCTTGTTGTGCCCCTACGGATATAGAATCTTTTTGTTCCGTACATTTTTTGGGGTCTTAGAAAAAAATTGTGCCCAACCGTCCATCCCTTTTCCGAAGCTTTATTTCAACTCGTACTCCGGTCTTTAGATTTCCACGCTACCAGAAAAGAGACTCACATAGTCTTCCAACATCCCGTCTGAGTTGAGTTAAGTGCATAGTGCGAGAGTACAAATTAATTCCCTATTCTAGAGTTGTACCCAGAATGAAGAGACCAGGTTAGACACTAAGAGTCAAACACTGCACATTGTCATGTGGAACTCAAATAATTAAGTCAAAAAGACCTGAAGCTTCTAAAATCCTATTTCTCAGTGAAGTTCCTCTGAAAGTTAGGTGGATTAAGGTCAAGTCCAGACCACTCTCGGTTTCGGCTCATAACTCGGTTCAGAACCCAATGATTTTTCACAGATGCAAATGCATGTGATGGATGAAGTGCATGTGTGTGAGATGCTGACACATTTTTTTTGATTGATTGATCTTTTTTATGCAGGGATTTTTTTAATGCAAAAATGGATAAGAAGCCATTTTTTTTCAAAAGAATTGGGCAAGGTTAATGTTAGTAGCAAAACTCCTTTTTTGTTTTTTTTTCAAGTTAGTAACCCACCTCGTAAATACATATAGACTTATGCGAAAGTACGAGATATGGGTAAAATATATACAAAGTATATATATAGACCCCCTATACTTAGCGAGTGTTGTGTCCTCAGAGCACAAGAAATGGAAAGAAGACATAGCTCGGGCTAAGCGTAAGGAAGTGGGAAGAAAAAATGAAGCGGTCAGGATATGTGAATGAGGAGAGTATAAACAGGTGGGTGCCGGTTCCCCTATACTTTTGCTCTGGTCAGCCCAAGTATAGAAGAAGGGTGGAAGTGACGTGAAGTGATCTGGAGAAAGAGAAGGATGATATGTACATATGGCATCGGTCCCCCCCCATACTTAGGCCTTGGCCTAAGTAGGGGAAGAAGCTGTATAAGGAGGCTGATGTGGTCGGGAGGGAGGGTGCGAATGATCTGATAAATCTTCAATGTCCTCGCTCTGTGTGAAGTAGATGTCCTCAACTTGAACTGTCTGCTCTTTGAGTGATTCTATATATGGCTTCAGCAATTGTCTGTTTACTGTGAATGGTTGTGCATCCTCTTTGAGTTCGGCAATATCCATGCTTTCATTGGTATGCACGTCGATGGCAATGTAAGGACCCATCCATTTTGATTTTAGTTTCCCATGGAAAATCTTCAATCGAGCATTAAACAACCATACTTTCTGCCTAGGGATAAAGGTTTTATCTCGAATGTGTCTATCATGCCATCTCTTGACCTTGTCCTTGTAAATCACACTGTTGTCATATGTCCGATTTTGGATTTCAATTAGCTCATTTAGATTTAAATCTCGACATAATTTCCCCAGGTGACAACTCCAATTCAACTTTTTGATCGCCCATTCAGATTTGTGAATCAATTCTGTAGGAAGATGACATGGCTTGCCATAGATCATCCTAAAAAGGTGAAGTACCGAGTGGAGTCTTATAGGCTGTCCTATAGGCCCATAGAACTTGGTCCAACAGTTTCGACCAATTCTTCCTATCTGGATGAACCAACTTCTGAAGAATACCCTTTACTTCTCTATTAGAAACCTCTGCCATGCCATTAGATTGTGGATGATATGGGTTGGCTATTGTATGCTCAAATTTGTACTCCTTAGCCAAAGATCTCATCTCCCTATTCACGAAGTGGCTACCTCCATCAGAAATCAACACTTTTGGTATCCCGAACCTTGCAATGATATTATCCTTGATAAACTTACAAACGATTTTGCTATCTGCTGTTCGGGTTGGAATAGCCTCTACCCATCTTGATAGATAGTCAACCGCTAAAAAGATGTACTCAAATCCATTGCAGTTGGGAAAGGGACCCATAAAAATCAATCCCCCATGCATCGAAATCATCAAAGAAAATCATTGGTTGCATGGGCATTTCATCTCTATATCCCACAGTCCCTCCCAATCTTTGAGAAATCGGGCATGACCGTACAAATTCATTAGCATCCTGAAATAAGGTCCGCCAGTAAAATCCACATTGGAGTACCTTGTGCGCGGTTCTCTTTCCTGAATGATGTCCTCCGGCCTCAAGAGAATGACAATGTGTGAGGACACTCTGATATTCCTCCTGCGGAATACATCTTCTCCAGACACAATCCGGTCCTTCATAGAAAAGGAAAGGATCGTCCCAATGGTATTTTCTCGAATCTGACTTTAATCGATCAATCATTCTTTTGGTCCAACCAAAGGGAACCTTCTTGGAGACAAGATAGTTCACTATGTCGGAATATCATGGGGTTGAATCAATGAGGCAAACCGATTCGTCTGGAAAAGTCTCCTTAATTGGTCCGATGTCAGGATGATCGTTTTGCTCGATTCGGGAAAGGTGATCAACAACAACATTCTTTATTCCAGGTTTATCCTTGATCTCCAAATTAAACTCCTGGATTAACAAGATCATCTCAAAAGTCGTGCCTTGGCATCCTTCTTATCCATGAGATATCTAATTGTCGTGTGATCTGTGAAAATTGTCACCTTGGAGCCCAATATGCATGATCTGAATTTTTCAAGGGCCCAAACAACCGCGAGCATTTTCTTTTCAGTTACTGTATAATTTCTCTGTGCAGGATCCAACACTTTGCTTACGTAGTGAATCATATAAGGAATTTCATCTCTTCTTTGTTCGAGTACCGCTCCGACAACAAAATCTGATGCATTAGTCATGATCTCGAAGGAAGAGACCAGTCGGGAGCTTGTAATATCAGCGATTCACATATTTTCTTTTTCAGAAGCTCGAAGGCCTCTATACATCTGTGATTTACAATAAACTCGGTGTCTTTTCCTAAGAGCTCAGTCAGTGGGCGGGCGATCTTTGAAAAAATCTGGGATAAACCTTCGATAAAATCCAACATGCCCTAAGAACGACCTTACTGACTTGACGTTGGTTGGTGGCTAAAGTTTCTTGATCACATCCACCTTGGCAGGGTCAACCTCCATTCCCTTTTTGGAGATGACGTGCCCCAACACGATGCCCTCAGTCACCATAAAGTGACTCTTCTCCCACGAGAGTACCAAATTAACCTCCCGGCATCTCTGGAGGACTCGGTCCAAGTGCGCTAAACATGTATCAAATGAATCACCATGAGTCGAGAAGTCATCCATGAAGACTTCCAGGAAATCACCAACCATTTCGATAAATACGGCAATCATGCACTGCTGAAATGTGCCTAGGGCATTGCAAAGCCCGAATGGCATGCGCTTTAATGCGTAGGTACCGAAGGGACATGTAAACGTGGTCTTTTCCTGGTCCTCGGGAGCGATAGATACTTGATTGTAGCCGGAGTACCCATCAAGAAAACAGAAGAATGCTTTCCCTGCAAGTCTCTCCAAGATTTGATCAATAAATGGTAGTGGAAAGTAATCTTTCTTGGTCGCAGCATTCAGGCGCCTGTAATCGACACAGACGCGCCACGATGTGGGTACTCGGGTCGCGATCTCTACCCCCTCCTTGTTGGTGACCATCTGGATTCCTGACTTCTTCGGGATGACATGAAGGGGGGCCACCCACTTGGAGTCAGAAATAGGGTATATAAATCCTGCTTTGCACCATTTCTCTATCTCTTTCTTCACCACTTCCCGAAGATTGGGGTTTAATCTTCTCTGAAATTCACGGGAAGGCCTTGCATTATCCTCAACATAAATTTGGTGCGAGTAGAGAGCGGGATTTATTCCTACGAGATCCGATATAGTCCAACCTATGGCTTTACGATTTCGCTCAAGGACTTCGAGTAGTCTGGATTCCTGGTCCACAGTTAATGATGAGCTAATGATCACATGGAATTTTTCTTTGGGTCCATTGAGAAATGCATACTTCAGTGTGGGAGGTAGTGGCTTCAGCTCTGGCAATTCTGAATCATCGATCAAGTCTGGTTGAATGACCTTTGCTTTTGGCTCAGTATCGGTCGGCGGTGAATCATTGTGTGAGATGCTGGCTACCAATTCCGAAGAAGGGTGAGTCGGATCGCTAAAGTAGAATGGTAATTCGGCCAAAGCCGCATCCGATTCATCGTCGATATTTCCTGATTGTCCCAAAGGTGATGGGACTGACAAATCTGAGAGGATTTCTGTGTCATCAAGAGTGTAATAATATGTGGGTCTAGATATGTTTGGAAATATCTCGCAAACTGCATTGTGCATTATTTCTTCTTCTGAGGATGTGCTTTCTATCTGTATGTCTGGTATTGGTCCCATGGCCCAGTGGTTCTGAGGAGATTGCATTATGATGTTTCGACATCTTCAGTGGTGGATTCGGAGTCTGGCCTTTGCCAATTTGTTTGTTTCATCTCCAAGTCTACTTCTCCGCCTGGAGAACAGAATTTCATCATGCCAGAACCGTAATCGAATACAGCCTTAGCGGTTTTTAAGAATGGTCTTCCGAGAATGATTTGCGATTCCTTCCAATGGTTCGGGGTCTCCATATCAAGGACAGTGAAGTCCACTTTGTATTCTGTACCCTCGATAATGATGATGACATTCTTCACTTCTCCCTTAGGCCTTTTAGTGGATTTATAAGCAAATTGGAGTAAAGATAATGATTTCTTTAGAGGGCCTAACTCCAATCTATAATATAAGGCTAAGGGTAGAAGATTTATGGAAGATCCATTTTCGAGAAGTGTGCGTGTGAACGCTATGCCGCCAATGCGACTCTCCACATAATGGGCACCCAGATCCCTTTTCTTTCTTGGCAGATGCTGGTTTTTGACACATTTGGTGGTGGCAACTGTCAAGATATAAGTCTCCACAAATTGACTTGTTCTCTTTGTACGAGTCCTGGTGGGAGTGCATTTTGCCTTCAAGTATTTCTGAAAGGCTGGATTACTGGCCACATATTGATCAAAGGGTACTTTGACTGTGATGTTTTGCTGGCAGAACTTTTCCATCACTGGGTCATCTTTGATGTTTTTCTTTTGTTTTCCTTTCTTTAGGGCATGGGGAAAAGGAATAAAAGCATTTGAGACAGGAGATAGAGAGACAGAATCATAAATAAGAGCATCTTTATTAGACTTGGAGTTTTTATTACAATCATAATAATCAAAATCAGGTTGCTGAAAAGGTGACAAAGGTATTTTTGCAGCAACTAGAGGTTCAAAGTCCTCTACAGACTCCATAGATGCTTTCCCTTTATCTTTTGCTGGGATCTTCAGGCGTCCTTCTTCATCCTCCTCGGAAGCATCCTCCGGTTGATCTTCCGAGTCTTCATGGTCTGATTCCCTTGCCCGGTCAGGTACGACCACGGTCCTTCCGCTCCTGAGTGACATGACATTGATTTTGTCAAACGAAAGGATCTCATGTTCAGGTGTGGAAAAATCTAAATAGTATACCTGGCTATTATGTTGAGATGATTGAACTTTGTTCAAGCTATTGGGGTTAGCTTGAACTTGGGCAGGAATGGTTGTGGCTGGGGCTGTCTGCTCATCCTTCCAACGGGATAGGCGATTGACATCACCCCGTAGATCGTGCAGCTCATTTCAGAAGTGGCGAAACTCTTCAAGCATTTGTCTCTGGATGTCGATCGGTTCTTCTGGAGGATTGGACGATTGAGGTGACTGTCTGGGAGCTTGAGATTGCTGACGGTATTACTGAGGTTGGTTCTGGCGATTGTAGGGCTGCTGTTGCTTCGGTTGCTGGAAAGATGTAGTGTTCTGAGAGTGCTGTGGTAGTTGAGGAAATACGACATTATAAAAAGTGGGTGGACGTTGATAAGGCTGGCGGTCCCACATGCTACCTGTCGGGTAGTGTCTTGCGTGTACCAAAATGCCGTTTATTTCAAATGTCAGAGATGGGGCTTCTTTGACTGTCTCGGCCGGTGGGGGTGGCTGCTGTGAAGCTTGGGCATAGGATTGGTCCTGTGCCCATGGTTGCTGTTGTTCTGATCCTGTCTGCTCCTGGACATGATGCACATGGTAGACCGGGACCGTAGGTGCAGTAGGCATCCCCATCTTGGATACCTTCGTAGTGAGCTCCTCCATCTGCTTTGGGAATTGGAAGATCCTGTTGTCGATGTCGCTCATTCTCTTATCCACTATCGTCAATTTATCAGCTATGAAGTGCATGTTTGGAATCAGATCCTCTGCTATTTCGGCGACAATCTGCTTCCTGCCTTTGGCTTGAAGGGTGTTCAGGGAATCGGTGTATGCTCTGCTGGCAATCTGAGAATGGCTTGTTTCTGCCATCTGCTCCAGTACTCTCCAGACGGTATCAGCTCCACGTGATGTGTAATTCCCTTCCACAGGCAGCGCTAACTAACCCTTGAGTCTTATGGTTGAGGCCAGAGCAGAGTGACTGAACTAGGATGTTATTATCCAAATCATGGCAGGGACATTTCCGTAGCAGGTCTTTAAACCTATCCCAAGCCTCACAGAGTGGTTCATTGGGCATTTGAGAGAAACTGGTGATGCGGGTCCTCATTTGATTGGTCCGACTCAAGGGGTAGAATTTCTTCAAAAGTAGGTTTTTGAACCTCTCATAAGTAGTCACAGTCACCCCCAAGTTCTTCACCCAGTAGTCTGCTTTCCCTTTCAAGGTGAAAGGTAGTGCAGTGAGACAAATGTAGTCTTGGCTGACTTGTGGGTGCCTCAGATTAGAACATATCTGCTCCAGGTCCTGCAAGAATTCATATGGCTCTTCAGTCGTATTACCATGGAATTGTGGTTATTGACTTATGAAATGTGGCTTCAGTTCATAGTGGATCTCTGGTTGTGGTGGCTGCAAATAATTCCACACTCTGTACTGTCCAGGGTTGTATGCAGCTTCCATTGGCAGTTCTTCCCCAGCATTCATTTGTTCTAGCTGCTCCCTCAGTAACTGCTGTTGCTGCTCAGATGCAGCCAGTCTTGCAAGAATCATCCGCATTGGATCTTCATTATGTTCATCTTCTGGTTTCTTTCTGCGAGGAGGCTTGGGAGGCATCTCTTCCTCTTCACCTTCAGAATATTAGGGGTTCGAGTTAATAGATTGGAAAGAAATGATGCAAAAGTTTTCCTCGATCTGTTTTGGTGAGCAGGAGACAGTGTGGGTTTGTCCTCCCTCCAGAAAGAAGAAGGAATCGTAGGAGTAGGGTTCTTGGGAAAGGTTTTCCGGAGACCAAGCAGGTCTAGAGTAAGAGTCTCTCTGGGCTTTTGAGATTGGAGAGTCTGTGGCTGTGAGAGAAGGGTTCACGAAGTCCGAACAAGAATTACCACAATCTTCCATTCTCGAGGTCAACAAGAGGCTTGCGGTTTATGATGTAGGCACAAGTGTGCGGTATTCGTTGATTTCTTAGTTTCTACGCAGAAACCAAACACAATACAAGGGTTGTTTCACCAACTCAACTCAAAATGAAGACCGTGAAGGTTCGGTCAATTATCTTGTCAATTTTAGAATTTGGAGATAATGCAATATATCAGAGCGGTTAAAGCAAGCTGTTAGGAACCCAATGCTCTCAAAAGAGTGGCCTATCCCAAATTAGATCTTTCCTATCCAGTATGAATTGCGGACCGTTTACCGGCTACCCGATCAACTCAATCTGTTAAGGACGTCACAGGCCGCTTTACCGGCTACCGGAGAGATCCTCATTGGAGAACGACTAACACAAGATAGTAGTATGAAAAGAGTTAGGACGTGGCTCTATCCTAGTGTGCGGGTTGCTCTCTCGCTCAAGCAAACCAAACAATGACGGGGTTGCTCTCCCGCAAAAATTCTTGATTTTATGGGTTCTTAAGATCGGCTATATTTAGCAGTCCCAATTTTTATTAGGTGATCACTGAAGAATTTAAATGAGCACAAATACACGTCTACCGTCCAGTCCCAATTTCCTTTAGATTTATGTGATAAAATAAGAGGGAGAAATTCGGAAAAGCCGATGCACGTGGAAAACTATGATGAATGCTCAGTTAAAAGACTTACAGTGAATCCTCGCAATCTCCATGTGGGATGCTAGACAGAATTGAAAAATTATTCTAAATGAAATGCAAGCCGATGAAAACCGCACCTAAGCTGAAAGTTCTATTAGCGGGAAAGAATTGAGTTAAAATTTAGCTAAGTTGAACGATCTAATGTGCATCTCAATTAAAGTGCAGTGTGGCTTAAGATCTTACGAGCACAATCAAAAAATAAAAATACTCTTTGAGAGCCGTATGTGCAGGTCTATCCTAATCGCCACTCAAGTCGGGCCCCACCCTCACCGGAGAGTGAAACAGGCCACGACACACCACAAATAGAGTTTCAAGATCTTTTTACACACGCGAGAGTCCAAATGGACACCGCTATAAATAAGCAGAAATTAAAATTTGCAGAAATTTAAAACCTAGACTCTACGCTCTCTCACGACTCGACTCGATCTTAAACTAATTGCGGCTTCTTCGAATGTCGGTAAAGATGCGTCGGTTTCTTGAAAAACCGCTCCACGTACGCCGGGTACCTCGCAAGAAAAATAAGAGAGAAAGAGTCAGAGAGTGACTTAGAAAATAATCAAAAATAAAATAAAAGAAATAAATGTTGAAAACTAAATACAAGAAATAACATGGATTTACAGAAAAAAATTCGGGTGTCAGACTACCCGATGCAGAAAACCGAACAAAAAATGTCAAAACACAAAACTAAGCCATTTGCCTCCCCGGCAACGACGCTATCTGACGAGTCCGATAATCACCGAGTTAAGGAGTTGTTTTTATCTTCGTTTGAAAATAATCAATGAGTTGTTCGTTGTAGGAGGCGATCGGAAACGGTCAAGAAATAACCACAAATTTTTAATCAATTTTAATCAAGTGGTTTTTTGTTTATTTTACTTGGGCAAGTCCCAAGGTTGATCACAAGGAGGCAAAGGAAAAACCTATAATTATGTCTATTCAATTTTGTGTTCGGTTTTTGATGCGGCTTATTTTTGGAATTTTTCAATTCAATAAGGGATGCAAAATGCAAATTCGACCTATTTTAGGGTCTAAAATATCAATTGCGTTCAAACGATGTCCGAAAAATACGAAACTTGGCCACAATGCAAAATATGATGAAATAAATGCAATGTAATGTTTTTGGAATTTTTTGATGCAATATGAATTTTTTTTATGAATTTTTAAATGCAAACAAAATGATTTTCAATATTTAATTATAATAAATATTAATCCTACTTATTTCCAAGAAATAAAATTATCTAATATCTATCACTAGGTGACGGATCTCAGAAAAATCCTAGACCTCAAAAATGTAGGGTTTAATACCTATTAAAAATTAAATGCTAAAATATGCAAAATGATTTTTACAGAGCAATTTATGCATGCAAATGCAAATCTTTTTTGGGTACAATGTTAATCACATTAACTCTACACTAGTTGATTTTTCGGGGATTTTTAGAGCAACGGTTAATTAACTATGAATTTTAGAGAGCAAATTGGGCAAAATATGCTAATTTTCACAAAATAATTAATTATTAATTAACCGTCAATCACAAAAATAACCGCAATATGTCCGGATGTAGAGAATTAAATGACAAACATAATGCTATTTTTGGATAAATGAAACATGCAATGTACGAGTCAGAAAGCACAGAGGAACACAGGGGTAGAATTGCAAGAAATAAAATAACTAAATAATGCAGAGCGGGGACTTGTATGAAATTACCAATAATGCTAGGGGCCTTTCTGCAAAATTTCAAAGGGGCACGTGTGTAGCACGTGCCCTCTGGATCTGGACTTCGCTGTAGCTGTCAGGACGGGCAGTGCCTGCTTTGCAATTTGCCCGCTCATCTCACGTGCATATCACGTGCAGGTGTTGGCTCGGGGGAAGACCTCCACGTGGCGCTTCCTGCTAGCCTCGGGCCACCCGAGGCTCTTGGTATGGACGCTGGCTCGGACGGAGCTTAGGAGAGGATCTAGGCCGTTGGTGCAGATGGAGTCGGACGGATGGGAAGGACTCGGCCTCTCCTGGCGGAGCCTGGCGGCGAGTCGGCCAAGGCGAGGAGGCGGAGGAGCTTGATGTTGGCAGCTCCTGTGGTGAGGCGGTTGGTGACGAAGCTGGTGGAGGCGAACGTCGGAGAAGACGAAGTCGAGGCGGAGTGTAGGGCGGTGCTGCGAAGTTGTCGGTGAAGGAAATCGATGTCGATCAGCTGGAGCAGCTCCTGGGGGTGCTGGAGAAGACGAAGTCCCCCGCCCCACGTGCGCATCACGTGGCGGGGTCTCGGGCGTTGAACCCGGTCGAAGGCGAGGCGGAGGGGTTGCGGGCCGGTGTCGCTTCGACCAGCGGCCGGAGGCGTTGAAGGGTGCTCGACGGAGTAGTGGTGGATAGGCGGAAACGTTAGGTGTGTGGTCGAGAAGAAAGCGGAGCTCCGAGCGGAGAGAAGCTCGGAGGATGAGTTTGCGTGATGACGAAGGGTGAGAGAGATAGAGAGAGAGAGAGATAACCTGGAAGGAGGAGGGGGCTCGACGGCGAGTGGCCGGAGCGGAGCAGCTTGTTGGAGGAGGAGGCTGCGACGAGGAAGGCATCCTCGGATCACGCCGGTGTCGAGGGATGTCACCACCTGGAAGTGTAAATCAGCGGATGGGGCTCAGGGGTTGACGCCAGAGCTCTTAAATAGAGCACGAGAGGGGCTGGCTGCGCGAGATAAGAGGAGCGGCTGTTGCGGAGGCGGTAGTCATAGCGGTGGTTGCGAAGATATCGGAGGAGGGGCGGCGCGCGAGATTGGAGGCGGAGAAATCGGGTGGTTTTGACGACGGAGAGATCGGGGGCTGTTGGGGGAAGACGATGCACATGAACCGTTCGATTAGAGAGATCGAACGGTTGAGATCGCGCCACGTGCGTGACTGAGGGAGAGTGGACCGGGAGACGTGCCTGGGGGCACGTGTGACGCACGTGCTTGCTCTTTTTTTATAAAATTGAAATAAAGAAAAGGTTAAAAAACGATGACACGTGGCAGCCTCTGGGGCTGACACGTGGCAGCCTCTGGGGCTGCCACGTGTCAGCACCAGAAAAAAACGAAAATAAAAGATTTGTAAAATCAAAAAGAAATAGTAAACGACCTCGGATCGAAAAAGTTCCTTCACGAAAAATGCTCGTCTCGATGAGATCTACAAATTTCACGAAAACATCAAAACCAAAATCGATCAAATGCACAAAGTGAATTTTTGGGGTATCCCATGTACATAGAATACCTTGATTTTTGGTTTTTCGAATTTTTTTCTCATTTTTAAACAAGATAAAAAATCCGAAAAAATATGGAAAAATCAAAGACAAATAAAGACACCTTAATCTATTTTTTTGGATTTTTATTAATAAAGAAAATAAGTAAATAAAATACGGATAAAAACCACGAAAATATACAATGTACAAAAGAGGCCCAAAACCCAACTTTCACATACGAGCTCCGATTCACTTGAACTTGGTCTTATTTTGAAGGTAATTGAATGTGCATTAGTTCAAATGAGTAGGATCAAATCAGACACTGGATGGGGAAGATATGTGGCTTTTAGTCCGAAAATCCTGAGACTAGGGTTTGGGTTTTTGGTCCACTCATCAGGGTTAGTGATTTTTTTGTATTTTTTATTTATTCTTGTTAGTGATATGTACACAGTGGAGGTGGTTTTAGGTTATGCGGTGTTAGCACGGAGGAGTTAAAAATCCGGGAAATGGGGCTATTTACAGGTCAACTTTGGCTTGGATTTTTGGCTTCTTATTTTGTGCAGAAATTAATGCTAAAATGCAATTCTTATGAAAACATGTCTGAATGCTAATTATGCAGAATAAATGCAGAAATGCTGATGATTTTGAGGGAATTGAGCTTAATAAATGATATTTAGAGTGATGAATCCGAGATTCATCAGTTCTGGACTGTACATTGCATGTTTTTATTATTGAAAAAATATCGTGATGTTCGTCAATTAATTATCTATATTATGGCAAATGTTTGATATTTTATGACTTGTGGTTTATTATTAATTAATTATTTTGTGGAAAACTGCATACTTTTCCCATTTTACGCTCTGATTTTTATAATTGATTAACTGTTGTCTAAGAATTACCAAAAAATCATGGATTGTAGAATTAATTGTGTCTAACATTGTACCCAAAAAGAATTGCATTTGCGTGCATCGTTTTCCATGTAAAAATCATTTTGTATATTTCAATATTTGATTTTTAATAGGTATTAAATCTCACATTTTTGAGGTTTAGGATTTTTTCTGAGATCCATCACCTAGTGATAGATTTTAGATAATTTTATCCCTTAAAAATAATTAGGTTTAATATTTATTATAATTAAATATTGAAATTCACTTGTTTGCATTTAAAAATTCATAAAAAATCATCTTGCATCCAAAAATTCCAAAAAATTACAATACATTCATTTCATCAAATTATCATGTTAGCCAAATTTCATATTTTTCGGACATTGTTTGATCGATATTTACATTTTAGTCCCTAAAATAGGCCAAAATTGCATCTTGCATCTCTAATTGCATAAAAAAATACAAAAAAAGTCTGCCTCGAAAACCGTGCATGAACTTTGATAGACAAAAATCTAGGTTGTTCCTTTACCTCCTTGTATTCGACCTTGGGACTTGCCCAAGTAAAATAAACATAAAATCACGTGATTAAAAATTGACTAAAATTTATTGTGGTTATTTCTTGACTGATTCCGATTTCCCGCCTACAACGAAACCACATATTTTAAGTGAACGACAAATCTACGCTTTTTTAATGAGGGCGATCCGCGAACGTCAATCCTCCAAAAATGTATCGACCTCATCAAATGGGAGGACACTAGGCTCAAATATGGGACTATCTGTATCAGTCAAATCAAAATGGCATCCCTCATCAAGTTCTCGATACTGAGATGGATCCAAATGTGTATATGAATCTGAGAGGATCTTCTGAAGAAAGGATACTTAATCAACTGGATATGGACCCTGAAATGACTCAAAGGACGACTGAAATGTGGGATCTTCCTCTATTTCTTTTTTTGAGACTCATATTTCTTAATCGACAATGTCCAGCTCTGGAGACTCATAGTGGTGGTCAACACGTCCGTCATATGAAATGTAGTTGTATCCATATCCTCTGACTGGTGTGTGCTGTCTAAATCAGCATGAAGTGCCACACACTCAACTGATGTCATATCTCCCTTGTGTGATGTCTCGAATAAATCATTTCGCGAATATGGAATGTCTGAAAGTGTTCCTAAGATGGTCTCAAACAAATCCATGTCGGGACTGTGGTGTGAACCACCACATGAGGTCACTACCAATCCTATCTACTCTGCAGTCATCCCCTCATGGAGATCTACACAAGGTCAGTCACCGAGATTCCATGATCTGGAAATCTCCTCAGTAGGTCAACAAATCTAAGCCATGAATCTCTCAATGTCTCCTGGGGATCAATTGAAAAATCTCAAATACAAGACCGCATCATGTCTGCTCTACGTTGGGGGTAATATTTCTGCAAGAACAATGATCGTAAATCTCCCCACGTAGCAAACTTCCTTCCCAATCGTCTGTGCCAACTTTTGTCTCTATCCTGAAGTGAAAATGTGAAGGTCATCAACATCAACTCCTCAGAAGTCATATCTAGATATGCTCGTGATCCACAAAAATCCTCAAACTCAGATATATGAAGATACGACTCCTCGTACACTTCCCCTAAAAACTTCAGGAGTAGATTAATGAACTCTAAATCCAGAATGAAGGGACTCATTGTAGAAGCAGACTGTGCTTCTTGATATAGGTGTTCATCCATCATCACAGGATAAAACTCAGCTAGAACTCTTAACTGCTCCATATGATCTCCTATGGAATGCACTCTCATTTCAGCAAGGTGATCACCCGTGTCTTGTATCTGATCAATCCGAACTCTTTGGGTGTCTTATCTTAGGACAACATACCCAGTATAAAGAGGGAATGGGGAGGGGGCAGAAAGATAAGGATACGAGAGGTCGATCGAGGTCTCGATCTCCCAAGAGAGTGGACGAGAATGATGGGAATGAAAAGAAGAAGCCACAAGATCCGACTGGAATGAAGGACGACCCATCATCATGGAAGAGGAAAGGTGAATGATAAGGGTGGGAGGGAGGGTAAAGAAAACTGATGGAAAAAGAAGAGAAGGCGACTGCTAATGATCTATAGATGATGATCGTAACCAACTCACACCAATCTCATACAAACACAATGCAAACCCCTAATTCACCTACTCAACACAATGTGAAGACCATGAAGATGCGGTCAATTTTCTTGTCAATTTTTAGAGTTAGGTGATCAAACAATCTATCAAAGCAATTAGAGCGAGCTGTTGGGAACTTGATGCTTTTAGGAGACTAGCCCGATCCCAAAGCTAGATCTTTTCCAGCCAGTACGAGTTGCGGACTGTTTATCGGCTACCGATCAACTCGATCTTTTAAGGACGTTACGGTCTGCTTTACCGCTTACCGGAGAGATCCTCACTGGAGAATGACTAACCCTGAAACCAGTAGTCTAATGAGAGTTCAGGTGTGGCTCTATCCTAGTGTACGGGTCACTCTCGCTCACGTAAATCAAACAATGAGGGGGTTGCTCTCCCCAAAACAATTGTGAATTAGTTATGTTTAATTTTATGATCAAGTTCAATTAGCAGTCCCAATTTTTAATTTTTAATTTTTAATTTTTTTAGATATTTTCAATGAAATGTCTAATGAGATTTCCGATTTCCTTTATTTCTATATCCACAAAACATAGGAGGAAAACAGAAAAGACAATTCACGAGAAAATATGGATGCAAATGCTAGAGATAGAGGTGCGTACCTGACTCCAACACTCTACATGCAATATGATCTGTGCAAAAAAATTAAAATACTCTATATGAATGCAATGAGAGAACTGTCCTAAACATAAACTTCTATTATCGTGAATCATAGATTTATTTGTCTAAGTCCAAGCGAGTTCTATAGGAACATATATTCTATTAGGGTCTTTGGACCTAATGCTACCTGACTCAATCAAATAGAAACCTATATCTAGTGGCTCAAGCAAAAAAATCTACGTGAAACAAATAAAAAATAAAAGCAAGAAAACAAAACACGGAAAACAGCGATAAGGTCCCCCAAGTGCATCAGCACTTGGCGAAACAGACCCCAAAATGTCCAAGTAGTGTCCAAGTGTCTAAATTATTACAACAATCTCAAAATGTTCTCTAAAATAAAATGATTGTCTTCTTCTCTTCCCTACTTCACCTCTTGTACGGGTCCTCCAAAAAGAAACTCCAAGTCATCCTCCAAGCAGTCCCTCGCACAATAAGCAAATAAGAGATGGTCAGAAAACAATTATGATATATATAGAGATAAAAATAAAAGAAAAATGAAAAATGACTACAAAGCCGTGCTCCTCTGCAACGGTGCCATTCTGATGACACGCCTGACAACTCGGGTTAAGTATCAAATAATGAAGGATCATTGTGACCCAAATCGCCAAGCGCAATCGGCGAGAAAAATTATTTTTCAACCACTTAATGAAATATGAATCAATGAAAAGCAAGTGGTTTTAGCTATTTAATTTACCTGGTATAGCGACTAGGGTCGAACACAAGGAGCACAATTTAGAAATTTAGCAGTCAAATTTCGAAGATAAAAATTTTTAGTGGTTTTTGATTTTTGATTTTTTATTTTCAAATAAGGCACAAGACATAAAGGGATAAAAATACACACACACTGATCTTTTTGTATTTTTCAGAATATAAAAAAATGCTAAAAAAATACAGAAAATATATTTTTGGGTTATACAGCTTTTAAAATATTTTTGATAATTATTCCAAATTTTTTTAATGTTTTTTTGATTTTATAAAAATCAAACGGTGGAAACAAAGGAAAAAAGTGCACAACCAAGAGTATTTTGCAACTTAAAAATACTTTAGGTGCCAAAAACTACTGGAAATTTTTAAAGCTAAAGTACAATAAAATATCTACAAACAGAGTCTGGGATCAGAATTTTTGGATTTTTCTAGAATTTTCTACAATTTTTCTAAGATTTTTAGTTTTTACAATTTTTTGGGGTTTTATGAATGATTAATGCACAAAAACTGGATAGAAATTAAAGGGGAATAAAATACTAAAGTATTTTTTTGGATTTTTTAGACAATTTCGAATTTTTATGATTTTCTAAAGTTCCGGTAGACAAAAAGACACTGTTTTTTGATTTTTTAAAAATATCAAATGACAACAAAATGCAATGAAATATTTATATAATGTTCAAGCACATAGAAGGAGCACATACAAATTTTTGTAAAATTTTTAGAGCACACATAACATTTATTTCAGCTAGAAGAACATGTAAATAAACAGTCTGGACATATAGGGACTAAAATGTAAATAGTTAAAGTTTTTACATTAAAATATAAAAAAATGCAGCCAGAATATACAAATTACCTAGTGGTAGCGTGCTAAGCACGTGATTTATGTCGGTGGGGGCTTTATTGCAAATATGAAAACTTTCAGGGGCGTGTCCGCAATGTTCCAATTTTTTTTATTTTATAAAAAACCCAACCTACGGTTCCTGTGCTTGGATCTCTTTGTTTTTTTCTTTAACAGAGGAGAGGGGGTGGCCACCGCTGCCCTTCTTCTTCGTCTCGCCTACCGGCGGTGGCGGTATGGCCTGAGGTGTGGATCAGCCTTTACGGCGGCACGTGCTGGAGCACCGCTAGCTTGGCTGGAAGTCGGTGTCAGCGTCGGTTGAACGGAGGAGTGCAAGCGCAACCTGTGGAAGCGGACGGAGGAGCCGGGGGTCGATCTGGTGATGGGAGGGTGGCGCCGTTGCTTTTACGGGGTGCAGGCGAGGACTCGCGGTGGGGGCGTCTGAGAGCACCACACCGCGTGGAGCTGGAGGAAGGATTTGGAGGGCCGGGCAGTCAACTTCGCTCGGTGGAAGGTTGTCAGCGGAAGGCAGCGCTACTAGAGGCGCAGGAAGGCCTGGTGGCGTTCCGCGCGGTGGTCGATGGGTGCGGCGTGGCATCACAAGAGGCGGTGGTGCTGGCCTCGTGACGGTGGTGCAGTTCTGCGGAGGAGGGTGGGGCAGCGTCTGCGGGTGGTGCTGCCGCCTGATGCTGCTATTTTTTTGTTTTTTTAAATTTATGTAAACAGAACTGGTAATAATTTTTTAAAGAAATGTAAACAGGAACGGAAGTAAAGTTTTTATTTTTTTTTTATTTTTTTAAAATTTTCCTGCAAAGCAAATGTGAGAGATAAAAACAATTATATGTTTTTTTATTTTATTTATTTATAAACAAATGAAGACGTGAACAGGATCCGACGGAAAGCAAGGAAATGATCTGTGTCTTCGACCATTGTACGTGGTCAGAGGTGCATGGTTGCGTGAGATAGAATGGAAATGAAGCGGTTGGGATGTGAGATGAAAAATCGGGTTCAGAGGCGGATCAAATCGGGGTGGACAATTTTTTTAGTATTTTAGATCTAAATTTTATTTACGAAATGAAAGTAAAAATAAAATCTAAGATTTATCTAAGAAAAACGATGGGAAAGAAAATGGATTTGACCTCGGGATCGGATACGTCGTGATGGCCTCGACGAGGGCCGAACCGCTGTCAACGGACAACTCAGAGGCTGGGCATCCTTCTTCGACAAGATTTCTCCCAGAGATCGGGATCCTCTCCACTAAAGATTGATCAAAGACAAATGGGGGAGGAGGAGCCCCATGAAAAGAGAAGAAAAATAAAAAAGAAAAGGATGTACAAAAGAGGAAGGTGTTTAGTGGTGGAATTAATTAATTAGTAAATCAAAAAACAAATAAATAAATTAATAAATTAAAAACGAATTTTAGAATTAATTAAAATAAATAAATTTACAAAAAATAATTAGCCACCTTAATGGTGGCTATTTAAGGCATAAAATTGAATCTTTACATTAAAGGTAAGTTTTCAAATCAAATAAATGAATATATTAAATAATTTAATAATTAAATCTAAATTTCATAATTAAATTAATTAGTTAATGTTAGATATTTAATTTTTTTGCGATTATTTTTGAGGAAATTAATTGTATACAAGTATTATGTACATATAATACAATATATACATGTATAAATAAGGAAATAATTTTTTAAATAATTTTTCTTTTTTAATTTTATTATTTATATTTTTTTATTTTTAGTAAAGAAGATAATATTTACAATTATATACATTATGCATATAAAAAAATAAATATGAATAAATATATATACAATAAATGGTAAAACTGCACAAACCACCCTAGAAAATGGAATTTTCAACTATAACTCCAAAAATTATGAAATCACAGCCATTTGGAAGATAATTTAATTTAAATATAATGGAAGTGAGTTTGATTCAATTTGAGTCTGTATGGAAATGAAATTGATCGTTCAATTGTTACTTTACAGCTTTTTCTGAGTGTAATTATTTGTAATCTGTACACTATTTTATTTTGCAATCATTTTTATTATTTACAACATATTTTTATTTACAACTTTTCTTTACAAAAATATTTAATCTAAGGTCAATTTATAGACAAATAAAATAGTGTAAGTTTTGTACAAATATACATGGAAAAATATTTACAACTTATTTTGGATTTTTGAATTAAAGATCCTATCTCCCCCTATTTTATTCCTGGTCGATCAGGTCATGTCTTGACCTTCTCTCAGGGTTCGGGTTAGTCTGTATTTATTCCATAAATACATCCTTCATTTTTCCTTTCAATTTTCTTTTCTTCTTTATTCTTTTATTTGAGTACAAAAAGTGTTAAAAATGTATATTTAACAAATGCATGCAAAATGGTAATTTCATGAAATTAGTGGGTATTTACAGGTGTTTAACTAAGGAAATGAAGCTAAAATAAAAGAATAAAGATGATGAATCGTGGATTCATCATGCTACAACGTTATGTTGAGGTGAATCTTGTTCTTTCTTAGGAGAAGAATCATTTTATGATGACATAAGGGAATGTCCTTGGTCACATAATCTCTAACAAGGGCATGGAGGTGGATCCGGTCATTGTGGACATCATCAAGAAACTCAGTCCGCTGTCCAATATTAAGCAGTTGCAGTCTTTTCTGGGGCATGTCAGCTTCTACCGATTGTTTATTCACGACTTCAGTAAAATTTTTCGACAGATTGCTGATCTTCTTACAAAAGACACTGAGTTCCTTGTAAAGGATAAAAGTCTTTTATATGGTTAGACTCTCAAGAATGTGGTTGTACATGCACCTGTCCTTCAATCACCGATTGGTCTCTCCCATTCGAGATCATGATAGATGCCTTCGATTTTTTCATTAGGGTTGTTTTAGGACAGAGGAGGGATAGCCTTCTATACGACATTCACTACACTAAAAGGACTTTGGATTCCACCCATCGGAATTACAATGTTACAGAGAAAGAAATGCTAGCTGTTGTCTTTGTTTTAAACAAGTTTAGGTCCTACATCTTAGGATCTAAGGTGACTATCTTTACTGACCACACTGCCATCAGGTACCTAATGGATAAGAAGGATTCCAAGGCACACCTTACAAGATGGATCCTTCTACTTCATGAGTTAAACATTGATATTAAAGATAAACCTGGAGTAAAGAATGTGGTTGTGGATAATCTTTCCAAAATTGAGCATTTTGAGACTTTTGAGTTCACTACACCCATCACAAAGACATTTCCACTTTTGAGTTCACTACACCCATCACCAAGACATTTCCAGATGACGCGATACTTGCGATCACCTCACTTCCATTGTATGCTAACATTGTGAATTATCTTATTGCTAAGAAAATTAGATAAGGTTGTATTAGGCAACGACTTGAGACTTTCCTCGCGAAAGCCAAGTCATACCATTCGGAGGATCCCACCCTTTATCATGAAGGAGGAGACAATGTTTGGCGTATATGTATTCCTCAAGAGGAATGCCAATATGTCCTCATGGATTTTTGAGGCATGGGGCATTGATTTTATGGGCCCATTCCTTAAGATTCAGGGATTTGACTACATTCTGTTGGCCATGGATTATGTAAGTCATTGGATTGGTGCTATTCCTGCTCAAGCCACTAATGCAAACACAACCTAAGGAAGCATATCATTTCGCGGTTCAGGGTTCCTTGAGTTCTGATCTCAAACGGGGGTAGCCACTTCATCAATGATAAGGTAAAGGCACTTTCTACGAGTTCGGTATAGAACACATGGTCGCTACTCAGTACCATCCACTGACTAATGGTCTTGTTGAGGTTTCAAATCGGGAGTTCAAGAAAGATTTTGCAGAAGGTTGTATGCCATGACAGAAAGGATTGGTCTCAGCTTTTGGACTATGCTCTTTGGGTTTGTAGGACATCCTTCAGGACTCCTTTCGATACATCTCCCTTTCGACTCATTTATGGTAAAACCATGCCACTTACCTGTTGATATCAAGCACACGCCATGGTGGGTAGTAACTTATATTTCTTGTATCTAAAGAGCGTAGGAGATAAGAGGAAAGCATAGTTGGCAGCTGATGATACGAAAACCTAGATAATCTAGAATGGAAAAGTCATCAACTGTCGTTATTCCTAGCCAATCAATTTCGTCAATCAAGAAAAATAGAGATCCACTCAAATAAAGCAAAGAATCAATTAAAGCATAATCTTAGCGATCTCTGCTATTTATTTAAGCTAGTATAGCGACTAGGGTCGAACTCAAGGAGCACGAGTAAACCTACGAAGTAGTCGGGAATCGGAACATAAAATGCATACTTTTATCAATTTTTAGTTTTGCAATTTTTTTATATTTTTAAATAACAAGCAAAATCAAGCCAAATAAGAAACTATGCATACAATCAACCCTTTTAAATTTTATTCAGACCTCAAATGCTCAAAAATTAAGAATAAAAATATTTTTTGTTTTTCAGATATTAATGTCTTTTTGGTGATTTTCTGGGATTTTTCCAATTTTTATGAGATTTTATAAAAATAAAACAAGAAATAAAAACACAAATAGTGTACAACCTGGACTAGAAGGCAAATTAAAAATACTAAAAGTGCCCTAATATCCTGGTTGTGATTTTTATGAGAAAATAAATGAAAATGTCTACAAACGGAAACCCGAATCCTATTTTTTTTTTATTTTTAGAATTTTTAATGATTTTAAAAAGTTTTTAAGGGTTTTGCGATTTTTAAGGTTTTATAATGATTTTTAAGCAAAAATGGTGCTGGAAGTAAAGCAAACAAAAACAAACAAACATTAATATTTTAACTATTTTTAGCACGATTTTTATATTTTTTTATTATTTTATAAAATAGACAGAACATTTTTTAATTGTTTTTTATTTTTAGAAAATAAAATACTCAACAAAATTACTCCCAAAAATCATGATAAATAATACATGTCAGCAAGAGCTTACAGTATTTTTATATGATTTTTGGACGTGATTTGATATTTATTGAATTAAAAACAAGGCACACAGTGCATAGGGACCTAGTTGAAGTATGAGAAAGTCTAGGGGTGATAGACCCAGCTGTAATGAAGCGGTCTTGTGTTCCACACAAGGCGGGAACACAGTCGAAGTGTCGACCACTCAACATCCGGATTTAATCATCAATTAACCCACATGAAAGAATAAATTAATTAAGTCCCAGAATTTGTGAATTAACATTTAACTCTACCACAAAATGTATAGTGAATAAGCATGTAGAGGTCGAACCACAGAGAGCAATACAAAAATGAAGCAGCCTATGATGTTCATGTACAACAGAGTCATCCTTGTATGAATCCTATTTTTGTGGGTTTTTCTCTCTTTTCTTTTTTTACATTTATTTATTTATTTATTTATTAATATATATATATATATATATATATTGTTTAATATTATATATTAATATATATTTATATACATATATATTTTATAGAATATAGATATATAAAGATATACACCCATAAAGGGTATGTATAGAGAATATAATACACACACATATATATATAGATAGATAGATAGATTATATATGTATATATTTTTTTTTCAATTTTATATTTTGATTTTTTTTAATTTTCAGATTTTTTTACATAAGTATATATATATATATATATTTTCTTTTTCAATATTGGAAGGTATATACAATGTAGTGAGAGGGGTGATATAATATTTATAAAAATATACAATAATGGTAAAAAATGCAGAAACAAACATTTTTTGGTCTTTTTATAAATTTTTACTGTTATTTGTGATTTTTAGGGATTTTTCATAATCTTTTTGGTATTTTTAAAAGGGAAAATAAAGGAAAACAGGGACTTAAACTACTGGACAGAATTGAAATGAGGTCTAAAAATAGAAAATGACATCCAAAAATCCTCAAATCAATTTTGAATTATAGATAATAAAGGAAGGAACTAAAGAAACTTACTTTGAATTTTTAGGATTTTTCTAGGATATTTTTAGATTTTTCTGAAGTTTTTAAGGGTTTTCTTATTTTTAGGGTTTTTGTTTTGATTTTTTAGTGATTTTTGGACTGACGCTAAAGTATGATAAATTAGATAATAGGTAATTTTTTTTTGAATTTTTCAAAGTGATTTACTATTTTTTGGTATTTTCTAAGCTAGACAGTAGATAAAATGCATGTTTTTGATTTTTCATAATTGAAAAATGCAACAAAAATGAAAACTAAAAATATGGTGTACAAAAGCAAGCTAACATGAGCTTATATTATTTTTTGTCGAATTTTTCGAGTTAATATGATGCATGAAATAAATGGAACAAGTAAGCATAAATATATGGCCTGACAGGGGCATTTTTGCAAATAAAAATAAAGACAGGGGCTGTAGTGCAAAAACACCAAAAATATTACACTTGGTCTGCAATTTTAAGGGCTAAAATGAAATACAAAACCCGCCAGGGACCCCTGCACAAAATACCCCTCACGTGGGACTATACGTGATCGCACCCACAGGGACCAAAAAGTAATTTCAAAAAAGTTCAGGGTCCTGGTTGCAATTTTCACAAAAATAATACACTTTCAATTTTATTTTATGGACTAAATAGAAATATACAAACGTACAGGGGGTCTTGTGCAATTTAACCACCTCACGTGGGACGGTACGTGAGGTGACGTGGACTGGACCTAAAAGTAATATCACTAATGTACAGGGAGGTCCATGCAAAATGTTCAAAATAAAATGAACTTCGATCTTTATTTACAAGACTAAACAATAAATACAAAAACGTTGGGGTGAAGATCTGCAAATTACCCCTAAGTGCGTGTTGGTGGACGACGTTGATCATTTCACTTGGACACGTGTCGCGCATCCAACGGCTGGTACCGGTTTGCAGATGAAGGCTGAGATTAGATCAGCCTCGCTGATCGGATGGTGAGGACTGGGCTTCATCCGACGGTTCTCGTTCAATCTGGGCCGCTCCTCCTGATCGGACGACGAAGAGGGGGTCTGGAGGAATAGGGGAGGAACTCGTGCCAGGCAAGCTCTGATATTGGAGCATGGGCTCCTCCGGGCCTCTTCCTCGCGTCTGAGGTGGTCGAATCGTAGCTGTAGGCGTCCCGCACCTGCCGGCGGTCTTCTCATGGCTCCTGGAGGTCCAAGGAGGTCAGGCGAGGTCGGTGAAGGTCGGGACCTCCAGGAGCCTCTTCCTGAGTCAGATCGAGTCCCCAGGGGCTCGTTGCATCGTGTGACCTGCATAGGAAGAACCAGGGGACCGAGGGCTTTCTCCTCGACCCTGGGATTTGAAGCTTTGCAGCAAGATGAAGTGGGGCGGAGGAGCTCTGGCGATAGGCGGAGGTGGAGCTCCGATTCGCAAGGACTGGAGGTCCTTGGTTGAACGAAAGTGATCGATAGATGGAGAATGCGATGGGGAACGAGCACGGAATTGAAATGCTAGAGTTAAAATCTACCTAAAAAGCACGAAAGAACAACTCTTATACATGGGGGCTACCAGGGAGCAGGACAGACATCGGAGCTCCGCCACGACAAAATTGATCCCTCCTCCGGCCGCGTCGCGTTGCTGAAATGCTTCCCCTGTCACGAGGAACCTCCCAGGAACTGAATCGAGGCTTTTGGGTGGATAGAAATTGGCCAAATTTGAGGAGGAGGTCGAGGGCTCTTATTTATAGACAGACTGGCCGCCCTACTTGGCCCGCGTATCCGGCGAGTACAATGATTGTTTTCTCGATCCAACAAGCATGCGTGATAGATGGATGATCCCTCTACAGATCTCGTGAAGGCGGCGAGCGAGAACAAGGGACGAGACATCCGGGAAAAATGGTGCAAGTCAAGGTATCAGCAAGGTTCAGAGGCGCCAGGTCCCGATGGGACAGTTGACCAAAGGTCAACAAAGGCTGGCACCCCATTGGTCCACATCAGCCGCTAACGGACAAAATAGGGAATCTTATTCGAAAATGAATTATTTAGCATAGTAAATGATTTTATTATTTTTTGCTTATAAAATAAAAAATGTGTATTAATTCATGTAGTATTTATTTATGATTTTTTTAATTTTTTGATGTATTTTATTATGGTTTTTATTTTAATAATGTATGTATGCATGTATTTACATGTATTTTGTGTATTTTATTTTTATTTTGTTTATTTTATTTTATTATTTTATTGTCTTATTTTATAAATTTATAATTTATTTTTGTGAGTGTGAGGGTATTTTTATTTAATTTTTATGAGTTGATTTTCATATTTAAATAAATAGGTACATATATATGTAGGTATACCTATAGGTAGTTTACCTATATTTTATATATACTTAATTTATTTAATGTATTTTCTTGGTTTTTATTTTGGATTTGTATTTTTAATAAGTTATATGTAATATTTACATTATTATAAAATATAGATGAATAATGAAATCCCCTTTTATTTATATACATATAGATAGCATAGGTATTTTGTCTATGTATCTTATAGACTTATTTTATTTTACAAATTCTTTTTTGGTTTTCTTTTAATTTCAATATGTACATGTATTGTATACATTATGTACAAAATTCTAAAAATATAATTTTGTAAAAAATAATGAACAATGAATAAATTGAATATTTTAATCAGGCAGATTACACAATGAAGGTCAAAAACCTAACTTTTACAGTTGAACTCCAAAAAATATGAAACCAAGTTTATTAATTAGTTCTTGGAAAGCTATATACAATTAAAAGTAAGTTTGGGTGATTTGGAGTTTTTATTTGCAAGATATGGGTCTGTGAAGTTGAGATTTTGGCTTTTTATTTTGGGTATAAAATGTACACTGAGTATTATTTTTACACAAACTCAATTGTGTATTTTTATTTACATTATTATCTACAACTTTTATGTACAAAGTTTCTTTATTTGATGAATGAATAATTATATACTAAATAGGTGTCAAAAATGCATAAATAAATGAATAAAGAAATGAGGTATTTATTGTACTGTTGGCCCTTATCTCCCCCTACTTTATTCCTTGTCGACCAATTCCATGCTGGCCTTGGTCTCGGGGTTCGGGTCATAAAATATTTGCAATATTTTATTCCTTTTTCTTTTCTTCTCTTATTCTATATTTTTGGCATTAAAAACCTTATTCTATGTACAATGAATGCAACAAAAAATGAATACTTTTATGGACAAAGTAATGCTATTTACATGCATTTGCTGAGGTTTTTAAGGCCAAAATGATAGAATAAAGGTGATGAAATGGAGATTCATCACCCCCTATACTTGCCTTTGCTAGTCCCTAGCAAATACTTATGCAATAAGTACAAAAAGAATAAAGAAAAGAAAAAGGGAATTAAAGAAGGATAGAGTGAATAGGGGTGCTTTCAGTGCAATGTATGCCTTTACAAAATCTGAATTTGGAGCTTCTGTCAGACCTTGGGTGTGGATGTGTGTGGAACCTGGTCGGGAACCAGCTTTAAAATACAACAGGCTTCGAGAGTCACAGAACTCGATTCAACCCACCTCAATAGCCTGGTCAGAACTGGTCTACATCATATGCAAACCCTTATAACTATGAAGCTGACTTGTACAGTGTAAGTGATGGTGGCTCTCCCCAACTGAAATGACAAAGGAACTGACTTCTCCAGAATGACAACCCAATGATTCCCCAATCCAACAGCTCTTTCCTCGAAGAGCAGGGTATTCCCTCCTAAGTTCAAGTGGCAACCAGCTCAAGAGGAGGGGGTGAAGAGAAGAATGGATGGTAGCCAGTGTAGCTACCTATCCTAGGATGCAAGACCAGTGTAGTCAAGTCATCCAGCTGCGGCTCACATATTTGACTTTGGCACTCAAGGCTGCTTATTGGCTTTACAACATACGTACATACTTTGCAGGCATTTTATTTTTGTAAAGGCCTGACCATTTTTTTTGAAGTACTATTCACAGCAGCATTTACATAATAAGTTTTTCCTCTTGAGCCAGTAGACTATCCCTCTTTTGAAGCTTTATTGCAACCCACAATCTCCTGTCATTAGACCTCATGGCTATTGAACCAGGTTGGGGTGCACTTCCCTCCCTAGACGAGGACGAATGTTTCCACCCGTGTGCGTCTCAGACTGGCAAATCCAACCCCCTCACCACTCCAACTGAGTTGAGCCAAGTGAAAGGTGCAAGTGTCCAAGTTAGGTCACGATCGGCAAGAGTCATGCGTGCGTCTCAAAAAGTTCTAGTTAGTCAGTTGAGGTGACTTGAACCCAGCCCTGATTTCTCAAAGAATTAAGTCTGCATAGACCTGAAGTACCTTAAACCTAGTCCCCATGAGGTTCCAGTGTAGTTAAGTGCGGTAAGGTCTAACCAAGCTCCAATTTTAGACTTTATTGGACTGATTCAATCATCAAGCTCACTCAAAAAGAATATGAATGGTATGCTCATGCTATGCACAATGAATGATGCAATTTTTCACAAAGAATTTACAAGAACCAAAGAATCTTTTTACAAAAGGAGTATTTTTTTGCAAAAACGCTTGACACATACAAAAAGTACATACAATTATTTACACAGGCTTGCCGCTTTATTTACAGAATATATGGATTTATAAGGACTTTACAAGGTTTAATGGAGTAATTTATTCAGGTTGTACAGAAAATTTTTATTCATTTTATTTACGATTTACAAGTATTTGTAATGATGCTCTTATTCCTCAGGTCTAGTTTGAAAATAATTTTTGCAAACTATAGTACACGATAATTTTTGCAATCATTTACGCACATTTGAAAACTATTTCTGCAAAGATTTTTTTCACACTATATATATATACATTTTTCACAATAGTTTTGACAAACATTTTTCAAAACATTTGCACATAGGTTTTTCAAATCCTTTATTCCACACAAAGAAAAAGTTTTTCAAACCAAACAATTTTACACAGGTTGAAAACATTTCACAGCAAATTTTCCAAACAATTCACACTATTTTTCAAATCATACTATATAGGTATTTAACCTGATTTATTAATCAGTATATACAAAGAAAAACTGTATTTGCTGTACAACATGGATTAGGCTCTTATAAGCTTTATTTGGGATTATTGCTTATTTTTGTATGAGAGATTTTTGTGCAGACTCCTCAGACTTATTCAAGAATCATTTTCAAAAGATTTTTGAAAACTATAGTTCAAACTAATTTGACAAACATGTTCACGCATTTGAAAATGATTTTACAAAGGTTTTTCACACAGGATAGATAGATTTTTCAAAGCAGTTTGACAACCAAATTTTTCCAATCATTTGCACCCTAATTTTCACACATTTTTATTTCACTCAAAGAAAAGAAATTTTACAAACGAAACTTATTTTACAAAGGTTGAATACTTGTACACACTATTTTTCATGCAATTTCAAAAAAAATTTTCATAGAAAACTTTTTGCACAAAATGCTTTTCCTGACTTATTAATCAGTACAAGTACAAAAAGTCTGAGGAGCTCACAATCATCTTTTATTATTATGGAACTACTTATTACTTTTTAGATTGAGGTGATGTTTTATTTTACAGTATGAGTTATGGCTTATAGTATATACATGGTATATACGACCCCCCTATACTTAGCTTGAGCTATGTCCTCATAGGTCGAAGTGAAAAGAGAAGACATAACTCGTACTGAGTATAGGCAAGTCTAAAGAATATATGTGAATGAGAAATGAATGAATGAGAAGTTGACCGTCCCCCCTATACTTAGGATCAAATAATCCTAAGTATAGCAGACTGTACAAAAAACATGGAGGGTCAAGGGTGGGAATACACAGATCGTACTCAGATTGTCTCCCCCTATACTTAGGGTAAGGTACTCCTAAGTATAAACAAGAAGAGGAGACAATGGAGAGGATCGAAATGGAATGAAAAACTCGGGGTGCACATCCCCCCTATATTTAGGACAAAGTACGTCCTAAGTATGGAAAACTGTCTACAAGGGCGGCACCTTTTTGATACAAAAAGAAGATAGAAAAAGGAAAAGAAGAAAATAAGAAAATCAGATAAACAGTTTTTGGGGTGCATCGTCTGAATCTTCTGATATTGTCACTGTTGTGGATATGTCATCATGGTGCACGAGCTGAATGGAGTCTACAACAGCCAAGAATGTATCTGGTTCGAGGTAAGGCTTCAGGAGTTGACCGTTGACGACGAATGGTTGTGCGCCACAGACAATTCTGATATGGCAATACTTCCATTGTCATGCACTTCAAAAACTCGAAATGGCCCTGTCCACTTACTCTTTAATTTGCCCGGGAAGATCCGCAACTTTGCATCAAATAACCACACCTTCTGTCCAATATCAAAGGTCTTTCGTCTGATGTGCCGGTCATGCCAGCGTTTCACCTTCTCTTTGTACAGTAATGTGTTATCGTATGCATAGTCTCGGAACTCCAAAAGTTTGTTCAGATCATCCTTTCTTTTCTGACCACTTTTGTGTGAGTCCAAATTGAAACTGTTAACTGCCCATAAAGACTTGTGAATTAATTCGACAGGCAAATGGCACGGCTTCCCGTATACAAGACGATAGGGCGACATGCCCAAGGGAGACTTGTAGGCGGTTCTGTAAGCCCATAAGACCGAGGGACCAGTCTTTTTTGTTTGGCATGACCAGTTTCTGCATGATAGTCTTGATTTCTCTATTTGATAATTCTGCCATGCCATTGGTCTGAGGAAGGTAAGGAGATGCGACACGATGATCGATGATGTACTCCTTCGTCAATTTCTTGACCTCTTTGTTAATTAAATGGCTACCCCCATCCGATATGAGAATTTTTGGTATCCCGAACCGTGAAATGATGTTCTTCTTCAGGAACTGACACACTGTTCGACTGTCGGCGGCACGAGCAGGGATAGCTTCAACCCAACGACTCATGTAATCGACGACAAGAAGGATGTGCTCAAAACCTTGACTGTTAGGGAAAGGTCCCATGAAGTCAATGCCCCATGCATCGAAAACGTCTGCTATCTGAATGATTTTCAGGGGCATCGAATCTTTTGCAGTGAGTGTACCTTTCAATCTCTGACAATCAATACATTGTTTAACAAATTCTGCTGCATCCTTAAATAATGTGGGACACCAGAAGCCACACTGAAGCACTTTGGCTACCGTACGATCTCCAGAGTGATGTCCACCAGATTCGAGCGAGTGACAATGCTCGAGGACACTAGATTGCTCCTCCTGAGGGATGCACCTACGCCAAATGCAATCTGCTCCTTCCCTGAATAAAAGAGGATCCTCCCATTGATAGAATCGGATGGTCGACATAAATTTGTTCTTCTGATTCTTAGTCCAATCCGATGGTGTTACCCCAGAGGCGAGGTAATTGACTATATCAGCATACCAAGGGAGAGAATCCACTGCTAGGATTGATTCGTCAGGAAAGGTTTCTGTAATGGGTGCACTATTCAGCGGAGGCTCGTGCTGCTCAATTCTGGAGAGATGGTCTGCTACCACATTCTGAACTCCAGGGTTGTCTTTGATTTCCAGATCAAATTCCTGGAGGAGAAGGATCCATTGAATCAGTCTCAGCTTGGCATCCTTCTTCTGCTGGAGGTACCGGATAGCAGAGTGGTCGGTAAAAATGGTGACTTTTGATCCAAGCAAATAGGATCTAAATTTCTCAAGGGTGAACACAACAGCCAGCAACCCTTTCTCTGTTACTGTATAATTTCTCTGTGCTTTATCTAATGTTCTGCTGGCGTAGTGAATGGCATATGGCACTTTCTCTTTCCTCTGCCTAAGAACAGTCCCGACTACAAAGTCTGATGCATCGGTCATTATCTCAAAGGGAAGAGACCAGTCTGGCTGTTGTAGGATCGGAGCCTGAGTAATCAGCTCCTTCAGCTGGTTGAAAGCAAGGAGAACCTGCTGATCTACATTGAACTCAGTTTCCTTGCACATAAGTTCTGTCAAAGATCGGGCAATGCGGCTGAAATCCTTGATGAATCGTCTGTAAAATCCCACATGCCCCAAGAATGACCTTACATTTTTCACTGTCTGAGGTGGCTGTAGATTTGCAATAACATCCACCTTTGCCAGGTCGACTTCCATGCCATGTTTGGAAACGACATGGCCGAGCACAATCCCTTTTGTGACCATGAAGTGGCTCTTTTCCCATGAAAGCACTAGATTGACTTCACGATACTTCTGAAGCACTCTGTCTAGGTACTCAAGACAAGAATCAAAACTATCACCATAGACAGAGAAGTCGTCCATGAACACCTCGAGAAAACTGCCTACCATCTCGGCGAAGACTGCTAACATGCATCTTTGGAAGGTTGCAGGTGCATTGAATAATCTAAAGGGCATTCTCTTGAAGGAGTAGGTGTCGAACGGGCAAGTGAAGGTAGTCTTCTCTTGATCTTCAGGAGCGATTGCCACTTGGTTGTACCCATAATACCCATCCAAAAAGCAAAAGAACTCCTTACCTTCTAGTCTTTCCAAAACTTGATCAATGAAGGGCAAGGGGAAGTGATCCTTCTTAGTTGCTGCATTAAGACGGCGGTAGTCGACACACACCCGCTAGGATGTTGGTACCCGAGTGGATATTTCCTCTCCTTTGTCATTTGTAACCACGGTAAGCCCAGATTTCTTTGGAACTACATGCAGTGGGCTTACCCATTTTGAGTCGGAGATGGGATAGATAAAGCCTGCCTCACACCATTTCGTTATCTCTTTCATGACGACGTCCCAGAGGTTAGGGTTCAACCTTCTTTGGAATTCATGGGACGGCTTGGCATCTTCTTCCAGATAGATGTGGTGCGAACACAAAGCTGGATTTATCCCTCGGAGATCTGATACACACCAACCAAGTGCCTTGCGGTTCTTTTCTAGAACCTCGAGAAGACGAGATTCCTGATCCGAATTCAGCCTGCTGTTGATGATGACCAGATACATTTGTTCTCCACTCGTAAGGAAAGCATACTTCAGGCCTGCAGGAAGTGGCTTGAGTTCTGGTTTTGACCTGTCCAACTTGTCGGTTACTTCAGATACTATGCTGGTGGTGGGATGTACTTCTTTGAAGGGGCTACCATCCTCATCATTCTGTTGAGATCCCAGTGATGTGCCGAACAGGTCTGCCCTAGGCTGATTGTGTTCGGTCTGGAGTGAATGATCAAAGAGATGCGCCTGCATCTGAGAATCCGACTCCCAAGAATCATCGGAGCATAGGATAAATGTGCTTTCCAAGTCCTCCTCAAGAGTGAGGATATCTCGGGTCCATGAATCGTTCAATGACAAGAATGAATCTCTGATTTCTGCAATAAAGTCACAGTATGCTTCAGATGTTGCATGGCTCTCATCAGTCGTGGCGTTCGGCTCTCTGCTCATGTTTATAGTGATTTGCTTGGTGTTCGAGCTAAAAGTAATCTTGCCAGACCCGTAATCAACCACGGCACCTGAGGTACGTAGAAATGGATGACCAAGGATGATAGGTGTCTAGAGCAGGGGTGCTGGTGAGTCCATATCAAGGAGTACAAAATCAGCTGGGAATTGCATCTCCTGCACTTTAACTACAACATCTTCCAAAAGACCCCTGGGCCGTTTAATGGCTCGGTCAGCGAACTGAAGGATCATTCGTGTCTTCTTGAGCGGACCTAGCCCAAATTCTTGCATTATTGATGATGGCAAAAGGTTGATGGAAGACCCACTGTCGAGGAGAGTGCGCTCGAAGACCTGATCAAAAATCTCACAACTGATAAGAGGTGCTCCTGTGTCTTGCTTCTTCTGTGGGAGGTTGCTGATGGCTGCCACAGTGGCCATGGATAGCACGTGCTTTTCTACATCCCTGCGTCTGTTCTCCTGTGCTGGGCGACGCTTGTTGGTACATGCCTCCTTTAGTCCTTTCTTCACAACTGTCATGTACTCCACGGCCTTCAACAAGGGAATCTCAACAGTAAACTTGTCTAGTATTTCCACAACTCCTGGATCAGACAATGCCTTTTTTCGTTTTGCAATTTTTTTGGATTTTTCTATTGCATGAGGAAAAGGAATATGTACATCTCTAGCAGGAAAAATAGAGTTCTTATTTATATCAAAATCATCGCCCATAGAATGTTGTACATCTAGACTACAAAAAGGAGTACAAACTGTATTCTGGCATGCTGGTGTTGAGGGACGAGCAAAATTTATAGCGTCGGCTCCGTCGGTTGGCGAGGGATCGGCTGCTGCTGGCGGCTCCTCCAAGGCTGGCGCGGCTTTGCTTCGGCTGCAAGCTTCTTTTTGTTCTTTTTGATTTTGCTGATTTTTTTGTATTTCGGCTGGGACTGATGGTATTGTACGACGACTGGATTGACTTCTCCTTCTTCTTCCTCCTCACCCGCCCCTGTAGCTGGCACGACTGATGCAGAAGATGACTATCCACCTGTTTCTTTATTCACCCCATTCTTAGTAGCAGGCAGTGGCAAGGCCCTACTGCTCCTGAGAGTAACAACATTAGAATAAACAATAATATCATTTTCAGACATGGACATGACACCACATTCTACCTGCTCTTTCTTCTTGAAATTATTGGGGTTGGCTTCGACCTGAGCTGGAATGGTAGTTCTAGTGGCGGTCAGGTCATCAAGCCTCTTGGTCATTTCTGCCAACTCTTTGAGAAGTTGGGCCAGACAATCCATGGTAGGGTTCACAGGGGGTACCTCGGTGGGTTCAGCGTGCAGACCACGCTGCTGTTGCATGGATGGGTGCGGAGGTTGTTGCTGGTGGTGCTGGGGTGGTGCAGGAAGTTGAAGTTGCTGATAAGAGGGGGGAGGATACTGTTGATACTGCTGAGGTGGGGCAGCCGCATACTGATGAAACGACTGTGGATGGCGGTATTGCAGCTGCTGGTATGGCTGATTCTGCCTCCATTGAGTTGCATACCGAGGAGGCTGATGATACTGCTGATGTGGCTGAGAGGACTGTCCAAAACGACCACCCTGAGGTTGGTGGTATTGCCGGTTGGCAAGTGGCTGACCCTGGGGTTGTCCCATAGGACGGATCGACTATGCATCGTTGGTCTATACCCCGTTCACTTCCTAAATCGGGGGTGGTGGTGGGAAAACTGAATCAGGTCCTGAAAGAAACTCTGGTTGGTACACAACCATCTGCTGCTGCGGCTGGCCCTGGTCGGGCGCCTACATGTAGTACACGTGCTGGACTGTCGGTGGCTGCTGGCTCGGCTGAGGCTGATGTTGCGGTTGCTGCTCGTCCTTCTTCTCAGCTGGAGCTTCTGATGGTGTCGCCGACTGAACAGAGTTGATGGTGCCCACCAACAGTTCAAGGTACTTGTTGATCTGATCAAGCTTGTCTAATTTCTGAGTCCTATTCTCGATCACAACGAGTTTTTCTAGGTCCTGTGATCGCTTCTCAATGATGTCAACTTTCGAGAGATGGCCCCCGATGATACTGAGGTTGGAGCTCTCATCTCTCTCTGCCTCTTTGGACGCTGCCATGTGTACTTGTTTCTGGAGGATCTGGGGCTGCTTCTCATATGCCTTAGATGAAGAGAGGGCGACCTCTCCTTCGGCCATTTCTTCGAATATCTGCCAGACTACGTCTTCATCCTTGTTGAAGTGCGAACCCCCACATGCTGCGTCAACGAGACTTTGGCTTTCGATGTTCAGTCCCCCGAAGAAGTGCTGTACCAAGCTGGTCTTTGGAATCTCATGATGGGGACATTTCTCCTGCAGATCGGTGAATCTCTCCCATGCTTCGTGTACTGACTCATGGGCTCCTTGGGAGAAATTACTGATTCAGTCTCGCATCTGGTTGAGCCGCCCGAGAGGGTAATACTTATGCAGAAAAGCTGACTTCAGCTCCTCCCAGGTCGTCACAACCTTCCCCAGATGGTTGACCCAATAGAGGGCCTTGTCTTGTAAGCTGAAGGGGAACACCAACATCTTGACAATGTCCAGAGGGACATTGGGATAGTGAGTGGTGCGGCAAATGCGTGAGAATTGCTGCAGGTGAATGTACGGCTCTTCACTGGTATTTCCATGGAATGCAGGGAGAAGAGCAATGAACTGGGGTTTCAGCTCAAAGTGAGCGTGTACCGGTGGAATGAGGATCCACTCGGTCATCTGGCTGTCTCCCGGATTGTACGTCTCTTTAAGTGTAGGCTTGGGTGGTGGTGGGAATTCTGGATCGTCATTGTTAGGCCCACCACCTCCACCTCCACCTCCACCTCCACCTGCTCTTCTGCCTCCTCCTCCCTCGTCTCGGTTCATCATATCATTCAACATATCCTGAAATGCTGTCTGCGTGAGGGCCTGCTCGGTCAGCTACTGTTGGATGGCCTGGATAGACGCCAGCAGTTGTGCATTAACTTTATTCTGGTCTGGCATCTGTTCTTCTGGTTGGGGTGGCTGCTGACCCTTGCCCTTTCCTTGAGGAGCCATATCGGGGTCTGAGTCGGATGAAATGAACTCTGGAGTAGTCTCCAAGGCTCGCTCTGTTTCTATCTGTAGAATGAGATAGTCCAAATCAGCCCACTTGCAATATTGTTTAGCTGTCATGATGATGCTGGAATTCAGGTCAACCCCAGCATGTTGTGAACGGAAAAGGATGTGGACTGTAATCGACTTCCATTCACAACGACGAAAGTGGCATAAAAGTGATCCTAGTTTATTGTGTGGTCAAGAGAAAGGTAGAAAACGAGGAGTCTGGAGATCGATCCGCAAAGTCTGGATCGGGTTCTCGGGAATCTCCTCGAATTTATTGGCGGAGTTGAGTTCATGGAATCGATGTGGGTGTCGACGAGGTCCTGACGGAAACCATCCATGGATCAACTTCACGAAGCACAAAAGCGGATTGGATGTTGGAAGAAGGATACGATGGTCAACGAGGAATAAAAGGAGTGCAAAACTGTAGAAAGGCTCGGCTGAGCGGGGTGGTCAAAGGGAGAATGACACAACGAAATGTGCGCAAAGGTGCGGGACTCGATCTTTGAACCTTAATCTAGATCCATACAAACGCAATACAAAATTGGGTTCACCAACTCACACCATGTGAAGCCGTGAAGGTTCAGCTATTTATTATCTTTTCATTTTTAGAGTTGTGATTTCAGGCATATCTTGTAACAAGTCCTTAGTACGCTACCCTATACAAGAGAGAGTACTGCCAGAAGAGTATCCCGTACTTGTCCTCCTCCTGTGTAACCTGTAGTCTGTACTTTTTGAGGTCCTTGTAACCCTTCCTGGATCCCTACTCAGCCAAAGAAATAGAGAGAGGAAGCCGATAGGCGAAACCAATACTTCGGTTCTCGCTCGCAACGGAATCACCCGTGAGCGTGCAAGAACCTACTCGGACGCAGGACAATGATACAGACACCCCCGTGAAGGCGTGGCCTATGCTCGATACTTCAGACAGGGTCGATGCTCTACACAACAGAGAGTCATCACTGGTGACCAAGTCCTACTTGCCCACGTATGATAGAAGCGCCATTACTTCGGAAATCCAGGCGATACACAAGGCAGTTGCATACTGGGTTTTTGGCTTTAATCCTTATGGGGTCGCACTCGCTCAAGGGAGTAGGGTTTTGGTCCCCCTCCAAGGTACCTGAAAATAATGAGGGCTTTGTGAACCCGGTACAATGATAGTCCATTACAGATTTTATTAAGGTCAAAGTTTATTTAGCAGTCCCCTTGTTTTAATTTTTTGGGTTTTCACTTTTTTGAGTATGTTTTCGTACCAGCGCCTAACGTTTTTGTAGATTCTCATTTAAGTCCTAGGTGCTCAAAAGCAGAGGGAGATAGCAGAAAAGCAGTGCAAGTGGTTCCATGATGGAAATCTCACCATTGAACCGAATGATGCATGCTGAGTTAGAAGACTTACAGTGCATCCCAGCTCTCTCCATGCGGTATGTAAAACAGAATTTTTAAACCTATCTACATGTCGGTATGCAAGGCACAAAATCGCCCTAAACATTAGCTGCTATTAGCATGAAGAACCATAAGTCGCTCATTTGTCTTTAGCCTCAAAAGTCCGATCTTGGCTCACCCCTCCTCTGCTCAACACACTTGAGTTTAGGAGATAGCGCTTTATGGGGCTCGCTGTGGCACAAGGGCTAAGAGACAAATGAACGGCTTGTTTAAGTTTGACTAGATCCATACGAAGTATACTATATGAACATGCATTCTTATTAATGTTTGGACCTAGCTACTGTCGGACCTTTGGATTTTTAGTGTGTCGGAACTTCTGCGAGACTTAGAATTTTAAAATCAACAGCCTTCAAGTTCTACACATCATTGTCACAGTTTCGGCTCAGAAGTCATCTTAGATCAATCCTCTTCCCAAAGCATACCCTATGAACATTGAACAATCGACTCATGTGTGTGAAAGGTTTTAGCTCTTCCCATCCAGAATGCCGGACTACCATGCAAATCTCCTCTCCAATAACTCGTCCTCGAGGAGTCAGGTATTTCCTTCTAAGGTCTGTCGCGCTGTGTTCACAATCGAATTGGGGGAGAAGATAAAAGAAGGAGAAAAGAACTGGAGGGTGGCAGTGTAGTCACCTCTCCTTGTGGAGCTGGCCAGTGTAGCCGAGTCTCCACCAAGATCTGCAGGTTTCTTGAAGCTTGGACCTTTTGGTCAGATATTTATTTGGTAGTGGCTTCTTTGTATTTGGATTTTTGGTGGTTCTGTTTGGATCTTGTTGTGCCCCTACGGATATAGAATCTTTTGTTTCCGTACATTTTTTGGGGTCTTAGAAAAAATTGTGCCCAGCCGTCCATCCCTTTTCCGAAGCTTTATTTCAACCCGTACTCCGATCTTTAGATTTCCACGCTACCAGAAAAGAAACTCACACAGTCTTCCAACATACCGTTTGAGTTGAGCTAAGTGCATAGTGCGAGAGTATAAATTGATTCCCTATTCCAGAGTTATACCCAGAATGAAGAGACCAGGTTAGACACTAAGAGTCAAACGCTGCACATTGTCATGTGGAACTCAAAGAATTAAGTCAAAGACCCGAATCTTCTAAAATCCTATTTCTCGGTGAAGTTCCTCTGAGAGTTAGGTGGATTAAGGTCCAACTAAGCTCCATTCTTCAATTTTATTCCAGACATAGTTTAAATATCAGTACTATCCTGAAAAATGCACATGCAAATGCAAAATATGAACAATGCAGAGAGGGTTTTTTTTGAAAAGGAATGATGCACATGTGAAAAGAACACATTTTTTAAAACAATTTTCTAGTTTTTAACTTTTTATGGCTTTTTTTGGAGGAAAAATGCAGATGTGAAAGAAAGGTTTTTTTGCAAATTTTTATAGATTTTTGGTTTTGTAGTTTTTTAAGGAAAAAGGGTTAGTAAAATATATAGAAGTATATTCAAGATTTTTTTGGTGTTTTTGTTTTTTTTTGTGTTTTTTTGTTTTTTTGTTTTGTTTTGTTTTTGTGTGTGTTTTTTTTGTTTTGTTTTTTTTTGCGCACAAGGATTTTACAAACTATACACATAACCCTCCAAATAAACAAATTTAAAAGTACGAGTTATGTCTAAAGTATATAAACAATATATACAACACCCCCCTATACTTAGCTCGAACTATGTCCTCATAGTGATCAGAGAGCGAAAAAGGAAGACATAACTCGTGTTAAGTATAGAAAAGTGAAAAGAAAAGATAACAAGAAGAGAAGAAGGTGATCCCCCCTATACTTAGGATCAAGTAATCCTAAGTATAGTGGAGTGTACAAAAGGAGAAAACCGATGATGAGAATGTACAGACTCAAAAATAAAAAAGACACGATATGAACAACATCACCCCCCTATACTTAGGGTAGAGTATCCCTAAGTATAGGCAACAACAAGAGTGATGAATAGGACGAATATGAGCAACACAAATCATTCACCCCCCTATACTTAGGATAAAGCACATCCTAAGTATAGCATATATACACACATGGAAAAGAGGTGAATGATAAAACGGGAGAAGACAGAGTAAAACGAAAGGATATACAAGAGGAGTGGATGATCATGTATCAGACGTAGAAGATGGAATCAAAAGATCATCATCTGATACCACGGATATCGAATCAACAACGGACATGAATGTATCATGATCTAGATATGGCTTCAGCAACTGTCCGTTCACAACAAATGGTTGTGCGTCAGATGACAACCCACATATGACAATACTCCCATTGTCACGCACAGCTCTCACGATGAACGGTCCCGACCACTTGCTTTTCAATATTCCTGGAAACAATTTCAACTTAGCATCGAATAACCAAACTTTCTGATCAGGGAAGAAGGTCTTTCTTCGAATGTTTTTATCATGCCAGCGCTTGACTTTCTCCTTATACATGAGTGAGTTATCATATGCAAAGTCTCGGAATTCCAGTAATTTGTTCAAATCCAACTTCATGTTCTTTCCTCCCTTCTCATAATCTAAATTGCATACACGGAGTGCCCATAAAGATTTGTGAATTCATTCTACTGGTAGGTGACAAGGCTTTCCATATACCAATCTGTAGGGAGACATTCCTAAAGGAGATTTGTACGCCGTCCGATAAGCCCATAGAACTGAATCAAGAATCTGGGACCAGTTCTTTCTATCTGGACGTACAAGTTTCTGCAATATTGTCTTGATCTCCCTATTTGAAATTTCTGCTTGCCATTAGTCTGAGGGCGGTAAGGAGACGCAACTCTGTGCTCAATGGCGTACTCCTTCACAAGCTTCTTTACTTCTCTATTAATGAAATGGCTTCCCCCATCTGAAATCAGTATTTTGGGTATACCGAACCGCGCAATAATATGGTCCTTGAGAAAGGAATACACAGTACGACTATCTGCGGCTCGGGTGGGGATAGCTTCCACCCATCGACTTACATAATCCACGACGAGCAGGATGTACTGAAATCCCTGACTGACAGGAAATGGGCCCATGAAGTCTATACCCCAAGCATCAAAAACATTAGATATCTGTATGTATCTTAGGGGCATGGTATCTTTGGAACCAACAGTTCCTCCCATTTTCTGACAATCTGTACAACCTCGAACATACTCTGTAGCATCCTTAAACAATGTGGGCCACCATAGGCCACTCTGTAAAACCTTTGCTGTCGTGCGTTTCCCCGAATGATGCCCACCAGATTCTAGTTTGTGACAGTGCTCAAGTACACTGGCGTATTCCTCTTGAGGAATGCACCTTCTCCAGATACAATCCGCGCCCTCTCGAAATAGGTACGGATCCTCCCACTGGTAATAATGAATCTCTGACAAAAATTTGTCTACCTTGTACTTCAGCCAATCTTGTGGAACTTTCTTGGAGACAAGATAGTTCACAATATCAGCATACCATGGGAGTGAGTCCACCGATAAAATGGTCTCATCTGGAAAGGTTTCGGAAATAGGAATCATGTTATGCTCAGAGGTCTCTGTGTCTGTGATACGGGAAAGGTGATCTGCCACAACGTTTTTCACTCCAGGTTTATCTCTAATCTCTAAGTCAAATTCCTGGAGAAGAAGGATCCATCTGATAAGGCGTGGTTTGGCATCCTTCTTTGCCTGTAGGTATCGTATGGCTGTGTGATCCGTGTACATAATAACGTGTGAACCGATGAGAACACAACTGCTAACATCTCCTTCTCCATAACTGTATAATTTCGTTGTACTTCATCCAGAGTCTTGCTAGCATAGTGTATAGCAAATGGTATCCCATCCCTTCTCTGTCCTAAAACCGCTCCAACTGCGAAGTCTGATGCATCCGTCATGATCTCAAAAGGAAGAGACCAATCAGGTGGCTGTAAGACAGGAGCACTAGTGACCATTTCTTTCATTTGATTGAATGCAAGAAGAAGTTTCTCATCGACAACAAAATCAGTCTCCTTACACAGAAGCTCAGTCAAAGGTCTGGCGATTTTGCTGAAGTCCTTTATGAATCGTCTATAGAATCCTACGTGTCCCAAAAATGACCTCAGCTGCTTCAAATTCTGTGGTGGCTCTAACTTGGAAATCACCTCAATCTTAGCCGGGTCAACCTCCATACTATGTTTGGACTTTGGAGATGACATGGCCTAATACAATCCCATTAGTCACCATAAAGTGACTCTTCTCCCACGAGAGCACTAGGTTTACCTCGCAGCAACGTTGAAGAACTCGGTCTAAATGAGCAAGACATGTGTCAAAACTATCCCCATAGACCGAGAAATCGTCCATGAAGACTTCAAGAAAATTACCCACCATGTCGGCAAAAACGGCCAACATACACCTTTGAAATGTAGCGGGGGCGTTACACAATCCAAAGGGCATCCATCTAAAGGCGTAAGTGCCAAACAGACAAGTGAAAGTAGTTTTCTCTTGATCCTCAGGAGCGATAGCAACTTGGTTGTATCCCGAGTACCCATCCAAGAAGCAAAAGAACTCTTTCCCTGCCAACCTCTCAATAATCTGATCAATAAAGTGATCCTTCTTGGTAGCTGAGTTCAGGCGTCGGTAATCTACACAGATACGCCATGAAGTAGGTACCCGGGTTGGAATCTCCTCACCGCGGTCATTCTTCACGATCGTAATCCCAGATTTCTTTGGGACCACATGTAAAGGTATGACCCATTTGGAATCCGAAATGGGATATATAAAGCCAGCATCACACCATTTCTTGATCTCCTTCTTGACAACCTCCCTTAGATTTGGATTTAGACGGCGCTGACATTCACGGGAGGGTTTACAGTCACCCTCTAGGTAGATATGATGCGAGCACAACACTGGATTGGTCCCACGGAGATCCGAGATATTCCATCCTATGGCCTTGCGGTTTCTCTCAAGAACCTCTAACACGCGAGATTCTTGTCCAGCGGTCAACTGCGAGCTGAGGATGACCGGAAACATTTGGGGGGGACCTGCAAGGAAGGCATATTTCAACGTTGATGGTAAAACCTTGAGCTCAGGTGGGGTCTGAATCGGCTCTACGATAACCTCTGCTACTGTACTGGTAGACGGTATGTGATATGTGCTCTGTATACTATCCACCTTGGCTATTGACGGCTCGGTAAGTAGAATATCTGATAACTCTATAAGGAATGATCTCTGCTCAGCAAGGAATGGTTCATCAGGATGTTCAATACTCTTATCAATGAATGGCTCAGATATCTCTACAATAATCTCAGAAAGATGTCTCTCATCTGTGCATAAATCAATGAATTCAACAAATGGCTCAGATATCTGGATCTCAGAACTTTGCTCAAACTGCACATCGGTAACTGTCTCAACTGGACCACCAAGGGAACTCATGTCGACTATGCTTTCCAGAGAGTCCTTTTGGGAAAGGAACTCTTGGGTATCTATAAAGTCCGTGAAAAGATCTGTCTCTCTGAATTCTGCAAGAAAATCACAGTCATCTGTCTCTGATATCACTTTCTTTGTATCATCTGCTGCTGGTGAAGGTGATGATCTAGGATCAGAGATCATCTCAATTTTTACCTTGTCACTACGAGAGTGAAAGATGATCTCTCCAGTACCATAATCAACTGCTGCTTTGGCCGTTCGGAGGAACGATCGACCTAGTATGATCGGGGTATGGAGTAATGGTGCAGGTGTGTCCATATCCATGACAACAAAATCAACAGGGAATTTCATTCCCTGCACCGTTACAATAATGTCCTCTAAAATACCTCTTGGCCTCTTAATCGATCTATCAGCAAACTGAAGGATCATTCTGGTTGTTTTAAGAGGTCCTAACTGGAATTCAGTTAATAAAGAGGAAGGCATGAGATTAATGGAGGAACCACTATCGAGAAGAGTACGATCAAATTCTTGATCAAAGATATGACAACGGATGTGAGGTGCTCCCTTGTCTTTCTTTTTAGGTGGAAGGTTACTGATGGCATGAACTGTGGCCATGGTCAGGATGTGTTTCTCTGTTTCCTTTCGTCTGCTCTTCCTTGGTTGACGCTTTTGGGTACATGCCTCTTTCATTCCCTTTTTTATTGTAGGTATGTATTCCATGGCCTTAAGGAGTGGCATCTTTAAAATGATGTTCTGTAAGATCTCAATCACTCCGGGATCAGATAGTGTTGTTTTTAGTTTTTGAATTTTTTTAGCTTTAAGAGCAGAAGGAAATGGCACAGAATCAGAATAAACATGCAAACGTTCATTTCCTTTATTCAAAGTGGAATCATCATGTACAAGAGGACAACTAGAATCAGTCTGTATAGTGTTGTCCAATCTAGGTGAAGGAAAAACAGAGTCTAAAACAGAACGGGATGTTGCTGCTGGTGAAGAGGATGAATCTGCGACTGGTATATTCTCCTTTGATGAAGGTGATCTGCATCTGCCTAGTGACGGTGGTGTTGAAGGCGGTGTAACTCCAGATGTGGGTGCTGCTATACTGGGCCTCTCTACTGCTGGTGCAGGAGATGATGTAGAAGATGATGCTCTCTCAGTGGATTGATCTCCCAACCCCAACTGCTGCGTAGGCGGCTGCAAACTCCTACTGCTCCTGAGATGAATGGCGTCAGATAAACATGTAAAATCAAGGGACATACCTGTCTCAGGGGTGGGTGGGCCATTGGCTGCCTGTTCCTTGCGTCTTAAGTTGTTGGGGTTGGCTTCAACCTGTGCTGGAATCAGTGTCTTGGTGGTGGTCAGGTCGTCAATCCGCTGAGTCAGTTCATTCATGTTCTTCATAAGCAGTGTAAGCTGGTCCAGTGTTGGATTGGCTAAAGGGGCCTCAGGTTGCTCATTGAATGGGTGTCGCTGAGGCTGATAGTACGGAGGCTGCTGGTACCCATATGGATTCTGATAATAAGGAGGAGGAGGGGGGAATACTGTCCATAATATGCAGTCTGTTGCTGGTTAGGATGAGGGAAATACATAGACTGCTGCTGAGGCTGGCCATGTCTCCAGTTTTGAAACTGAGGTGGAGACTGATACTGAGGATGGAACTGCTCGTGCTGGTACTGCTGCTGTCTGCCTCCCTGAAATTCATGGGTGTGTCTCTGACCCTGCTGTGAACCCAACTGGTCTTGCCCTGACGGACGGGGCTGGTTTCTCTCACGATCGAACCAGATGCCATTCACCTCCTGGATACGAGGTGGCGGTGGAGACTGCTGCTTATGAATGTAGGAAACTTCTTGTTGATACGGAACTATCTGATGTGAATGCTGCTGAACCTGATCAGGTGTCTGCACGTAGTAGACATGCTGAACTGTTGATGGTCCTCCGCTACTCTGCTTGGTGGAAGAAGTTTGCTCCCTAGTAGAGGTGTAGGCTGCTGCATTCGTACTGTGGACTACGCTGATTGAATTGACAAGAAGTTCCAGATGCTTTGTTAACTCATCCAGCTTATCCAGGTTCTTTGTTCTCTGCTCGATCACATGAAGCTTATCAAATTCCTGGGATCGCTTTTCAATAATATCCACTTTGGATAGGTGGTTTCCAATGATGGCCAGGTCAGTGCTATCCACCTTATCCGCTTCTTTTGTTGCCATTATGTTGACATCCTTGTGGGGTACTGCAGGGATGGTGACAGGTTGCTTCTGAAAAGCACGTGAAGAAGAAAGAGCTGCTGAACTTTCTGCCATCTCCTCGAAAATTTGGTACAGGATATCCTCGTCCTTATTAAAGCGACTTCCCCCACAAGCGGCATCTACTAGCTCCTAATTCTCAACGCTTAATCCCCAAAAGAAATTTTGTACCAGGTTGGTCTTTAGAATATCATGATGGGGGCATTTCTCCGTCAGATCTTTGAATCGTTCCCATGCCTCGTGAATAGGCTCTTGGGGCATCTGGGAGAAATTAGCAATTAAAGATCGCATTTGGTTGAGTCGTCCAAGTGGATAATACTTGTTCAGAAATGCGGACCTCAACTCTTCCCAAGTGGTGACAACCTTACCCAAGTGATTTAGCCAATACAATGCTTTGCCCATCAGACTGAATGGAAAGGCGGTCATCTGTACTACCTCTAATGGGACATTCGGGTAGTGTACTGTTCCACAAATGCAATCGAACTGCTGGAGGTGTATATAAGGTTCTTCACTAATGTTTCCATGGAATATTGGGAGAAGAGGCAAAATAGTAGGCTTAAGCTCAAAATGCCCATGAACCGCAGGGATTTGTATCCACGAATTTGTTTGTCCTGCCCCTGGATTATAAGCATTCTTTAGTGTAGGCTTAGGTTCTGTATGAGGTTCTTCTCCATTCCCACCTCCAGGGTTTCTGTTATCCCCCTCTCTCATATCTTCTCTTTCCTGTCTCAGCTCGAGAATCATGTCTCTCAATGCGTTCTGAAAGTTAGTCTGCTCTGCTATCTGGGCTTGAATCGTTTGAATGGAGACTAACATGGTGCTATTGATCTCGCTCTGATCCGACATGGTTCCCTTTCCCTTCGGTGGCATTATGTGTTCAGTGTCTGACTCTGAAAATGTGCATGGTACTCGATTAGTACTCAGAATTGATGGAGTCTCATATATTAATTTGAGATTAAAGCCAATCTCAGAAAGTGGATTGATGGATGTTGTGAACGGTGAAGTGGGAGAAGAGGAATATTCGTGAAGTGAGTCTCCCCGAATAGAAGGTGAACGACTCGGAGTGTAGAATGAGTTTGCAGAATCCAAACGTGAAATACTCCGGTCCGACATCTTCAAAATCAATAGGCAGGATGCGAGAACACGAGGGTCAATACAAGAGTGAAAGTGAATGAAGGTGCAAATTGCGCAGAAGGATCTTTACTGCTAGCAAGCAAACACAATACAAACCCCCAAATTCACCAACTCAACTCAATGTGAAGACCGTGAAGGTTCGGTCAATTATCTTGTCAATTTTAGAGTTTGGTGACAATACAATCTATCAGAGCGTTTAAAGCGAGCTGTTAGGAACCCAATACTCTCAGGAGACTGGCCTAATATCAAGTTAGATCTTTCTCAGCCAATATGAATTGCGGACCGTTTACGGGCTACCCGATCAATTCAATCTGTTAAGGACGTCACGGGCCGCTTTACCGGCTACCGGAGAGATCCTCACTGGAGAACGACTAACCCAAGATAGTAGTCTGAAAAGAGTTCGGGCGTGGCTCTATCCTAGTGTGCGGGTCGCTCTCTCGCTCAAGCAAACCAAAAAATGAGGGGGTTACTCTCCCCAAAATAATATTTTTCCTTGTATATTTTAGGGTCGAGTTTTCTTTAGCAGTCCCGATTTTAGCAATTGTCACTTGGTTAAAAATATTTTCAATGAATCGCCTACCGAGTGTCAAATTTTTCTTTTTAATTTATGTAGGTGAAAACAAGGAAGGAGATAGGAAATGCCAATGCGCGATTAAAAACGATGATGCATGCAGGGTTAGAGATGCGTACCTTGTCGCCAGCACTCTACATGCAAGTGATCAGCGCAAAATTTAAATACAGAAAATAAACTAACCTATATGCAAATGCAAGTGAACCGTCCTAGATGATAACTTCTATTAACGGGCAAGAACAAGTTAATTTGAATAAGTCCAAATTACGCTCTACTCTATAGGCACAGAATTATCTTGTTTAGGGTGTTTGGACCTAATTAGTTGCCTGGCTCAAGCATTAATTAAAGCAATCAAGAGGTAGCTCACAAAATCCGCGGGAAACAAAGAAAAATAAAGGCGATGAAAACAAAACTGGTGAGGTCACCCAAGTGCACCGGCACTTGGCGAAACAGACCCCGCAACAAATGAATGTCTTGTTACAAGGTTCGAATGAAAAAGAACTCTCTCTCTCTCTCTTTTTAGAAAATTGTTCTCTCTCTTTTTTTTTCTTCTCACGCTATCCTGCTGCTTGGTGAAGAATCAAGCCGCTTCCACGTCGCTTGGGTGCTTCGGCTCTCCTTGGATCGCCTCCTTCGCTCTGCCGGCCCTCGCAAGAAAAAAATGTGTAAGAAATACAATTATCAAATATGAGAGAAAAGAAAAAAAAGAAATGAATGCAGTGATATGAACAATTGAGAGAATGGCAAAAATGTAAACAGATATTTACAACCAAGAATAGCAGGTCAAAAGAAAAACCTAACTACCCTCGCCATGCCTCCCCGGCAACGGTGCCATTTTGTTGAGCCGGAATTTTGTGGGACATTTATTTTTCTTTTTATCTTCCGACAACGGCAAAATTTTGTTGGCAACGGTGCCATTATGTTGATCATAGATTTTGAGGGACTTTTGATTTTTCTTTTTTTATCTCCTAGCAACGGCAAAATTTTGTTGAGCAAGGAATTTATTGCTGGGGTTTGGAAAATTAATTGGTAAAAATGTTGTGGTCGTTGTTTTTATCCCCAAAACCCGTGTCAACAAAAAAACATATTTATTTTTTTTAATTTTTGCTACTTATTAACCTGTATAGCGGACAGGGTCAAACTCAGGAAGGCTACAATTCCCGAGGGTTATTCAATTAATCAGAAACTAATTAAAAGAAAACAGGAATCTCAAAGGACACTATCCTTGGTTGTTGTGATTTTTTGAATCTTTTAAAATTTTTTAATTTTTTTATTTCGATTTTTATGTATTTTATGATTTCTAAATTTTTAGTGATTTTGATTTTACAATTTTTTTAATTTTCAAAAACGACACGAAGCAATGATTCCAAGGATCAACACTACACACCAACTATTTTTGTAATTTTTCAATTAGTCAAAAATGCTCAAAAAATGCAAAGAAAATATTTTTGAGTTTTAAAAATTTTGAAATATTTTTGAGAATTTTTGTATATTTTTCAGATGTTTTTTTATTTTTCTAAAAATCAAACAATGAGAAAATACGAAAATGTGCACAGCCTGGAGTAATTTGCAATTTTAAAATCTTTTAAATGCCCCAAAACTCCTGGAAATTATTTTTAAGAGAAACTAGAAGAAATTATCTACAAACAAGAACTGAAATCACAATTTTTGGATTTTTGTAAATTTTTTTTATGATTTTTAGAAGATTTTTGATGTTTTTCATTTTTTTGTGTTTTATAATTAGTTAATACGTCAAAATTGGTTAAAAATTAAAAGACAATAAAAGGCAACTACTCTAATTTTTTTGGAATTTTTAGAGCTATTTTCAACTTTTTATGAATTTTGGAATTTCAAACAAGGAAAAATAGTATGTTTTTGAATTTTTTTAAAATAATAAATGAAATCAAAATGCAACAAAAATTTTATGCTAGATGGATATGAACATTAGGAGCATAACATAATTTTTGCAAAATTTTTGGGCGAATAAAAATATTTATTTCATTCAAAAGCACAAGCAAATCATCGTTCTGCAGTTCGGGGACTAAAATGTAAATACTGGAAAAGCTCTGGACTGAAATGTAAAGTTTCAATGTTTTTGCCTCAAATAAATAATAAAATAAAATGCAAGGCAGTAGGTGCAAATTACCCAAAAAACGTGCGAAGCACGTGCTTGTTTTAGCAAGGGCTTGTTTCTTCTTTTGAAAACTCCCAGGGATGCAACTGTAATTTCTGTCAAAAGTTCTTGAACTGACGGGGCTGTTTCTGCAAATCTGAATACCTCCGGGCTGAAGATGCAATTTTCCCTTTTTATTCAAAAACCCTATGTCTTCCTCTTCTTTGTTCTTGCAAAAATGGGCACCAAGGGGTGAGAGGGGCGCCGCCACCCCTTCTTCTTCGGCAGGCAAGGGCTACGGGCGGGGCGACCTGGAGGAGGGAGGCCCGCGGGCAGTCGTCGATGGGGCCTGCTGATCACGCGAAAATCAAGGGAGCAACCGAGGTGGAAGATAAATCACAATGTCGTTGTCCTCAGTCACTCGAAAGGCGTAAATCAAGAAAATAAACCACTCAAAGATATCAGTCAATCAAAACACAAGACAGAGCGGTCTGCTATAAGATTAACCTGGTATAGCTCCCAGGGTCGAACACAAGGAGCACAGATTGGCCTTGCGGCCTACGATGTAGTCAAGAATCCAGAAAGTCTTTTTTATGGTTTTTATTTGTTTTTGTATTTTTTTAGATTTTTTAAAAGATGAGAAAATGAAAGAATGCAAATGCAAGGGGACTTCAACAATTTATACAACACACAAAAATGATGCAAAAATTAAGGAAAAATGGTTTTTATGTTTTTTAAGTTTTTTACTGTTTTTGGTGAATTTTTGGAATTTTTCTAATGGATAAAATAATTATTAAAAATCAAACAATGCAAGAAAAATAGGGTACTGTCCAGCAAGGTTAGAATCTCAAAAATAAAATATTTAAGAGCTTCAAACAACCCTGGAGGTAATTTTCCTATAATCTATGAAGAATAAGGAAAATTTGGGCACCCTAATTATTGTTTTTGGATTTTTAATTTATTTACTACAATTTTTATGAGTTTTTAGGGGTTTTTCAATTTTTAGGATTTTTAAGTAATGAAAAATAGCCAAAATTGGCTAGAAAATCAACCAGCAAGCAAATAACAGTACCTAATTTTTTTGGAATTTTTAGTGGAGTTTTTATAATTTTTTTGTATTTTTAAAGTCAAACAGTAGCAAAAATTAGGGTTTTTGAATTTTTAAAAATAATAAATGAAATCAGAAATGTCCCCAAAAATCATAGAAATTCCTACACCATGGCAGGAGCCATGTGTCAAAATTTCATTGGATTTGGAGGTCGTTTGATATTTTATTCAAAAATAAAGGTGGGGCACTGTGCACAGGGACCTAAGTGCAAATACCCAAAAGTTCTGGGGTCCTGGTGCAATTTACCCAAGAATTCACGTGCCAAGCATGTGTCTGGGGCACACAGGGACTGATTTGTAATAAAAACCAAGTCCTAGGGGTTTTTGATAACACGTATCAAAACCCCAGGGGCAAGGTTGCAAAAAGTCCAAGAAATAAAAGCACATGCGCCAATTCAGCCTTCACAGGGGTATAACTGCAATTAATCAAAACATTTCATGCAATTAATAACATCCAGAACTACAAGGGGTCGCATGCAAATAACCCAACAAAACACGTGCCAAAGCACGTGGGTCTCTACTGGCAGGGGTATAAGTGCAAATAAAATAAAGCGCGAGGTCCTTGATGCAAATATCCCAGAAAATAAACAACGTGAATTAAAAGTTACAGGACTAAAATGAAATACAACAAACAGAGGGGGGCCTATGAAATTTACCCCTTTATTAATAGCGACGGCCTGATGGTGACGCGTGGATGATCGGACGGCGGAGATCAAACGCGCCTTTAACGCTTCGGCTCTTGGGCTCGATCGACGGCGGAGGGAGGTCCACGTGGCTGATCTAACGGTGCTGGGCTCTTGGCCTCTCTCCTCTGCTATCAAGGGTCCAGATGCGACCCTCAGATGGATCGACGGCTGCTGCTCCTCAACGAATGGACGGTCACGATCAAATCTGGAGCAGAGGGTGCATCGGACGGCTCTGGAGGGTCCTCGAAGAACTGATGGCCGGCGAACTTCGCCGGCCTCCTGCGTGCACTCCGGTCCTCCTCAGCTGCGCCTGAAGGTCGGAGAAGCTCCGCTGGACTATCCCGCAGCTGCTGGTGGTGGCCAAGAGCCCAACCGAGCCCAGGAGGGGCTCCGGCGAGACCTGGCGGCTCGAAGCTCCTGGCTGAAGTTGGGAAGCCTCAGACGGCCTCCTTTGGACCTGCAAAATGGTCAAGAAGCTTCGCGGGTCGAGGGCAAAGTGCCTCGACCCGGTTAGGTGGGGTGAAGGTGGAAGGTGCGGCGTGGCGGAAGAGCTCCGGCGAAGCGACGGCGAGGGAACTCGATTCCCAGTTCCTGTGCGAACTGGGTTGGATGAAGGGGTGGAGAAGGTGCGTGAGGGTACGGCGGAGGTGATGAGATAGTCGGAAGGTCGAGATGAAACGTGAGATGGTCGGAATCGGGAGGATGCGTCGGAGATATGAATTGGGCGTAATCTAAAATTAAGCTAAACTAGAGGGAACTAAGGTTACCTGATGGCTGAAGTAGACTGTGCTGGAGATGGGCTATCTCCGGGTCGTAGCTTCGAAGGGCGTCAAGGCCTGAAGCTCGGTGCTCGACGCCGGCGGCGGAGCAAGGACGGCGAGGTTACGCCGGATCGATGGAATCGCCCTCTCGCCTCACTGCAACACGGGCAAAGCTTGCTGTCACTCTCGCCTTGCCGATGGAGGTCACGGGGAAGAAGGAAATGGGCCAAAGATGGCGCGCGAAGGCGGCGGAGGGGAAGGATATATAGTGTGACCGGGCGTCTAGGGTTGAGTGGCGACAACTATAGAAAGCTTGGATTTGATGGCGAGAGATCCGGCGAGGGAGAGGGATGTGCGGCGAAGAATATGGGCGCGGGGGTTGAGTGGGAGACAGGCTGGAGCGCATGGGAAAATTCGGAGAAGGAGGCGCGGCGCGCGACGGCCAGATTAGGAAGGAGGTCGCGGGGGAGTTGACCGGGGTCAACATTCCCCCGTGGACCAACCAGAAGCGGCCACGTGTAGCGGATTTTTGTTTTATTTTTTTAGGGCAGAAATAGGTCGAATTAAATAAAACTCAAAACATGAAATATTTTTCTTTTATTTTTTTCTATTTTTTGGTGATTTTTAATTAATTTTTGGAAATAAAAATAGGTTAGCTCTATATATAGGTATATGTACACTATATGGAGTTTTTATTTTTGATTTTTTATTTGTTATTTTTATGTGTTTTTATGCCCATTTTGTATTTTATTTATTTACAAGATGAATTATGGAATAAAAGAATATTTTTATTTTATTTTTATCACTTATATACAAGAGTGAAATAATTGGTTGAATACATTTATATACATGGTATAAATACAATGTATTTTTGTATTTTTCATTTTGTGATTTTTATTTGATTTTTGTTTTGTTTCTTGTTATTTATTTTATTTACAAAATGTAACATAGAATATTTACAAAAATTTTGGAAAATAAATGAATTTATTTACAAGGTTAAATAAATACAATAGTGTGGTTTATACACATGGTAAAGGGTATTTTTGTCTTTTTGATTTTTCATCTTTTTATTTTGTTTTTAATAGTTTCTAAATATATATACAATATGTACAAGTATCTTTTTGGGTGAGGAAAATAAATAGTTTTATTTATTTACAGATATACACACATGTGAGCTCCTATCTCCCTCTACTGTGGCTTTTATGCGGTCAGGCCCATGCTGAGCCCTCCCTTGGGTTAGGTTGCTCAATATTTATTCTAAATATTTCCCTCTTTTTCTTTTTGCTCTTTATTCTTTTATTTTGTGCACAAAAACATGCTAATTATAGGTTTTTACACAATGCATGCTTTTGGTAATTATTTGTATTTACACATATCTACATGTATTTGCAAAGGTTTTTGTAGCTAAAATAGAAGAATAAAGAGTGATGAATGGGTATTCATCACCCCCCTATGCTTAACTTTGCTAGTCCCTTAGCAAACACTTATTTGAAAAAGAAGTGAAAAAGAAAGAAAAAGAAAAAGAAAAAGAGGATGTACATGGATCAAGGTTGACTTATTAAATTTTGCCTTTATTAACTTGAAATATGGAGCTCGATCAGATCTTTGGATTATTAATGTGTCGGAACCTTATTTGGACTTAAGCCTAAAACTCAACAGCCTCCAAGTTCCACCAATCTATGGGCAAGACTCCTCAATAAACCAGATCAGAACAAGTCTACATACACAAACTCTAATGACCATGAATCTTTTCTTGCTGTGTAAGTGATATGTGGCTCCCCACCTCAGAAGTAACAAAGAAACAACCTCCCTCAACCTGGTAACTCTAATGCCTCGGTCTAGCAACTCTTTCCTCGAGAAGCGGGGTATTCCCTTCTAAGTTCAAGTGCAACCGGCTCAAGAAGAGGGGGTAGAAGTATAGAGTTTTGGAAGCTTAGCCAGTGTAGCTAAGTCTCCCGCTGCAAGCTTCATGAGATGTAACATGGATACCATAAGCTTTTGCTTCATACTCCGGTGGGGTTATTAAATTTTCAATCCGACCCACCACTTTTTTGGAGTTCTTTTTGCATTTTTGCATTTTTTTTTTTCAACAACTTCTGTACACATATCTACATGGTGCAGCATATATAAGAAATTTCCCCTTGAGCCAGTAGACTATCCCTCTTTTGAAGCTTTATTGCAACCCACAGCTTCTGTCTTTAGCTTTCAACACCACTAGACCAAGTTGAGGTGCACTTCCTTCACTATAAGAAGAAGAGAGGTTCCGCCTAGAAGTACTACCCTCATATGCTACCCCAAGCCAAAGGAAACTGCCTCCTCACCACCTCATCCATGGAGAGCCATGTGTAAAGTGCAGGTGCAAGTTAAGCCATTGTCTCTGAGAGTCATGCGTGTGTTGTTAAGTGCTCTATTTAGGCTCATCAAGATGACATATGCTCATAGCCTAGTGGACTCAAAGAATTAAGTCCTTATGGACCTGAAAAGCCTTAACCCTAAGTCCTACAAGGTTCCTCTTAAAGTTAAGTGAATTAAGATCTTACTCAAGCTCCATTTCTCAATTTAATTCCAGGCTTAGTTTAAATGTCAACTCTCATCCAGGAAAAATTATATACATATATGTACACAAGATGCTATTTACAAATATTTTACAATCATGCAAAAATTTTTGAAAAATGTTTTGAAATCATGAATGAATGATGCATGAGGTGCAGGTTTTGCAAAAAGATATTCACAAACATTTACACAAGAATTTTGCAAACTTTTGATTTTCAAAACATTTTGAAAAAAATTTTGTACAATATACATAATTTTGATACAAAAATATTTACACAAGCTTTACACAAAAGATTTTTGAAATCATTTTTACAAAAATACTTTGTACACTAGCTATGTATGTGCAAGAATAAAAGAGGTTTATGAAAAATTTTTAATTTTTGTGATTTTTAGCCATTTTATTTATTAACACACTCACACAAAGTACGAGTTATGGCTAAAGTATATATGAAATATATACACACCCCCCCTATACTTAGCTCGAACGATGTCCTCAGAGTGATCAAGAGCGATGAAGAAGACATAACTCGTGCTTAGTAAAAGGGAAGTGGAAAGGAATGGCTAAGTACAGGAACGAATAAATGAATAGAATGAGAAGAACTCGGTGGTCTCCCCCTATACTTAGGATTAACTAATCCTAAGTATAGAAAGCTGTACATGAAGGGAAAGCCGAGTGAAGAAGATACAGAATCTGCTCCCCCTATACTTAGGGTAAAATATCCCTAAGTATAGGCAGCAAAAACAAGAGCAGAAAGAATGAAAAGAATACTCGCAGGTCCGACATCCCCCCTATACTTAGGGTAAAGTACACCCTAAGTATAGCATAATCACAAGATGAGAGATGGGGTGTGGGACTAAAGAATAGAATGATATGGACAACTGGATCTATACAGGCGGAGGAACAGTGAAAATCAGGCGTGAGATGTAAAAGATGTGAGTCAAAAGACCACATCTCACGCAAAATGAATAGCAGCAATAATAACGTCCCGCGGCTCATGATCTAGAAATGGTTTGAGCCGCTGGCCGTTCACTCGGAAGGTACTCTCAGAAGATAACTCAGATATATCAATGCTACCGTTATCATGTACCTTTCTGACCAAATAGGGTCCTTTCCATTTGCTCTGTAGCTTCCCTGGAAATAATCTAAGCCTTGCATCAAACAGCCATACTTTCTGTCCAATCTCAAAATGCTTGTGGCTGATATGAGAATCATGCCACTCTTTCACTTTCTCCTTATAATGTAGGCTGTTTGAGAAAGCTGTATCTCTAAGCTCTTCCAAGGCGGCTAACTCTGCCCTCCTCTGGTCTCCTATACCATTTGGATCCATCAATATGTCTGTAACTGCCCAGAGTGACTTGTGCCTCAGCTCTACTGGTAGGTGACAGGGCTTGCCATACACGAGGCGAAAGGGAGATGTACCTAATGGAGTTTTGAAAGACGTCCGATATGCCCACAAGACCGAGTCCAAAAGTTGTGACCAATTCTTTCGGTCAGGGCGGACGACTTTCTGCAAAATATTCTTGATCTCCCTGTTCGACACTTCGGCTAGACCATTCGTCTGTGGATGGTATGGTGTAGCAACACGATGGTCTATGCCGAACTCTCTAGCAAGTGCCTTCACCTGGTCGTTGATGAAATGAGATCCCCCATCAGAAATAAGAACTCGTGGAACCCCGAACCGCATGATGATGTTCTTCCTCAAAAATCTGCAAACTGTCTTCGCATCTGCGGCTCGGGCGGGGATAGCCTCAACCCAACGACTCACATAATCTACGGCCAACAGAATGTACTCAAATCCCTGACTCTTAGGGAATGGACCCATGAAATCGATGCCCCATGCGTCAAAAACCTCACAGAAGTGAATGGGCTGCATCGGCATCATATCACGCTGTCCACAAGTGCCCATCCTCTGACAGTCAGTACACCTCTTCACGAACTCATCTGAGTCCTTGAAGAGTGTAGGCCACCACAAGCCGGATTGGAGCACTTTCTGTGCCGTTCTCCTCCCAGAATGATGTCCTCCTGCCTCAAGCTTGTGGCAGTAAGTGAGGACACTATGATGCTCCTCCTGAGGAATACACCGACGCCAGATGCTATCCCCTCCTTCGTGGTAAAGGATGGGATCCTCCCAGTGGTAGGACTTGGCCTTCGCAAGGAAGGTCTCAATCTTCTGCTTGGGCCAATCTTGTGGGACTTTCCCAGCAACGAGAAAGTTCACAATATCGGCGTACCATGGGAGTGAGGCGATAGCAAGGATCGCCTCATCTGGGAAGGTATCTCTGATCGGATCAATCTGCTCAGAATCCTCAGGCTGCTCTAGTCGGGATAAATGGTCCGCCACCACATTCTTGATTCCAGGCTTATCCTTGATCTCAATGTCGAACTCCTGGAGTAGAAGGATCCATCTAGTAAGTCTGGCCTTGGCATCCTTCTTTGACATGAGGTACCTGATGGCGGTGTGGTCTGTGTACAAGGTCACTCGGGATCCAATGATATATGATCTGAATTTATCTAGGGCAAACACTACTGCTAGCATCTCCTTCTCTGTGACTGTATAATTCCGCTGGGCGGAATCCAATGTGCGGCTAGCATAGTGTATCGCAAATGGTACTCCATCCCTCCTCTGTCCCAGCACTGCCCCTACGGCAAAATCGGAGGCGTCCGTCATGATCTCGAATGGGAGAGACCAATCGGGTGGCTGAAGGACAGGAGCCTCAATCACACACTGTTGGAGAGTCTCAAAGGACGAAAGACACTTGTCATCGACAAGGAACTCGGTGTCTTTCGTCAAGAGGTCAGTCAACGGTCGGGCAATCTTGCTGAAATCATGAATGAATCTCCTATAAAAACCAACGTGCCCCAGAAATGACCGTAACTGCTTCAGATTGGACGGCGGTGTGAGTTTCCTAATGACATCGACCTTGGCCGGATCAACCTCCATGCCTCTGTTGGAGATGATGTGGCCAAGCACCGTCCCTTGAGTCACCATGAAGTGACTCTTCTCCCAAGACAGAACTAAGCGGGTAGCAATGCATCGCTGAAGTACTCGGTCTAGGCAATCAAGACAGGAATCGAAACCGTCGCCGTAAACCGAGAAGTCGTCCATGAAGACCTCCAAACATTCCCCTACCATGTCCGAAAAGATTGACAGCATGCATCTCTGAAAAGTCGCAGGGGCGTTACATAGCCCGAATGGCATGCGTCGAAAGGCGTAAGTACCGAAGGGACAGGTAAAGGTAGTCTTCTCCTGATCCTCAGGAGCGATGGCCACCTGGTTGTAGCCCGAGTACCCATCTAGGAAGCAATAATGGCTCTTCCCTGCCAGTCTCTCTATGATCTGATCAATAAAAGGCAGGGGGAAATGGTCCTTCTTGGTGGCCTGGTTGAGTCTCCTGTAGTCAACACAGACCCGCCAAGAGGTGGGTACTCGTGTAGCAATCTCCTCTCCCGACTCACTGATCACAGTCGTGATGCCTGTCTTCTTGGGCACCACATGCAAGGGGCTGACCCACTTGGAGTCGGAAATGGGATAAATAAAATCTGCACTCCACCATTTTGATATTTCCTTCATAACAACCTCTCTTAGGTTAGGGTTCAGTCGCCGCTGGAACTCACGCGACGGCTTCGCCCCTTCCTCAAGATAGATATGGTGAGAGCACAACGAGGGACTGATCCCATGGAGATCTGCTACGCTCCATCCAATTGCCTTGCGGTTCTTTTCAAGAACCTCCATCAGACGGGATTCTTGTTCTCCAGTCAGATCGGCAGAGATAATGACTGGGTACATCTCAGACTCTCCCGCAAGGAATCGATACTTCAGCGAAGTAGGGAGCGGCTTTAGCTCTGGACAGCTGGGTGCTGGCAAATCTGGCTTCTGAAGAAGATGTGTGTATGCTGACAATTCTGCCAAATTTGCCTGGGAAAATGATAATGAACTCTCACAAACTGGATCTGGAGAAGGCGGGTCCTCTACATCGTCTCTGATCTGATCTGCCTCTACCTCCTCCTCATCTATAGGCTCAGGTGGATCCAGATCTGGCATCTGATCATTACAATCTGCCCAATCAGATTCTGAATCCGAGGGATCTATATCAGACTCAGTGGCATCAGTACCACTGGAGAACAAGGTGGCATCAGCACCACCATAGAGCAGGGTGGCCTCAGTACCACCATCACTGGAAATCGTGTCGCGATCAAGATCCGACTCTGCTGACTCAATAGTATCCTGGACCAGGGCTGTGCTCTCCAGACAATCCTCTGCTATCATCTCCGCATCAGCTGTATCTGAATATGAGAGGATGGTCTGTGCTGCAGGATCTGCCCATGCTGCCTCATCATCTGTGATCACAAAATCACAGTCCTGGTGGATGTCTGGCTCTACATCTGTCAGCTGCTCTGAATCTGTACTGCCATGTGAGCGGGATCTAGCTCTGGCTCTGTGGTCCTTGACCGTCTCTATTTGTATACTCTCGCCCTGGACGCGAAAGTACACCTTCCCACTGTCATGGTCAGTCACTGCCTTGGCTGTGGCCAAGAACGGGCGACCGAGGATGATGGGGGAATCGGTCAACGAGTCAGGGGTCTCCATGTCCAGTACGACAAAGTCCACGGGGAATTGCAAACCCTGAATCGTGACGACAACGTCTCGTAACAACCCCTTTGGCCTCTTGACAGACCGATCAGCAAACTGAAGGTATGTCCTGCTCTGTACAAGAGTGCCCAACTCTAAGTGGTGGAGAAGGGCTGCCGGAAGAAGGTTGATCGATGATCCGCTATCCAATAGAGTGCGGTCGAACCTCTGCTCACTGATATGACATCTGACATACGGGGCCCCTAAATCTGGCCTCTTAGTCGGCAGATGGTTCTGGATCGCGTAACACGTGGCTTTTGTTAGCACATGAATTTCTGCGGTCTTGTTCCTCTTTGTCCTCCTGACTGTGGTCCTGTCTCTCAAGGATCGCTGAAGAAGAGGAATGTGCTGCAAAGCCTCATTGAGGGTCAGCTGGATGTGAAATCGATCTATCATGTTCTGGCTGAACTCCTCCTGCTCTCTCTTTTTTGGGTCTTTTTCTTTTTCTTCCCTTTCCCCAACTCAAGGGCTCTAGGGAAGGGTATCACAGGGTCCTTCTCAGATGAAGGACTAGGAAGAGGTCTAAGACGATTGGATGACCGGATCCTCAAGAACATCATTCACAACAGTGGGATCAGAGTAAACTAAACCTTTTCCTTTATTCAAATCAGAGTTCCGAGATACATTCATGCGAGGAAAGACAACATTTCTATCAAAATGAATATTGGTGGCCTCAGTACCACCTCTGGCTGGCTCTTCAACTAGATGTCTTGCGGCTTTAGTACCGCTGGCTGGCTCGGCTCTGCTGGTGGCATCAGTACCACCTCCTCGATGTGGTGAAATGGCGGCCTCAGTACCGCCAGTGGAATCAATATCTCGGGTGGCATCAGTACCACCCTCATCATGATGTGCGGCTTCGGTACCGCTCTCCTCTTCCTCATCTGGCGCTCTAGATGGATCCTCGCGTTGTCGCTCAGATGAGGCGCCTCCGGCTGGTCTTCTACCGCTCCTGCTCAGATTTCCTCTTCAAATTATTCGGATTAGGCTCGATCTGTGCAGGGATGGCGGCCTTCCCTCTCATCAGGTCCCGCATCTCCTGGCGGAACTCGTCCATCTCCCGTCTAATGTAGCCTGCTGCTCTGTGAAGAGGCGGCTAGATCATCCATGGCGGGGCTCTCATGGGAGCCCGACGGGTTGCCTCTCTGGTAATGAGGCTGCTGGACCTGGTGCTGCTGTGGCTGAGAAGGGTAAGAGGAATGATGCTGCTGCTGGTGAGCCTGCTGCTCACGTCTCCAACTCTGTCCCTGCTGCTGATAGGGGACGAGGTACGAACGATGATGGCTGGGATGCTGGGTGCTGCTGGTGATCTCTCTGCTGGGAGTACTGCCCTCCCTGACCGGCTGGCTGCTGCGGGGTTGGGTACCCCCATTCCCCCACCTGAATCCGGGATGGTCTCGTCGGATTCCAGGTTGAGGACGGTCATACCAAATCCCGTTGACATCCATCAACGGCTCAGCATCGTAAGGGGCTGGTGGGAGTACATCCAGAGGCTGATCCGGCTGATATACCACCATCTGTAAGTCTGGAGATGGTGGTGCCTGGTAAGAGGGCTGCTGCTGCTGGTACGGCTCCGCCTGTACAAGGTGAACTTGTCTAGGCTGCTGCAAGGAGCTGGAGCGCTGGGACGAGCTGCGGCTGCCACCGGAATCGCCTCGCGACAGAAGACGGGGCTGAGGAGCCGTCTGTGCCTCCTGAAGACACAAGAGCTGGGTCTTCATGTCGCTCAGAGTTTGTGCCATTTCCTCCATCTGAGTTATGCCCTGGCACTGCTTCTTCTCTATGATTTCCATGCGGTCCAGCTTCTCGCTGATAATCCCCATGTCCGCAGCGGCCGACTCTGCCTGTGCGGCTGCAACTGTGGACGAACTGGATGGACCTGCATCAACCCGTGCTATCCGCTGATACTGCACGGGTCCTGGCGGCTGCTGAGATCTCTGTGTGTACAACCGAGTCTGGGACATCACCATGTAATTCTCGGACATCTCCTCATAGATGGCCCAGACTTGGTTGTGGTCCTTGGCAAAGTAGGACCCGCCGCAAGAAGCATTCACCAGACCCTGAAGTTCTGGCGTCAGCCCACTAAAGAAGCTCTGAACTAGGTTCGGCTTCGAAATGTCGTGGTGTGGGCATCTATCCAGAAGCTCTCTGAACCTCTCCCATGCCTCGTGAAATTGCTCGTTAGGGAGCATGGAGAAGTTATTGATCAGGCCCTTGCTGCATTTGTCCGCCCGAGTGGATAGTACTTGTTCAAGTACTCGGTGCGGAGCTGATCCCAGGTGTAAACAAACTTCCCTAGATGTTTCAGCCAGGCGGCTGCTCTATCTGCCAGTGAAAAAGGGAAGGCCATCATCCGAATCGTATCTTGGTCCACTCGACGGTCGTGGACAGTGCTGCAAATCATCAGAAACTCCTGGAGATGGAGGTGGGGTTCCTCAGTGGCGAGTCCATGAAAATGAGGAAGCATCTGCAGGGTGTTCGGAGGGAACTTGAAATCCCCACGATAGCAGGTATCACCACCCATTGGTGCATCAGTGTAGATCCAGGGTTGTGAAGTTCCCGCATCGGTCCTTGCTGCGGCGGCGGCTGCCGCTGCTGCGGCGGCTGCTGCTGCGGCTGCTGCCTCTGCATCAGCATCAGGGATGTCCTCTGGCTCGCTCGGCTCTTCTCGCTCTCTTCGAAGTCTCTCCAACTCCCTCCTCATCTCGATCATGAAAGCCCCCTGATCGCGTAACTGGTTCTGAACTGTCTCTAATGACGCGATCAGGGTGGAGTTGATCGCTCCCTGGTCTAAGACAAAATGTTCGGGCTGGCGATCGTCTGAACTACCGGCTCCAGCCATTGGGATGTCTGAAAAATCAGAAGAGCCTAACTCAGGTTCAGTCAATGAATTCGTCTCTCTTCGGGCTCATGTCTCTCAGGAACAGAAGAAAGGGGATCGAGGGGGAACAGGGTGGATTCGAACTCGGGCCCGGAGAGCTGGTCTCGACTCTCACGGGCCAACCTAGATGATAAAGTAGACTCGCCTGAAAGCGGTGCAGCCAGAGGCTGCCTAAGAGATCGTCTACCCATCATTTTGATCTTGGCGAGTTGGGCGGATGGGATCTGGAGAAAATATGATTGCAAGCAAACCCCCGGTTCACCAACGCAACACAATGTGAAGACCGTGAAAGATCGGTCAATTTATCTTGTCAATTTTTATTTGGTGAACACACAAGATATCAGAGCGATTACGTGACCTGCTGGGATACCCGATACTCTCTCAACCGACTGTCCCGCACAGAAGAGTCGGTAATCAGTCGAGATGAGCACCGGAGGGCTCTACCTAGTGTTCGGGTCACTCTCTCGCACAATCAAACCAAACAATGAGGGGGTTGCTCTCCCCAAGACAAATTTTTAAGGTGAGCGTCTTTTAGGGTCAATAATGTTATCCAGTCCCAATTTTTTTTGTTTTTCTTTTTAATTTTTTTCAAAAATAAATACTAGCGGCCTAACGATTTTTCCGATTCTCCTGATGATTAAGTCAAATAAAACAGAGGGAGAAGACGAAAAAGCCGATGCACGGAGAAATCAATGATGCATGCAGAGAAAGAAATGCGTACCTTGTCTCCAGCACTTACATGCAAGTGATCCGCGCAGAATTTAAAGACAGAATAAAACTACCTAAATGATGCAACGGGAAAAACCGGCCTTAGACAAGCAATTTCTATTGATCGTGAAGAACAATAGTTAGCTAATCGAATTGAGTCCCGGAGTCCGATCTTGGGAGTCACTCGGTGCCCCGCCAAACGGGTCCTGCCAGCGCTGTATGTGACTCCTCACGGCACGTGGTCTCAAATCCAATTAAACTAACTTTTTCAGTGAATTTTTATTAAGGTCCAATTACGTTCTATAGGAACAGATATTCTATTAGGTGTTGGGCCTTAAAAATCTACGTCACAATCAACAAAAATTCCTAAGTCTAGGGCTAAAACCGCGAGAAACACCGGAAAAGGCAGCTAGCTATGAAAACCACGATAAAAGCCGCGAAAATCCGAATGGGTCCCCCGAGCACACCGGTGCTCAGCGAAAACAGACCCGCTAAGTTACAAATGTCCAGAAATGTCCAGAGTCTAAGTTCTAAATTATTACAACAAGAAATGTTCTCTCTCTCTCTCTAAAATAGAAATTTTCTTCTCCTCTCTCTCTCTTCCTGCTCTTCTTCCCGTGCGGGTCCACAAAAAGTGTACTCCAAATTCCAAGCAGTACCTCGCACAAAAAAATAGAAAGAGAGAGAATGGTCAGAAAACAACAATAATATAGAGAGAGACAAATGGAAAACTGACTACAAAGCCGTGCTCCCCGGCAACGGCGCCACTCTGATCACGCGAAAATCAAGGGAGCAACCGAGGTGGAAGATAAATCACAATGTCGTTGTCCTCAGTCACTCGAAAGGCGTAAATCAAGAAAATAAACCACTTCAAAGATATCAGTCAATCAAAACACAAGACAGAGCGGTCTGCTATAAGATTAACCTGGTATAGCTCCCAGGGTCGAACACAAGGAGCACAGATTGGCCTTGCGGCCTACGATGTAGTCAAGAATCCAGAAAGTCTTTTTTATGGTTTTTATTTGTTTTTGTATTTTTTTAGATTTTTTAAAAGATGAGAAAATGAAAGAATGCAAATGCAAGGGGACTTCAACAATTTATACAACACACAAAAATGATGCAAAAATTAAGGAAAAATGGTTTTTATGTTTTTAAGTTTTTTACTGTTTTTGGTGAATTTTTGGAATTTTTCTAATGGATAAAATAATTATTAAAAATCAAACAATGCAAGAAAAATAGGGTACTGTCCAGCAAGGTTAGAATCTCAAAAATAAAATATTTAAAGAGCTTCAAACAACCCTGGAGGTAATTTTCCTATAATCTATGAAGAATAAGGAAAATTTGGGCACCCTAATTATTGTTTTTGGATTTTTAATTTATTTACTACAATTTTTATGAGTTTTTAGGGGTTTTTCAATTTTTAGGATTTTTAAGTAATGAAAAATAGCCAAAATTGGCTAGAAAATCAACCAGCAAGCAAATAACAGTACCTAATTTTTTTGGAATTTTTAGTGGAGTTTTTATAATTTTTTTGTATTTTTAAAGTCAAACAGTAGCAAAATTAGGGTTTTTGAATTTTTAAAAATAATAAATGAAATCAGAAATGTCCCCAAAAATCATAGAAATTCCTACACCATGGCAAGAGCCATGTGTCAAAATTTCATTGGATTTGGAGGTCGTTTGATATTTTATTCAAAAATAAAGGTGGGGCACTGTGCACAGGGACCTAAGTGCAAATACCCAAAAGTTCTGGGGTCCTGGTGCAATTTACCCAAGAATTCACGTGCCAAGCACGTGTCAGGGGCACACAGGGACTGATTTGTAATAAAAAACCAAGTCCTAGGGTTTTTGATAACACGTATCAAAACCCCAGGGGCAAGGTTGCAAAAAGTCCAAGAAATAAAAGCACATGCGCCAATTCAGCCTTCACAGGGGTATAATTGCAATTAATCAAAACATTTCATGCAATTAATAACATCCAGAACTACAAGGGGTCGCATGCAAATAACCCAACAAAACACGTGCCAAAGCACGTGGGTCTCTACTGGCAGGGGTATAAGTGCAAATAAAATAAAGCGCGAGGTCCTTGATGCAAATATCCCAGAAAATAAACAACGTGAATTAAAAGTTACAGGACTAAAATGAAATACAACAAACAGAGGGGGGCCTATGAAATTTACCCCTTTATTAATAGCGACGGCCCGATGGTGACGCGTGGATGATCGGACGGCGGAGATCAAACGCGCCTTTAACGCTTCGGCTCTTGGGCTCGATCGACGGCGGAGGGAGGTCCACGTGGCTGATCTAACGGTGCTGGGCTCTTGGCCTCTCTCCTCTGCTATCAAGGGTCCAGATGCGACCCTCAGATGGATCGACGGCTGCTGCTCCTCAACGAATGGACGGTCACGATCAAATCTGGAGCAGAGGGTGCATCGGACGGCTCTGGAGGGTCCTCGAAGAACTGATGGCCGGCGAACTTCGCCGGCCTCCTGCGTGCACTCCGGTCCTCCTCAGCTGCGCCTGAAGGTCGGAGAAGCTCCGCTGGACGATCCCGCAGCTGCTGGTGGTGGCCAAGAGCCCAACCGAGCCCAGGAGGGGCTCCGGCGAGACCTGGCGGCTCGAAGCTCCTGGCTGAAGTTGGGAAGCCTCAGACGGCCTCCTTTGGACCTGCAAAATGGTCAAGAAGCTTCGCGGGTCGAGGGCAAAGTGCCTCGACCCGGTTAGGTGGGGTGAAGGTGGAAGGTGCGGCGTGGCGGAAGAGCTCCGGCGAAGCGACGGCGAGGGAACTCGATTCCCAGTTCCTGTGCGAACTGGGTTGGATGAAGGGGTGGAGAAGGTGCGTGAGGGTACGGCGGAGGTGATGAGATAGTCGGAAGGTCGAGATGAAACGTGAGATGGTCGGAATCGGGAGGATGCGTCGGAGATATGAATTGGGCGTAATCTAAAATTAAGCTAAACTAGAGGGAACTAAGGTTACCTGATGGCTGAAGTAGACTGTGCTGGAGATGGGCTATCTCCGGGTCGTAGCTTCGAAGGGCGTCAAGGCCTGAAGCTCGGTGCTCGACGCCGGCGGCGGAGCAAGGACGGCGAGGTTACGCCGGATCGATGGAATCGCCCTCTCGCCTCACTGCAACACGGGCAAGCTTGCTGTCACTCTCGCCTTGCCGATGGAGGTCACGGGGAAGAAGGAAATGGGCCAAAGATGGCGCGCGAAGGCGGCGGAGGGGAAGGATATATAGTGTGACCGGGCGTCTAGGGTTGAGTGGCGACAGCTATAGAAAGCTTGGATTTGATGGCGAGAGATCCGGCGAGGGAGAGGGATGTGCGGCGAAGAATATGGGCGCGGGGGGTTGAGTGGGAGACAGGCTGGAGCGCATGGGAAAATTCGGAGAAGGAGGCGCGGCGCGCGACGGCCAGATTAGGAAGGAGGTCGCGGGGGAGTTGACCGGGGTCAACATTCCCCGTGGACCAACCAGAAGCGGCCACGTGTAGCGGATTTTTGTTTTATTTTTTAGGGCAGAAATAGGTCGAATTAAAATAAAACTCAAAACATGAAATATTTTTCTTTTATTTTTTTCTATTTTTGGTGATTTTAATTAATTTTTGGAAATAAAAATAGGTTAGCTCTATATATAGGTATATGTACACTATATGGAGTTTTATTTTTGATTTTTTATTTGTTATTTTTATGTGTTTTTTATGCCCATTTTGATTTTATTTATTTACAAGATGAATTATGGAATAAAAGAATATTTTTATTTTATTTTTATCACTTATATACAAGAGTGAAATAATTGGTTGAATACATTTATATACATGGTATAAATACAATGTATTTTGTATTTTTCATTTTGTGATTTTTATTTGATTTTTGTTTTGTTTCTTGTTATTTATTTTATTTACAAAATGTAACATAGAATATTTACAAAAATTTTGGAAAATAAATGAATTTATTTACAAGGTTAAATAAATACAATAGTGTGGTTTATACACATGGTAAAGGGTATTTTTGTCTTTTTGATTTTTCATCTTTTTATTTTGTTTTTAATAGTTTCTAAATATATATACAATATGTACAAGTATCTTTTTGGGTGAGGAAAATAAATAGTTTTATTTATTTACAGATATACACACATGTGAGCTCCTATCTCCCTCTACTGTGGCTTTTATGCGGTCAGGCCCATGCTGAGCCCTCCCTTGGGTTAGGTTGCTCAATATTTATTCTAAATATTTCCCTCTTTTTCTTTTTGCTCTTTATTCTTTTATTTTGTGCACAAAAACATGCTAATTATAGGTTTTACACAATGCATGCTTTTGGTAATTATTTGTATTTACACATATCTACATGTATTTGCAAAGGTTTTTGTAGCTAAAATAGAAGAATAAAGAGTGATGAATGGGTATTCATCACCTGCGCGGCGGCGGGGCCTGATGCTGCGGCGCGAGATGGAGCTCTGGGCGGACGATGAAGGTCGGCCAGGAGGGTTGGCCGCTGACATCGCGGCAGGCGGCGCGGGGTCCTGGAGGGTGGCGCACGCGGAGGAGGACGAGACGACGGAGGAGCGCCGGGGCTGGCAGATCGGCGGTGGAGGCTTGTCCCATGTGCGCTTGGTAGTTCCCGCAGCCTCAGTCGCGGTTCTGGACGGCGCGGCCACCTCGCGATGGTGGAGGAGCGGCGGCTCGAGGCGGAAGGGACGGCGGCCCTCCCGGCAGCCGTCTTTTTTGATTATTTTTTTTGTTTTATTTATTTATTTATTTTTGTAATCTTATGTATAAACAGTGAATGAAAAAAAGGAAAAAAACTTTTTATATATTTTCTAAATCTGAAAATAAGAGTAGAAAAAGATAAAGATTTTTTTTATTTTTTTGTTTTTTTATATTATCCTGCAAAACAAACGTAGAGAATAGAAAGAAACAAATGTTTTTTTTATTTACAAATCGGAAGAATGAATGGAGATTCGATGGAAATGATGGATCCGAATCCGATTCTCCGACCACCGTGCGTGGTCGGAGTTGATAGATCGTGGGAGATAGAAATCGAAGGCAGAGAGATCAAGAAGATGAGATGAAAAATCGAGTCGGTGGTGGATCAAATCGAGATGGATTTTTTTAAGATCTATAAGAATAAAAAATGACAATGAAAATAAAATGCGATAAAATAAAATGCGATTCAACTAAGATAAAATGTGAAGCAAAATTTGGATCTCACCTTAGGAGCGGAAAATAGACCGTGATCGCCTCGACAAGGCCGACTCGCTGTCACCGGACGGCTCGGAGGCTAGGCAACTTCCTCGACGAAATTTCTCTCGGAGATCGAGCTCCTCTCTTGAAAGATTGATCCAGTTGGAATGAGGGAGAAGGAGCCATATATATAGAAAAGAGATGAAATTTGAATTTTTGAATTTTTATTGGATAAAGGGAGATGAAAATTGAAGAGAATTGAAAATTAAAAATGAATTTTTGAAAAAGAGAGATGAAAAATAAAATGAATTTTTGAATTTTTTTGGTGGAAGGGAGATGAAATTTGAAATGAAGATAAAAGAGAATTAAAACTAATTACAAAATTATCTAATTTTTTTGAATTTTCGTCACTTATTTAATTTGAATTAAAAAAGTTAATTTTTTATTTTTTTATGAAAGTTAATTAAAAATAGCAACTATATACATATAATACATACATATGTGACACTATATACAAGGTTAAATGACGAATTGGCCCCCTTTTTTGTTTTTAAAAAATTTATTTTTTTAATTTTTATTTTAAGAAATCAGTGGGATTAATTTACAAATAAATAAAATACAATATGCACAAAAATACATGGGAAAATTGCACAAACCACCCCAGAAAACCGACTTTTCAACCGTAACTCCAAAAATTATGAAAATACAACCATTTTAAAGATAATTTAATTTCGAGTCCAATGGAACTGAGATTGATTCAATTTGAGCTCATATGGAGCCGGAATTGGTCTTTCAATTAGTGCTTAGTGGCTTTTTCCAAGTGTGGCTACTTTTATCTGTACAAGATTTAATTGTGCAATCAATTTTAGTAATTAGAGCACATTTTTATTTACAACTTTGATTTTGAATGTTATTTGATTTGAAGTTAATTAAAGTACAAATAAGTTAGTGTCAGTTTTATACAGATATATACAAAATAAGGGAGAACACACATTTTTTTGGATTTTCTGGTTAAGGACCCTATCTCCCCCTACTTTATTCCTGGTCGATCAGGTCATGTCTTGACCTTCTCTCGGGGTTCGGGTCAGCCTGTATACAGTCTTCCTTTTTTTATTTTCTTTATTTTTTTGTTTTCTTTATTTTTCCTTTCTTTCTTTATTTATTTATTTTAGGTTAAAATTTAGTCAGAAATGTATAATATTTACACACAGATGCAAGTTAGTAAGAATATGGAGTTAATGTTAAATGCAGGTGTTTTATAAGGGATTTTAAGCGAAAATAAATGAATAAAGATGACGAATCGCAGATTCATCATCTACCAAGTCAAGCAACCTATATCTAGGGCTCCAAGCACACAATACAAAGTAAAATAAGGCGGAAAGCTCAAAACTTCGGGAAACAAAGAAAAGAAAGTGATGGAAAACTCGGAAAACCGCGATGAGGCCCCCAGGTGAACAATCACCCGGGCACTGGACCTCACTGTGAAGAGTAGAGTCCTGTTAATTATTACATGCCAAAATATCGCTCTCTCACCATAAATTACAAAAATAATCCTAATTGCTCTAGACCTATCTAACTCCCATCTCCTTGTATCCTTGGTGCTCTCTCCAGATGGTCATGAGGTGAAGACCACCCTCCTCCAAGCTCGGCTGCCTTGGCTCCCTAAGAAACCATCCTCACGTGGTGGGCTCTCGCAACAAAGTCACAAAGAGATTGAATTAGTATAAGCTTAATCAACAAAATAAAGCATATAGGAATCAATCACAATAAATAAATAAATCAAGCATGATGATCAATTGCAAAAGAAATAGCTGCTCACAACATCAATGATAAATCAATTTCTAAACAAGAATGAGAAAATATAATAGGCTACGCTCATTGCTCCCTGGCAACGGCGCCATCTGATAGACCCAGCTGTAATGAAGCGGTCTTGTGTTCCACACAAGGCAGGAACACAGTCGAAGTGTCGACCACTCAACATCAAGATTTAATCAGCAATTACCATATGAAAGAATAAATTAACTAAGTCCCAAAATTTCTGAATTAACATTTAACTCTACCACAAAATATATAGTGAATAAGCATGTAGAGGTTGAACCACAGAGAGCAATACAAAAATAAAGCAGCCTATGATGTTCATGTACAATAGAGTCATCCTTGTATGAATCCTATTTTTATGGATTTTTCTCTCTTTTCTTTTTTTTTTATATTTTTTATTAATATATATTGTTTAATATTATATATTAATATATATTTATATACATATATATTTTATAGAATATAGATATATAAAGATATACACCCATAAAGGGTATGTATAGAGAATATAATACATATATATATTTAGATAGATTATATATGTATATTTTTTTTTCAATTTTATATAATTACATTTTTTATTTCCAGATTTTTATACATAAGTATATATATATTTTTCTTTTTCAATATTGGAAGGTATATACAATGTAGTGAGAGGGGTGATATAATATTTTTAAAAATATAAAAAAATGCTCAAAAATGCATAAACAAACATTTTTTGGTCTTTTTATAAAATTTTACTATTTTTTGAGATTTTTAGGGATTTTTTAGAATCTTTTTGGTATTTTTAAAAGGGAAAATAAAGGAAAACAGGGACTTAAACTACTGGACAGAATTTGAAATGAGGTCTAAAAATAGAAAATGACATCTAAAAATCCTCAAATCAATTTTGAATTATAGATAATAAAACAAGGAAACTAAAGAAACTTAATTTGAATTTTTAAGATTTTTCTAGGATTTTTTAGATTTTTCTGAAGTTTTTAAGGGTTTTCTTATTTTTAGGGTTTCTGTTTTGAGTTTTTTAGTGATTTTTGAATTGACGCTAAAGTATGATATTTTAGACAATAGGTAATATTTTTTGAATTTTTCAAGGTGATTTACTATTTTTTTGGTATTTTCTAAGCTAGACAGTTATAAAATGCATGTTTTTGATTTTTCATAAATGCAAAAATGCAACAAAAATGAAAACTAAAATATGACGTGCAAGAGCAAGCTAACATGAGCTTATATTAATTTTTGTTGAATTTTTCGAGTTAATATGATGCATGAAATAAATGGAACAAGTAAGCACAAATACATGGCCTGGCAGGGGCATTTTTGCAAATAAAAATAAAGACAGGGGCTGTAGTGCATTTTCCAAAAATATTGCACTTGGTCTGTAATTTTAAGGCTAAAAGGAAATACAAAACCACTAGGGACCCCCGCGCAAAATACCCCTCACGTGGGACTACACGTGATCCGCACCCACAAGGACCAAAAAGTAATTTCAGAAAAGTTTGGGGTCCCTGGTTGTTATTTTCACAAAAAATAATACACTTTCAATTTTATTTTATGGACTAAATAGAAATATACAAACGTACAAGGGGTCTTGTGCACTTTAACCACCTCACGTGGGACGGCACGTGAGGTGACGTGGACTGGACCTAAAAGTAATATCACTAATGTACAGGGAGGTCCATGCAAAATGTTCAAAATAAAATGAACTTTGATTTTTATTTACACGAATAAATAATAAATACAAAAACGTTGCGGTGAAGATCTGCAAATTACCCCTAAGTGCGTGCTAGTGGACGGCGTTGATCATTTCACTTGGACACGCGTCGCGCATCCAACGGCTGGTACCGGTTTGCAGATGAAGGCTGAGATTAGATCAGCCTCACTGATCGGACGGTGAGGACTGGGCTTCATCCGAAGGTTCTCGTTCAATCTGGGGCGCTCCTCCTGATCGGACGACGATGAGGGGGTCTGGAGGAACATGGGAGGAACTCGCGCCAGGCGAGCTCCGATCTTGGAGCATGGGCTCCTCCGGGCCTCTTCCTCGCGTCTGAGGTGGTCGAATCGTAGCTGGAGGCGTCCCGCACCTGCCGGCGGTCTTCTCATGGCTCCTGGAGGTCCAAGGAGGTCAGGCGAGGTCGGTGAAGGTCGGGGACCTCCAGGAGCCTCTTCCTGAGTCAGATCGAGTCCCCAAGGGCTCGTTGCAACGTGTGACCTGCATAGGAAGAACCAGGGGACCGAGGGCTTTCTCCTCGACCCTGGGATTTGAAGCTTTGCAGCAAGATGAAGTGGGGCGGAGGAGCTCCGGTGATAGGCGGAGGTGAAGCTCCGATTCGCAAGGACTGTAGGTCCTTGGTTGAACGAAAGTGATCGATAGATGGAGAATGCGATGGGGAACGAAGTGAGGTGAATGGGGCGGTCGGAGACAGTGGGTATCACGATGGAGAAGTCGCCGGAGCGGAGCTCCGATGAACTTCGATTTTGCTAATTTACGCTACGCTACTGATCAAGAGGCTAAACTAAGCACGGAATTGAAATGCTAGAATTAAAATCTACCTAAAAAGCACGAAAGGACAGCTCTTATACCTGGGGGCCACCAGGGAGCAGGACGGACGTCGGAGCTCCGCCACGACAAAATTGATCCCTCCTCCGGCCGCGTCGCGTTGCTGAAATGCTCCCCCTGTCACGAGGAACCTCCCAGGAACTGAATCGAGGCTTTTGGGTGGATAGAAATTGGCCAAATTTGAGGAGGAGGTCGAGGGCTCTTATTTATAGACAGACTGGCCGCCCTACATGGCCCGCGTATTCCGGCGAGTACAATGATCGTTTTCTCGATCCAACAAGCATGCGTGATAGATGGATGATCCCTCTACAGATCTCGTGAAGGCGGCGAGCGAGAACAAGGGACGAGACACCCGAGAAAAATTGCGCAAGTCAAGGGATCAACAAGGTTCAGAGGCGCCAGGTCCCGATGGGACAGTTGACCATAGGTCAACAAAGGCTGGCACCCCATTGGTCCACATCAGCCGCTAACGGACAAAATAGGGAATCTTATTCGAAAATGAATTATTTAACATAGTAAATGATTTTATTATTTTTGCTTATAAAATAAAAAATGTGTATTAATTCATGTAGTATTTATTTATGATTTTTATTTAATTTTTTGATGTATTTTATTATGGTTTTTATTTTAATAATGTATGTATGCATGTGTTTACATGTATTTGTGTATTTTTATTTTTATTTTGTCTATTTTATTTTATTTTTTTATTGTCTTATTTTATAAATTTATAATTTATTTTTGTGAGTGTGAGGGTATTTTTATTTATTTTTTATGAGTTGATTTTCATATTTAAATAAATAGGTACATATATATGTAGGTATACCTATAGGTAGTTTACCTATATTTTATATATACTTAATTTATTTAATGTATTTTCTTGGTTTTTATTTTGGATTTGTATTTTTAATAAGTTATATGTAATATTTACATTATTATAAAAATATAGATGAATAATGAAATCCCCTTTTATTTATATACATGTAGATAACATATGTATTTTGTCTATGTATCTTATAGACTTATTTTATTTTACAAATTCTTTTTTGGTTTTCTTTTAATTTCAATATGTACATGTATTGTATACATTATTTACAAAATTCTAAAAATATAATTTTGTAAAAAATAATGAACAATGAATAAATTGAATATTTTAATCAGGCAGATTACACAATGAAGGTCAAAAACCTAACTTTTACAGATGAACTCCAAAAATTATGAAACCAAGTTTATTAAATAGTTCTTGGAAAGCTATATACAATTAAAGGTCAGTTGGGTGATTTGGAGTTTTTATTTGCAAGATATGGGTCTGTGAAGTTGAGATTTTGGCTTTTTATTTTGGGTATAAAATGTACACTGAGTAGTATTTTTACACAAACTCAATTGTGTATTTTTATATACATTATTATCTACAACTTTCATGTACAAAGTTTCTTTATTTGATGAATGAATAATTATATACAAAATAGGTGTCAAAAATGCATAAATAAATGAATAAATAAATGAGGTATTTATTGTACTGTTGGCCCTTATCTCCCCTACTTTATTCCTTGTCGACCAATTCTATGCTGGCCTTGGTCTCGGGGTTCGGGTCATAAAATATTTGCAATATTTTATTCCTTTTCTTTTCTTCTCTTTATTCTATATTTTTGGCATTAAAAACCTTATTCTATGTACAATGAATGCAACAAAAATTGAATGCTTTTATGGACAAATTAATGCTATTTACTTGCATTTGCTGGGGTTTTTAAGGCCAAAATGATAGAATAAAGGTGATGAAATGGAGATTCATCAAGGGGCCAATGATTAACTCATATAAAAAGTTCAGAGCGATAATGCAAAAAGCCAGGGTATTCACGCACATGCTCAAAAACTCACTCACAAGGGTATAAATGCAATTACCAAAAATGTTCTACGCAAAGCATAACATTATTGAAGTTCAGGACAAAACATGCAAATACACTAGACAAGCACGTGGGACGGCACATGAGTTCATACAAACAAGACTAAAATGGAAATACTGGAAATAACATGGGTCCTCATGTAAAATAACCAAACTACAACTTTATTTACAGAACTAAATAGTAAAACATAAAAGTGCTGGGGTGAAAGATGCAAAGAACCCTGAGGCACGTGAGGAGCGCGTGGGGTGGCATGTGGTGAGCTCTAGGGGAGGCACGAATGTACACCGCATATCGACTAGCGGCATCAGATCTAATGCTCCAGGGAATGTCGGCTACATGTGGTGCAGATCTATCAGGGAGCGTCAGATCCAACGGCCCAAAAGCTGATCTGGGCAATGGATCTGATGTAATCTGGCAGGAGTGAAGCTCATACCACGGTAGGGAGCAGGCTTGCAAGAACAGGGACCCCGAGCCCGAGCCGCAGATGGAATCCGAAGCTCCTATGAACGATCTGAGGGATTAGGCAGTATCGTGGAGGCGGTCCGCATTGAATGAGCGACTTCGAGGGAGGAGCTAATGACCGGATGGATGTGATGGTGTGGAGGGCCCTGAAGCTGCTCCGTCGGAGCACCTGAAGGCTTAGAATGGATTCCTCGCGCACCTTATGACCTGCAAATGGTAGAGTGACTCAGGGGCGTAGCTCCGATCGATTTTATTGCAGCTAAAAATGAGGGATGCATACGGGAATGGAGCTTGACTCCTGGCAGAGGTGAAGGAAGGGAGTCGCGACCTTAATCTCGACTTGAGGGTTGAATCTAAGGGGGATCAGACTACGCACGAAGAGGACTTGAGAAGCGGGGCGTCGATCGAAATGGATAGAGGTGGGTAACTAGGCTCCGGCCAGCTGCACTGAGTAAGATGTTGTGCGATAGAGGAAGATGACAAGATTGATTCGAAAGTGAAAATGAAGAAGATGGGATAGGTACCTGAAGGTGCTGATGAACTTAGCAAGGTCAGGTGGAGCTGGGAGACGGGGTCGTGTCCTTGACCATGCTGCGGTAGGCAGGGAGGCTTGACGCGACCGAGGGCCCCAACCTTGTAACTGAGCTGCAGGTACATGCCACCAAACATTGATCCAAAGGCGCCCTCCGGTTGCTGTCACTCCATTGGAGACACCTGGGGATAAGAGAAGGGGCGAGGCACGAGCTACTGAGCTGCGGAGGTGAGACTTTATCGGATTCCCAGGGGGATGGAATGATCAAGCGAGAGCGCACAACCCTAGGAAGATCCGTGCCTTCTTAGGGATCCACGAAGATCATGGATCCTAAGAGGAGGATCAGGTGAGAAATCGGGGCGAGATGTGATCGAGTTCGGGCATGAAAATACAGAGAAACGAATCCTGCGAGAGGTAGATGACCCGACCCGACCTGGAAGGAGGCCTTGGCTAGAGTCAATAAAGCCTCTGGACCAATCATAAAATAGGGATGTACAAAATGATTAAAAATTCAATAAAAAATAGAAAATGAATTCAAAATAAAAAGTGTATAAAATAAAAATTGTTTATTATTTTTTAAGAAAATTTTCTATGATTTTTAATTATTTTTATGAAAAGAAATTAGGGTATATACAATATATAATATTATATGCTGGTATAATATACCTATGTATTATGTACAATTAATTTTATTTTGTTATTTTTATAAAAATACCCCAATTTCATATTTTATTTATTTACAACATAATTTTAGGAGTACAAAATAATTTTTTATTTATTTTTACAAATTATTTACAAGTATGAAATAAATGGTGGATGTGACATATATACATGTGTATTTGCACAAGTGAAGAGGATTTTATTTTTATTTTTATTTAATTTTTTAATTTTTATTTTATTTTTAGAATATATACAAGGAGGTAAAAATAATAATTAACTCTAATTTTGTCAAAAATAATTATCTATATATATAGGTACTCTGTAAAACACAAAGTAGACCCTATCTCTCTCTTCTTATTTTATTTGTCGATCAGGTCAAGGCTTGACCTTCTCTTGAGGTTTGGGTCACTCTGTATTTATTCTAAATACCTCCTTCCCTTTTCTTTTCCCTTTATTCTTTTATTTTTGTTCAAATACATGCTAATTATGCAATATTAATGGATGCATGCTAAATGCTATGTTATTGTATTTACAGATATTTACATGTTGTTTTTCCAAGATAAATAGCTAAAATAAAAGAATAAAGAGTGAGAATCAGTGATTCATCACCCCTTATACTTTACCTTTGCTAATCCCTTAGCAAATACTTATTTGAAAAAGAAGTGAAAAAGAAAAGAAATGAAAAAGAAGGAGAATCAAAATTGATTATTAAAGTTATCTTCATTAAATTTAAATATGGAGCTCAGTCAGATCTTTGAATTATTAGTTTGTCGGAACCTTATTGGGATATTGGTTTAAGACTCAACATCCTCTAAGTTCCACCATTCTATGGTCAAGACTCCTCAATAATCCAGATTAGAACAAGTCTACGTACGCAAACTCTAATGACCATGTATCTTTCCTTGTATTGTGAAGTGATAGTAGCTCCCCACCTCAGAAATGACAAGGCAATAACCTCCCTCAACAAGGTAACTCTAATTCCTCAGTCTAGCAGGTCTTCCTCGAGAAGCGGTGTATTCCCTTCTAAGTTCAAGTTCAACCGGCTCAAGAAGAGGGGGAAAGAAGAGAATGGACTGTGGCCAGTGTAGCCACGTATCCCTGGGAGCCCAACCAGTGTAGCTAAGTCTCCCGCTGCAAGATTCATGAGATAAGAAGGTGTAACATAAGCTTTACTTTAGTCGGCTATATACACTCAGGCAGGCATTTTATTTCAATCAGACCTGTCCACTTTTTTTGGAGTTTTTCTTGATTTTGCACATTTTTTTGATATGCATATGTACAACATATGTACATGGTGCAACATATACATAATGACGTTTTCTTCCTGAGCCAGTAGACTATCCCTCTTTTGAAGCATTATTGCAACCCACAACTCCTTTCTTTAAACCTCTACACCGCCAGACCAAGTTGAGGTGCACATCCCTCCCTAAAGGAAGACGTGAGGTTCTGCCTAGAAGTACTGCCCTCGTATGCTACACCAAGCCAAAGAAAACTGCCTCCTCATCACCTCATCCGTAGAGAGCTATGTATAAGGTGCTGGTCCAAGTAAAGCCATTGTCTGTGAGAGTCATGCATACATTGTTAAGTGTTCTACTTAAGCTCATCAAGATGACATGTGAACATAGCCGAGTGGACTTAAGTCACTAGTGGACCTAAAAAGTATTAACCCCAAATCCTATAATGTTCCTCTGAGAGTTAAGTGGATTAAGGTCTTAACCAAGCTCCATTTTCCAATTTAATTCCAGATTAGTTTAAATGTCAACTATGATTCAGAAGAATATACAAAAATATGTACAGAACTCTTTTTAATGTAATTTTCAAAATATTCAAATTTTTTTAAAAATATGTGCAATTTGTTTTTGAAAATGTTTGAATGGATGAATGCATGAGTGCAGAAGTTTTGCAAACTATTTACAAACATTTACACACGGGTTTTTGCAAACTTTTATTTTTCAAACATTTTTCAAAAATATTGTACTATATACATAATTTTGATACAAAAATATTTACAAACATTTACAATCAAAGCATTTTTACAAATTTTTGTACAAAAATAGTTTTTACAAGTAGCTATTTACAGATATGTATGTGCAAGAAAGAATTTTATGTAAAAAAATTAATTTTAAAATTTTTGCGATTTTTAGATTGTGGTTTTTAGCCATTTTTATTTATTAACACATACTCACACAAAGTCCGAGTTATGGCTAAAGTATGTATGCAATATATACGACACCCCCCTATATTTAGCTCGAATGATGTCCACAGAGTGATCAAAGAGCGATGAAGAAGACATAACTCATACTTAGTATAAAGAAGTGAAAAGAAAGGTTGTAGTACAGCAACGAATGAAAGAATAAAATCAATAGAAGTCGGTAATTACCCCATACTTAGGATCAAGTGATCCTAAGTATAAGAATCTATACACAGGGGGAAAACCGAGGGATAGAATGTACAGGGTCTACTTCCCCTATACTTAGGGTAACATATCCCTAAGTATAGGAAACAAAACAGAGGTAAAAAGAACCAAAAGAGTAATAAAAATCTGACACCCCCTATACTTAGGGTAAGGTACACCCTAAGTATAGCATAATCATAAGATGCAGATGGAGTGTTAGACAAAGAATGTGTGATATGAACATCTGGATCTATACACGGGCAGAAGAGAGTAATAATCAGGCATGAGATCCAACTGATGTGAGTCAAAGACCACATCTCATGCAAAATGAATAGGGGCGTCGTCAACGATCATCGGATGATGGTTTAGATACGGCTTCAGTCGCTTACCGTTAACTCGAAAGGTGGACTCAGAGGACATATCAGATATATCAATACTGCCATTGTCATGCACCTTTCAGACCAAGTATGGTCCCTTCCACTTGCTCTACAACTTTCCTGGAATTAATCTCACCTGGCATCGAATAACCGTACTCTCTAGTTCGGTTCAAACTGCTTATGGCTGATTTGAGAATCATGCCATATGTTCACTCTCTCCTTATACTATAGGCTACTCGAAAAAGCTATATCTCTAAGCTCCTCTAGGGCTGCTAATTCTGCCTTCCTTTGATCTCATGTACTCTCTAGATCCAATAATATCTCAGTGACAACTCAAAGTGACTTGTGCTTTATCTCCATAGGTAAATGGCATGGCTTGCCATAAACGAGACAAAAGGGAGACCTAACCAAAGGTGTCTTGAAGGAAGTCCGATATGGCCACAAAACCGAGTCCAAAAGCTGTGACCAATCCTTTCAGTCTAGGCGGACTACCTTCTGCAATATCGTCTTGATCTCCCTGTTTGATACTTCAGCAAGACCATTGGTCTGAGGGTGATATGGAGTGGCAACTCGATAGTCTATGTTGAACTCGTTAGCAAGTGCCTTTACCTTGTCGTTGATAAAATGAGACCCCCATCAGATATCAATACTCTAGGCACCCCGAACCGTGAAATGATATTCTTCCTCAGAATCTGCAAACAGTCTTAGTATCTGCGGCTCGGGCGGGAATGACCTCAACCAAATGACTCACATAATCAACAGCCAACAAAATGTACTCAAATCCCTGACTATTAGGGAATGGACCCATGAAATCGATGCCCCATGCGTCAAAAACCTCACAGAAGTGAGTGGGCTGCATCGGCATCATGTCACGCTGTCAACAAGTGCCCATCCTCTGACAGTCAGTACACCTCTTCACGAATTCATTAGAGTCCTTGAAGAGGGTAAGCCACCTTAGGCCGGATTGGAGCACTTTTTGTGTTGTTCTCCTCCTAGAATGATGTCCTCCTGACTCAAGCTTGTGGCAGTATGTGAGGACACTATGGTGCTCCTCCTGAGGAATACACCGACGCCAGACGCTATCCCATCCTTCATGATAAAGTATGGGATCCTCCCAATGATACGACTTGGCCTTCGCAAGGAAGGTATCAAGTCGCTGTCTGGGCCAGCCTCGTCGAACTTTCTTGGCGACAAGATAGTTCACAATATCAGCATACCATGGGAGCGAGGCGATAGCAAGGATCACCTCATCTGGGAAGGTCTCTGTAATAGGCTCAATTTTCTCAGATTCCTCAAGATGTTCCAATTGGGAGAGAAGATCTACCACCACATTCTTGACTCCAGGTTTATCCTTAATCTCAATATCAAACTCCTAGAGTAGAAGGATCCATCTGTCAATCTCGCTTTGGCATCTTTCTTTGCCATGGGGTATCTGATGGTGATATGATCTGTGTAAATAGTCACTCCGCATCCAATAATATACGATCTGAACTTATCCAAGGCGAATACTATGGATTGCATCTCTTTCTCCGTGACTGTGTAATCCTGCTGAGCGGCATCCGATATACAGCCAACATAGTGAATGTCAGAAGGTAATCCATCTCTCATCTGTCTTAGCACAACCCCTATGCTAAAGTCAGAAGCATCTGTCGTGATCTCGAATGGGAGAGACCAATCAGGCGGCTCAAGGAGGGGAGCCTCAACAACTAGATTCTTGAGAGTCTCAAAATATGCAAGACACTTATCATCTACAATGAACTCGATGTCTTTTGTCAGCAGATCAGTAAGCAGTCGAGCAATCCTACTGAAGTCCTGAATAAAACATCGGTAGAAACCGACATACCCCAGAAAAGACCGCAACTGCCGTAGATTGGATGGTATATTGAGTTTCCTGATGATATACACCTTGGCCGGATCAACCTCCATGCCCCTGTTGGAGATGATATGACCAAGCACCGTCCCCTGAGTCACCATGAAGTGACTCTTCTCCCAAGATAAAACAAGATGCACCTCTATGCAACGCTGAAGCACATGGTCTAGGGAGTCAAGACAAGCATCAAACCCATAACCATAGATCGATAAGTCATCCATAAAGACCTCTAAGCAATCACCCACCATGTCTGAGAAGATGGACAACATGAACCTTTGGAATGTCACCGGGACGTTACATAGACCAATGGGCATCTGTCTGAAAGCATATGTCCCAAACGGACAAGTGAATGTCATTTTATCTTGGTCTTCGGGTGCTATGGCCACCTGATTATAGCCGGAGTACCCATCAAGTAAGCAGTAATGACTCTTCCCAGCTAGCCTCTCTATAATATGATCAATAAAAGGCAACGAGAAATGATCATTCTTGGTGGCATGATTCAGTCATCTTTAGTCCACACAGACCCTCCAAAAAGTGGTACCCGGGTAGCGATCTCCTCTCCAGACTCACTCACAACTATAGTGATGCCCATCTTCTTTGGAACCACATGCAATGGATAAACCCACTTGGAGTCGGAGATGGGGTAGATAAAATCAGTTCTCTACCATTTCGATATATCTTTCATGACCACTTCTCGAAGGTTCGAGTTTAGCCATCACTGGAACTCACACGATGTCTTAGCGTCCTCTTCGAGATAGATATGGTGGGAGCACAGGGCTGGACTTATCCCTTAGAGATCGGATACGCTCCATCCTATTGCCTTGTGGTTCCTTTCAAGAACCTCCATCAAATGAGATTCTTGCTCTCCAGTCAAATCTGCTGAGATAATGACTGGGTACATCTCATGCTCACCCGCAAGGAATCTATACTTCAGCGACTGCGGCAAAGGCTTTAGCTCTGGGTAGCTGGGAGCTGGCAAATCTGGCTTCTGGAATGTCTGCGTGAATGCGACCAAATCTGAATGTGGGAACTCTCGCTGAACATGAATGTCTGGTGAAGATGGCCCTGCTGGTGTATCTGTACTTGGTACTGGCTCGGTCTCCACTGTAGCTGATGGCTTTATGGGAATCATACAAGGTAAATAGTCATCGAAATCATCCTAGTTTATGTCTGAATCTGAGGGATCTGAATCGGAATCACAAGAAATGTATTTTGTTTCACTCTCCATGATGCGATCGTCAGCCTCGAATGTGTCTTGACCAAGAGTATGCTCTCCGAACTCTCATCTGTTGGAAGCTGTGATTTGGTAGTGTCTATAGTTCTAGTGTCTGAAGGTGCAACAAGAGCTCGTAAAACAGGGTCAGACCAAACAGCTCCATCATCAGTGATCACAAAATCACAATCCTGGTGGATGTCTCGCTTTGCCTCTATCATCTGCTCTGCATCACTAGACTGCTCTGAGCAAGCTAAATCTCGCGCTCTGGTCTCATCGATCGTCTCTATTTGTATACTCTCGCCCTCAACGCGAAAGTACACCTTCCCCCTATCATGGTCGTACACCGCTTTGATTGTGGCCAAAAATGGTCATCCACGAATGATGGGGGTTTCTGTCACAGACTCAGGGATCTCCATGTCCAACATAATGAAGTCCATGGGGAATTTCAGACCATGAATTGTGACGACCACATCCTTCAACAACCCCTTTGGCCTCTTGACAGATCAATCAACAAACTGAAGGACTGTCCTTCTTTGTCGAAGAGGGACAAACTTGAATCGATCGAGTAAGGCTGCCGGAAGTAGGTTGATGTAAGAGCCGCTGTCTAATAGAGTCCGATCAAATCTCTGCTCATGAATGTGGCATCTGACATAGGGAGCTCCTGCATCTGGCCTCTTGGCTGGCAGACGGTTCTGGCTCGCGAAGCAAGTGGCACGAGTGACCACATGGATCTCGGCATGATGGTTCCTTCTCTTCCTACAGATGGTAGTCTTTTCTCTCAGATTCTTTTGGAAGAGAGGGATGTGCTCTAGTACCTCCTGTAGAGTCAGCTGAATATGGAATCTGTCTATCATCTGGTGGTTGAACTCTAACTGCTGGGTCTTTTTAGGATTTTCTTTTTATTCCCCTTCATTAAACAGAGTTCTTGAGGGAAGGGGATGACTGGGCCCTCCTCAGATAGAGGACCAGGAATAGTTCCTGCTGCTTAGATGGAATGGAATCCATACAAGGGTCATCATGCATAACATATGGACTCGAAGTATATGAATAAACCTTTCCTTTATTATTTTTTTGGTCTTTTTGGAATAGTCCTCATATAAAATAGATGGAAACACAACTGGAATAGAAACGGTGGCATCAACACCACCTATGACGTCAGTCTTCACGGCATCAGTACCGCGCTCTGGTTCAGCATCAACTGGAATGGCGACGTCAGTACCACCCCCTGCATCTGGAGAAGCGACGACTTCAGTACTGTCGAGTGGATCACCATCCTTGGTGGCTTCAACACCATCACCACCATCATCATTAGCAGCATCAGCACTGATATCCGCCTCGTCTAGCGCTCCTGGCTCATCATGGTGTCTTCGCTCAGACGAGGCGTTGTCGGCTGGCATCCTTCCGCTCCTAAGTGACACAAAATCAGCATCAAATGTGTATGAAGAAATATCACCCAATGACTCACTAGGAGTGGTGGTCTCTGTGAACTGTATCTGCTCAGATTTCCTCTTGAGGTTGTTCAGATTAGGCTTGATCTGAGCGGGTATGGTGGCTTTACCCTTAATGATCTCCCTCATCTCCTGCATGAACTCGTCCATCTCCTGCCTGAAAATGCCTGCTGATCTGAGAGTAGGTGACAAGTCCAGAATTCACCCTCTTATTTTAATTGGATTAACAATTAAAATAAATGTGTTCGTTGCATTCGGGTTAAAATTGGATTTATCAAAACCACTTTAACTAATATATCAATTAATAACAAGCGCCAATTTTACTTGAGCAAGCCCAAGATCGAACTCAGGGAGGCAACTTTCTCCTTAGATTAATTTTCAGTCGATCTAGATGTTAGGTTTTTAGAGATAAATATTTTTTTTGGTATTTTTAAATGCAAGTGATTGAAGGACGTGCAATTTCAGACTAGTTTAAGGGTTAAAATGCAAAATTCAATTAAATGATGCTAAAAAATTCCCAAACTTAGCTAGAATGTGAATTATGATGAAATGAAGCTGACCTAATTCTGTTTGGAATTTTTCGACTCAATAAGAATTAATTTTGAATTAAATATAAATGTAGGGTGATTTATGCAAAATTATTTTAATAAATACCAAATTAAATTATTTTCAAAGTTTAAAATTTTCATAGATACTTCTATGTGAGATGAATCCAGGAAAATTACTAGACCTCAGAAATAATTAATTTTTGACTCATTAAAAATCAATTAAGTGAAACACCATTTAATTTATTTTGGCATCTATGTTCATGCAAATGCGATAATTCTTGGGCACAAAATAGAACTACTCAAACTCTAATGATTGTGAATTCTTGGGAATTTTTAGAGCAAGGACGAATTTAATATTAATTTCTGAATAGTCAGTAGGTAAAATATGCAATATTTCACCGAAATGATTATATTAAATAATCCAAAGCTCACAAAAATAAAACAATTCTTCACAATGATAGAGCAGATATTGTTCTACAATGAGCAATTTTTGGAATGAAGAAATGATGCAAAATGAATACTCAACTTAACACACAAACATAGGGTTATAAATGCAATACAAAAATAAAATTGATGAAAACAAAATATGCTGATGAGGACTTGAATGCAATTACCAGGACTTGTAGGGGAAAATGTGCAATTTTCTCATAGGTCACGTGCTTCCCACATGCGCTCCTGGTCGGTGGGGTAAGGGTGTTATTCTCCAGAAGATCAGGGGCGTGGTTGAAAATCGTCACCAATGCACCTGGAAAGCATGTGCCTGCTTGAGCAGGAACTTGATGCAAATATCCGATCTGAAGGGGTGGGGGGTCCTCGCAATTTCCCTCACCTCACGTGCTGTGCACGCGAGGAGGAAATAATAAGGAGGGCTGGATGCGTAACTTTCTGGGCTACGCCTGAAGGAGGTGGTGGCACGCTAGGCTCAGCGACGGAGGAAGCTGTTCTGGCGAACGGCTGGAGCGACGGAGCACCGCGCGCAGGTGCATGCTGGAGGAGGCACGCGGTGGCGTGGCATATCTGGCCGTGCACAGGAAGAAGCTGTAGGCGGCTGGAGCCGCGACCATGCACTAGAGATGAGGGCGGCCAGGGGCGGGTGCCTACTGGAGGAGGAAACTGGATGGTGGCGCATGGGCGGACCAGCAACACTTGGAGGCGCTGCGTGAGCGGGGGATGGTAGATGGTTGGGCACCCGTGCACAACAAGAGGGTATGGGCTTGGATGCAGCCTCTGGTGAGGAGCATCGCACGTGCAGTGGACGATGAGGACCGGGCCGACTGGCTGCAGGGGCTGACCAAGGCTATCATTGACAGAGGCCGATGGTCGGCGGGATGCGTTGTGTGCATGCGCAAAATAAGAAGAAGAAATAGGGGATGTTCCCCTGTGAACAGAGGAACTCTCTCTTTTTTTACACGATTAAATTTCTATTTAATTGATTGAAGAAACATTTTCAAAAAAATTAAATTAAAATCACGGTTAGATTCGTAGTATGTGGTTTGTCCGTGAAAATGCAAAGATTTTGGTGATTTGGTGGATGAAAGATGATGAAACGAGGAGAGAGAACGTGTTGCTTGAGAGAAGAGACTAGCAGGAAGGGGGAGAGAGAAAGAAAGAGAATTGGGGAAAAGAGACTACCTGGTGTGGTTCTCGCCTGAAGGGTTGGAGGTCCTCACTTTCGAGCAGCCGATGAGATGCTGCGAAGCTCTACCAGCTTCGTGAGGTAGCTGCAACGGTGGATGGCGTCACCGGATCTCGCTAAAGAGTGGGGTGTCTTCACTCGACCCTGAGCGTTCTCAGCTGTCACCTGAGAGTCTGGGAGCTCTCCCCCTCTCTGTGGAATGGTGGATGGTTTGCATGTGGGGTGACGCATCCTCTTTTATAGGCTGTTTGGAGGAGGATCTGGTCGTGGGGAGTGTGAGCTGGCGAGGTGGCGGAAGACCCGGAGCTGCCTTGCGAAGCAGGGGTGATTGTGGACGAACGGGAGGAGGTGACCGAAGGAAGCAGGCATCGTGAGGAACAACGTGAGTATGTTTGACGGCACGGTGCGGGGTGTCGGAGACAGAAAAGAGAAAGAAAGGTGAGAGGAGGGGAATGGAGAAGGCGCCACGTGGCGTGCCTGGGAGCGACGACGTGGCGGCTTATTTTTAATTATTTAAAAAAATTAAAAAGATAACAATAATTAAATTAAATTAATTAAAATAAATTAATTAAAATAATCAAATTAAAATAAAATAAGTAAAAATAATAAAAATGGGTGACACATGGCGACTCCAGAAGCTACCACGTGTCGCTCCTAGAAAAATCCAAATTTAAATTAAAAGAAAATTAAAAAAGAAATATCAAAAGAGGTCAAATCAAAAAGTAGTCAACATGAAATTTGCTCGTCTCAACGAGATCTACAACTTTTGTGAAGGGTCAAAAATCAAATGAAATCATCTGTACAAAAAATGTTTAGGTGGTATCTTATAGGTTTAAAATATTGTATTTTTATCATTTGCATTTTTTGTCATTTTTATTTAGGAGAAAAAATCAAAATAAAGTTAGAAAAAATATGAAAGATATAATTACAACTTAATCTATTTTTGTTTATATTTTTAAAAATTAAGAAAATAAACAGATAAAAATGGAGGGCACTATGTTCAATGTATACATATACAATAGGGGCCTAAAACCCAAGTTTCGCATATGGACTCTGATTTTTAAGAAATTAGTCTTTTTTTGAAGATCTTTTGAATGTATATTACTTTAAAAGTGAGTAGACCTAAATCAGAAACTGTATGAGAGAGATATGTGCATTTTAAGGTTCATAGTTTCAAACATGGATTTGGGTTTTATTGGTCAATTTTACAAGTTAGTATTTTTTGATATTTTTCCTTTTTTAGTGTTAGTAATATATACACTATAGAGTTGATTTTATTGGATTTGGAGTTAGTATAAAATACATACAAATAGGTGATTTTAGCTAATATACAGGTGAATATTTACAAGTGAATTTGGCTCCTTATTTAATGCAAATATGAATGCTAAAATGCAGATATTATTTACACATGCTTGAATGCTAATTATGCAATATAAGTGATGAAATGCAGCTAATTACATAGGAACGAAGCACTATTTTCAACTTTTAGAGTGATGAATCATAGATTGATCAACCCCTTATATTTAAACCTTGCTCGTCCCCGAGCAACTAAAATGAAATGCAAAAGTGAAATGAAATTGGGTTCCATACCAAGGTCATGAACAGAAGGTGAAAATGTAGCTTGACTCGACCTTTGGATTAATAATGTGGAGGAACCTTATTGGGTTCTAAATTTAAGACCTAACAGCCTTTAAGTTCCACAAGTGTTCTATTCAAATCGCGTCAACAACCGAGTCATAACAAATCCTCATACGCAATTTCTGATGGCTATGGATCTTACTTGTACTGTGTCAGTGAAATATAACTCTCCACATTAGAAATGGCAAAGAACCAGCCTCCTCGAACAAGGTAACTCTAATTCCCCGGTCTAGCAACTCTTTCCTCGATGAGCTGGGTATTCCCTTCTAAGTTCAAGTTCGACCAGCTCAAGGAGAGGGGGTGGAGAGAAGAATAGAAAGTAGATAATGTAGCTACCTATCCTAGGATGCTTGATCAGTGTAGCCAAGTCATCCAACTGCAAGCTTTGAAGCTCTTCTTATTTTTCTATACTTGTATATACACTCCGGCAGGCATTTTACTTTTCAATCAGGCCTGTCCACATTTGGAGATTATGCAATTTTTCTTTTTTTTTGACATATATACAAGGTGCAGCATGTACATAAGGAGTTTTTCTCCTTGAGCCAGTAGACTAACCCTCTTTTGAAGCTTTATTGCAACCCACAACATCCCGTCCTTAGACGTCAACACCACTAGACTAGGTTGAGATGCACTACCCTCCCTAGAGGAGGACGGATGTTTCCACCTATGTGCTACCAAGCCAAAGGATTCTACCTCCTCACCATCTCATCAATGAAGAGCCACGTGCATGGTGCTTGTCCAAGTTAGGTCACTGTCTAAAAGAATCATGCATGTGTATAAAATATTCTACTTAGACTAATCAAGATGACATGTGAACATAGACTTGCGGACTTAAAGAATTAAGTCACTCGACCTGAAAAATCTTAACTCCAATTCCTATAAGGTTCCTCTGAAATTAGGTAGATTAAAGTCAAATCCATCCTCGACTTCTATTCATAACTTGGTTCATAACCCACTAACTTTTCACATTACATATGTTAGATATGCAGATGAGATGCAGATGGCATGCTATTCAGATGAATGAAATGCAAGACTTTTATTGTTTTTGTTTTTTTTGTTTTTTCTTTTCTTTTTTTAAATTTTTACCCACCCTGTAATTATTGCAAAATATATACATACGCGATAGTATGAGCTATGGTCAAAGTATATATGTAATATATACATGCCCCCTATACTTAGCGTGTGTTATGTCCTCAGAGCGTGAAGAGAGAGGAAAAAGACATAGTTCGTGCTAAGCGTAGGAGAGCTAAAATTACAAAAAAGTATAGAGGACGTTCCGCCCCCCTACACTTAGGCGCTTGCAGCCTAAGTGTAGATGAAGATAAAAAAATGGGGTGGATGAGGTGAAGAGGGGAAACAGATGAGTATATATACATGGGCATTGGTTCCCCCTATACTTAGGCTCGGGTCAGCCTAAGTCTAGGAAAGAAGTGTATGTAAGAACCGATGAGATCGAGAGGATGTACAACGAATGGTGAAAAGACTTGGGTCACTCTCCCCACTATACTTAGGATATGGTCATCCTAAGTATAGACATAAATGAAACGATATGGAGCTGGGGCGAGTGATTTGAATCACTGGGTAGCGAGGGAAGGAAAATACATACAAGAAGGAGTGAGTATGTACAGATAGATCATGATCTGAATCTTTTTGAAGCTGTTGATGGCAAGAGATTAATGTTGCAAGGGTTCACGCATGACTCTATGTTTGTCTTCTTAGTCTGCCTCACGCATGAAAACAATCTCCTCAACACGGACTAACTGATCATTAGGTTCGACTAAGTGTTTCAACAGTTGTGCATTAACTAGGGATGTTTGTGTACTATCTGTAAGATATGAGATCTCTATGCATCCACTGTCATGCACCGCACGGACTATGAACGGATCCGTCCACATGGATTTGAACTTTTATTGGAAAACCTTCAGCCTCGCATTGAACAACCATACCTTCTGTCCAGGAACAAAGGTCTTTCGTCTGATAAATCTATCGTGCAAACACTTTACCTTGTCCTTATACACCAAACTGTTATCATATGCTCGGTTTTTGATCTCCAAAAGTTTATTCAAATCCATCTCTCTCTGTTTCTGCCCTTTGTGTGTGTTCCAATTGACCTTCTTGATTGCCCATTCAGATTTATGCACTAACTCTGCGAGCAAATGGCACAGCTTCCCAAATACCATTCTAAATGGGAAGGTTCCTAATGGTGTCTTGTAAGTTGTCCTGTAAGCCCAAAGGACTTGGTCTAAGATCTGAGTCCAGTCCTTTCTGTCTGGGCGGACAAGCTTCTGTAATATGGTCTTAACCTCCCTATTCGACATCTCTGCCATGCCACTTGTCTGTGGGTGTAAGGACTTGCGACACAGTGCTCAATGTCGTAATCCTTCACAAGTTTAATTACATCTCTGTTCACAAAATGGCTACCCCCATCGGATATCAATACCTTGGGACCCTGAACATAGAAAAGATATGATCTCTGAAAAATTTACAGACAGTTCTACTTTCTGTGGCTCGGGTCGGGATAGCCTCCACCCACCTTAACAAATAATCCACCGCAAGAAGGATATACTCAAAACCATGGCTAACCGGGAATGGACCCATGAAGACAATGCCCCAGGTACCAAAGACATCACAAATGATGACATGATGCATTGACATCTCATCCTTGGAACCAACGGTTCCTCCCATTCGCTGGCATACTGGGCACGACTTCACAAAGGTGAGAGCATTGCGAAACAAAGTCGACTAGTATAAGCCATACTATAATATCTTCCATGCGGTCCTCTACTCGGAGTGGTGTCCTCCTACCTCCAAACTATGGCAAAAAGTAAGGACACTCTGGTATTCCTCCTGAGGAATATACATCCTCCAGAAACAATCTGGTCCTTCAAAGAAAAGGATTGGATCCTCCCAATGGTAATGTCTCGCATCCGACTTGAGTTGGTCTATGCTGCTCTTGGGCCAATCTTCAGGAACTTTCTTGGAGACAAGATATTTCACTATATTAGCGTACCATGGGAGTGAGTCGATAAAAAAACCGACTCGTCAAGAAAGGAGTCTCGAATAGGTGTATCATCGAAAGTATCAAGAGTTTCGAGACAGGAGAGGTGATCAACCACTACATTCTTCTTTCCACTTTTATCTCTGATGTATAATTCAAACTCTTGGATAAGTAAAATCCACATAAGAAGATGTGCCTTTGCGTCCTTCTTTTCCATGAGGTACCGTAGGGCTGTATGATCTGTGAACACAATCACGTTAGATCAGATTAGATGAGATCTGAACTTATCCAAGGCGAACACTACTGCAAGCATCTCTTTTTCAATAACTTTATAGTTATGCTGAGCGGGATCAAGCACTTTTCTTGTGTAGTGTATATCGAACGTAATACCATCTCACCTCTGTCCTAATACATCCCCAACAAGAAAATCTGAGGCGTCCATCATGATCTCATAAGGAAGAGATCAATTTGGGGCTTGTAGGATCGGGGTGTCCATGATCATTCCTTGAAGTAGCTTAAAGGTCTCAAGACATTTATGATCGACAATAAACTCCATGTGTTTGCTTAAAAGCTCAGTTAGCGGTCGGTCGATCTTTGAAAAATCTTTGATGAATCTCCTATAAAATCCAACATGCCCAAGGAATGACCACAATTGTTTTACGTTGGTCGGTGGTTGGAGTCGTCTGATTACGTCCACCTTGGTAGGGTCAACCTCCATTCCTCTTTTGGACATGACGTGCCCCAATACAATGCCCTTTGTCACCATAAAGTGACTTTTCTCCCAAGAGAGCACCAGATTTACCTCACAACATCGTTTGAGGACTCGGTTCAGATTTTTAAGACATGAATCAAAGGAATCATCGTGGACTGGGAAGTCATCCATGAAGACTTCCAGGAATTCACCGACCATCTCGGTAAATACATCAATCATGCACCTTTGAAATGTACCGGGAGCATTGCATAACCCAAAGCGCATGTGCCTGAAAGCGTAGGCACCAAAGGGGCATGTGAATGTGATTTTCTCATGGTCCCCAGGAGCGATAGCTACTTGATTGTAGCCCGAGAACCAATCTAAGAAACATATGAATTCTTTTCCCGCTTATCTTTCTAAGATCTGATCGATAAAGGGTAAGGGAAATGATCCTTCTTTGTCACGTCATTCAAGCGTCTGTAATCCATACAGACACGCCATGACGTGGGTACTCGTGTCACGATCTCCTCTCTATCCTCATTGGTGGTTGTCTGAATTCCCGACTTTTTTAGGACAACATGGATAGGTGCCACCCACATGGAATTAGAGATGGGATAAATAAAACCCGTATCGCAAAATTTCTTAATTTCTTTCTTCACTACCTCTCGTAAATTTGGATTCAACCTGCATTGGAATCACGAGAGGGTTTTGATTCATTCTCAAGGTAGATTTGATGCGAACACAGAGCGGGATTTATCCCTGGATATAGGAGATGCTCCAGCCTATTGCCTTGCGATTTTTATCCAGGATCTCTAGCAAGCAAAATTCCTGCTCCTCGGTCAATTGCGAACTGAGGATGATCGGAAATTTCCTCTATTGTCCCGCAAGGAAGACATATTTCAAGGTTGTGGGTAATGGTTTGAGCTTAGGTAAAGTGTGGTCATCGATAAAATCTGGCTCAATCAATTCTGGCTCTGTGCTGGTAGTGGCTGGATCTGCCTATGAAGTAACTGCCACCAACTGACTCAACTCAGGAGTCGGATCATCAAAAGTACCCAAACAATCGGCAAAAACCACGTCCAACTCATCATCCTCATCTTCTGATTGTCCTAAAGATGGAAGGATTGACAGGCCCAGCTAGGCCTCTGTATCATTACAGATGTAGGGGGATGCATTCTTTATAGGATTCTTTGTCCTAAAGCTGAAAGTACTGACTCATGTACAAGATTCTCTCCAGCGGAGATGGACTCATCGGTGTGAGATGGGTTCTATCTCCATTGCCCAACGTTGTCTACATGAACACAATCTGCTTCTGACGAAGTGTACTCGGTGCTTGATTCGGAATCTGGCCTCTGCCACCTTGTCTGCTTCATCTCAAGTTCCTCATCTCTGCCTAGAGTTTGGAACTGAATTTTTCCGATCATATAATCAAATAAGGCCCCTTTTGTTCTAAGGAAGTGCCTTTCAAGAATGATATGGGAATCTCTCCAATTTCGAGGGGTCTCCATATCAAGGACTATAAAGTCCACCATGTAATCCTGACCCTCGACATTGATGATATTGTTCCTCAATTCTCCCTTGGACCTCTTGGTTGATTTGCCTACGAACTGAAGTAAGGCTCTGGATTTCCTAAGAGATCCTAGATTTAGATGGTTATAGAGGGCTGTTGGCATAAGATTGGTTGAAGATCCATTATCGAGGAGAGTGCATGCAAACATAGTGTCATCGACATGACTCACCACATAATGGGCACCCATGTCCCTTTACTTCCTTGGAAACACATTCTTGATGGCGTAAGTAGTGGCTAATGACAAAACGTGCTTCTCAACATGACTTCTGGTTTTCATGCTGACCCTAGTAGGTGTGCATCTCTCCTTAAGGTACTTCTGAAATACACGTGTCATATCCACATACTTATCAAAGGAGATTACGACCTTGATATATTTATTGCAAAACTCAGCCATCTCAGGGTCATCTTTTTGGATTTTTTGGGTTTCTTCTTTCCACCATTAAGGACACGGAGGAAAGGGATTATTGATGACAACTCAGATTCTGAAACTGAAATGCTTTCATTCAAACGGGAAATCGAGTTCTGTACAGGACTGAGACTCTGACACTGACTCGGACTGGAAAGAAATTCATGTAACCAAACAGGTGGTACATCTATTTCTATTCCTGGTGTGTCCTCCTCAGATGGAGGTGCGGGCTCTTCATAAGGCTCGCTTGATTCATTGCTGGTGCTCCTCTCCTTCTTTTTGCCTTGGTGTTTTGAGGACTTTGAAATCCTCTTATTCCGCTGTTGTCGGTGATGGTAGTGGTCATGCTGCTCCTCCGCCTCCAAGTTCTCCTCAGGTAGAAACTTGGTGGCATCTTCCTCATGTTCCGGTACTCGATCAGGTATGGTCACAGTCCTTCCGCTCCTGAGGGACATATGATTAGCATTATCGTATGAAAGGATCTCATGTTCAGATAGAGAATAATATGAATAGTATACATGATCTCGTGGTCGATGCTGACCCTGATTCAAGCTATTGGGGTTGGCTTGAACTTGGACGGGAATTGGGGTCTTTGGTGCTATCTGCTGATCCTGGTGGCATGAGACACGATTCAGATCTGTTCTTATGTCAAGGTAATCGTTATGTATCTGCTGAACCCTATCAGTCAAAGTCTGGATGGCTAAGGTGAGGGACTCCCCAACTCACTAGTGGGCGGGGTCGGCTGCTGCTTACTAGAGGATGAGTGATTAGGTTGTTTATACTGGCCCTACTAGCCTTGTCGGTACTGCTGTGGTTGGGACTGTAAGGAGTAACATGGTGTGGGGCCCTGCTGGCCCGAGTGGAATGTGCGCTACTGCTGGTGCTGCTGAGGCTGGTATCCTTGTCCTGCCCGAGACTATACAAAGTGCAGTGTGGGGACTGAGCTCATTTCCTGGTAAGCTAGGAAAGTCGGTGTGGCTGACCATTCCCTATCCCCGACTGTCTGCCGATGGGGTCATGGCTGTACCACAGCCTGTTGATCTCAAACACCTGCGGAGGCTCCTCGTAGACTGACTCCACCTGTGGAGGTACGTGTTTCTCCTACTGAGTGTACTACTGCTCCTCAACCAACTGCTCTGAGGCCATTGTACCTGCTCCTGTACTAGATGAACTCTATGTACAGGTACAAGTAGTGTAGAAGGGGCAGGTGGTCGTATCTTGTCTACCTTCTCAGTCAATTCCTCCACTTGTTTCGGCAATCGTGAAAGTGCCTCAAGGTCAGTGACCCTCTTGTGGATCTGTTCTACCATGGTGATCTTATCAGCTATGACCCCCATACTGGGGATTATGTCATCTATCAAATCCGCTACAATCCTCCTAGGTGTCTCATTAGATAGGCTTGAGGAAGACACCTGATAGGCCCTGGTGGCCTGAGATATGCCTGTTTCTACCATCTGCTCTAGGATCTTCCATACGGCATCTTCGTTTCTATTATAGCTACATCCATAGGCTGCACTCACTAACCCATACATTTCGGGGGTCATAGCAAAAAACAAGGTTTGGACTAAGATTGCCTTGGTAATGCCATGACAAGGGCATTTTTGTGTCAAGTCATTGAATCTATCCCATGCTTCATGAAATGGTTCGTGGGGACCCTGGGAAAAACTAGCAATCTTTATCCTCATCTGGTTAGTCCTACTGAGTGGGTAGAACTTCTTCATGAATAAATCTTTGAAATGCCTCTAGGTCGTATATCTAACCCTGTGATTCTTCAGACAATGGGCAACCTTATCTCCTAAGGCAAATAAGGTAGCCTTCAACATGATGTCATCTTGTCCAACCCTAAAATGACTAAGGTTGTTACACACCAACTCGAAGTCTCTCAGGAAAGCATATGGTTCTTCTGTGGCATTTCCATTAAACTTCAGTAGCAGACCAAGAAAATGGGGCTTCATCTCAAATGCCTCTGGGGGTACCTCATGTACGAGCCAACTATGTATCTCATTCTCAACTGGGTTGTAGGCATCTACCATCGGTCTATTTATTCCACCCGCCTCAATCACATGTCCCATCCTAGCCATAAGATCTGCATTCAACTGCTCGGCTCTAGCTAAATCGACAAGGACTTGATGAATAAGATCATCTCTATGTTCCTCTTTGTTTAGGTTTTTCTTAGGCATCTTCGTCTCGGGTTCATCCTCTTCACCTATATATAAATATAATGCGGTCTAGGTTAGAGGATGTAGTAATGAAGACATTCTCACTGAGGCGAAGGTCTACCTTGGTGAGATGAGAGGAGAGAAAGGGATGGTTTGTGGGTAACCATCCCGATAGTGAGAGATCCCAAACTTAAGAGGGTCATGATCTTGATTAGGCCTAAGTTACGCTTGTGCCGATGAAGATACACTTAGTGAGGGGTTCAATGAGAGATTTGCAAAGCTTGAGTAAATATCCCCCTAGTCAGTCATCTTCGCTGGCAAAAAGAATCGGGAGCACAAGTGTAAAGATAGGATTTGACTCCTACCTGAAGCAAGCAATTGAATCACAAAGTCCGAGTTCACACTCAATACAGTGAAGGACCCAAAGTCGGGTCCGATTAATCTGGTTGATTTTAAGTGTGATTTTCAAGCAAATAGCAAGGATTATGTGGCCTAAAGGGAAGTCATCTCAAAGTGGATGCATCTCCCCTGTTTAACCTGTCGCCTAAGATACCACCACCCTTCCTCTCTTCGCTCCTATCACCAACCGAGGAAGTTTAAGGCCCTGCCCCTATCTACCTACTGAAGTAGGCAGAGGCTGACAAGGCTTATAACTTCATCCTGGAGGGTTACTATAAACTTGTCGCGGTGCACCGCTGCTTCACCCCTATTTACCTGTAGAAGCAGGCAGAGTCTACTTGGTACTGATAATTGAACCTCAAGTAGTTCAGCCTGTGATATTTGCTAGGATCGAGGTACGTGATATGGAAGGCGGGGATTTTAGCTCTATCTTAGGATGTGCACACACACTCTGTACCCTCACTCAATCTGAAATCAAGGTCGGGGTTATTCTCTCGCAAATAGAATTTCTAATTTTATGTTGATATTTTTGGTCAATTCATTGAGCAGTCCCACTTTTATGTTAGATGACCACTTGACTAGTCCAACACATAAGGCACGCTTATCGTCCAGTCCCAATTTCCTTTAATCTTAAGTTATAAAATCTAGATGAAAGAAGTCGAGAAAAGCCGATGCACGATAAAACGATGATGTATGCCATGTTTAGAAGACTTACAGTGATCCTTGCGCTCTACATGCGGGATGCAAAACAAAATTGAAATTTTGCACTAAATGTATGCAATCGATGAAAATCCGCTCCTAGACAAGCAGTTCTATTAGCGAGTGAAGAATACATTTAAATTTGGCTAAGTTCTGTGGTCTAAGTGCATCTTTTAATGGTAAAGTGTGGTCCTAGATATTACGAGTACAAACAGACCTAAGAAGCTCTAAGAGTCGCGAGTGTAGGTTCTATCCTACGTCAAGCAACCACACAACACAGAGAATCTTTTTATTATTCAGCTACACGCACAAGAACTCAAACGGGAAACGCTTTAAAGGCAGACTTTTTTTTTACAAATTCCCTCAAAACCACTTGGTTCAATTCACTGTGTGTTCTTCGGCTCACCTGACGAGTCGCCTACGATGCCTCGTGTTCTTCGCACAAAAATAAGATAGTGGTAAGAGAGAACAACAGAGAATAAAACAAATAAATAACAATAAAGAAAATGTTGGAAATAAGTAAAGAGTTATTCACAAGAAAAATCTGGGATCAAACTACCCAGGGATGGAAAACCTAAAATCTAAATGTTCTAAAAATTAACCTAAGCCGTGCCTCCCCGGCAATGGTGCCATTTAACAAATCCAGAATTCACCCTCTTAATTCAATCTGATTAATAATTAAAATAAATGTGTTCATTGCAGTCGAGTAAAAATTGGATTTATTAAAAACCATATTAATTAATATATCAATTAATAACAAGCGGAAATTTTTATTTTACTTGGGCAAGCCTAAGATCAAACTCAGGGAGGCAACTTTCTCCTTAGATTAATTTTCAATCAATCTAGATGTCAGGTTTTCAAAGAGGAATAATTTTTTGGTATTTTTAAAAGCAAGTGAATGAAGGATGTGCAATTTCAGGCTAGTCTAAGGGTTAAAAATGCAAAATTCGACGAAATGATGCTAAAAAATTCCCAAACTTAGCCAGAGTGTGAATTATAATGAAATGAAGCTACCCTAAATTTTTTTGAAATTTTTCGACTCAATATGCATTAATTTTGAATTAAATATGAATACATGATGATTTACACAAATTTAATTTTAATAAATACCAAATTAAACTATATTCAGAGATTAAAATTTTCCTAGATACTTCTATGTGAGATGAATCCAGGAAAATTACTAGACCTCAGAAATAATTAATTTCTGACTTATTAAAAATCAATTAAGCAAAACACCATTTAATTTTTTGGCATCTATGTTCGTGCAAATGTGATAATTCCTGAGAACAAAATAGAACTGCTCAAACTCTAATGATTGTGAATTTTTGGGAACTTTTAGAGCAAGGATGAATTTAATATTAGTTTCTAAATAGTCAGTGGGTAAAATATGCAATATTTCACGGAAATGATTATATTGGATAATCCAAATCTCACAAAAATATAACAATTCTTCACAATGATAGAGCAGATATTGTTCTACAATAAGCAATTTTTTGAATGAAGAAATGATGCAAAATGGATGCTCAACTTAACATGCAAACACAGGGTTATAAATGCAATACAAAAATAAAATTGATGAAAGCAAAATATGCTGACGAGGACTTGAATGCAATTAGCAAGACTTGTTGGGGAAAATGTGCAATTTTTTTGTAGGTCACATGCTTCCCACGTGCGCTCCTGGTCGGTGGGGAAAGGGTGCTATTCTCCAGAAGATTAGGGGCATGGTTGAAAATCTCCACCAGGGCACGTGCAAAGTACGTGCTTGCTTGAAGAGGAACTTGACACGAATATCGGATCTTAAGGGGGGGAGTTCCTTGCAATTTCCCCCACCTCACGTGTTGTGCATGTGAGGAGGAAATAATAAGGAGGGCTGGACACATGACTTTCTAGGCTGCGCTTGAAGGAGGTGGTGGCTTGCTAGGCTCGGCAGCGGAGGGAACTGGTCCGGCGAAAGGCTGGAGTGGCAAAGCGTCGCGTGCAGGCACTTGCTAGAGGAGGCATGCGGTGGCGCAGCACGTCTGGCCATGCGCAGGAAGAAGCTACAGGTGGCTGGGGCCGCGACCACACACTGGAGGCGAGGGCGGCTAGGGGCGAGCACCTGCTGGAGGAGGAAATCGGCTGGTGGCGCATGTGCGGACCGGTGACACTAGGAGGCGTTGCGTGGACGGAGGACGATGGATGGTTAGGCACCCACGCGCAACAAGAGCGTGCGGACTCGGATACAGCCTTTGGTGAGGAGTGTCGCGCGCGGGACAGACGACGAGGCGCTAGGCGGCTGGCTGTAGGGGCTGACCACGACTGTCTTTGATGGAGGCCAGTGGTCGATGGGACGCGTGGTGTGCATGTGCGAAAGAAGAAGAAGAAATAGGGGAAGTTCCCTTACGAACAAGGGGAAATCTCTCTTTTTTACATAGTTAAATTTATATTTAATTGATTGAAGAAATATTTTCAAAAAAATTAAATAAAATTCACAATTAGATTTGTAGTATGTGGTTTGTCCGTGGAAATCCAAAGATTTTGGCGATTTGGTGGATGAAAGATGATGAAATGAGGAGAGAGAATGTGTTTCTTGAGAGAAGAGACTAGCAGGAAGGGGGAGAGAGAAAGAAAGAAAACATGGGAAAAGAGACTACCTAGGTGTGGTTCTCGCCTGAAGGGTTGGAGGTCCTCGCTTATGTGCAACCATCGTGAGGCTGCGAAGCTCTAGCGGCTTTGTGAGGTAGCTGCAATGGTGGATGGCATCACTGGATCTCGCCAAAGAGTTGGGGGTGTTCGCTCGACCCTGAGCGTTCTCAGCTGTCACCTGAGAGTCTGGGAGCTCTCCCCCCCTCTCTCGAATGGCGGATAGTTTGCATGTGGGCAATGCGGCCTCTTTTATATGCTGTTTGGAGGAGGATTGGGTCGTGGGGAGTGCGAGCTGGCAAGGTGGCAGAGGATGCGGAGCGGCCTCGCGAAGCGAGGTGGTTGTGGACGAACGGGAGGAGGTGACCGAAGGAAGCAGGCATCACGAGGAATGGCGTGAGGATGGTTGACCGCACGGTGCGGTGTGCAGTGGGATGGAGGAGATAATGGTCACGTGCTAGGAACATGACTAGATGGAGAGAGAAGAGAGAAAGAAAGGTGAGAGGAGGGGAATAGAGAAGGCGCCACGTGGTGCGCCTGGGAGCGGCTACATGACGGCTTATTTTTAATTATTTAAAATAATTCAAAAGATAACAATAAGTAAATAAACTAATTAAAAAATTAATTAAAATATTTGAACTAAAATAAAATAAGTAAATAATAATAATTGCTGACACATGGCAGCTCTAGGAGCCGCCACGTGTCGCTCCCAGAAAAAATCCAAATTTAAATCAAAAGAAAAAAAGAAATATCAAAAGAGGTCAAATCGAAATGTGGTCAACACAAAAATTTCTCATATCGACGAGATCTATAACATTCGTGAAGGATTTAAAATCAAATGAAATCATCTGTACAAAAATTATTTTTAGGTGATATCTTATAGGTAACATATTTTTGTCTTCTGCATTTTTTATAATTTTTAAATATGATAAAAATCGAAATAAAGTTAGAAAAAATATGAAAGAAATATTTACAACTTAATCTATTTTTTGGATTTTTAATAATTAAGAAAATAAAAAGATAAAAATGGAGGGTATTATGGTCAATATGTACATATAAAATAAGGGCCCAAAACCCAAGTTTCACATACAGACTCTGATTTTTATGAATTTGTTTTGAGGATCTTTTGAATGTATATCACTTTAAAAGTGAGTAGACCTAAATCAGAAACTGTATGAGAGAGATATGCGCATTTTAAGGTTCATAGTTTCAAACATGGATTTGGGTTTTATTGGTCAATTTTACAAGTTAGTATTTTTTTTGATATTTTTCCTTTATTAGTGTTAGTAATATATACACTATAGAGTTGATTTTATTGGATTTGGAGTTAGTATAAAGTATATACAAATAGGTTATTTTAGCTAATATACAGGTGGATATTTACAAGTGAATTTGGCTCCTTATTTAATGCAAATACGAATGCTAAAATGCATATATTATTTACATATGCATGAATGCTAATTATGCAATATAAGTGATGAAATACAGCTAATTACTCGTGAACAAAGCTCTATTTTCAACTTTTAGAGTGATGAATGACAGATTCATTAGTAGGCGGGCTAGATCGTTAAGGGTGGGTTCTCGAAGGCTGGCCCATGAGAACCGGATGGGTTGCCTCGTTGGAACTGAGGCTGGCTCTGGTACTGGTGAGGGGGAGGCTGAGTGAACTACTGAGGCTGCTGCTGGTGCTGCCTCCACTGTTGTCCCTACTGGTAGGGACGAGGACCCGACTGGTAATACTGTGGCTGGTGGGAGTACTAGGGCTGCTGCTGTTGAGGCTGGCTGCTCGATCCGCCCTGAGCTGGAGGCTGCTGCTGAGATGAGGTGCCCCTGGTAGTCCACCTAAATCCGAGATGATCTCAGCAGATCCCGGGCTGCTGCCAGTCATACCAAATCCCATTGACTTCCATCAACGACTCCTGCTCGTAAGGAAATGAGGAAAGAACGGTCAGGGGCTGCTTGATGAGAGTAGTGTTGCTGCAACGGCTCAACTGGCTCTGCCTGAATCTGGTGGACCTGGCGGTACTAGGCAAGTGGCTGGGAAGAGCTGCTGCTACTAGAATCTGCCCGTGACCTGAGACGGGGTTGGGAAGCCATCTGTGCCTCCTGGAGACAGAATATATGGGTCTTCAGGTCAATGAGAGTCTGTGCCAACTGGTCGATGCCCTGGCACTGCTTCTTCTCGATAATCTCTATGCGGTCCAACTTCTCACTAATGATACCCATGTCAGTTGTCGATGACTCTGCCTGTGCTGCTGCTGATGACAAAGTGGATGGACCTGCATCAACCCATTCTAAACTATGATAGGACACAACCTGTGGATGGGTCTTCCACTGTGTAGGCTCGGGTCTAGGACATCACTGTGCAGTTTTTGGTCATCTCCTCATAGATGGCCCATACCTGGTCCTCATCCTTGGTGAAGTAAGACCCTCCACACGAGGCATTGACAAGCCCCTGCAGCTTCGATGTCAGCCCACAAAAGAAACTCTGCTCTAAGTTGGGTTTAGAAATCTCATGGTGTGGACATCGGTCGATGAGCTCGCGAAATTGATCCTACACCTCATGGAACTGCTCGTGGGGGATCATCATGAAGTCGTTGGTCAGAGCTTAAGTTGCATTGGTCCAGTCGAGTGGATAGTACTTGTTCAAGTACTCAGTCCAGAGCTGCTCCCAAGTGGTAACATATCTCCCTAAATGCTTCAGGCAATAGGTTGCTCTGTCGATGAGGGAGAATGGAAACACTATCATCTTGGTAGTGTCCTCTTCCACAAATCTATCGTGTACTGTACTACAGATCATCTCGAACTCCTGTAAATGCAGAAGCAGCTCCTCGGTGGCTATCCCATGGAACTTGGGAAAGAGCTGAATCGTCTGGGGGCCGAGCTTGAAGTCGCCCAGAATCTCAGGGAGCTGGATCCAATGATGGGTGAGGGTTGCACCAGGGTTGTGCAACTGCCTCATCAGTCACATTTGTCTAACTGGCTCGGTCTGATCCTCTAGGTGTCCGTCTGCTCCTCCTCTAGGTGCTGGGATGTCTCCCCTGCCTGGTTGGTCTTTGTCGGCTCGCATCTGTGCTAACTCTGTGCGCACCTCTGCCATAAAGGCTCCCCGATCTCTAATCTATCTCTGCATTACCTCTAGGGAGGCTAGGAGTATATTATTGATGGTGCCCTGATCAAGAACATAAGTAGAACCTTGGGGCTGCCCATCGGTGCACTCTTTGCTGCTGGCCATCTCGTGGGTCTCTACAAAGGTAAAAGACCCCAACTCAGGTTCCGTCAAATGAACAAAAATCTTTGCTGGCCTCTACTCGGGCACCTCAGGACTGGTGGAAGAAGGGTGATCGAGGGGGAATAGGGTAGTAACGAACTTAGGTTCCGAGAGCAGTTCTAGGCTCTCCGAAACCTCCCTGAATGAATGAGGTGGAGTGCTCGAGAGCGGGTCTACTGAAGGTAGTCTAGGGGATCTCCGGCCCATCATCATGATGTGGGAATAGTACGGATGAGATCTGGAAAGCAAACAAGATCAACAGTCAAACCCCCAATTCACCTACTCAACACGAGAGCTGATGACCGTAAAGGTTCGGTCGTTATCTTATCAATTTTATTTTAGGTGATAAATCAGTCTTGCAAAGTGATTAATCGAGCTGGTAGGAACCTGATGCTCCCATGAGACTGGCCATATCTCAAATCTAGATCTTTCCCAGCCAATATGAATTGCGGACCGTTTACCGGATACCCGATCAATTCAATCTGTTAAGGACGTCACAGTCCACTTTATCGGTTACCAGAGAGATCCTCACTGGAGAACGACTAACCCCAAGACCAGTAGTCTAACGGAAGTTCAGGTGTGGCTCTAGCCTAGTGTACGTGTCACTCTCTCGCTCAAGCAAACCATCCAATGAGGGGTGACTCTCCCCAAAATAAATATTTTTTAGTGAGGTGGTTTTAGGGTCAAGTTTGCTTAAACATTCCCAATTTTATGATTTTCACTTTTTTATGTATTTTTCAAGTAAAAGCAACATCTAACGAATTTTTCGATCTCCTGATTTATTTCAAGTCAAAAAATATGGGGATAAGTAAAAAAAGCTGATGCACAATCAAATAAAATGATGCATGCAAAGTAAGATATGCGTACCTGACTCCAACACTCTACATGCAGGGTAATCTGCGCATAAATTAAAAGACTGAATTAAAACTAATCTAAATGATGCATGAAGAAAATGACCTTAAGACGAGCAATTTCTAAAGATCGTGAAGAACGATAGTTAACTAATCAGAGAGAGATAGAGAGATGTCGATGTCCGATCTCGGATGCCGATCGGTGTCCGCTACAATGGATCAAGCACGCGCTGTATGCGACCTCTAGCGGCATGTGACCTCTCAATCAATCAAGTTAACTTTTTATTATGAATTATTAATAAGGTCCATTACAAACTATATGTTCAAGCAATCTATTAGGAATTGGGCCTTAAGTTATTTACATCACAATCAAGAACAATCCTAAGTTTAGGGGCCAAATTCTACGAGAATCAAAAAGAAAAAATGCGATAAAACAAAACCAGAGAAAAACGCGGTGAGGTCCCCCGAGCACATCGGTGCTCGGCGAAACAGACCCCAATAGGTCAAGTGTCCAACAAGAAGTGTCCAGAGGTCCAAAACTATTACAACAATAATAAAGAAGTCTGCTGAAATAAAACTACTCTACTGCTGCTCCAAAGCAACTCTAAAGGCTATAACTAATGCCTGCTCTTCTCCTGCTTCTCCTCTGGTACATGTGTCCTCCAAAGCATCCTCGGGTGGTTCCTCGTACAAAAAGAAAAACAGAAATGTGTCAGAAAAACAGTTATAATAAATAGAGATAAACATAAATAAAAAGGCTAAAAAGCGACTACTAAGTCGTGCTCCTCGCAATGGCGCCATTCTGATGACCCAAAAACCTAGATCAGCTAGAATGGAAAAATAATCAAGTGTAGTTGTTCCTAGCCAATCAATTCAACTAATCAAAAAATAGAATTTCACTCAAATAAAGCAAACAATCAATCAACATACAATGTAAGCGGTCTCCACTATTTATTTAACTTGGTATAACGACCAGGGTCAAACTTAAGGAGCATGAGTAAACCTACGAAGTAGTCAGGAATTAGAACATAAAATTCATATTTTTGTCAGTTTTTAATTTTGCAATTTTTATATAATTTTAAGTAACAAGCAAAATCAAGCTAATTAAGAAATTATGCACACAATCAATACTTTTAAATTTTTATTCAGACCTAAATTCCTCAAAAATTAAGAATAAAAATATTTATGTGTTTTTCAAATATTAAGGTCTTTTTGGTGATTTTTTGGGGTTTTTCCATTTTTTATGTGATTTTATAAAAATAAAACAAGAACTAAAAACACAAACAGTGTAAAGCCTAGACTAGAAGGCAAATTAAAAATACTAACAGTACACTAATGTCCTCGTTGTGATTTTCATGAGAAAGTAATGAAAATTTCTACAAATAGTAACTGAAATCCTATTTTTTTAGAATTTTTATGATTTTTATAAGTTTTAAGGGTTTTGCGATTTTTAGGGTTTTGTAACGATTTTTAAAGCAAAAATGGTAATGGAAGTCAATCAAACAAAAACAAACAAATAAACATTATTATTTTTACAATTTTTAACAGAATTTATATACTTTTTATGTAAATAGAAAGAACAATTTTTAAAGGTTTTTTATTTTTAAAAAATAAAATACTCAACAAAATTACTCCCAAAAATCATGATAAATAATACATGTCAGCATGAGTTTACATTATTTTTATATGATTTTTGGATGTGATTTGTAATTATTGAATTAAAAACAAGGCACACAGTGCATAGGAACCTAGTTGCAATTATGAGAAAGACTAGGGGCCATTGATTGAGTAATATAAAAAGCTTAGGGCGAATAATGCAAAAAGCCAAGGGTATTCAGGCACATGCTAAAAAACTCATGCACAGGGGTATAAATGCATCTACTGAAAAAGTTCTACTCAAAGCATAACATTCATGAAGTTCAGGATAAAACATGCAAATACACCAGACAAGCATGTGGGACGGCACATGAGTTCATACAAACATGACTAAAATGCAAATACTGGAAATAACAAGGGTCCTCATGTAAAATAACCAGACTAAAACTTTATTTACAGAACTAAATAGTAAAACATAAAAGTGTTGGGGTGAAAGATGCAAAGTACCCTGAGGCACGTGAGGATCACGTCGGGTGGCACGTGGTGAGCTCTAGGGGAGGCACGAATATACGACGCAGATCGACTGGTGGTGTCAGATCTGATGCTCCAGGGAATGCCGGCTATGTGTGGTGTAGATTTGTCGCGGAGCACTAGATCCAATGGCCCAAAAGATGATCTGGTCGGCGGCTCTGATGTAATCTGGCAGGAGTGAATCTCATCCAATGGTAGGGAGCCAGCTTGCAAGAACAGGGGCCCCGACGATTTTCACCGAGCCTCGGATGGAATCCGAAGCTCTGATGAACGATCTGAGGGCTCATGTAGTATTGTGGAGGCAGTCCGCGTTGAACGAGCGGATTCGATGGAGGAGCTAACTGCCAGATGGACGTGACAGTGTAGAGGGCCCTGGAGCTGCTCCGCCGGAACACTCAAAGGCTCAAAATGGATTCCTTGCACACCTTAGGACCTGCAAATGGTAGAGTGACTCGGGGGGCGTAGCTCCAGTCAATTTTATTGCAATTAAAAATGAGGGAAGCATAGGGGAAGGAGCTTGACTCCTGGCGGAGGTGAAGGAAGGGAGTCACGACCTTAATTTCGCCATGAGGGTCGAAGCTAAGGGGGATCAGACTACGCACAAAGATGACTGGAGAAGCGGGGCGTCGATCAAAATGGATAGAGGTGGGTAACTAGGCTCCGACCAGCTGGTCAGAGCAGGTGCTTGTGTGGCGGAGGAAGATGGCAAGATTGATTCAAAAGTGAAATTGTGGAAGATAGGATAGGTACCTGATGGTGCTGATGAACTCAGCAAGGTCAGGTGGAGCTGGGAGATGGGTTCGTGGCCTCGACCATGCTGCGGCAGGTAGGGAGGCTAGACATGGTGGAGGGCTCCAGCCACGTAGTTGAGCTGTAGGTACACACCACCAAACCTTGATCCAAAGGTGCCCTCTGGTTGCTGTCACTCCACTGAAGACACCTAAGGATAAGAGAAGGGGCGAGGCATGAGCTACAGAGGTGGAGGTGATACTTTTTAGGATTCCCAGGGGGCTGGAATGATCGAGAGTGTGCAACCCTAGGAAGATCCACGCCTTCCTAGGGATCCTCGAAGATCATGGATCTTAGGAGGAGGATCGGGCGAGAAATCGAGGTGAGATGTGATCTGGTTCAGGCGTGAAAATACGGAGAAACAACTCCTACGAGAGGTAGACGACCCGACCCGATCTGGAAGGAGGCGTTGACTAGAGTCAATAAAGCCTCAGGACCAATCAGAAAATAGGGGTGCACAAAATGATTAAAAACTCAATAAAAAATAGTAATTGAATTCAAAATAAAAAGTGTATAAAATTAAAAATGTTTATTATTTTCAAGGAATTTTTATATAATTTTTAATTATTTTTATGAAAAATAATTAGGGTATATACAATATATAATATTATACGCAAGTATAATATACCTATGTATCATGTATTATTAATTTTATTTTGTTAATTTTACAATAATATCCCAATTTTATATTTTATTTATTTACAACATATTTTTAGGAGTGAAAAATAATTTTTCTTTATTTTTACAAATTACTTACAAGTATGAAATAAATGGTGGATGTGACATATATACATGTGTATTTGCACAAGTGAAGAGGATTTTATTTTTATTTTTATTTAATTTTTATGATTTTTATTTTGTTTATATTTTATTTTTAGAAATATTCAAAGATGTAAAAAATAATAATTAACTCTAATTTTGTCAAAAATAATTATCCATATACATAGGTACTCTTTACAACACAAAGTAGACCCTGTCTCTCTCTACTTATTTTATTTGTCGATAAGGTCAAGGATTGACTTTCTCTTGGGGTTTGGATCACTATGTATTTATTATAATTACCTCCTTCCTTTTTATTTTCCTTCTATTCTTTTATTTTTTCACAAATACATGTTAATTATGCAATACTAACAGATGCATGCTAAATGCTATGTTATTGTATTTACATGTATTTACATGCTATTTTGCCAAGATAAATAGCTAAATAAAAGAATAAAGAGTGAGAATCAGGGATTCATCACCATCCCTGGAGGAATTACGAGACGAAGCCTTTTCGAGTGGCCTACATTACAAAGACAAAGTGAAAGAACGACATGATTCACACATCTGCCATAAGTAGTTAGAGCCTAATTAGAAAGTGTGGCTATTAGATACATGACTGAAGATATTTCTAGGGAAATTACAGAGTAAGTGGAAAGGCCCGTTTATAGTCAGAAAGGTGTATGACAACGGTAGCATCGACATATCTGAGTTGTCTTCTGAATCCACCTTCCAAGTTAATGGCCAACATATTAAACCTTTTCTTGATCATGAGTCGTCCACCGCCGAGGTCACCCCGATTCTTTTTGTATGATATGTGTTCTTTATTGTTCATATTCCGCACCTCATAACTGAGTTATTCTCATCCTTCCCCTTGTACATATGTGTTTTCTTTTATTTATTTATTTCTTCTATTTTTTGTTTCACACCTCAATTATCGCTTATGATTTTGCTATATTTAGGATGTACTTTATCTTAGGTATATGGGGGTGTAGACACCGAGTTGTTCTATTTTTATTCCGTTTCATTACTCATGTTGTTGCTTATACTTAGGGATCCTTTACCTTAAGTATAGAGGGGAGTGATGTTGGCCAAGTCATCATAATAATTGGATCTTTGGGTCTAGGGTCATTCAATACCTATGGTATCTTACTTCTTTTTCTTTTCCTCCTTTATTCTTTTATTTTGGAATTAAATACAATAAATATAAAGTATTTTATACAAAAATTTGTACAATTTATAAAGTATTTATGTCGATAAATTAATGATATATACATGCATTTAGCTAGGGATTTAAGGCCAAAATTAAACAATAAAGGTGATGAAATGGATATTCATTACCCCCTATATGTGTGTTTGCTTGTCCTTAGGAAAGACTTATTCATATAAATGCAGAAAAGAAAATAAAGAAAAGAAAAAAGAACAAACTTGTATTGATTTTAACTTTCAAGCTTGTCTTCATTATATCAAAGTTTGGAGCTCAATAGGTGATGAATTTTCATTTCATAACCTTTATTCTATCATTTTGTCCAGCTAATGCATGCAAATAGAATTATTTTGCATAAATTAACATTCATTATTTACTTCATTTATTGTGTATAAAATATAGTTTTTAATGCCAAAATTATAGAATAAATAAAAGAAAAGAAAAGAAAAATAATAAAATGCCTAAGGTATTTTATGACGTTAAACCCCGAGACCTAGGCATCTTGATGACTGGGTTGACAAGGAACAAAGTAGGGGAGATACGGGCCTAAAATCATCCTTAAAAATCCATTTCTTTTATTCATCAATAATGCAGTTTCAAGACCTATTTTGTTTTCTACATCTTATACCAGAAACTTTTACATGAAAGTTGTAGATAATAATATATAGAAAAATACAAAATTGAATTTACACAAAAATAGTATACAGTGTATAAGTTATACTCAAAATAAAAAGCCAAAAACCAAACTTCCCAGACCCGTATCTCCTAAATAAAAACTCAAATGTATAAAAAATCACATTTAATTGTATATAACTTGTAATAAGCTATTTAGTGAAAGTTGTTTCATGTTTTTTTGGAGTTAATGTGTGAAAGTTAGGTTTTGGACGCCTATTGTATAATTTACCTATATAAAATATTCATTTTATTTATTCTTTATTATTTTTATAATTTTATAATTTTATAATTATGTAAATAATATTTTTAGTATATGTACACACTTATAATAGAATAAAACCATAAATAAAACATTAAAATAAAATAAGTTTACAAAATACAAAGATGAAATACTTATACTAATACTATATAATATGTACATATTTATTTAAGTGTACATATACATCAAGAAATATAATAAAAATATAATTATTTATATAAAAATAAGATAGTATTTAAAAAAAGAGAGAATAAATTAATAAAATCAAAAATACAAAATTTCAAAAAATATACAGAACATAGATAAATATACCTATAAATAAAACCCTAAAAAGCAACTTGTAATAAATAACTACATAAAAAGAAGTAAAAATCATATTAAAATATTAAATATAATAATAAACAACTTTTATTTTATAACAGATAAATATACCTATAAATAAAACCCTAAAAAGTAACTTGTAATAAATAACTTCATAAAATTAAGTAAAAATCATATTAAAATATTACATAAAATAATAAACAACTTTTATTTTATAACTTTAATTTAATAAAATCATTTATTATTTATTATTTATTTTACAATAATTTTCGGGCAAGGTTTTTCCTGGTTGGTCCACGTGGACCAACAAGAGTGAGTCTACAGTTGACCTCGTTCAACTGTCCTTCCGCAGGTCTAGGTCTGTTACACCTCGTTTCCACCCCCCTTTTCTCCCTTTTTCTCCCATCGATGCAAGCATCAATTGGGAATGATTCCTTCGTATATTTTCTTCCTCGATTCAACCTCTTTCACACACATCTGATTCCTCACAGAATGGATCGCTGCATCGCCCGTTGCACATCGTTCTCTCCTCCTTTCCAGTTGCCTGTTCATAAGCTCCGCCCTTCTTCCTTTTCAAATTTGAATCCCTTCACCCACTTTCTTCCCCCAAATCCGAGCTCTTGGGCTCGAGCGAGGTGACAAATCACTCGCCTCTCTCTTTGGCGCATGGAGGAGTGGCGTAGAGGAGCATTCCACCATCTCTAGTAGAGCAATCATGAGGTACCCAATCTCCTGGTTCCGACCAGTTGAGGTATTTTTTTCTGTTATTTCTAGATAGATTTTAGGTTTTTTTTTTATTTATTGCATTTAGTTTTATCTCTAATCCTTTGCCTTAACATGAAACGCCAAATTCGTAGTTCACAGGAGGGTATCTCCGACAAACCCTCCACCGTACCTCGCCTTGTTTCCCGATCGCCAACCACCTCACTTTGCCTCCCATGTCGCTTACCTATGCCTGATGCACCCCCATCCACCTCGTTCTTGCATAGAACAAGAGATCCAGTCCCTCCTCCTCTGTCGTTCATCGGAGGGACCCCATACCCTTCATCCTCCACTCATCTCAACATCTAAAGCTAGCCCTAGCATCGTGTTTTTGTCTCGACTAACCCCTGCAGGAAATAACAAAGAAAGAGAGCCTCCTAAAGGCTCATCGAACCAGGAATAAGCCCCCAAGTCCTGCTCCACTGCCATAACTCATCCGAGCCCTCCAAGGCATTTTGATACATCCATTCAATGCGGAAGGACCCTGGGATACTTTTGTGTCCATCAGAAGCGAAGGAGGAGCTTAGAGCATGGAGATTTTGAAGATAGAATGTTTCCAAGGCCGTGTTCTTTAGTCGTTCTTCCCCTGTGACCAGTTGTCGTCCGATCAACCTCCATCTCCAGTTTTGATCAGCGTTGTTGGATCGACCCTCTCTGTAATCATCAAATCTGAGGGATGTTCTTATCCATACCATCCATTTTTGAACCGGTATCATGCAACATGGGCGCAACGTGTGGATAAGTAAGGCAGGCCTCACCATTCATGTCCGTGCCTTAGGGGGTAGTTTACATTGCATACCCCATTTTTTGTATATATTATTTAGTTCTACAATATTTTTATTCAGTTTAAAATCTTTTGTGTATTGTATAAATAGGACCCTCTTATTTACATTTTGGTCTAGGCCACATCACCTCACGTGTCATCCCACATGAGTTACATTTTGCATTGAGGCCCCTACAATTTATTGTATTACATTTTAATATAAAAACTTTCATTTGCAGTTTATTTTTTTGAGTTGCAACTGATCCCTGACTTTATTTTTAATTGCAAATATACCCCGGCTAGTTCATTAGTTTTTGTTCATGTTTCCTATTTATTAAAAATAGCATCTGTGCACCAAAAAACTCAAAAGAATAGGATTAGGTGCCCGCTAATGTGTAGATTCATATTATAATTTTGGATTTTAAACATAGATAATTTTAATATTTTATAAAAGAATAAAAAGAGCACAAAAATTCCCTGCTTGATCCAGAAAATAACGAAAAAATATTATAACTTCTTGAAAAATCACAAAAAAAAATATATTGCCTATTATACATTATATTAACTCTAGACCAAAAACCACTAAAATAGAAAAAGAAAACTCAAAAAATTAAAAAGCTCCAAAATCCTTTATAAAAATATAAAAATCCCTAAAAATTTGAAAAATATCCACTTTTATTTTATAATTATCTTTATAGTATTATTGATCTATTAAATTTGTTTGTGAAATTTTGGACCTTATTTGCTATTTTTAATCTTCATTTCAATTAATGTTATTTATTTAATCCTTTCTTTAGGATATTTTTGACTTTAAAATTATATAAAAAATTTCAAAATTAACAAAAAACACAAAAAAATAAAGAATTATTTAAAATCCAAAAAATATATTCTGCAATTTTTTATTTTTATTAGCATTTATAATTGTATTAGCTTATATTATATGGGGAAAGGGAGTATGCTCCCCGGCTGTAGCCAACTTACATGCTCCCACCCCTTTTCTCCTGTATTTTTTTTATTTTTCTGAAATGAAACCTATTGGAATTTAGATCACAATATGTCACCATAGTGTGATTCAAAATTCAACTTAATTCGAGACTTCTATCCCCTCCATCAGCACTGTCAAATTTTAACGGTCTCAGAATTGCTAAATTGACCCCCTTCAGATGGAGGGCATAGGAGTCTCTTTTTCTGATGAAATTGGATTGACATATTAGCGGGATATAATGATGATTATACATATTTTTATTTTCAAAAAAAAAATAAAAAATAGAGGGAAAATAGGGGTGGGGGTAGGCAATTGGCTACTCTCAGGGAGTAGCCTCATTTAACCCATATTATATATATAGCCTTATATATTCTATATTATGTATTTAAAAAGAAAAAGAAATAAAAATAGGAAATAAAAAAATATAAAATTAAAAACAAATTTAAAAATATAAATTCAAAATCCAAAAAATATAAAAAAATAAAAACCACACAAAAACAATTAGACAAGAAGAACACACATTTTTGCAAATTGATTTGCGTCGATCTATCTTGTTTGCTCCATGTATTCGACACTCTACATACTTATACTAATACACATCCATTGTAGAGTTATAATAAATTTTAACTCCGCATTTTTTGCTTTCCATTGCTTGATTTATATTGTGGGTTAATTTTTGAGTTTCTAGAGGTTCGTGTGAGGTCGCTTCGATGACTGTTGTTCTGCTTTGTGGATTGACAAGACCTTCGCAAATCTCTAGTTATCGGTCGAACCTTTGGATTTTTAGTTGGTAGGAACCTTATTGGGAACATAACTTCAAACACAACAACCACTGAGAATCTCAAAACTCTGCCCAAGTCTCCTCAAAAGCCAGGTCAGAACAAGTCGATGTCATACACAATCCCTTATGACTAGAGTCTATCTTGTACAGTGTTCGTGAGATATATCTCCTCTCGGCTGAAGCATTAAAGTCAGGCTTCTCCAACATGGTGACCCTAACTCCTGAATCCAATAACTCTTTCCTCGAGAAGGGGGGTATTCCCCTCTAAGTTCAGGTGCAACTGACAAAAGAAGAGGAGGTGGAGAAGATAACGGACGGTAGCAACTGTAGCTACCTATCCTAAGATGCTTGACCAGTGTAGCTAAGTCATTCAGCTGTAGGCTCACATGTATATTTGACTTTGAATCTGAAGCTTGCTTATTGAATATACATATACTCCGAAGACAATCGATTATTCTTTGGTTTTTGCCCATCTATTTTTTGGAGTTTTTGATTTTGCGTATTTTTTATACCATATATAACAACATTTATATAAGGAATTTTTCCTCTTTAGCCAATAGACTATCCCTCTTTTGAAGTATTATTGCAACCCACAACATTTATCATTAGACCTCATGGTTATTGTATTAGGTTGGGGCACAATGGCAACGGAATCATGACTTCATATGTTTCCATTCGCTTGTGTCTCATGCCGGCAAATTCAGCCCTCTACCACTTCAAATGAGTTGAGAAAAGTGCATGGTGCAGGTGTGCAAGTTAGGTCACTGTCGACAAGAGTCATGTATGTGTTCAAAACATTCTACTTAGCCAGTCAAGATGACACCGAACTAATTCTTGTGGTCTCAAAAAATTAAGTCTACCAAACCTGAAGTACCTCAATTCCAATTCCTCTAAGGTTCCTGTGATTAAGTGGATTAAGGTCCAACCAAGCTCCAAACTTCGGATTTTATTTAGACTTGTTCAATTGTCATTATCAATCCGAAAAATGCAAAATCTATTTAAACTTTTTATAGGATTTTTGAAAAAGTTTTGCAAATTTTTATGTAATTTTTGAAAACATTTTTCAATTTTTTTTATAGATTTTTGGGTTTGCAAATTTATAGTTATTTTTAAAAATAAAAGAGTTAAAAAAGAAATATGTACAGATATTTACATGAGAATGCATCTTGTTTATTTACAAGAGTGGGTGAAAGAATTTATACTGGGTATTTATAAGGCTTAGGTTAGTTACAGGTTGATATATACAGAGTCCATAAAGAAATTTTCTTGGCTTGAATTATGTATATAGTTCTCAAAATGATTTGAAAAAATTTTTACAAACATTTTTAAAATTGAAAAATAGTTAAAGAGTTTTTGCAAACATTTACAAAATTTGAAGATCATTTTGCAAAGATTTTTCAAACATATGTATAGATTTTGCAAAGTGTTTTACAACCATTTTTCCAAACCATTTGCAAATAGATTTTGAAAACATTTTATTGAAATAAAAGAAAGTAATTTTACAAATAAAGCATTTTTAAAAAGGTTTGAAAATATTTCACAAAATATTTCTCAACCGTTTTTACAAAAGATTCAAAGAAATTTTCCAACCATTTTTCAAACATTTCGCAAAATATTTTTAACCAGTTCATTAACCACAATTACACGGGATTTTAATGTGTGTCTTGATTTTTTTTATTAATTAACCATATTATTAGAAAAATACATAAGTACGAGTTATGGATAAAATATGTACAACATATATATGACCCTCCTATACTTAGCTTGAGCTATGTCTTCATAGATCGAAGAGAAAAGTAAGACAAAACTCATATTAAGTATAGGAAAGTCTATACTTCAATGAATGAATAAAGAATAGGAAGTCGACCATTCCACCTATATTTAGGATCAATTAATCCTAAGTATAACAAACAATGCACAAGTTAGGGAGGGTCAAGGGTGGGAACGAATAAAAATCAACAGCTTCCTGTCTCCCACTATACTTAGGGTAAAATATCCTTAACTATAGAAAGAATATAAAAAGTTGAGGAGACATGCGAGGGATCAATGACTGGGCACCCGAATACACTCATCCCCACTATACTTAGGATGAGACATATCCTAAGTATATCAATGATGAATGGGAAGAGTGGCTTGTCAGAAGGATGAAAGAATGAAAATTGAAAAGAAGAAAAGAAGAAAAATATTACTAATAAAAAATGTTTTTGATAGCCTTGGATGAATATGCAGATGCTATGGGTGGAAGTTCTCCATTGTAGATCACCTGAATGGAGTCAACAACGAACATGAAGGTATCACGTTCAAGATAAGGTTTCAAAAGATGTTGTTGATGATGAAAAGCTGTGCACTAACTCTGACAAATCAGATATCATGATGCTTCCATTGTCATGCACATGCTTCACTATAAACGACCCGATCCACTTGCTCTTCAACTTTCCTGGGAAAAGCTTCAACTTTGTATCAAATAACAATGATCTGGTTTGAAAGTCTTGCGGTGGCTATGCTTGTCGTGCCACTTCTTGACCTTCTACTTGTATATAAGGTTGTTGTCGTATGCATAGTCTCTAAACTCAAGCAATCTTTTCAGATCCAGCTTTATGTTCTTTCCTGCTTTATTTGGATCCAAATTGCATGTGTTTGTTCAACGGGCAAATGGCAAGGCTTACCGTATATCAGGAGATAGGGAGACATCCCTAAAGGTTTATTGGACGCAGTCCGATTGGCCCAAAGAAACGAGTAAAGTAGTTGAGACCAGTTCTTTCTGTCTCGACGTACAAGATTTTGGAGAATTGTCTTGATCTCGTTATTAGAGCATTCTACCAGGCCATTAGACTATGGGTGGTACGGAGAAGCTACTCGATGTTTGATGCAGCATTCCTGAGTCAGCTTCTTCACTTCTCTGTTAGTGAAATGACTACCTCATTTGATATAAGAATCTTGGGAATCTCGAACCTTACAATGATATGTTTTTTTAGAAATCGGATGGTGTGGATGTCGGCGTCTCAGGTTGGGACAACCTCCACCCAATGACTGACGTAATTGACGGCAAGCAGAATATACTCATATCCTTGACTTTTGAGAAATGGGCCCATAAAGTCAATACCTCATGCATCAAATACATCTGAAATCTGGATATTCTTCAAGGGTATTATATCTCATTTTGATGGTTCCTCCCATCTTCTGACATCCAATACATTTTTTCACAAAATCTTATGCATCTTTAAAGAGAGTCGGCCACTAGAGGATGTGACGAATACCCATTCATCACTCTTTATTCTTTTATTTTAGCTACAAAACCTTTGCAAAACACCATGTAGATATGTGTAAATATCATAAATTGTCAAAATGCATGCATTGTGTAAACAACAATAATTAGCATGTTTTTGTGCATAAATAAAAGAACAAAGAAATAAAAGAAAAAGAGGGAAATATTTAGAATAAATATTGAGTGACCTAATCCCAAGGGAGGGCTCAGCATGGGCCTGACCGCAAAAGAAGCCAAGTAGAGGGAGATAGGGTCAATCCCACTTGTATATATACACCTATGTATATAAATAAATTTATTTTCCTCAAAATAAAAATAAAAAGTGTTTCTTATATTTTGTATATAAAAATAAAATAAAAATCAGAAAATAAAAATAAAAATAAAAATAATTTTCTACCTTGTACATATACCATGTAAATATGTATATAAAACTATTTATTTAACTTATGAAAATAAATCATAAAAATAAATTAAAAATATCTTTTTATTCCAAATTTTATGTTATAAATAAATAAAATATAAAATTGAAATAATTGTATAAAAATAATCAATTAAAATTAAAAATAAAAAATACATATGTGTATATACCTATATGTAATAATATAATGTAAATACATAAATTATTTTTCAAAAAAATAAATAAAAATCACTAAAAAATTCTTTGAAAATAAATAAATATTTTTCATTTTGAAATTTTTTTGAAATAACATCATTTAATATTTTTTATTTAATTTACAAATATTTATTAAATGGTTGTTCTTGATTGGTTCACGGGGAATGTTGACCTCCGATCAACTTCCCCCATGGACCACTTTCGCCCGCGGATCTTGCGCTCGACCAGACTTCTCCTACTTTTCCCCATCTAACCCAACCTCCATTCGCCTAAACCCTTGGTCCTAATTACACTCGATACATCCGAGACCCTCGCCCGATCATCCTTCTAGGGATCCGAGCTTCGACCATCTCGCCCGATCTCCATCTAGCCGGACCCTTCCCAGTATAAAACCACAACTCTGCCGCACTTTTCATGCCATCTTTGGCTCCTCCCTTCTATCCCAGGACCTCCACCTTCCTTCATAGAGTGACAGCTATCGAACAGAGGTGTCGCAGTGAGGAGGAGGTGTCTCCAACCAATGATCCGGCGAGTCCATCGTCGTGCGCCGCCGTGAGGTGCGCCGAGCCTCGGACACCGATGATTCCATGAGGCAAAGACCCCCGGAGCTTCCTGAGCTCCAGCCCAGTCGACTTCAGCCATCAGATAGCTTAGATCCTCAGTAGGTAGCCGTATATTTCGATTTTTGCCTTTCCGACCGTTGCCGTTCGCCGCCCATTTCCCGACGCTTCGTTTGCCCATTTGGCCTTCCGACCACTTCTATACCTTCACCAGACTCCTATCCACCTGTTGCGCCCCTTCATTCCCCATGGCTCACCCCGGAGCAGGTCTATCATCCTCCTCCGGCATCGCTTCACCGGAGGACTACACACCGCCTTGCCCTTCCTCTTTCGCGTGCTCTAATGGGTTGAGGCAGTTTTCCCTCGACCCGTGGTTCACTTGTGCAGGTAAAAACGCCAAAGGGACCTCATATGGAGGTCCAAAGTTGAAGCACAGTAGGCTCCAGGTTCGTCTCATCGCAGGAGTGTTCCTGACGCTCCCCACTCATTAGAGACCAGCATCCGCTGCGGACACCCTCGAGCATCAATTTTCCCATCGGAGCAGCGCCGGAGGACCTTCATACCGTGCATCTTGGCCGATCGAACTTTGCCGGAGGCGAGTTCATCGGTGTTCTTCCAGGGGGTCTTCCAGCCATAGGATCGAGCCTCGCTGCAGTTCTAGTCCCAGCCGTTCATCAGCCGAGGATCTCATCCATCTGATCCATCTGAGGGTCGAATCTGATGCGTCCATCGCCGAAGCATTATCCCCCGTTCCTAGCCGTTAGATCATAAGTGGACGACGCTTGGCCGTTGGATCGTGAATAAAAGGGTAAATTGTCCTTAGGCCCTTCCTACTTTTATTATTTCTATTGAGTCCTGTAAATATTTTAGCACGCTATTTCTATTTTGGAACATTTGCAGTTAGGACCCTGGATTTACTTTATTTGCATTATAGCCCCTGTGTATGTGAGCCACGTGCTTCAACACGTGAGGATTTGGATATTTTGCAGTTTTAGCCCCATGGTTCCTATATGTTACTTTTTGCATATTTTTAAATAGGAATTACATTTATGCCCCTCTGAGTGCCTGTCATGTGTGTTGCACGTGTTGTTTTGGGCTTTTTGCATGTTTGGCCCCTGAGCTTTTTACACGTGTTATGGTTTGGTCCTGAAAGTATGTTTCTTTGCATCTAGGTCCCTGAATGTTGTGTGCCTTGTTTTATTAAATAGAATATCAAATTAAATCCAAATTAGGTGAAATTTGGAAACGTGGCTCCTGCCACAGTGTAAACATTTCCCTAAAATTTTGGGACATTTTTGAGGCTTTTTGGTATTTTAAAAATTCAAAAACAGTGATTTTTGCTACTGTCTGACTTAGAAAATCAAAGAAAAAATAAAAACTATTTTAAAAATATTAAGAAAATTAGGATAGTTAATTTTAGTGTTTTTTAGTTTCTGTCAAAATTTTGTCTATTTCGGATGTATAAAACCTTTAAAAATTGAAAAACCCTAAAAATCTTATAAAAATTCTAAACAATTCTATAAAAAATCAAAAAATACAAACTCTTTTGTTGTAGCTTGGTTTTTGTTTATATTTTTCATAAAAATTGCCTCCAGACTTTTATAGATCAATTTTATATTTTTAATTGATCTTTCAAGTCTGACTGCATAGTAGCCCTTATTTTTCCTCTTTCTCGATTTTTATAAAATTAACTAAAAAGAGAAAAATTCTGAAAAATTCATCAAAAACACTTAAAAACATTAAAAACTCAAAAATATTTTTTTTTGAAATTTTGGAGTATTTTTGAGTGCTTAAATAAATTGTTGTATTTGCTTGTTTTCCCTTTTTCTTATTTTTCCTCATTGTTAAAAATACAAAAAAAATTTAAAATAATTAAAATCCACCAAACAATATTTTCTCCTTTGTTTTTTCGATTTTGACTACTTCGTAGGCCATCTCGACCAAACTCGTGCTCCCCGAGTCCGACCCTGGTTGCTATACCAGGTTAATAAAATTAGCGAGGACCGCTTTGTGATTTCATTGTTTTATATCTTATTTTGGTGGTTCCTTATTTTATTGATTGACCGAATTCCACTCGATCCGGGTCGCAACGACCCAAGTGTGATTATTTTTACCTAGCCTGGATCTTGAGTGTTGATTTTTTCGGTCTTCAAAATGGCACCGTCGTCGGGGAGCACGACTTAGTAGTCATTTTTGATCTTGTTTTTCGTTTGTGGTTTTCTTCGTGGCTTCTTGTTTTCTTCCGCAGCCTTTCGCGGCTTTTTCATTTTCTTTTTATTTTCTTTTATTATATTTTGTTTTTGTTTGGTTTTATTTTGTTTTGTTTTTGTTTGATTTTTGTGTCTTTATTTTTGCATATAGTTGTCTTAGTTCCTTTTAGTGCTTTTACTTTATTTTTATAATAATCTGGTTTAACACCTCTGCTTGTTTGCTTGCGAGGGCTCGAGGACCGAGGCAGCTCTTCTCAAAGAGCTGACGCAACCGCGGGAGTCGGAGGCAGCTCCCTTCTGCACGGAGCCGCAAGAGAGCGCGAGGAGCCGAGCAGGAGTGCGGGAGCCGCGGAATAGCCGCGGAGATAGTGTAGTTTAGTTTAGTTTCCTTTTCAGAACATTTATTTGTAATAATACAGGTACTTGGACTTGAACTTTGGATTGCGGGGTCTGTTTCGCCGAGCACCGGCGTGCTCGGGGGACCCCACCGCTGTTTTGATTTTCTCGTTTTTTCTTTTTCTTTGATTTCACGTGGATTTCTGTGATTGAGCCCCTAGACTTAGGTTTTTATTTTTGTTGAGCCAAGTAGCATTAGGTCCAAAGCCTTAAAAGAATATCTGTTCCTATAGCTCATGCTTGGACTTAGGCAAATAAAATCAGTGCTTCACGATAATAGGAGCTTCTGTGTAGGACGGTTCTCGCATTGCATCCATATAGGTAGTTTAAATTTATGCGCGGATCATAATTGCATGTAGACTGCTGGAGTCAGGTACGCCTTCTATCTCGTGCATGCATCATTGATTTTCTCGCGCACCGGCTTTTCCGACTTCCTCCCCCTATTTTCTAGACTTAGGAATAAAAGGAAATCGGAAAATTCGTTAGACGATTCTTGAAAAATACATAAAAAGAAAAATAATAAAATCAGGACTGCTAATCACACTTGACCTAAAAGACACCTCATTTAAAAATCTGTCTTGGGGAGAGTGCCCCCTCCTTGTTTGGTTTGGATGAGCGAGAGAGTGACCCACATCCTAGGCTAGAGCCGTATCCGATTTCTTGTCAGACTATCGGCCTTTTATTCGAGATAGTCGGTTGAGAAAATTGGATTCCTATCAGCTCACGTAATTGCTCTGAAAGACTGACTTGATCACCTAAATAAAATTGACAAGATAATTAACCGATCCCTTACGATCTTCAGCTCAATGTTGCGTAGGTGAATCGGGGGTTTGCTTTCTCATCTTGTGTGTTTCCAGATTCCTCCTGCCTTCTTTCCATCTATCTTCTCCTCCATCTATCTCCCTCCCTCCCTTCAACATTTTCTCTTCCTCTTCTTTATCCCTAGATGATAGATCCCCTTCACTTATCGCCGACTCTTGCGACTTTTTCACCTTCTGACCAACAGTCCAGTCCACCTTCGAGGGAGGTCGGATCTGCGACTAACCTCCCGTACCCTCCCTCCCATCCCTTGCATTACTCTGAGCATGCCGTGCTAGACGTCCGCAGAGATCAGATGAAGCAGATGCGAGGCTCGGACGATGCCATCGCTGAGTTGAGAGTGCACCTCGTACGCGATCAGTTAAAGCAGATGCGAGTATCAGATGTCTCCTATCCCAGTATAGTGGATGAGCAGATAGGACAGGGAGCTCAGTCAGCTTCTACATTAGGTCCATTCGTTCTGAATTTGGAGCTTATTCAGAGACTGCCGACATTTTCAAGAGTGGTGCACGAGGAGCCCTATATTCACCTGTCGGAGTTCGAGGAGTTTTGCAGGACACAGATCTATTCAGATATCACTGCAGAGGAGACGATGCTGAAGACCTTCCCATTCACACTTCAGGACAGAGCCATGAGATGGCACAGATGATTGGGAAGGAGATTCGCTACGTGGGGGGACTTACGCAGAGAGTTTCTACAGAGATACTTTCCCTAGCGTAGAGCAAAGATGATGCTGTCCTTGATCACCGAGTTTTCAGTAGACCCCCAGGAGCCATTGCACGAGGCATGGCCGAGGTTTCTTGACCTCATGAGGACATTTCCCGACCACAGACTTCCACTGACAGACCTTATTGAGATCTCCATGCAGGGGATGACCGCGGATCAGATAGCACTGATGATTACCTTATGTGGCGGTTCACACCGCAGTTCCGACATTGACTTACTAGATACCATCTCAAGGTTACTTTCACAGAGACCATCTTCACAAGATGTCGTGGTCAGAACAACACATGAGGATGTTGCAGTACTAGTAGGGTGTGCCATACATGAGGAGGATAAAGCTTCTACACACCCGATCGTGAACTTGGATTCTGCGGAACCATAGAGGACAGAGGAGATGACTGCTACAGTGGAGGTTCTGACCCAGAGTCTACTCGAGTTCCCATTGGTCTTCCAGCAAGAATTCGAGTCAGTCCCAGAGTTTTCAGTTGACGATTCTTGGATATCAGATCTTCTGATACTCCAGAGACAGAGGAGCCCCCGCTACTACAACCATCGATCCAGCCATTACAGATTCCAGTCCACGATGATTCAGCCTCTTTTCTGCAGAGACACTTCTCGGAGTCCGACAGATACCATGACTCAGCCCAGCAGCCATAGCTCGATATGGGACACCACTTTGAGAGGCCAGACATAGAGAGTCCTATATTCCAGCCTTTTGTCCTCCACTTTGACGAGATGAATACCTTTGCTGAGGACCAGATGGCAGCCAGCATTGCCGCAGAGCGAGGATCAGCCACAGCTACATTGCCAGCCCCCGCGGTGTTGACCAGTACCTTCTCCTGCTTCCAGATTGCTGACAGCCAGATTTCAGATGATGATGCAGCCTGGTGTACAGAGTGGGTGCTTGACAGCAACGCAGATGCCCTGATAGATCTTGATCCTATATTTCTCACCTCTGATCTTGCATTTCTCCCCGAGGGTTATCTGCAGAAGAATGCCACACACGATGAGTACTCAGTTTCACCTTCTGAGAGTGTATCCGATCTGGCGGATCACGAAACTGAGTATTCCAATCATTTTGATTCTGAGTCATCTCACCTCGATGACCCTCGCAAGGATGAGCCAATCCTTGAGATATTCGATGTGTTGTCTGAGTTGTCTCCATTATATGCATCGGATATCAGTTTTCTTAGAGAGTCTCCTGATCTTGAATGTCCACACCTTTTTGAGACACTGATCGACGTAGAGGATTCCATGACTGATCCATCCTTCTCCACGTTTGATTTCTTCGGCTCTACACTTCCACTCCAGTCTGATCGTGAGCCGACAATTTCTTTTGTGCTACCGGATCCCGATCACATATTCCCATATCCTTGGACGGTAGCAGACACCCGCATGATTGCATACTTGGGTGTCTTTCTTTACACTTTTGATTTTGCCGTTGTTCTCATACCGAGACTGCGACGACAGTACGGCATTCGTCTTACAGATGTCGTCCTGAACCATGACACAACGTTGCCCTAGCCTTTGCGCCCAGCTAGGGGCGTAAAACCTAGCGCTTGTTGAGAGGCACCTCAACATTGTACCCTTTTGTATATTCGTGATTTGATCTTTCTTTCTTCCGTGTTTGTTTTCACCCCAGGTCTCGCTTAAGATTATCTTTGCTATACTTAGGATATACTCATTCTAAGTATGGGGGGTGGAAACACTGAGTTGTTCGTTTCGTTCCGTTTCATCACTTTTGTCGTTGCCTATACTTAAGGATTCTTCACCTTAAGTATAGGAAGAGTGATGTCCTTCCATCTTGTATATACTTGTTTTCTTCGTGTTATTTCTACCTCTGTGTTGCTGCCAATACTTAGGGATATTTTACCCTAAGTATAGGGGAAGTAGACTATGTACATTGTCACTCGGCTTTCCCTTCGTGTACAGCCTGCTATACTTAGGATTATTTGATCCTAAGTATAGGGGGAAATGCCGGGATCCTCTTGCATTTCTATTCTTTCATTTGTCTTTGTATATAGCCTTCCCTTTCACTTCCCTATTCTACGCAAAGTTATGTCTTCTTCATCGCTCTTGACTCTGAGGACATCGTTCGAGCTATGTATAGGGGGGTGTGTAAATATTTCATATATACTTTAGCCATAACTCGTACTTTGTGTGAGTGTGTTAATAAATAAAAATGGCTAAAAACCTAAAACCTAAAAATCCATAAAAATTAAAATTTTTTCCTTGTAAATAAAAATTCTTTTATTGCACATACATATCTAGTGTACAAATTATTTTTGTAAAAATGTTTGTAAAAACTTTTTGTGTAAATAACTTGTAAATATTTTGATATCAAAATTATGTATATAGTACAAAATTTTTCTAAAATGTTTTCAAAATCAAAAGTTTGCAAAAACCTTGTGTAAATTGGTGTACATATTTGATGACCTAAAATCTCACTATCTGGATCTGATATAAATAGTCAGAGTCGCTGTGATCCGAATAGAGAAATCCGGTCGATCAAGAAAATAAAGAGCAGACTACCAAATGAAGAAATAAAACAATCAACACAAAATAGCGGTCCTGGCTATGAGATTAGCCTGGTGTAGCACCCAGGGTCGGACTCAGGGAGCACGAGTTGGCCTCACGGCCTACGAAGTAGTCTAAAAATAAAAGAAAATATAAACAAGTATTTTTGGGGGAATTTTAATGGTTTTTATAATTTTTTTGGATTTTTAATAATAAAGGGAATTGAGAAAAAGGCAAATCAAGCACAAATCAACAAATTATTTAAACACTCAAAAAGGGTCCAAAAATTCAAACAAAAATATTTTTATGCTTTTTAAGTTTTTTAATGTTTTTGGTGAATTTTTAATATTTTTTCCAATTTTTATAGAATTTTCTAAAAATCAAAAAAGCCAAAAACAAAAGCAAACTGTCCACCCATACTTCAAAGGCCCATGAAAAATATCAAATGGGTCTTTCACAGCTTGGAGGTAATTTTTATGAAAAGTATAAACAACAAAGAAAATTTAGAAAAAGAGTTTATATTTTTTTGGTTTTTCTATAATTTTTTAGAATTTTTAAATTTTTTTTAATGTTTATTTAATTTTTAGGGTTTTTATATATCCAAAAATAGCCAAAACGCATAGAAAATCAAACACAACAAAATTAACAAAAACTAATTTTTTTAGAATTTTTAAAATAGGTTTTATATTTTTTTATTATTTCTAATTCAGACAGACACAAAAACAACGATTTTTGAATTTTTAAAATATCAAAACGCCTATAAAATGTACCAAATTTTTGATGAAAATTTTACACAGTGGCAGGAGCCACATGTCCAATTTTCACGCGATTTGGACTTAATTTGATATTTTATTTAATTAGCACAGGGTCTCACAGTGCACAGGGACCTATACATAATAAAAAGTATTTGCAAGGGCTGAAAAGTAACAAATCCAAAAAGTATGAGGTCCCTTGTGCAAAATATCAAAGAACGCATGCGCGCTGCACGTGTACTGGGCACGGAGTGATCCAACTGTAAGGAAACTTAGTTTCCGGGGCTTATTAGCAACACGTGCTAAAAGCCCAAGGAACAAAGTGTAAAATGCCCAGACAAATCATCACATGTCAAATAAAACAATTCACAGGGGCATGGATGCAAATATCAGAAAATAAATTTCATTCCATAACTCATAATAACTTCAGCCCAAACAACGCAATTTGTCCAAAAATCACGTGACGAAGCATGTGTCTCACACAGGCAGGGACGAAAATGCAATTAATAGAAACAATAAGGTCCTAGATGCAATATGTCCAAGAGCTAATATTTATTTATTAAATTAAACTAGAACAACAAGAAACTGTAGGGGTGCGGGTGCAATTACCCAGCCGAGGCACATGACGGTGCACGTGAGGTGCCAGATGTCGAGGCGATGTTGGCTACGGATGTGCAGCTCTGGTGCAGCCGCCTGGACGATCCAACGGTGGAGGCGATCGGGCGAACGTGGGCAGCGCGTGTCCGTCAGACCACGATCTGACGGTCTGACACTGCAACGGATGGACGGTGGAGATCTGAACTGGAGCGGTAAGGGGATCCGATGGCTGGCGATAGATGAGGAAGAACTCCTCCTAGCTGAGGTTCCCCGGCTCGTCGGAGAAGATCCAGCAAGACGATGAACCATCGGGGAGTATGGTCCTGCTCGCGATGGTTGTCCGTGTCGGGTGGTCACCTCCGATGAAGCATCCGACGGTCGGATCATCCGGCAAGGGACGAGCGACCTGGAGGAACTCCGGCGAAGGTCTGAAAGCTCGGCCAAGGGGGGTAGTTGCACTTTATTCTCCTGCAAAGAACAGGGCCTGCTTGGAGGAGTGCTCCGGCGGGGGTTATTCGCAAAGAGGATGAAAGAAGCGACGTGGGAGGCGGATGAAGGCTCCGACGAAGGTGGCGGAAGGAGCCCAGCTTGATCCTGTCTCGGGTGGCCAAAACCGAGATGATCAGATCGTGGAGGAAGGGTGGCGATGAGTCGGCGAGGGTATCGGTACGGGTATGGTGGACTGGCGGAGCTCTGACCACGAGGGCGGAGCCAGCTAAGCTAAAAGACAAAAATCGAAATGGACAGCGAAAGGGAAGCTATCCGGTTTACCTGATGGACGCAATCGACTAGGGACGAGCTCAGGAAGCTCTGGATCGTAGCCTCGAAGGGTCATCGGGGCCCGAGGCTCGGGCGCACTTCGCGACGGCGCACGTCGGCAGAAGTCACCGGATCAGTGACGCATGGCTTCCTCTCCTCTCTTCGACACCACCCTCGCAAAGCTGTCACTCAATAGAAGGGGATGGAGGTCCTGGGATGAAGGAGCAGCGCCAAAGATGGCGTGAATTGTGCGGTGGAGGTCGAGCTTTATACGGCTAGGGGTCCGAGAAGAAGAGGGTCGGGCTAGTGATTTGGAGCTCGGACCCCGATGCAAATCTCCAGGTGTGGATCAGGGAAGGTTCAGGTGCAATTAGGACCCGGGATTTGCGCAAATGGTGGTCGAATCTGGTTTAGGAAATTAGTCGAAGTCGGGTTGCGCGCGAGATCCGCGGGGGAAATGGTCCAGGGGGGAGTTGACCGGGGGTCAACATCCCCCGTGGACCAATAGGAAGCCACCATTTAATAATTATTTGGAAATTCAATTAAAAATAATAAATGAATAAATTTCAAAAAGCTTAAAACATGAAAAATGTTTATTTATTTTCAAATTATTTTTAGTGATTTTTATTTATTTTTTGAAATATAAATAAGGTATTTACAAAATATTATTATTATATATAGGTATATACAATATGAATTTTTTATTTTTGATTTTTAGTTATTTATTTTTTTACATTTATTCCAATTTTATATTATATTTATTTATATAATAAAATTTGGAATAAAAAGGTTTTTTTCTTTTTTTTATTTATTATTTACATAGAGTAAATAAATAGGTATACACATATATTTACATGGTATATGTACAATGTGAATTTTGGTTTTTATTTTATTTCTTTTTATTATATTTTTTTTCTAATTTTTATTTAATTTATTTACACCATGAAACGTGGAATTTGAAAATATTTTTATTATATTTTATTATTTATTTACAAGGAGAAATAAATAGATAAGTTATTTCTATACACATGGTCTATGTACAATGCTGAAGGAATTTTATTTCTTTTTATTTTTCTTTCATTTTTTTAATTTTATATTTACAAATATATACAAATAAATACACACCCATTTTTATTCTTATTAAGAGGAAAATAATTTTATTTATTCATAGGTGTATGTACAAACACATGAGCTTCCCTATCTCTCTCTACTTGGATTCTTTTGCGGTCAGGCCCATGCTGAGCCCTCCCTTGGGATTAGGTCGCTCAATATTTATTCTAAATATCTCCCTCTTTTTCTTTTATTTCTTTATTCTTTTATTTATGCACAAAAACATGCTAATTATGCATATTTACACAATGCATGCAAGATGATAATTATTGCTATTTACAAGAATATACATATGTTCCCTTATACTTAACTTTGATAGTCCCTTAGCAAACACTTATTTGAAAAAGAAATGAAAAAGGAAAAGAAAAAGAAAAAGAGGAGAAAAGGCAAGGATCAATGCTGATAATTAAACTTGCCTTCATTAAATTGAAATATGGAGCTCGATCAGATCTTTGGATTATTAATGTGTCGGAACCTTATTTAGACTTAGGTTTAAAACTTAACAGCCTCTAAGATCCACTAATCTATAGTCAAGACTCCTCAACAATCCAGATCAGAACAAGTCTACATACACAAACCCTGAAGACCATGAATCTTTCCTTGTACAGTGTATGTGATGTATAGCTCTCCACCTCAGAAGTAGCAACTTGACAACCCTCCCCAACAAGGTAACTCTATGACCCTAATCTCGCAACTCTTTCCTCGAGGAGTGGTATATTCCCTTCTATGTTCAAGTTCAACTGGCTTAAGAAGATGAGGAAGAAGAGAATGGACCATGGCCAGTGTAGCCATGTATCCTTGGGAGCTCAACTAGTGTAGCTAAGTCTCCCTGCTGCAAGCTACATAAGATGGAACATGAGTCTCAAGCTTTGCTTATTGCACTATGTACATACTCCGGTGGGATTATCATTTTCTATCAGACCCACCACTTTTTTGGAGTTATTTTCTTTTTGCATTTTTTTTTCAAGTGCATCTGTACAACATATCTACAAGGTGCAACATATGTACATAAGGAGTTTTTGCTCTTGAGCCAGTAGACTATCCCTCCTTTGAAGCATTATTGCAACCCACAACTCCTGTTGTTAGACCTCATGGCAACCATACCAAGTTGAGACGCACTTCCTTCACTAAAAGAAGAAGAGAGGTTCCGCCTAGAAGTACTACCCTCATATGCTACCCCAAGTCAAGGAAGACTGCCTCCTCACCACCTCATTCGTAGAGAGCTCGGCGTAAAGTGCGGGTCGAAGTCAAGCCATTGTCTATATGAGTCATGTATGTGTTGTTAAGTGCTCTACTTAGGCTCATTGAGATGACATGTGATCATAGCCCAGTGGACTCAAAGAATTAAGTCACCATGGACCTGAAAAGCCTTAACCCTAAGTCCTATAAGGTTCCTCTTATAATTAGGTGGATTAAGATCTTAACCAAGCTCCATTTTCCAATTTAATTCCAGGCTAGTTTAAATGTCAACTATAATCCAGGAAAAACTATACAAGTATTTACAAAAAATGCTATTTACAAATATTTACACATGTGCAAAATTTTTGAAAAATGTTTTGAAATCATGGATGTATGAATGAATGCAAGTTTTGCAAAATGTTTACACAAATTTACACGAGGTTTTTGCAAACTTTTGATTTTCAAAACATTTTGGAAAAATTTTGTACTATATACATAGTTTTGATAAGAAAATATTTACACACTATTTACACAAAAAGTTTTTGAAAACATTTTTACAAAATTAATTTTGTACAATAGCTTATGTATGTGCAATAAAAGAATGTGTATTTACAAGGAAAATTTTTTAGTTTTTATGGATTTTTGGGTTTTTAGGTTTTTAGCCATTTTTATTTATTAACATACTCACACAAAGTACGAGTTATGGCTAAAGTATATATGAAATATATACACACCCCCCATACTTAGCTCGAACGATGTCCTCAGAGTCAAGAGCGATGAAGAAGACATAACTCGTGCTTAGTATAGGGAAGTGAAAAGGAAGGCTATATACAAAAACGAATGAAAGAATAGAAAATCAAGAGGGTCTCGTCCTTTCCCCCTATACTTAGGATCAAATAATCCTAAGTATAGCAGGCTGTACTCAAAGGGAAATCCGAGTGAAGAATGTACAGGGTCTACCCCCCTATACTTAGGGTAAAATATCCCTAAGTATAGGCAGCAAAATAGAGGTAGAAATGAATCAAAAGAATACCCGAGAGTTTTACATCCCCCCAACACTTAGGGTAAAGTACACCCTAAGTATAGCATAATCATAAGATGAGAAAAGGGGTGTGGGACTAAAGAATAGAGTGATATGGACAACTGGATCTATACAAGTCGGTAGAACAGCGATAATCAGGCGTGAGATGTAATAGATGTGAGTCAAGAGACCACATCTCACGCAAAGTGAATCGGGGCAACATCAACGACCCGCGGCTCATGATCTAGATATGGCTTGAGCCGCTGCCCGTTCACTCGAAAGGTACTCTCAGAAGACAACTCAGATATGTCAATACTCCCATTGTCGTGTACCTTTCTCGCAAGATACGGTCCCTTCCACATGCTCTGTAGCTTCCTGGAAATAGACGAAGCCTAGCATCAAATAGCCATACTCTCTGTTCAGGCTCAAAATGCTTGTGGCTGATATGAGAATCATGCCACTCCTTCACTCTCTCCTTTTACTGTAGGCTGTTTAAGAAGGCAGTATCACGAAGCTCCTCCAAGGCTGATAACTCTGCCCTCCTCTGATCTCCTACACTATCTGGATCCAAAAGTATCTCAATGATAGCCCAAAGTGACCTATGTCTCATCTCAACAGGTAAATGGCACGGCTTGCCACAAACGTGGTGAAAGGGAGATGTGCCCAAAGGTATCTTGAAAGACGTCCTATATGTCTCCCACAAGACCGAGTCCAAAAGCTGTGACCAATCCTTTTGGTCAGGGCGGACGACTTTCTGCAATATAGTCTTGATCTCCCTGTTCGACACTTCGGCAAGACCATTCGTCTGAGGGTGGTATGGAGTGGCAACTCGATGGTCTATGCCGAACTTGCTAGCAAGGGCCTTTACCTTGTCATTGACGAAATGAGACCCCCCGTCAGATATCAACACTCGAGGTACCCCGAACCGTGAAATGATATGCTTCCTCAAAAATCTGCAAACAATCCTAGCATCTGCGTTTCGGGAGGGGATGGCCTCAACCCAACGACTAACATAATCCACGACCAACAGAATGTACTTGAATCCCTGACTCTTAGGGAATGGACCCATGAAATCGATGCCCCATGCGTCAAAAACCTCACAGAAGTGAATGGGTTGCATCGACATCATATAACGCTGTCCACAAGTGCCCATCCTCTGATAGTTAGTACACCTCTTCACGAACTCATCAGAGTCCTTGAAGAGGGTAGGCCACCATAGGCCGGATTGGAGCACTTTCTGTGCCGTTCTCCTCCCTGAATGATGTCCTCCTGCCTCAAGCTTGTGGCAGTAAGTAAGGATGCTATGATACTCATCCTGAGGATTGCACCGACGCCAGATACAATCCCCTCCCTTGTGGTAAAGGACGGGATCCTCCCAATGGTAAAACTTGTCCTTCGCGAGGAAGGTCTCAAGTTTCTGTCTGGGCCAATCTTGTGGAACTTTCTTAGCAACAAGAAAGTTCACAATATTGGCGTACCACGGGAGTGAGGCGATAGCTAGGATCACCTCATCTGGGAAGGTCTCACAAATAGGCTCAGTCTGGTCAAAATCCTCAAGATGCTCTAATCGGGAGAGATGATCCGCCACCACATTCTTGACTCCATGCTTATCCTTAATCTCTATGTCAAACTCCTGGAGTAGAAGGATCCATCTGGTCAATCTGTCTTTGGCATCCTTCTTTGCCATGAGGTACCTGATGGCGGTATGATCAATGTATATGGTCACTCTAGATCCGATAATATAAGGTCTGAACTTATCTAGGGCAAAAACTACGGCTAGCATCTCCTTCTCAGTGATTGTGTAGTTCCGCTGCGCGGCATCCAATCTACGGCTAGCGCAGTGAATGGCAAATGGGACTCCATCCCTCCTCTGTCCCAGCACGGCCCCTACAGCAAAATCGGAGGCATCCGTCATGATCTCGAATGGGAGAGACCAATCAGGCGGCTGCAGAATAGGAGCCTCTACAACACATCTCTTGAGAGTCTCAAACGATGAAAGACACTTGTCATCGACAAGGAACTCGGTGTCTTTCGTCAGTAGATCAGTCAACGGCCGGGCAATCCTACTGAAATCATGAATGAAGCGCCGGCAGAAACCGAAGTTCCCTAGAAAAGACCGTAACTACCGCAGGTTGGACGGTGGTGCGAGTTTTCTAATGACATCTACCTTTGTCGAATCAACCTCCATGCCCTTGTTGGAGATGATATGGCCAAGCACCATCCCTTGAGTCACCATGAAGTGACTCTTCTCCCAAGACAACACTAGGTGAACCTCAATGCATCGCTAAAGGACTCGGTCTAGGCAGTCAAGACATGAGTCGAATCCGTCGCCGTAGACCGAGAAGTCATCCATGAAGACCTCCAAGCACTCCCCCACCATGTCCGAAAAGATAGAAAGCATGCATCTCTGAAAAGTCGCAGGGGCGTTGCATAGCCCAAATGGCATGCGTCTGAAAGCATATGTGCCGAAGGGACATGTGAAGGTGGTCTTGTCCTGGTCCTCGGGCGTGATAGCCACCTGATTGTAGCCGGAGTACCCATCCAAGAAGCAGTAGTGGCTCTTCCCTGCCAGTCTCTCAATGATATGATCTATAAAGGGCAGGAGGAAATGATCCTTCTTGCTGGCCTGGTTGAGTCGTTTGTAATCCACACAGACTCGCCAAGAAGTGGGTACCCGGGTAGAGATATCCTCTCCAGACTCGCTGACAACTATAGTGATGCTTGTCTTCTTGGACACCACATGCAATGGACTGACCCACTTGGAGTCGGAGATGGGGTAGATAAAATCAGCGCTCCACCATTTCAAGATCTCCTTCATGACAACCTCTCTCAGATTCGGGTTCAGCCGCCACTGGAACTCACGCGATGGCTTCGCCTCATCCTCGAGATAGATATGGTGGGAGCACAGGGCCAGACTTATCCCCTGGAGATCGGCTACACTCCATCCAATCGCCTTGCGGTTCTTTTCAAGAATGCCCATCAGACGGGATTCCTGCTCTCCAGTCAAATCCGCTGAGATAATGACTGGGTACATCTCATGCTCACCTACAAGGAACCGATACTTCAGCGACGCAGGAAGTGGCTTCAGCTCTGGACAACTGGGTGCTGGCAGATCTGGCCTCTGAAAACTCTGAGTGAATGCTGCCAAATCTGCATGGGAGAACGGAAACTCTCGCTCACAATCTGAATCTGGAGAAGGCTGCTCTACTAGACTGTCTCTGCTCTGCATGGCATCAACCTCCTCCCTAGCTGTAGGCTCAGTAGAAGTGAGATCTGGTATGAAATCATCAAACTCTGCCCACTCAAAATCTGACTCTGAGGGATCTGTATCAGACTCACAGTCAAACTATGTCTCGCAATCGGGAACCGGCTCTGCTGCCTGAAAAGTATCCTGGACCAGGAATGCGCTCTCCAATCTCTCCTCTGCTGGCGTCTCTGCATCAGCAGACTTTGAAGGTGAGAGGATGGCCTGTGCGACTAGATCTGCCCAAACTGCCTCATCATCTATAATCACGAAATCACAGTCCTGGTGGATGTCTCGCCCTGCCTCTGTCATCTGCTCTGAATCGGAAGTAGTCTCTGAGCATGCTGAATCCCTGGCTCTGATGTCCTCGATCGTCTCTATTTGTACACGCTCGCCCTTGACGCAAAAGTATACCTTCCCGCTATCACGGTCGGTCACTACCTTGGCTGTGGCCAAGAACGGGCGACCTAGAATGATGGGGGTATCAGACACAGACTCAGGGATCTCCATGTCCAACACAACGAAGTCCACGGGGAATTGCAGGCCCTGAATCGTGACGACAATGTCCCTCAGCAACCCCTTCGACCTCTTGATAGATCGATCTGCAAACTGAAGGACTGTCCTGCTCTGTCGAAGAGTGCCCAACTCGAAGCGGTCGAGAAGGGCTGCCGGAAGTAGGTTGATCGAAGAACCGCTGTCTAATAGAGTGCGGTCGAACCTCTGCTCATGGATATGGCATCTGACATAAGGGGCTCCGGAATCTGGCCTCTTGGTCGATAGGCGGTTCTGAATCGCGAAACACGTGGCCCGGGTAAGCACATGGATCTCCTGCTAATGGTTCCTCCTCTTCCTCCTAACTGTGGTCCTATCTCTGAGTGATCTCTGGAGTAGAGGGATGTGCTCCAAGGCCTCCTGGAGAGTCAGTTGAATGTGGAATCTGTCGATCATCTGCTGGCTGAACTCCTCATGCTGCTTGTTTTTGGGATTTTCTATTTTCTTCCCCTTTCCCATGTGAAGTGCTCGTGGAAAGGGGATCACACGGTCCTTCTCAGATGAAGGACTAGGAGAGGGTCTAGGCTGCTCAAGCACGACAGGTGGATCAAAATAAAGTAAACCCTTTCCTTTATTGCCAGATAAGTCCTGAGATACATGAATAGATGGAAAGACTACATGACTCACAGAAGTAGAAATGGTGGCCTCAGCACCACCCTCGGCAGGTCGACTCGCGGCATCAGCACCGCGCTCTGGCTCGGCAACAATGGTGGCATCAGTACCACCTCCTCCATCTGGTGAAGCGACAACATCAGTACCGCCGGTGGGATCAGCATCCATGGTGGCATCAGTACCACCGTCATCATGTCTCACAACATCAGTAACGCGCTCCTCCTCGCCTGGCGCTCTAGAAGTGGTCTGGGGGTGTCGCTCAGACGAGGCGCCGCCTGCAGGCATCCTACCTCTCCTAAGTGTGACAAAGTCAGTATCAAATAGATATGCAGACATATCACCAAAAGAATCACTGGAGTAGCATACTCTGTGAAATCTACCTGCTCAGACTTCCTCTTGAGGTTGTTCGGATTCGGCTCACTCTGGGCAGGTATCGCGGCCTTCCCTCTCACTATCTCCCGCATCTCCTGGCGGAACTCATCCATCTCACATCTGAATGTAGCCTGCTGGTCAGTCAAGAGGCGGGCTATATCATCTAAGGCGGGGTTCTCATAGGATGGCCCATGAGAACCTGATGGGTGGCCTCGCTGGTAGTGAGGCTGCTGCTGTGGCTAGTGCTGCGGGTGAGAGGGGTATTGCTGATGCTGCTGCTGAGGCTGATCACGCCTCCAAGAATGTCCCTGCTGATAGGGAAGAGGACCATACTGGGATGACTGCTGCTGCTGCTGTTGGTACACTGGGAGCTGTTGTTGCTGGTGATCTCAACCTGAAGGCTGCTGCTGGGAACTGGCACCTCCGGCCGACCAACGGAATCCGGAATGGTCTCATCGGATACCGGGTTGAGATCGGTCGTACCAAATCTCGTTGACATCCATCAATGGCTCTGACTCGTAAGGGGGTGGCGGGAGTACTGCCAGAGGCTGATCCAGCTGGTAGACCACCATATACGTGTCTGGAGATGGTGGCGACTGGTAGTGTGGTTGCGCTGCTGGTACGGCTCCGCCTGTACAAGATGGACCTGTCTAGGCTGGCTGGAGCTGGAGCGCTGGGACGAGCTGCCACTGCTACTCGGATCTCCTCGTGACTGAAGACGGGGCTGAGAAGCCATATGTGCCTCCTGGAGACATATGAGCTGTGTCTTCAAGTCACTCAGTGTCTGTGCCATCTGATCCATCTGCGATATGCTCTGGCACTGCTTCTTCTCTATAATCTCCATCCGGTCCAGCTTCTCGCTGATAATGCCCATGTCAGCGGCTGTGGACTCGACCTGTGCGGCTGCCACTGACGAAGTGGAAGGACCGGTGTCGACCCGTGCGATCCTCTGGTACTGCACGGTCTGTGGCTGGGGGCATCCCTGAGTGTAGAATCGGGTCTGGGACATCACTGTATAGTTCTCGGCCATCTCCTCGTAGATGGACCAGACCTGATCCTCGTCCTTGGCGAAGTAGGACCCGCCACATGAAGCATTCACCAGGCCCTGTAGCTCTGGTGTTAGCCCGCATAAGAAGCTCTGAACTAAGTTTGGCTTCGAGATCTCGTGGTGCGGGCATCTATCGGTAAGCTCTCTAAACCTCTCCCATGCCTCGTGGAATTGCTCATTGGGGAGCATGGAAAAGTTGCTGATCAAAGCCCTCGCTGTGTTCGTCCGCCTGAGTGGATAGTACTTGTTCAAGTACTCGGTGCGGAGCTGCTCCCAGGTGTACACGAACTTCTCCAAGTGCTTCAGCCAGGTGGCTGCTCTATTGGCCAGTGAGAAGGGGAAGGCAATCCTGCGGATGGTATACTCGTCCACCTGTCTATCATGGACCGTGCTGCAGATCATCAGAAACTCCTGGAGGTGGAGATGGGGCTCCTCAGTGGTGAGCCCATGGAACTGGGGTAGAAGCTGTAAGGTGTTCGGGGGGAACTTGAAGTCCCCCACGATAGCTGGTAGTACGACCCAACGATGCGTCAAAGTCGATCCGGGGTTGTGCAACTCCCGCATCAGGCTGGTCTGGTGCTGTCGCTGCTGCGGCGGCTGCTGCTGCGGAGGCATCGTCGGGTCTCCTCGGCCCATCTCCTGGCCCGCGCTGATCGCGGTCGGCTCTCATCTGCTCCATCTCTCTCCTCATCTCAATCATAAAGGTACCCTGATCCCTCAGCTGCTGTTGTACTATCTCAAGGGAGGCGATCAGGGTAGTGTTGATCGTACCCTGGTCCATGATGAATATCTGCTCGGCTCGGGGACCTCCAGTGCGGTCGTCGCTGCTGCCGGCCATGGTCTCTGCAAAATCAAACGACCCAAACTCAGGTGCCGATAAATCTGACTACGGTCTCTCATCTGGCACTAGTATCTCAGGAATGGTAGAATGGTGGTCGAGGGGGAACAGGGCGGAATCAAACTCGGGTTCGGAGAGCGGGTCTCGGCTCTCGTGAACCAACCTAGATGAACGGGTGGGAGTGCTGAAAAGCGGTGCAGCCAGAGGCTGCCTAAGGGACCTCCTGCCCATCATCTTGATCTGACGAGTCGGGCAGATGAGATCTGGAAACAACTATGATGAGAAAACAAACCCCAGATTCACCTACTCAACGCGAGCTGAAGACCATAAGAGTTCGGTCAATTATCTTGTCAGTTTTTATTTGGTGATCAAGTCAAGATAGCAGAGCGGTTACGTGACCTGTTGGGAATATGATTCCCCCAGGAGACTGTCCCGATCCCAAACTAGATCTTTCCCAGCCAGTACAAGCCGCAGACCGTTTACAGGCTACCCGATCAGCTCGCTCTGTTAAGGATATCGCGGCCCGCTTTACCGGAGACCGAAGCGATCCTCACTGGAGAACGACTAGCCCAGAAGCAGTAGTCTGAAGGAGGTTTAGATATGCCTCTATCCTTGGGTGCGAGTCACTCTCTCGCACATGCAAACTAGACAATGAGGGGGTTGCTCTCCTCAAGACAAATTTTTATGATGAGTGTCTTTTAGGATCAAGTTGATTTAGCAGTCCCAATTTTATGGTTTTGATTTTTTAGGTATTTTTCAATAACAAACAATTGCCTAACGAATTTTTCGGTTCTCCTGGTTATTTTAAGTCCAAAACATCGGGGAGAAGTCGAAAAGTCAATGCGCGGGAAATCAATTATGCATGCACGAGATAGAAGGCGTACTTGACTCCAGCAGTCTACATGCAATATGATACACGCATAATTGAAAGACAGAAAGGAAACTACCTATATGATGTAGCGGAAAATCGGGCCCTAAACAAAGAAGTTATACTCGAAAGAACAATGGCTAAGTGGTCAATCAGGAGGGGTCGGTGTCCGGTCTCGGATGTCGATCGGTGCCCGCCACAACGGGTCCTACCAGCGCTGTATACGACCTCTAGCGGCACGTGACCCCTCAAGTGACCAAATAGTCTTTTTTTATTGATTTTTATTTTGGTCCAATTACGGTCTATAGGTACAGACAAATTATTAGGTGTGTGGACCCTACTAATTACGTCGCAATCAAGCAAAAATCCTAAGCTAGGGCTGAAATCCACGAAAATCGAATAGGCAGTAAATAAACGACAAAACCGTGAAAAAGCTGCGAAAATCCGGTGGGGTCCCTCGAGCACACCGGTGCTCGGCGAAACAGACCCCGAGAGTCTAAATGTCTCTGTCTCTGGTCCTTGTATTATTACAACAATATAAATGTGCAGAAAATAAACCTAATCTAAACTAGCTACTCCCGCACTCCTGCTATCTCCTCACGCTCTCCTACAGCTCCGTGCAGAAGGGAGCCGCCTCCGATTCCTGTGGTTGCGTCGGCTCCTCGAGAGGAGTTGCCTCGGTCCTCGGGCCCTCGCAAGTAAATAAGAAGAGTGTGATCAGACCAGATAAACAAAGCAACTAAACTAAAACATGGTATATGTGCAAAAATGCAAATAAAAATAAACACTCAAAACAACCAAAAACAAAATAAAAGAAAATAAAAGAAAATGAAAATAAAAGAAAAACAAAAGGCCGCAAAAAGCCGCGGAAAACCGCGAAAATCAAAAGAAAATAAAATGAAAATAAAACCGACTACTAAGCCATGCTCCCCGACAACGGCGCCATTCTGATGACCTAAAATCTCACTATCTGGATCTGATATAAATAATCAGAGTCACTGTGATCCGAATAGAGAAATCCGGTCGATCAAGAAAATAAAGAGCAGACCACCAAATAAAGATATAAAACAATCAACAAAAAATAGCGGTCCTGGATATGAGATTAGCCTGGTGTAGCACCCATGGTCGGACTCAGGGAGCACGAGTTGACCTCGCAGCCTACGAAGTAGTCTAAAAATAAAAGAAAATATAAACAAGTATTTTCGGTGGATTTTTAATGGTTTTTATATTTTTTGGATTTTTAATAATAAAGAGAAATGAGAAAAAGGCAAATCAAGCACAAATCAACAAATTATTTAAACACTCAAAAAGGGTCCAAAAATTCAAACAAAAATATTTTTATGCTTTTTAAGTTTTTTACTGTTTTGGTCAATTTTTGAGATTTTTCCAATTTTTATAGAATTTTCTAAAAATCAAAGAAGACAAAAACAGAAGCAAACTGTCCAGCTAGACTTCAAACGCCCATAAAAAATATCAAATGGGTCTTTCACAACCTGGAGGTAATTTTTATGAAAAGTATAAACAACAAATAAAATTTAGAAAAAGAGTTTATATTTTTTTGGTTTTTCTATAATTTTTTAGAATTTTTATAAGTTTTTAAGTGTTTTTTTAATTTTTAGGGTTTTTATATATCCAAAAATAGCGAAAAAATGCACAGAAAATCAAACACAACAAAATTAACAAAGCCTATTTTTTTAGAATATTTAAAATAGGTTTTATATTTTTTATGATTTTCTAATTCAGACAGACACAAAAACAATGGTTTTTGAATTTTTAAAATATTAAAATGACTAAAAAATGTACCAAATTTTTGGTGAAAAAAGCTTACCACAGTGGCAGGAGCCACGTGTCCAATTTTCACACGATTTGGACTTAATTTGATATTTTATTTAATTAGCACAAGGTCTCACAGTGTACAGGGACCTATACGTAATAAAAAGTATTTGTAGGGGCTGAAAAGTAACAAATCCAGAAAGTATGAGGTCCCTTGCGCAAAATATCAAAGAATGCACGCGCGCTGCACGTGTACTGGGCATGGAGGGACCCAACTGTAAGGAAACTTAGTTTCCGGGGCTTATTAGCAACACGTGCTAAAAGCCTAGGGAACAAAGTGTAAAATGCCCAGACAAATCATCACATGTCAAATAAAACAATTCATAGGGGCATGGATGCAAATATCAGAAAATATATTTCATTCCATAACTCATTAAAACTTCAGCCCAAACAACGCAATTTGTCCAAAAATCACGTGACGAAGCATGTGTCTCACACAAACAGGGACGAAAATGCAATTAATAGAAACATTAAGGTCCTAGATGCAATATGTCCAATAGCTAATATTTATTTATTAAACTAAACTAGAACAACAAGAAACTGCAGGGGTGCAGGTGCAATTACCCAGCCGAGGCACGTGACGGTGCACGCGAGATGCCAGATGTCGAGGCGGGGTTGGCTGCGGATGTGCGGCTCTGGTGTAGCTGCCTGGACGATCCAACGGTGGAGGTGATCGGGCGAACCTGGGCGGCGCATGTCCGTCAGACCACGATCTGACGGTCTGACACTGTAGCGGATGGACGGTGGAGATCTGAACTTGAGCAGCAAGGGGATCCGACGGCTGGCGATAGATGAGGAAGAACTCCTCCTGGATGAGGTTACCCGTCTCGCCGGAGAAGATCCAGCAAGCCGATGAACGATCGGGGAGGATGGTCCTGCTCGCGATGGCTGTCCGCGTCGGGTGGTCACCTCCGATGAAGCATCCGACGGTCGGATCGTCCGGCGAGGGACGAGCGACCTGGAGGAGCTCCGACGAAGGTCTGAAAGCTCGGCCAAGGGGGGTAGCTGCACTTTATTCTCCTGCAAAGAACAGGGCTCACTCGGAGGAGTGCTCCAGCGGGGGTTATTCGCAAAGAGGATGAAAGAAGCGACGTGGGAGGCGGATGATGGCTCCGGCGAAGGCAACGGAAGAAGCCCAGCTCGATCCTGGCTCGGGTGGCCAAAACTGAGATTATTAGATCGTGGAGGAAGGGTGGCGATGAGTCGGCGAGGGTATCCGTACGGGTATGGTGGAATGGCGGAGCTCCGACCACGAGGGCGGAGCCGGCGGAGCAAAAAGACGAAAATTGAAATGGACGGCGAAAGGGAGGCTATCTGGTTTACCTGATGGACGCAATAGACTGGGGACGAGCTCAGGAAGCTCTGGGTCGTAGCCTCGAAGGGTCGTCGGGGCCCGAGGCTCGAGCGCACCTCGCGGCGTCGCACGGCAGCAGAAGTCACCAGATCAGTGACGCACGGCTTCCTCTCCTCTCTTCGACACCACCCTCGCAAAGCTGTCACTCAATGTAAGGGGATGGAGGTCCTGGGACGAAAGAGCAGCGCCAAAGATGGCGTGAATTGTGCGGCGGAGGTCGAGCTTTATACGGCTAGGGGTCCGAGAAGAAGAGGGTCGGGCTAGTGAATCGGAGCTCGGACCCCGATGCAAATCTCCGGGCGTGGATCAGGGAAGGTTCGGGTGCAATCATGACCCGGGATTTGCGCAAATGGTGATCGTATCTGGTTTAGGAAATTAGTCGAAGTCGGGTCGCGTGCGAGATCCGCGGGGGAAATAGTCTGGGGGGGAGTTGACCGGGGGTCAACATCCCCCGTGGACCAATAGGAAGCCACCATTTAATAATTATTTGGAAATTCAATTAAAAATAATAAATTAATTAAATTCGAAAAACTTAAAACATGAAAAATGTTTATTTTTTTTCAAATTATTTTTTAGTGATTTTTATTTATTTTTTTGAAATATAAATAAGGTATTTACAAAATATTATTATTATATATAGGTATATACAATATGAATTTTTGATTTTTGATTTTTAATTATTTATTTTTGTATATTTATTCCAATTTTATATTTTTTATATAGAATAAAATTTGGAATAAAAGGGTTTTTTTATTTTTTTATTAATTATTTACATAGAGTAAATAAATAGATATATACATATATTTACATGGTATATGTACAATGTGAATTTTGGTTTTTATTTTATTTATTTTTAATTTATTTTATTTTTCTAATTTTTATTTTATTTATTTACACCATGAAATGTGGAATATGAAAATATTTTTATTAGATTTTATTATTTATTTACAAGGAGAAATAAATAGATAAGTTTTTTCTATACACATGGTCTTTGTACAATGATGAAGGAATTTTATTTCTTTTTATTTTTCTTTCATTTTTTAATTTTATATTTACAAATATATACAAATAAATACACACCCATTTTTATTTTTATTAAGAGGAAAATAATTTTATTTATTCATAGGTGTATGTACAAGCACATGAGCTTCCCTATCTCTCTTTACTTGGATTCTTTTGCGGTCAGGCCCATGCTGAGCCCTCCCTTGAGATTAGGTCGCTCAATATTTATTCTAAATATCTCTCTCTTTTTCTTTTATGTCTTTATTCTTTTATTTATGCACAAAAATATGCCAATTATGCATATTTACACAATGCATGCAAGATGATAATTATTTTTGTTTACAAGAATATATATGTGTTTTGCATAGGTTTTGTAGCTAAAATAAAAGAATAAAGAGTGATGAATGGGTATTCATCAATATTTTGCAAAACTTGCATTCATGCACACATCCATGTTTTCAAAACATTTTTCAAAAAATTTGCACATGTGTAAATATTTTGTAAATAGCATCTTTGTAAATATTTGTATAGTTTTTCCTGGATCATAGTTGACATTTAAACTAGCCTGGAATCAAATTGGAAAATGGAGCTTGATTAAGATCTTAATCCACCTAATTATAAGAGGAACCTTATAGGGCTTAGGGTTGAGACTTTTCAGGTCCATGGTGACTTAATTCTTTGAGTCCACTAGGCTATGATCATATGTCATCTCTATGAGCCTAAGTAGAGCACTTAACAACACACACATGACTCATATAGACAATGGCTTGACTTCGACCCACACTTTACACCGAGCTCTCTACGGATGAGGTGGTGAGGAGACAGTCTTCCTTGACTTGGGGTAGCATATGAGGGTAGTACTTCTAGGCGGAACCTCTCTTCTTCTTATAGTGAAGGAAGTGCGTCTCAACATGGTCTGGTTGCCATGAGGTCTAACGACAGGAGTTGTGGGTTGCAATAATGCTTCAAAAGAGGGATAGTCTACTGTCTCAAGAGGAAAAACTCCTTATGTATATATGCTGCACTTTGTAGATATGTTGTATATATGCACATAAAAAAATATAAAAAGAAAAGAACTCCAAAAAAGTGGTGGGTCTGAGAGAAAATGATAATCCCACTGGAGTGTATATAGTGCAATAAGCAAAGCTTGAGACTCATTTTCCATCTTATGAAGCTTGCAGCAGGGAGACTTAGCTACACTGGTTGAGCTCCCAAGGATACATGGCTACACTGGCCATGGTCCATTCTCTTCTTCCCCTTCTTCTTGAGCCGATTGAACTTGAACTTAGAAGGGAATATCCCGCTCCTCGATGAAAGAGTGGCCAGATTAGGGTCATAGAGTTACCTTGTTGGGGAGGGTTGTCATTTTGCTACTTCTGAGGTGGAGAGCTATACTTCACATACACTGTACAAGGAAAGATTCATGGTCTTCAGGGTTTGTGTATGTAGACTTGTTCTGATCTGGATTATTGAGGAGTCTTGACTATATATTAGTGGATCTTAGAGGCTGTTGAGTCTTAAACCTGAGTCCAAATAAGGTTCCGACACATTAATAATCCAAAGATCTGATCGAGCTCCATATTTCAATTTAATGAAGGCAAGTTTAATAATCAGCACTGATCCATGCATTTCTCCTCTTTTTCTTTTTCCTTTCTTTTTCACTTCTTGTTCAAATAAGAGTTTGCTAAGGGTCTAGCAAAGTTAAGTATATGCGGTGATGAATACCCATTCATCACTCATTATTCTTTTATTTTAGCTATGAAACCTTTGCAAAACACCATGTAGATATGTGTAAATATCATAAATTGTCAAAATGCATGCATTGTGTAAATAGCAATAATTAGCATGTTTTTGTGCATAAATAAAAGAATAAAGAAATAAAATAAAAATAGGGAAATATTTAGAATAAATATTGAGTGACCTAATCCCAAGGGAGCGCTCAGCATGGGCCTGACAGCAAAAGAAGCCAAGTAGAGGGAGATAGGGTTAATCACACTTGTATATATACCTATGTATAAGAAATAAATTTATATTCCTCAAAATAAAAATAAAAAGTGTTTCTTATATTTTGTACATATTTACAAAAATAAAATAAAAATCAGAAAAATAAAAATAAAAATAAAAACAATTTTCTATCTTGTACATATACCATGTAAATATATATATAAAACTATTTATTTAACTTATGAAAATAAATCATAAAAATAAAATAAAAAAACTTTTTTATTCCAAATTTTATGTTATAAATAAATAAAATATAAAATTGGAATAATGTATAAAAATAAACAATTAAAATAAAAAATAAAAAATACATATGTGTATATACCTATATATAATAATAATATAATGTAAATACATAAATTATTTTTCAAAAAAATAAATAAAATTCACTAAAAAATTCTTTGAAAATAAATAAATATTTTTCATTTTGAAAATATTTTGAAATTACATCATTTACTATTTTTTATTTAATTTACAAATATTTATTAAATGGTTGTTCCTGATTGGTCCATGGGGAATGTTGACCTTCGGTCAACTTCCCCCTGGACCACTTTCGCCCGCGGATCTTGCGCTCGATCCAACTTCTCCTAATTTTCCCCATCTAACCTGACCTCCATTCGCCTAAACCCCGGGTCCTAATTACATTCGATACATCTGAGACCCTCGCCCGATCATCCTTCTAGGGATCCGCGCTCCGACCATCTCACTTGATCTCCATCTAGCCGGACCCTTCCCAGTATAAAACCACACGTCCGCCGCACTTTTCACGCCATCTTTGGCTCCGCTATTCTATCCCAGGACCTCCACCTTCCTTCATAGAGTGACAGCTATCGAACGGAGGTGTCGCAGTGAGGAGGTGTCTCCAGCCACTGATCCGGCGAGTCCATCGCCGTGCGCCGCCGTGAGGTGCGCCGAGCCTCGGACCCCGACGATTCCTTGAGGCAAAGACCATCGGAGCTTCCTGAGCTCCATGCCAGTCAACTTCAGCCATCAGATAGCTTAGATCCTCAGTAGGTAGCCTTATATTTCGATTTTTGCTTTTCTGGCCCGCCGCCGTTCGCCGCCCATTTCCCGATGCTTCGTTGCCCATTTGCCCTTCCGAACGCTTCTACACCTTCACTAGACTCCTCTCCACCTGCTGCGCCCCTTCATTCCCCCTATCTTGCCCTGGAGCAGGGCTATCATCCTCCTCCGCCTTCGCTTCGCCAGAGGACTACACACCGCCTTGCCCTTCACCTTTCGCGTGCTCTAACGGGTCGAGGCAGTTTGTCCTCGACCCCGTGGTTCACTTGTGCAGGTCAAAACGCCAAAGGGACCTCATCTGGAGGTCCAAAGTTGAAGCACAATAGGCTCCAGGTTCGTCTCGTCGTCGGAGCGTTCCTAACGCTCCCGACCTTATCGGAGACCAGCATCCGCTGCGGACACCCTCGAGCGTGATTTTGCCCATCGGAGCAGCGCCGGAGGACCTCCACACCGTGCATCTTAGACGATCGAACTTCGCTGGAGGCGAGTTCATCGGTGTTCTTCCAGGGGGTCTTCCAGCCATTGGATCGAGCCTCGTTGCAGTTCTAATCCCAGTTGTTCATCAGCCGAGGATCTCATCCATCCTATCCATCTGAGGGTCGAATCTGATGCGTCCATCGCCGAAGCATTATCCCTCGTTCCTAGCCGTTAGATCATAAGTGGACGACGCTTGGCCGTTGGATCGTGAATAAAAGGGTAAATTGTCCTTAGGCCCTTCCTACTTTTATTATTTCGGTTGAGTCCTGTAAATATTTTAGCACGTTATTTCAATTTTGGAACATTTGTAGTTAGGACCCTAGATTTACTTTATTTGCATTATAGCCCCTGTGTATGTGAGCCACGTGCTTCGACACGTGAGGATTTGGACATTTTGTAGTTTTAGTCCTGTGGTTCCTCTATGTTATTGTTTGCATATTTTTAAATAGGAATTACACTTATGCCCCTCTAAGTGCATGTCACGTGTGTTGCGCGTGTAGTTTTGGGCTTTTTGCATGTTTGTCCCCTGAGCTTTTTACATGTGTTATGGTTTGGTCCTGAAAGTATGTTTCTTTGCATCTAGGTCCTAATTGCTGTGTGCCTTGTTTTTATTAAATAAAATACCAACTAAATCCAAATTAGGTTAAATTTGGACACATGGCTCCTGCCACTGTGTAAAAATTTCCCCAAAATTTTGGGAAATTTTTTAGGCTTTCTGATATTTTTAAAATTTCAAAAGTAGTGATTTTTGCTATTGTCTGACTTTGAAAATCAAAGAAAAATATAAAAACTATTTTAAAAATTCTAAAACAATTAGGGATAGTTAGTTTTAGTTTTTTTAGTTTCTATCAAATATTTGTGCTTTTTGGATTTATAAAACCCTTAAAAATTGAAAAACCCTAAAAATCTTATAAAAAATCTAAAAAAATCTATAAAAATCAAAAAAAATACAAACTCTTTTGCTGTAGCTTGGTTTTTGTTTATATTTTTTTATAAAAATTGCCTCCAGACTTTTATAAATAAATTTTATATTTTTAATTGATCTTTCAAGTATGGCTGCAAAGTATCCCTTATTTTCCCTCTTTCTCGATTTTTATAAAATTAACTAAAAAGTGAAAAATTCTGAAAAATTCACCAAAACACTTAAAAACAATAAAAACACATAAATAATTTTGTTTGAAATTTTGGAGTATTTTTGAGTGCTTAAATAAATTGTTGTGTTTGCTTGTTTTCCCTTTTCTTATTTTGCCTCATTGTTAAAAATATAAAAAAAATTTAAAAATAACTAAAATCCACCAAAAATATTTTCTCCTTTGTTTTTTCGATTCTGACTACTTTGTAGGCCGTCTCGCTCAACTCGTGCTCCCTGAGTCCGACCCTGGTCGCTATACCAGGTTAATAAAATTAGCGAGGACTGCTTTGTGATTTCATTGTTTTATATCTTATTTTGGTGGTTCCTTATTTTCTTGATTGACAGATTTCCGCTCAATCTGGGTCGCAACGACCCGAGTGTGATTATTTTTACCTAGCCTGGATCTTGAGTGTTAATTTTTTCGGTCATCAGGATGCATTGTAGAATTTTCTCTACCGTATGTTTTCCAGAGTGGTTCCCTCCTGATTCGTGGGTGTGGCAATGCTCGAGGACACTGTGGACTTCCTCCTAAGAAATACACCTTCTCTAGATGCAATCAAACCCCTCATGAATGAGATGTGTATCTTCCCACTGATAGAAATGAATATCTGACAGAAACTTGTCGACTCTTAGCTTCAACCAATCTTGTGGAGTTCTCTTAGATAGAAGATAGTTCACAATATCAGGGAACTAGGGGGGAGAGGTGACTCATAAAATTGGCTCATCTGGAAAGGTTTCAGTGATAGGTAATAGGCCCCGGTCACGAGTGTCTGGCTCTGATAATCTTGATATATGATCTGGCACCATATTTTTAACTCCATGTTTATCATCGATTTGAAGATCGAATTCCTGGAGTAGAAGGATCCATCTGATCAGCCTTGGTTCGGCATCCTTCTTTACTTGCAAGTACTTGATGGTAGAGTGTTTGTTTAGACAATGACCTTGGATCCCAATAAATGTAATCTAAACTTCTCCAGTATGAAGAGGACTGCTAGAAGCTCTTTTTTATTGATGGTGTAGTTCTTCTAAGCTTAATCAAGAGTTATGTTGGCATAGTGAATAGAAAATGGAAAGTGATCTCTTCTCTGTCCTAGAATCACTCCAATGGCATAGTCTGAAGAATCTGTCATGATATCAAATTGTAGAGACCAATTTGGTGGTTGGAGGACAGGGGCATGAGTGATCAGATCTTTCAATTGATTGAAGGCTTCGAGGACTTTTGCATCCACAATGAAATCTGCCTTCTTGCCTAGAAGCTCAGTCAATGGTCGACAGTTTTGCTGAAATCTTTAATTAATCTTCGATAAAAACCGACATGCCCCAGGAAGGACTGGACTTTCTTCAATTTTGTAGACAGCTCTAACATCTAAATGACCTCTACCTTTGCAGGATCAGCTTCCATGCCTCAATTGGATATGACAAGACCTACCACAATCCCTTCAGTCACCATGAAGTGACTCTTTTCCCATGAGAGCACCAAGTTGACTTCATAACATCTCTTCAGATCTCGGTCTAAATATGACAAGTACTAATAGAAACTGTCATTGTAGACCGAGAAATCATTTATAAAGACCCTGAGAAAAATGCCAACCATATATATGAATACTGCCAACATACATCACTGGAAGGTCGCTGGAGCATTGCACAAACTGAATGGCATCATGCGGAAGGCATATGTCCCAAACAGACAGGTGAAGGTTATCTTCTCTTGATCTTTTAGAGTAATTACAACCTGATTATATCAGAGTATCCATTCAAGAAGTAGAAATACTCGTTCACGATCATCCTTTTATCTATTTGGTCAATGAAGGGAAATAAGAAATGATCCTTCTTGGTCGCTAGATTCAGGCGTTTGTAATCTACACAGATGCGCCAAGATGTTGGAACTCTGGTTGCGATCTTTTCTTCTTTGTCGTTCTTCAGGATGGTGATCCCTAATTCCTTGTGCACGACATGCAAGGGACTCACCCATTTTGAGTTGGAGATGGTATATATGAAGCCAACATCACATCATTTTGTAATTTCATTCACTACAACCTCTCAGAGATTCAGATTTAGTCTGTATTGGAATTCGTAGGACGACTTGCTATCTTCTTCTAGGTAGATGTGATGGGAACACAGTGATGGATAATCCCGTGGAGATCTGATATTTTCCAGCCTATCGCCTAGCTGTTTCTCTATAAAAACTTGAGCATACAAAATTTCCGTTCCTGAGTCAGTAGTGAATTGATAATTACAAAAAAACATAATTTTGTGCACCCACAAGGAAGGCATACCTCATATTCGCTGGAAGTGGCTTGAGCTCTGTGGGGTCTGAATCACATCAATGGCAACTTCTGCGATGGTGCAGGGCATCAGTGGTGTCAGATATGTCAACTGTACACTGTCCACCTTTGACTTTCCAAGCTTTAAATCTAAAGATGCACAAAAATTATCAACGATAGAATCTTGTTCAAATAAGTCTTCAATAATCTCATCTTCCTCTCCTAAGGACAAGTGCCATGAATTAGTTCTTCTGGCACATCAGCAAAAATCTCATCTTCATAAATATTTGAGAACTCGACTGTACTATCCACTCCTTCCTCGACAGAGAGGAATTCATGGATCTTAATGTCATCCATAAAAAGAATGGTATCTATGATTTCTGCAAGAAAGTTACAGTCTTCTGTCTGTTCTGAAGGCACGCTTGTGTCTGCTACAAACTCTGACAATTTCAGTACATGGATCATTTGGATAGGCACCTTGTCGCAGCTGGAACGAAAGGTGATCAATCCAGTACCATAGTCCACCACTGCTTTGGTTGTTCGAAGGATGGACCATCCAAATTTAATAGGGGTATGGAGAAGAGGAGTTAAGGTGTCCATGTCAAGCATAATGAAGTCCACAGGGAACTTCATTCCCTGAATGGTGACGATGACATCCTCCATAATTCCTCAACGTCGCTTGATTGATGTGCCCACAAACTGCAGAATCATTCATGTTGATTTGAGTGATCCCAACCCAAATTCCTTCAACAGTGAAATAGGCATTAGATTGTTGGATGATCCACTGTCAAGAAGAGTTCGGTCGAAGTCTTGATCAAACATCTGGCATTTGATGAGAGGTGATCCCATGTCTTTCTTCTTACTTGGGAGATTGCTAATTGCATTTACTATCATCGCAGTCAGAATGTGCTTCACATTTTTCTGTCTGGCTCAACGTAGTTGACTTTTAGAAGTAGATGCCTCTTTTCAATCCTCTCTTAATGTTAAGCATGTACTAAATGACCTTTAGCAAAGGCATCTCAAGAACAAGATTCTGAATTATTTCAACAACATCGGGATCCGACAAAGCTGTTTTCAAATTTTAATTTTTTAGATTTTTTTAAAAATATGGAAAAGGAATATTTACAGAACCAAAAGCAGAAATATTGTTCTTATTTACATAAAAATTAATGCCCAAAACTGGTTGTACACATGGATGGCAAAATTTAGTATCCTCATCTGAGGCATGCATCCAAAAATGATAGGCGTGGCTCCATCTGCTGGCTCCGAATCAGTTGCTGGTGTTATTCTCTCCATTGTTGTATGGTTGGCATTTTGGCTACTGCTTTCTTTTTGTTGGTTTTGTTTGTCTCATTTTTTGTATTTTTGCGGGTGCTTCTCCTTCATCTTCTTCTTCCTCACTCGATGATGAATATCCATTTCATCGCCTTTATTCTTTCAATTCGAACTTTAAACCCTAGCTAAATGCATGTATATATCATTATTTTGCATAAATTAGCATTCGTTATTAATTGTATAAATATTATGTAGAATATATTATTTAAGTGAAAAATAAAAGAACAAAGGAAAAAGAAATTAAATATCAAAGGTATTTTATGACCCTAAATCCTGAGACCTAGGCATTCTGATGACTGGATTAACAAGAAATAAAGTAGGGGGAGATAAGAGTGAAAAACACAATAAAAACCTTATTTTTTATCATCAATAATGCATATTTGGGACCTATTTTATTCTTTATTATTTATACCTCAAATAAATAAACTTTGTACATAAAATTTGTAGATAAAATTACATAGGAAAATATAAAATTGATTTCACAAAAAATACACTGTGTACTTTTTATACTCAGAATAAAAAGCCAAAATCCAAACTTCACAGAACCTTATCTTCTCCATATGAACTAAAAATGCACAAAAATCACCTTTAATTGTATACAACTTTTTATAAGCTATTTAATGAAGGTGGTTTCATTTAATTTGGAGTTAAGATGTAAAAGTTAGGTTCAGACCTCTATTGCACAATATGCCTGAATAAAATATTCATTTTGTCTATTCTTTATAATTTTTATAATTTATATTTTTGCAACTTTGTAAATATTATTTATAATATATGTACTTATTTATAATAGAAAAAAATCACAAAGAAAACAATAAAATAAAATAGTATATAAAATACATATATGAATATACTATACTTATACCTTTATAATATATACCTCTATTTATTTAAATGTACAAAAATACATTAGAAAAATAAATAAAAATATATTTATGTATATTTTACTATGTTATAAATATATAAATCAATAAAATAAAATAAAAAATCAAAAATATGAAATGAAAATAAAATATGCAAAACATAGGTCAATGTACATATAAATATACTTGTAAAAAGTAACTTGTAATAAATTAAGTCATACAAAAATAAAAATCTGATTAAAATACTACATAAAATAATAATCATTTTTCTTATTTTTAACCAAAAATTAGATAGATCATTTATTAATTTATTTTTAATTATTTTCGAATTCAATTTCCATTTTGTCTTCTTGCTGGTGACTTGGCCCAATCAAGTCACGCCCGCCATTGACCTGGTTCAACTTCTCAGACCCAGGTCTAACCCTATTAGAACCTCATTTGACATAGCCTTCACCAAATTTCCCCTAAGGATTCCTTCATCCTTTTGGGTTGATTTCTTCTTTGACTTTTTGCCTCTATCATCCGCCTATTACGCCAAATCATTACATCGAGCTTTGCATCACTGCATCGAGAATTACACCTCCATCTTTGCATCATGTTCATCACTTGTACAAAAGCTCTGCCACCTTCTTCCTCGAATTTTTGAATCGCTTTTGCTCTGCTTTCTCTCCTCCTTTTATGCTCCATGGCTTGAGCTTCGTGACAGGGAGTTCGCCCAACATCTTGCAGGATTATGTAGGCGGTGTAGTGGTCGATTCCACATCTCCGACGGTCCCCCACCATGAGGTAGCCATCTCGTGGCCACCTGTTGCTTGAGGTCTATTTTCTTTGCTTCTTAGCTAGCTTGTCGTCTTAGGTCCGTTTCCTGCAGTTAGATTTAAGTTTCACTTACTGTAGTAGCGTAGATTCGATCCTTTGTAGTTCTCCAGAGCTCAGATTTGACGACTACTCCATCGTCAACCAACCGTTCTCCGCCCCATCACTTTCCACCATTTCTCTTCCCTAAATTTCTTCTACGACCCACGATACTTCGCTCACCCGGATCCTTCATGGATCTGGAGTTTGGCACTCTAACTCCATCACTCACCAAAGTCGACGCCACACCACCCCTTCCGCTCCCATTCTACCTGTTCACGGGTCGAGGCAATTTTCCCTCGACCCTATTTTCTTCATGTACAAGTATTGAAGCATCCACTCTAGTTGAAGGTGATTTTGATGTCCACGAAGCAGTCCATGTCGCTTGACCTTCCTCGACCTCCATAGACTGCTCCGATGGTCTATGAAGCTTTTTGAGCCATCCATCAGCTAGAGGACACCTCCAGGAACATTTTGCGCCACTTGGATCATCTCCAGGTGGTCGGAGTCACCCGGCATCGTTGATCGAAGCTTGTTCATGATCGTGTTCTTCCTTGTTCTTCCAAGGGGGACCAAAGCCGTTTGATCGGGCTCCGTCTCCAGAAGCTCCAGCCACCATTGGATCAGCCGTGCCCCGACCATCGGATCCTTCCCAAGGATCTAATTCTAGCCGCTGAAGCCGATTCACCATCGCGTAAGGAGCGCATAACATGTGGATTAGTGAAGCACCCTCTACTTTTCGATCAGGAGCATGTGGGGGTATTTTACATATCCCCCCCCATATTTTATTTATTTTGTTTTAGTCCTGTAATTTCTTTTACTAGTTTATAATTTCATATAAAAATTACAAGGAACCCCTCGCACTTTATTGACATTTTGGCTCTTGGCCACATCATCCCATGTGTCGTCCCACACGAGGTGGAAATTTTTCACAACGGCTCCTACGGGTTTAGTAATTTAATTTTAATAAGGAAACTTTTAATATTAGTTGTAATATTTTGGATAATTTTCATTGTAGCCCCTGACCTTTATTTTTAATTTCAAATATACCCCTATAAGTTTAATAATTTTTATGTTTGTTCTTTAATTTTTACAAATATCACACGTGCTCCAAATATTATGAAAAAATAAGGTTAAGTGTCTGCTTGCATACACTTTCACACATTTTTTAGTTTGGCATTTTAGGAATTTTCTCTATTTTATAAAAATAAAAAAGCACCTTTTGGCCCTGTTTGAATTAAAAATTGAATTCCAAAAAATTATATATTTTTTATTATTGTGATTTATTCTCTAGACAAAAAAATCCCTAGAATAGAAAAAGAAAACGATAAAAAATTAAAAAGCTCCAAAATCCTATAAAAATATAATAAATCACCAAAAAATTCAAAAATATTTATTTCTATCTGAGAATTTTCTTTTTATTATATAGTATTAATTAAAAATAGTTTTGGAAAATTTTGGCTTTTTTTAATATTTTTAATTTCCAAAATAATTCGTCCTATTTATTTAATCCCTATTATGGGATATTTTTGACTTTAAAAATATATAAAAAATAATAAAAATATCTAAAAAATCACAATAAGTAGAAAATTTTATAAAATACGAAAAAATTTAATTCTGTTATTTTTCATTATTTTTAGTTCTATTTATAATTATATTACCTTATATTATATACATGATTATATGTAGTCCTATATTGTTATCTATTAAAAAGAAAAGGAAAAAAATCAGAAAATCTAAAAAGAAAATAAAAAGTTCAAATTTAAAAACAAATATATATAAATTAAAATCCATAAAAAAATATAAAATGAAAACCCACAAAAAAAAAGACAATAAGAAAGACAAGAGAAAAGGACAAAATTTTGGATCTCATTTCCCAGTCTATCACGTTCGCTCCATGTGTTCAACAATCTACACATACTTACACCTATACACACAGTTGTAGAGTTATAATAAACTTATCTCCACATTTATTTCACTTTTTATTACTATATCTATTGTGTTTAATTGTTGAATTGTTCGGATTTCGTGAGTAGCCGCTTCAGTGATAGTGTAGTTATCGCCTTATGTAAACTACATTAGAACCTCAAAAAACATGAGTTTTCACTTGACCTGGATGTCGGTTCGGCTGTTGCAAAAGAAGATGATGACTCACCCATGAAAGCTTTATTCTTTCCCTTCATGATGGTAGAGGGCTACAAAATCCTACCGCTCCTAAGAGTAACAACATTAGATAAAAGCATATCATGGATATCAGACTTTGTAGAGTTGGATGTGACATCACAAACTACCTGCTCTTGCTTTATTGAATTATTGGGATTTGCCTCCACCTTTGCTGGAATAGTGATCTTGGGAACAATGAGGTAATCCAGCTTCTGGCTAATCTCTGCAAGGCTCTTTACTAGTTGAGCCAAGCAGTCTAAGGTAGGGTTCACAGGAGCAACCTCAGATGGTTCAGCGTGCTGGCCACACTGAGACAGGGAATGGTGTGGAGGCTGTGAGTAGGAATGCTGAGAAAATTGGGGAGAAGACTAGTATTGATGATGCTGAGGAAGGGGATGCTGATATGGTACAACCGAGTACTAGAGATAGGACTTTTATTGACGGTACTACAGGTATTGGAATTGATTCTATCTCCAGCCCTGCTAATATGGCTGAGACAACTAGCGATGAGGTTGTTGGTTTCCTTGGATAGATCTCCGTCCATACTGGTGAGGAAATGGATGGTTGCCTGAATTTTGGCCCTGCTGAGGTCTGCCAGGATGGGCTAGTTATGCATCATTGAATCACATGCCATTCACATCTTTAATGAGAGGTGGTGGGGGAGAACATATATCTTGAATGATTGGGAGCTCAGGCTGGTACACCACTAGCTGTTGTTGCAGTTGATGAGGCGAGGTGGGCTCTTGGGCTTGCATGTAGTAAGCGTGCTGAACTGCTAGTTGTGAGGTACTCTGCAGAGGTAGGTGAGGCGATGAGGGCTCCTTCATCTCAACATGAGTCAAAGCAATGCAGAAACCAACTGGCAAGCGCTAATGGTACTCACAAATAGCTCTAGCTGCTTGGTGATCTGATCCAACTTGTCCAAACATTGTGTCCTCTCTTCAATCGCAGCGGGCTTTTCAAGATCATGTGATCATTTTTTAATGATATCCACCATGGACAGGTGGCTCCCAATAATAATTAGTTTGAATCTTTCATCCTTGTCATGATCATGGGGTGCTACCATATGAACTGGCTTTTGATGAATTTGTGGGTGGTGGTGATAAACACGAGATGACGACAAGATAGATTCTCCTTCTGTCATTTCTTCAAAAAATTGTCACACGATGTCCTCGTCCTTGTTGAAATGTGAACTGCCACAAGCGACATTAATGAGCCTTTGGCTCTCGAGAGTGAGTCCAGCAAAGAAGTGTTGGACCAAGTTGGTCCGCAGGATGTCATGTTGTAGATGTGACCACTCACAAGCCTCATAAATGGATTCATGGGTGGCTTGGGAGATGTTGGCAATACTGGCGCACATCTGATTTGAGAGGGTAGAACTTGTGCAAGAAGGTGGACTTCAGCTATTCCCAAGTGGTGACGATCTTCTCCAAATGTTTGATCGGGTGAAGTACCTTGTCCTAAAGGCTGAACGAGAATGTTGTCATCTTGACTACACCCAACGAGATGATAGGGTAGTGAGTGGTTGCACAGATGTGCCCAAACTGTTGGAGATGAATGTATGGTTCTTTATTTGCATTCCCGTGGAAGGTGGGAAGAAGAGAGAAGAGTTGAGGCTTCAACTCAAAATTGGCATGGACAACAGGGATTTGGATCCATTCTGTCATCTGTTCGACTCCGAGGTTGTAAGTCTCCTTGAGATCAGCTTGGGCGCTCTCCTCTTCGCTCATCTGCCGGCCCTCTACAGTCTCCAGCTTCTCTGCCTTCCTCTCCTCCTCCTCCTCCTCCTCCTCCCCTTCTGGTTGATCTCTCCTTCTCCTTAGATCGTTGAGCGTATCTTGTAAGGCAACCTGGGCCAATGAATTGATCGATAAGCTACTACTATAGTGCATGTATGGAGCTAAGAAACCGAGCATTCACGACATTCATGTCCAACTATGTCATGTCTGTGGTTGTTGATGCTGAGGTCCCTTCTCTTTTCCATTTGGAGCCATCTCTGTATCTGATTCTGAATATGACAAAATATCTAGCTCTAGATGGGGCTCTTGATCTACACAAGGAATGATGCCCCGATCAGTCTAAATTGAAGCACTTGATGGAAAGAATCGTTATGTGTTAAAGTCAACACAAATTTCATTATGGATGGAGATATGTATGAAGTGAAATCAATTTCCATACAAAATGGGAAGATTTTGGGACAATAGTGATCCTGATTTATTGAAGAAGGTGAGGAGTCTGGAGAACGGTTCGTGGAGTCTGAACCGTGATCTCGGGAATCACCCTGAATTATTGGATAAGGCGGTTGCATGGAATCGATGTGGTTGTCGGCAGAGTCCCGACTAAGCCATCCTTGAGTCGCCATCTCGAGGGTAAAAAGAAGATCGAGAATGGATGAATGATATAGAGATAAAGATGAAATAAAAGGAGTGCAAAACAATAGAACGACTCAAAGAAAAAAAATGAAAGGCAAAGTTTGCACAAGTGTGCGGGACTTGATCTTTGACTTTAATCTAAATCAAACAAACAATAACAAGTTGTGGATATGTGAAGCTGTAAGATTTTGGCTATCTTTATCTTTTCAGTTTTTAAGGTGTTTTCCAAACAAATCTTTTAACAAGTTCTTGTAAGGCTTTCCCTATAGGAGTGTGTGTAATGCGGGGAAAGTACCCCATACTTCTTCCACCTCCTTTTGACCTATGATTTGTGCACTTTGAGGTCCTTGATCTCATGCATGGACAGGTACACAGCCAAGATTAGAGAAAGGGAAACAATAGGTGAAACTAATACTTCCCTCGCAAGTGAGGTACTTGGCCGCATGACAATGAGATAGACAACCTCATGAGGGTGTGGCCTATGCTCAATACTTCAAACCAAGTCAAGTGCTAATCAAGGTTGCCAATGATTGGGTTTTTGGCTCTAATCCTTAGGGGGTCATGCCTAACTCAGTCTGAATAGTACCTGAAAGTAATGAGGGCTTTATGAACCCAAACAAGGATGCCCATTACGATTTTTAATTCAGGTCAAAGTTTTATTAGCAAGCCCCTTATTTTAATTTTTTGGATTTTCAATTTTTTGGAATATTTTAAAACAAAAGCGCCTAATGATTTTTTTGTATATTTCTTTTTGATCTAAGCATGCAAAAATAGAGGGAAAATAGCGAAAAAGCAATGCAAGTGGATACTAGAGTGGAAATATCACTCTCATATGAAATGGCGCATGCAAAGTAAGAAGACTCACAATACTTCCATCGCTCTCCATGCAAGATGCAAAGTAGAATTGAATTATTTGCGCTATATGAGAGATATGAAAAGTGATAACACATCCTAAACGAGAATTTCTATTATCGGGGAAGAATCAAATACAATCACTCAAAAGTGGAGCCTAAGTGTTCGGTCTTGGAGACTCCTCGGTGCCAGTCACATCGGATCCTGCAAGTGTTGTATGGACTCTCACAACTCATGGTTCCAAATCTAAGTAATTATCAATTAATATTTGAATAAATTCAAAGCGTAATGAACTATTGTGCATGATTCTAATTAAGCTTTGGACGTATTTTATCGAAAGAAAGCATTCCTAAACTAGGGGTTCAATCACATAAAACAAAGAAAAAGAAATGCATAAAACTCAAAACATCAATGTAACAAAATAAAATAAAGAGAGGATAACACGAAAAACCCGACGAGACCCCTAGGTGAACAAACACTCGGGTAATGGACCTCGTGAAGTAGAAGTATTCCCACGTCCAAATTATTACAAATTATATTAAAAAAATAAAAATAAAATCTCTCCTCACGCAATAAAACAAAAACTATGCTAAAATCTGCTCCTCTCCTTCTCTTAAAATCTGCTCCACTCCTTCTCTCTCCAGCTCTCTCCTAGTTGCCTCACAAATAGAAGAGCCAACATACTCGGAGCTCAGATGCGCCCACCTACTAAGAAACAATCATCGATGCAGTCCCTTGCCAGAAAGTCAAACAAAGAGATATGTATCAGATACATATAAAATAATTATAAAAAATAAATCAATTGCTCATCGACAACGATGCCATTTGAAAAGATCGAGAAACAATAGAGCAGTCCTTGTGGTCCACACAAGAGGGACCAACAGTTTGTTGTGATGACAGCTCACGAAGACTCCATGATTAAATCAAAAATCAACCCACATAAATAATCATATAATCAAAAGAAAGTGTGAATAAAAATTTCCTATAACCCTACAAACAAATATGTGTATAGTGACAAGCAGAGTAGGGTGTCGAACACATGAAACCAAGGGACGTAGTAGGTATATTATATATGACTAAATAATATGTGTGTATATATGTATATCTATGCACAACGTGTACTCAATGTGTTGTGGGTTTTAATAATTATATATATTTTAAATTTCTGATTTTTAGTTGCTCTTTTTTAAAATATAATAAATATATATGTATATGTATAAGAGTATATATAAAGTTATATAATATAATATATATAATATAAGTAACATACAGTATAATATATAATAAATGAACAAAATCAAAAAATATACAAAAAACATTCCTTTTTTTTAAGTTTTTAAAATATACTTAGGGTATTTTATAATAATTAATAATTATATAAACTATATATAATAATATACTGGGGGATTATAAATTAGGGTTTTAAGCATTTATTGATCCTTATCTCCCGATGCATTATTCCTTGTCAACCCAATCATCATTATGCCTAGGTCTTGGGTTTAGGGTCATTCAATACCATTGTATTTCATTTCGTTTTCTTTTTCTTTTTTCTTTTATTTTGACTTGAAAATATAGTATATTATGCAATATTTACAGTATAAATGATAGATGCAATTTATGCAATACTATATAAATGCATTTAGTTAAGAATAAAAGGCCAAGATTAAAGAACAAAGGTGATAAAATGGAGATTCATCAAGGGGGTCTCCAACTTGTCTTTTAATATGTTAATTTGCATATTATACAGATTGAAAATGATTTTATATTAGGTGGTATAGCTTCGACGTGGCTTTGAAACCCTATAGAACCTTTATATTTTTTCCTTGTTCTTCATAGTTGGCGAGCACAAGTCCTAAACAAGTCCTAACTAAGACAAGACCTGGAGAGAACTTGGCGAGGACTTGGCTAACACATGTGCTTGCCCATTCTAGTGGCAAACACTTTTCCTCACTAATAAAAGCCAATGTGCAGAGTTATATCGAACACAACTTTGTCCAACACATGTCTAGAGGACATTAATTTGTGCTCATCAAATGCACTTTTCCTATAGTGGTCATTGCAAACATTATTCTAATTGATTTTCTTCAGTTTTTCTTTTCATTTTCCCTTCTTCTACCAGGTTTATGTGTAACCATTGTCATTACCAGCCCTACAAGCCCATGTCTTCCCATAGCTTGTAGAAGTCGCAAGTATATAGACTTGACCCAACTTCTTTTAGAGTAATATATTCTATGCCCAATATAAATCAACACAACAGCAAAGCCTTTTCCCACATTAAGTAGGGTTGGTTACATGGATTTTTTTGCCTCCATTCACAACTCTCTTAGGCCAATCTCGGGCTTAGGTCCAAAAAAGTAAGATCCCTTCGTATAATCTCATTCCAACACTTCATTGACCTTCATCGCCCTATCTTAGCTGGTTCAACATTTCAAAACTCGAAACTCCTAACTGGTGCATCAGCTGACCTTCTTTGCATAAGACCAAACTACCTTAAGCGGTTTTCTCGTATCGTATCCTCGATCGGAGCTACACCAACTTTTCTTTTGATTGCATCATTCCTAATCCAATATTTACATGCGTGTTCTCACATCCACCTTAGCATTTTCATTTCTGCTGCTGCCAACATTCAGATCCATAGAGCATAGCAGGTCTCACGACTATTTTGTAAAACTTTTCTTTGATTTTCAAAGGAGTTTTCTTATCACTGAGAACAATAGAGGCTTCTCTCAACTTTTGCGAACTTGCATTTATTCTATTAGTAACATCTCCATCAATTTTCCATTATGTTGCAAAAAATATCCCAAGTTTATAATATAATCCTTTCTTCTGAACATTGTCATCACCAATCTCCGTCAAATTCTCCATTATGTCCAGTATAAATAACTGAACAAAATCATCAAACAATAATGAAAAAAAAAGCAAAGCAACATCCTCAACGTTAGCAATCTTAATCTAAAAATAACGTATTTAAATGATCTAGATGGTCTTTACCATGGATATTCATTGTTGGATATCCACCTTCGGAAGATATAATCACGGCTCTCAAAAGCATTCATTATAAGGCCTATTTTGTATAGTATAATATTGTTTATATTAGAGAAATCCAATCGGTTCATCAACTATAAAAAGAAGGCTAGGGGATTCGATGACGATCCCAAATCACTTTCAACCAAATTCTTAGTATAAGAAGCATTCTTTAGTTAAACATTCTAAAAAAGGTTCCACGGCATTTTTGTACCAATTCAATTATTTAGATGGTGAAAAAGCATGCATCTAAACTATTCCAAGGTTAATGAGCGGCCCTAGTTGGAGCTCTCATCAAGAGTATCTTCCTTTACACTAGAGCAATACAAGCATAGTGGAAAGTAGTTTGTTGCCTTGGCAGCCACATAGCTTCCGAAAATATCTCTTCCAAATTGGCAAGGAGGAAGTGGCAAGGCCATAGACACTGCATATCCAATTGTTAATATCCCCACAATATCTACCAGCACCATCTATCTAAGTCCACACATCCATTATCCGCACTGAAAAGTTGTCAAAGATGGATTAAAACCAACAGCATAATATTATAGGCTAGAGGGGGGTCTATCAGTTAATGGGCAGTGCATGCAGCTGCAGGCTTTTCATTGCTTGCTACTACTACTGCACTGTTTCCCACTCCTCATTCCAACAACAGTGTAAAGTCGAGAGCAAATTGCTGGCAACGTCACTTAGGAATATCCTAACTTGTTGGTAGGTGAAGATATTATTGTAAGTCCATCACTGAGAGGGAGGGAGAGAGGTTTCTGACTCACACCGGCTGTATGTGGCTGTTAGATTTGCCAGCCCGGCAGCTAATTATCCCCCACTTTATGACGAAAGCAGATTAATTCTCGAACAAACTTATATGTTTGTTCTTCTGTACACTTGGTAAGACCATGAGCAGATTCTCGAACACTTGAGTATTGCTGGTATATTTACTTGTAGACGTGCAGTGCAGTTTAACTTGTCCAGTCTTTGAGTGATATATATTGTCCATGATATTTGATATTGTTTCTAAGATTGTCCGGGAGAAATTTATTAATGATCATTATCTTCGTTATGTAAGAATATTTATAACAGTATCAAAGCTGTTTTGTGATGCATCGAAGACAAAGATTCTTATTTCTCTCATATACAGAATTGACATTCAGTCAAGTTAAAACATTCGTTAATTTATCATGCACGTCCTAGCTAGCTAGTACTGTGGTACATATACAAATTTGTTAACTAATAATACTAGGTGATTTGTATACAGAAGCAGTAACACAGGCGGGGGAGATCTGAATGCAAACACATGGAAGTCGAGTTAGACAGCAGAGAACAGCACATTGATATAAAAAAGCTAGTAGGCGAAGAAGAAGACATGGTAGATATTTTGCGAAGAGGTGGATAACTGGAAGTTTCCATATGGGAAAGAGAGTGGTAGGGTAGGAGAGATCAGTGTAGGAGGGACCAGGACTCCATCAGAAAAAGAATGCAGCAGCATGACTTGTCATGGGGACCGTAGGCAGACATGTGAATCATATATAAAAGCCACTTCATTACACTTTTGCTCATCCTTTCCATATATTAGTCTTTCAGCAAGGACTGGATCTTTCCAGTTGCTTGTTCTGCCGAGCCAACTAGAGTCCACTTTGTTCTTGGAGGGATCGAGATGCCCTCCTCCTCCTCAGTGCACCGGTGAATTAACCTGTGAAAATAACTCCCCAAAAATCTAGACAAGGTAATGCTTCTCGGTATTGACCAGAGAAACTTCATAATGACTCAGGATTCCTTTTTTTTGTAATGACTTTAGACATGTGATTATGATGGTAATTTATTTGATCAAAGGTTTTCTTTATGCTTGTCAGCAGAGAGGAGCTCTCCCATTGGAAGCTTAATTTGGATCTTTGTCCTGTTTGTCGACGGCAAAAGTAGAGTATTCTGACACGATTTCTCTTCACATACAAAATACTTCTGATCAACAGATTGTTTATTAATTGGAATAATATCCATGTGGAGTTGGTATGTCAAATCCCATCGTGTTTGTGGTTCCTGCGATGGTGCATGGAATGCTGGTGTTTTGCTCTTTATATTTCATGTGACGTGCTCCATAAACGTGACATATTAAGAATAAATATGAATTATTTCTCGGGATTAGGGTTGTGAATAGCTGCACACATTCCATTTCAATCAAGCCTCGCAACTCTTGAAAAAAATATCAATATAAAAATACCGAATTCGAATCTCTCCAAATGAAACATTATAGTATAAGTAGACAAATTACTCCTAGGATGCGTGGAATCATATAAATGTCTCATCCAGTTTATTATCGATTGGCTCCTCAGCTATATTATCTGAATAATGAGCATTTAATTATGTGTTGTAAGAAAACTTGAGTAATTTAGTTGTTAGTATTAGGATTACGATCGTATTAGGATTAAGAATCCTAATGGATTGAACTACTAATCATAATAGTAGTTGAGTCGTATTTTATTTATAGTCCTACTGAGGATAGGACTATGAGGTTTGATGGATCTCCATTTCATCACCTTTATTATTTCATTTCGACCTTAAATCCCCAGCTAAATGCATGCTGCATGCATATATAATTAATTTGTAAAAATAAACACTTTATAAATTATACAAAATACTGTATAAAATACTGTATAGTTATTGTATTTAATTCCAAATAAAAGAATAAAGGAAGAAAAAGAAAAGAAATTAGACACCATAGGTATTGAATGACTCTCGACTCCGATACCCAATAATCATGATGACTTCGTCAACAAGGAATAAAGTAGGGGGAGATATGGCGGAGTAATTGTATAGAAAAGACATAAAACCTTAATTTTTATTTCATCTAGAATTAATTTTTGGCACCTATTTCATTCTATTATTTTTATACCTCAAATAATAAAACATTCAATAGATACAAATACAAAGAAAAATACAAAATTGAGTTTAGATAAAAAAATGCGCAGTGCCTAAGACACACAAAATAAAGGCTAGAATAAAAAGTCACTGACATGTATCTTCTCCATATTGTATCAAAATTGAAAAACTTACCTTTAATTGTATATAACTTTTAATAAGATATTTAATGAGGGTGGTTTAATTTAATTTGGGGTTAAGATGCAAAAATTAGGTTTTGGACCCCTATTGTGCACTATATATGTATATCTTATTCGATATATTTATTCTTTATATTTTTCAAATTATTTATTTTTATAAAAATATATATACTATTTAAAACATATGTCCATAATTAAATTAAAAAAATCATAAAAAAGAACATAAAATAAATAATATATTCTAAAACATAGGTAACGAACACCTATATATGCCTATAGTATATATGTATCTAATTAATTATGTACACAAATAAAGTCATAAAAATGCAATAAAAATACCTAAATGTATATTTAAATAACTAAATATATATAATACATGCATAAAATAATAAAATAAGTAATACAATATAAAAATAAAAATTATCAAAATATAGGTATTTACCTATATTTTACATGTAAATATTAACTCATAATAAAAAGCCTCATAAAATAAATAAGAATATGGATAAATATTACATTAAATTACAAATATTTTTCTTTTTTAATAAATTTAATTAATTTGTTTATTAATAATTATTTTTTACCAATCAATCATGCTTGGGAATTTTCTCGTTGATCCACGTGGACCAACCAGAAACCTTCCCGCATTAAGCTCGGGTCAACTACCCCCTCCGCCTCCTCTGACACGTCTGACACGTCGAGTCCCTTGCTTCTTGCCTTTTTCCCGGAATCTCTAATGATCGATTTGCGTCGTGCCTTGAACGCCTTCTGAAGCCCTGACTTCCATGATTCTCGCCTGATCTTTAGGTGCTCATGATCTTCATCGAGTCGATCAACTCGCAACAAGCCCCCTCGTCCAACCTATTTAATTTCCTCCTCTACTATGGTGCCAAGTTTGATCCCCCTTTGGCTACTCTTATCCCCTCATGTCCTCCAAATTTCATAGCCTTGGTGATAACAAGCTAAGGATCGGATTTGTAGCGAGAAAGACTGGTTGGAGTGGGTGATCCAATCATCGCCGGAGGAGATCCATCGGCTGGTCTCGCCTCCTCGATTCCGGTCGAGTCGAGGCCTCTTTCTATCATTTAGAGGTATAATTTAGGTTTTAATTTCATTCCCAGACATTAATTTCGGAGTTAATCACATCTTTAGTTTAAAATCAAAAACCCCCCAAATTTCTTGGAGCTCGAGCTCCAAGCAATTCACCATGATCTCGCCACTAATTCACCCCGCTTTTCACTCCATTTCATTCCCCTTCGCATTCTTGAATGAACATTCCACTTGATCACCCAGATCCATCTTGGATCTGGGAGTCGAGGTTCTATCTATCACCCCTAGTTGGAACCTGCATGTTGTTCCATTCCTTACGACCTTTGCTTCATCTGACAGTAGAGGACATAACCCTCAAGCCGAGGATTATTTTGGTGCATGTTACACAACGTGAAGACCCATCTAGAGATGACACATGCACCTAGAGCATCTCAAGGTCCCCTGAAGCCATCGGAACTCCTAGAGCTCCCTCGTGATTGCTTGAGCCCATCTACATACGCGGAGGAGTCCCAGCAAGCTGCTGGGCCTGTCGGAGGAGAGATCCATCGTCAGAATACAGAGGAAAGATCGATCAAAGCACACAGGAGCCCAGTTCTTCAGTATTCATCTAGTGTGGTCGATGTCCATAGGATCAAATACGCTACCCAGATTTAATATTGGCCGTCCATTTTATTCAAACCATCCTCCTATCTCGACCATCAGATGGGACATGTGGTGTGCACTCGATGGTTGGATTAGAGAGACTTAAGTGGTAAAAATTGCAAACACCCCCTATGCTTTTTTTATTTTGTAAAAGGGCCTGTAAATATTTAATTAAGTTCAAAAGTTTGTGGACAAACTACATGTATGCCTCTGGAACTATCTAATTTTATGCTTTAGTGCAATGCTAGGTCACCTCATGTGGACTCCCACATGAGTGGACATTTTGCAAGCAACCCTCATGGTTTTGTATTTATTATTTAATCCTGCAAAATAAATTTACAGTTCTTTGAGGTTATTTTGCATATGCTTCCCTGAGAATTATTTTATTTACAAATATACCCCTAATAGCTTGATTTACTTTTATTTCTATATTTTTTATTATTAAAAATAGCTCTTGTGCTATAAAAAAATGCAAAAGTTATGGAAAATGCCTGCTAGCATGCTTTTTCATCCTCTATGATTTGTTTACTATTTTTTTTTTGCATTTCCTATTTACTAAAATAAAAAGAGCTATTTTATTGCCTATTTGACTTAAAAAATACAATAAATTATAAAACCTATTCTAAAAATTCCAAAAAATTTACCTATTGTTTATTAGTCTATTTTATCACCCCAGACCAATAATCACAAAATAAAGATTAAAAGAAACCCTAAAAATTAGCAAATCCTTGCTAAACCAAAAAAATATAAAATATTTTCTAAAAACTAAAAAAACAGTTTTCTAGCTATACACACACACACACACACATATTTCTATGTACTAAATTTGGTTTGAGAAATTTTGAATCCTTTTGCTATTTTTAATTCTCAAATTAATTCGGTCTAGTTAAAAATCTCTATTTTGCCTTATTTTTTATTTTAAAAAAAATGCAAAATGTCCAAAAAATCAAAAATAGAATAGTATTTAAAAAACACAAAAATAGTTTATTTGTTATTTTTTGACTATTTAATATTATATTTATACTTTTATGACCCTATATATCTTATATATATTGATTTTGGGACCTATTTTATTCTTTGTTATTTATTCCTCAAATCAATAATCTTTGTATGAAACTGTAGATAAAAATACATAGAAAACTACAAAATTTATTTCATATCAAAACAATGCGGAGTGTGCCCTACATACTCAAAATAAAAATCCAAAATCAAAACTTCTCAGACATGTATCTTCTTCATAAGAATTCAAAATTCACTAAACTCACCTTTATCGTTATTAAAATAAATTATCTATTTAATGAAGATGGATTGATTGAATTTGGAGTTAAGATGCAAAAGTTAGGTTTTGGGCACTTATTGTGCAATTTACCTGAATAAAATAAGAAATTTATTTATTCTTTATATTTTCATTACAATATATTTTTATAATTTAGTAAATATGTTATACTACATGTACACAATTAAAATAAAATAAAACCATTAAAAATATAATAAAATAAATAAGTATACTAAAATATATAGATGAATTATACATCCATTAAATGCACATATTTATTTAAATGTACATATTACTTTAGAAAAATATAATAAAAATATATTCATATGTATTTAATGAAGTCATAAATATACAAATTATGCATATGAAATAGCAAAATCTAAATTAGAAAATAAAAAGAAAATATATACTATATAGGTAAATATACCTATATTTATGATCAACTTGTAAAAAATAAAAATCATACCAAAATACTACATAAAATAATAAATATCTTTATGTTTTAATTAAAATGAAATAAATCATTTATTATTTTATTTTGATTTATTCTTGAATTTTATTTCTAGTTTGTCCTGTAGTGGCTAACATGGACGAATGGATGTGGTCTTCCGTTGACCCTCGATAAACTGACCCCCCACTCATTTAGGGTCGTCAGAACTTTTGACCTCCTCCCTCAATTTTCTACACCTATTTTTTGCAATTTCATGGCAAGATTCCATCAGCATCACTCATCGATCCTTGCACTTTCATGCGCCAGTGACTCCTCGATCGAAGGAGCTCTGAATCGAGCATTCTTCCCAAGTGAAAACCCTCATGTACATATACCCCCTTCCTCCTTCCATTTGAATTTGATCCTTCTCAAGCCCTCAAAATCTCCAGATTTTCCATGGTTCGATAGCTGGTGATAGTAGCTTCTTCACCCGGAGAGTTTGGCATGGAGGAAGATGCGTAAGAAGGAGTGATCCGAGCTCATCGGTCGTGTCCGTTGTAGATCCACTTGGTTCCTTCTTCCTGGAGGTAGAGCCATAGTTTAATGTCCTTTTTATTCCTAGCTATATCCTTAGCATAGATTAGGATTTAAATTTTCTTAAATGTGTATTTTATTTCATAAAATTCCAAGATCGTAGTTCACCGGAGCTCAGCTCCAGCCATCGTTTCTCCGAGATCTGGTCGTTATCAATCGCATCCATCTCCCCCATTTCATTCATCTCCGCTTCTGCTACACCCCAGGCATCCCCATTCCCTTCGATCCTTCCCAGGTAGAAAAATCAACTCTCTACCTCTATTGCTTGCCGAAGAGCTGCCCGACTCCATCTTCATCTATCTCTGCCCAATAAGATCCCCAAAAGCCCCCAATTTGCATGCTTATGCTTCCCTTGCATGTCTTGGAGGTCCAAAGCCACAATAGAGGAGATTTTGATCTGGAAGCAGATCTCTTGGAAGCTCGAACTTTCTCGTTCTCTTAGGACATCCTCTTTGGTCCTCAGAGACTTTTTGAAGCATCCATTAGATGTGGACAGGTTAGACGAGTGTTTTAAGCATCTGAACCAACAGAAACCATCAAAGGAGAAGGAGATAGCTGATTGAAGCTCGCCAATGCAACTGTTCGTCCTCATTCTCCAAGGAGAGCAGTAACCGCATGATCCTCCTCCAGCTCTAGTTTTGATAGCAACCATTGGATGGGTGCGCCCACGGCCACGGATCCAACCGCTAAGACCTAGTCTTAGCCACCCATAGTCGAAGCGTCATCGGCCGTTGCAAGGTCAACACGTGTCTAAGTGAAGCCCATCCAGCCGTCTGCTCGCGTTGTAGTGGGGTAGTTTTGCCTTATACCCTGCAACTTTTGTATTTATTTTTGTATAAAAATTTTCATATGCAGTTCAATAAAATTTTTAAATTTTATATTAAAGAACCTACGTTTCTGAGATCTGTAGATTGGTCCCCTACCACATCAATTCATGAGTCCGTGTGCGTGAGGGGCAGGCTTTTTATAAGGACCCACTTGAGGGTTTTGGTTATTTTTTGGTCCATAAAATTCCAGTTCAAAAACTTTTGGTTAAATTGCATGTATGCCTTTTTTTAAAAAACTACATTTATAACCCTTCCAGCACTATACGAATTAAATATTTGGGGAATTTTATGTAAAGGCCCTTATATTTACTTTTTATGTTCTACAATGCATTTTTAGATAATTTTAATTACGTTTAGGTTCTGTCAAGTTTATGCATTTTTATTTTTGTATTTCTTGCATCAAAAAGATCATTTTACATCAAACATTTGTAAGAAATTTATTTTAAGAGCCTGACATGATATATTTTCACAAGTTTTTTCAAATATTTTACTATATTTAAAAATCCAAAAATATTGTATTTATTCCTTATTTGCATTAGAAATACAAAAGAGTTAGAAAAATGTTCTGAATTGTTTAAAATACAATAGCCTCGTTAGTGTATTTTTGACCTATAAACCAAAAACCACTAAAAATTCAAAAGAAAAACAATAAAATTTGAAAAACCCAAAAAATCTTATAAAAATTACAAAAATCATTGAAAAACAGAAAACTTCCATTTTCTGTCTCTATATCTTATTTATAGTATATGTTATCTTTTATAATTAGTTTTAGAAAATTTTGAGCTATTTAGCTATTTTTAAATTCCAAACTCGACTATATTTTTATTTACTGTTTTGTTCTTTTTATTCAATTAAAAACTTTAAAAATTGGCAAAAATTTAAATAAAATTACAAAAACAGATTAAAATATAAAAGAAAATATATTCTATTGTGCTTTTTAAGTATTTATAACTATAGTTATATATATTGGCCTATCTTATATATAGGTATATTTACTTATATTATTATTATTATTATTAATATCCTATATATTCTTAAAACCCTTAAAAAAGAGATTGTACTTAGGGTATTTCATCTAATTTTTATATATTTTACATATATTTATATCATATATATTATATTAGATATTATCTCTGTACCTTATATCTACATAATACATATATTAAAAAAAAGAAAATATAAAAATATAAAAAAATTATAAAATTTAAAACGAAAAAAATAGATAAAATATTATAAATTAAAAATATAAAAAAATAAATACTAAAAGACCACAAAAAATCATAAATCCCTTTAGAAACACAAAAACTTTTATTATCTTCTTTAGTCAATTTTTGTGGTCTATTCCCTTTGCTCCTTTATGGTTCGACCCATATGCTTGCATCCTATACACATCATTATGCGGGGTATAATGAATTTTAGCTCACTATTATTCATTGATTAAGCATTAGTGTAGGTTAATTGTTGATGTGCTGGGATTGATGATATCTAAGAGCCGAGAAAGCGGTCGACACAATGATTGATGGACCCGACTTGTCAGGCACCATAAACCCTTCAAGATCAGACACTAGGATCCCTCCTCAATTTCTACATATATCAAATGGTGTTGTTTCCTGGGAACAACGCTTAGGATAGATTTGGTGTTCATTTTCCTTCATTATTTTTTTATATTTTCCTCTCATTTGAGATAATTGTTTATATGTGCTAATCATTTCTCTATTATTTTTCTTGCGAGGGACCTCAAGGCAAAGACGATCGCTTAGTTGGTTGAAGTACACGAGCAACAAGGAGAATGATTCTTCTTCTTATGGATCACTTAGAGAGAGCAGGAGATAGAGAGAGGAGTTATCATATCACTATTCTTTTTATTTTTGTGAGAGAGAGACTCCATCTTTATTTCCAATATTAATATGTATTAATATAGGTTGACATTGAGCACTCGAGCCTATTTTACCAAGTGAATGTTTGCTTGGGGGCTCATCGAGTTTTCTCGTGTTTTTTCGCCTTTATTTTCTTTATTTTCCGTAATTTATGCTCTCTACATTTTTTATTTGTTATCTGTTGTTGAGCCCTTGGAATTTTTAGATTGCTTGGTCAAGTAACCTTCGTCCACACACCTAATATAATGCATGCTCCTATAGTCTATGATTGGATCTAGTCAAAATCAAATCTTTCATCATGATAATAACAATTCCTACTTAGGACAATTTCACCATTTGCATTTCATATAGATTTGGCTAAAATTTTTTGCCTTGCATCCCACATGGAGAGAGCTAGGAAGCATTGTAAGTCTTCTAGTTGAGCATTCATCATTTAGACACTAGGATGAGATTTACATCCTAGTGTATCGTTGCATCTCTTTTCGCTTTCTCCCACTCATTTGAGCCCCTAGTTTAAAGAAAATCCAAAAAAAATCGTTAGGTACTTTGTATTAAAAAGTACTAAAAAATTAAAAATAAAAAAATAAAAAGGGGACTGCTAAATAAACTTTGACCTAAATTAAAATCGTAATAAACATCATTGTCTGGGGTTCACAAAGCTCATTGTATTCAAGTCTGCTCCAGACAAGGTGAGGTCCGACCCTTGAGGATTAGAGACAAAAGCCCGATATGTGGTTGCCTCAATTATCACCTAGGACTCGCAAAGTATTGGCACTCCTATCATATATTGGCAAGTAGGGTCTTATCGACGATGGTGCTCTCGCCTTGTGTAGAGAATCCGATTTGATTTGAAGTATTAAGCATATGCCACTCCCACACGGGTGTGTCTATCTCATCATCTTGCATCCTGGTACCTCACATTTGAGGGAAGTAGTGATTTCACCTATCAACTTCCTCTCTCTATTTATTTGGTTGAGTAGCCCCCCAAGACCGATATTGAGAACATTAAAAAGTGCATACCATAGGATACAAAGGAGGTGGATCAAGTACGTGGATACTTTCCTGGTAGTACACGCTCTCCTTAGGGCTAGCTGCTTAAGGACGTGTTATGATGTTTTCCTGAATCACAACTCTAAAATTGAAAAGATAAAAATAGTCGAACTTTCACAACATCACAAGAGTTGAGTTGGTGAATCCATTTTGTTTGGTGTTTGTTTTAATCTAGATTAGGTCCAAAGATCAAGTCTACACATTTGCATCAATTTGTTGTTTCTCTTTTTCATACTTCTCTTTGACCTGTCTCATTATGAGGCTTCCGTTGTTTACACTCCCTTTATATCTCGTTCATCATCATATCTTTCATCCATCATCTACCTCTTTTTCCTTCAAGATGTTGACTCCAAGACTATTTGGTTAGGACACTGATGAGCGTCTCAACCGATCAAGGTTAAGTCTTAGAAAATCAAATCAAGGTCGTTGCGAACCCAATCAACTAAGCATGGCTCAATCAAGAAAAATCAGACCACCAACTAAAGAAATCAAACAATTAAAGTGAAGCAAGCGGTCTTGCTAGTTTATTTTACCTGGTATAGCTACCAGGGTCGATCATAAGGAGCACGAAATGGAAAACCTACGAAGTAGTTGCGCAACCAAGGAAACAAAGGAATTTGGAGATTTTTAATTTTTCAATTTTTTTATGTTTTTTATAATGAGAAAAGAATAATGAAAAACCAAAAAAACACTCAAACAATTATTTAAGGGTCCAAAAATTCTCAAAAATTGAAAACAAAAATATTTTTAGGTTTTTTAAAATATTCAAATATTTTTGTGAATTTTATGTGATTTTTCTGATTTTTAATTAATTTTCTAAAAAAGAAAGTTAGAAATAAAAAATAATGTACAGTTGGGATACAAAGGTAGATTAAAATTATTTAAAATGCCTATAAAATCCTAGTAGTAATTTTATGTGAACTACAAAACAAAATCTAACTACAGAAGAAGGAAACACATTTTTTGATTTTTTTATGAATGTTTAATGATTTTTATAGGATTTTTACTCTTTTTTTAATTTTTATGGGTTTTATAAACGGGAATAAAACAAAAATTGCACAGAAAGTAAAACAACACACAAGAAGTAATCAGGACTTGTTTTAGAAATTTTCAAGACATTTTAATATTTTTAGTTGATTTTCTAAAGCAACCAGGAACACTTTTTAAGGTTTTTGATTTTTTAACAATAATAAACGAAATCAAACCATCACATAAAAATCATCAAAATTCCTACACAATAGCAGGGCTACGTGTCAAAATTTCAGGATTTTTGGAGAAAAAAATGCTATTTATTTAATTAAAAACAAAACTCATAGCTCAAAGGGACCAAAATGCAAATAAAGTAAGTCTTGGGACCAAACAATAACATGCGAGAAAACCCTAGGGTCAACTTTGTAAATTTTCCATCAAAATCCACACATGTTGTAAAACAGCATTCACATGGCCATATTTGCAAATATAGAAAATAAAACTTCAGTGAATAACAATAAAGAAGTTCAGGGAACATAGTGTAAATAACCCAGATAAACACGTGATGAAGCACGTGGGTCCTCACATGCAAAACTAAAGTGTAAATATGAAAAACTACAGGTACTGGACTGCAAAATGGTCCAACTATATATTTTTTACAGACTAAAATATAAACTAAAAGAAACACGGGAAAGAAAGTGCAATATACACATAGGCTGCATGCACGTGAGAAGCGTGTGGGGGACACGTGTCAGCTGTAGGCAGGATGTGATCGTGCAACCCTGCTCCTCTGCAACGGTTGATCTGACGGCCAGGGAATGTTCCCTACGTGTGGCACAGATCTGTCAGATGGCATCAGATCAACAGTCAAAAAGATGCTCCGCTGGACGGCTTAGATGAGATCTGGAAAGCCGCTCCGCATCCAACTGCAACGGAAGATGGTGGACGAACATGGCCCTGATGGACTTTAATTGATGATTTGGGCGAATCCGTCTAGTCGATCGGACTATCAATGGGTCGAGCACCTCCGGGGATGCACTCCGCGTTGAGTCGTGTGCTCCGTTTGCCCGGCGGATGGTCGGAACGGTGGAGCTGGGAGCTGGGGTAGCTCCACCGAGCAGCTGGGAAGACGATAGAGCTTCTCACGGCTCCAAAGGACCTGCAATGCAAAGCTGAGACTCGGAGGCACACTCCAGACCAGGTTATTAGAGAAATAAACCAAAGAAGCGACGATGGATGGCCTTTGATCTCCGACGGTCGTGACGGAAGGAGATCGGGGACCTAATCATGGCAATACGAGCCAAGATCACGTTGATCAGGTTGCGTAGGAAGGTGTAGGGTGAGTGTGTAGGTCGATCTGAATGGGTAGATGAAGGGTACAAAGCTCCAACCGGCTGGTAGGAGCTGGCAGAACTCCGGCGGCATACAAAGAAAAGATCCAGCAAACTACGGAGCTAGGACTGAAATGAAGGCTAACTGAAGATCCTAAGATGATCCTGAGCTCCAGGGGAGTTGGACGGCGGGGTTGTGGCCTCAACCACGCTACAGTTGGTGAAGGAGGCTCCTCGCGGCGGTTCTCCGGCCACGATGGGTGAGCATCGGCAATATAGCACCTCTCCGAGCACCAAGAGTGGCCTCCGGCTGCTATCACCAAGGCGAAGGTGTCTAGGGTATCAGAAAGGGGTGCGGCGCGAGCTAGGGCACTGTGGAGGCAGAGAGAAGATTTTATAGAGTCGACGGTGGTCTGGAAAGATCAGAGATAAGCACGAGACCAGAGAAGGAATCGGATCAGGTGAAGGACCCGTGAAGATGATGGAAGTACAAGGATTCTCGGGTCTGAATCCTGAGGCGAGAGGAGATCAGTGTCGGGCTGGGAAATGTTGAGAAGGAGCTCCGACGACAAGGATCCGGGTTGGACCCGAGTAGGAGGCGCCGTTGACCCTCAGTCAACATTTCAGCTGACCAATCAGAAAATAGTATTTACAAAATACTTTACAAATTCAATAAAAAATAGAAATTGATTTTAAATTAAAAAGTGTATAAAATGAAAAATATTTGCTATTTTCCAAACTATTTTTGTATTGTTGTTTATTTTTATGAAAAATAATTTATGGTATATACAATATACTATATTATATACATGTATAAAATATCTATGTATTTTGTACAATTATTTTTAATTTATTATTTTTACAAAATACCCCAATTTTATATTTTATTTATTTACAACTTAATATATGGAGTATAAAACCATTTTTGTTTTTTTATTATTTATTTAGAAGTATAAAATAAATAAGGAGAGATACATATGTACATGTATTATATATAAGGTGAGTGAGAGAAAGAATTTTATTCTCATTTTATTCTCATTTTATTTTTCTAATTTTTTTATTTTGAGAAATATATACAGGGAAATAAAAATACCTTTTTATTTTTATTTTTGTAGAAATAAATTATACACATAGGGTGCATATATGTACAAGGTGAAGTGGCTCTATCTCTCTACCTATTTTCTTTAGCGATCAGGCCAATACTTGGCCCTCTCTTGGGTTTGGGTCACTCAAAATTTATTCTAAATATTTCCTTCTTTTTCTTTTATTCTTTATTCTTTTATTTTTGTACAAATACATGCTAATTATGAAATATTAACACATGCATGCTTATTGCTAAATTATTGTATTTACAACTATTTACATGATGCTTTGCCAAGATAATTAGCTAAAATAAAAGAATAAAGAGTGGTGAATGAGGATTCATCACCTCCTATACTTTACTTTTGTTAGTCCCTTAGCAAACACTTATTTGAAAAGAAGTGAAAAGAGAAAGGAAAGAAAAAGAATGAGAATCAAGGTTGATTATTAAACTTGTCTTCATTAAATTAAAATATGGAGCTCAGTCAGACCTTTGGACTATTAGTTTGTCGGAACCTTATTTGGACTTAGGTTAAAAACTCAACAGCCTCTAAGTTCCACCAATCTATGGTCAAGACTCCTCAATAATCCAGATCAGAATAAGTCTACACACACAAACTCTAATGACCATGAATCTTTTCTTGTACTGTGTAAGTGGTATGTAGCTCTCCACCTCAGAAATGGCAAAGTGACAGCCCCCTCAACAAGGTAACTCTAATGCCCTAGTCTGGCAACTCTTTCCTTGACGAGCGGGGTATTCCCTTCTAAGTTCAAGTGCAACCGGCTCAAGAAGAGGAGGAAGAAGAGAATGGACCATTACCAGTCTACCCATGTATCCTACGGAGCCCAACCAGTGTAGCTAAGTCTCACTGCTGCAAGCTTCATGAGATGAGAATGGGTAACATAAGCTTTGCTTTATTTGGCTATATACACTCCTGTGGGTATTTCATTTTCTATCAGACCCACCACTTTTTTGGAGTTTTTCTTTCTTTTGCACATTTTTGTTTGTTTTTTCGATGTGCATATATACAACATATCTACATGGTGCATCATATATACATAAGGAGTTTTTCCTCTTGATCCAGTAGACTATCCCTCTTTTGAAGCATTATTGCAACCCACAACTCATGTCTTTAGACCTCAATGCCGCCGAACCATGTTGAGACACACTTCCTTCACTAAAAGAAGACGAGAGGTTTCTCTTAGAAGTATTACCCTCGTATGCTACCCCAAGCCAAAGAAAACTGCCTCCTCACCACCTCATCCGTAGAGATCTATGTGTAAGGTGCTGGTGCAAGTAAAGCCATTGTCTGTGAGAGTCATGTGTGCATTGTTAAGTGTTCTACTTAAGCTCACCAAGATGACATACGATCATAGCCTAGTGGACTCAAAGAATTAAGTCCCAAAAGGACTTGAAAAGTCTTAACCCTAAGCCCTATAAGGTTCCTCTTAGAATTAGGTGGATTAAGGTCTTAACCAAGCTCCATTTTCTAATTTAATTCCAGGCTAGTTTAAATGTCAACTATGATTCAGAAAAATTGTACAAGTATATACAAAAATCTTTTTATGCAACTTTTGAAAATGTGCAAAATTTTTGAAAAATGTTTGAATGAATGAATGCATGAATGCAGAAGTTTTGCAAAAATATTTACACTCATTTACACAAAGGTTTTTGCAAACTTTTTGTTTTTCAAACATTTTACAAAAAAATTGTACTAACATAATTTTGATATCAAAATATTTACAAACTCTTTACACAAAACATTTCCACAAACATTTGTATAAAAATAATTTTATATATAGCTATGTATGTGCAAGAAAGAATTTTATGTACAAGAAAATTTTTAAAATTTTTTATGGGTTTTTAGATACAGGATTTTAGCCATTTTATTTATTAACACACTCACACAAAGTACGAGTTATGGCTAAAGTATATATGAAATATATACGACACCCCTATTCTTAGCTCGAACGATGTCCTCAAAGTGAATCAAGAGCGATGAAGAAGACATGACACATGCTTAGTATAGGGAAGTGAAAAGGAATGGTATACTATAGTGACAAATAAAAGAATAGAATTAAAGGATCTCGGTGTTTTCCCCTATACTTAGGATCAAGTAATCCTAAGTATAGCAGATTGTACATAAAGGGAAATCCGAGTGGAAGAATGTACAAGGTCTACCTCCCCTATACTTAGGGTAAAATATCCCTAAGTATAGGCAGTAAAACAAAGGTAAAAATAATAAAAAAGGAAATAAAAAGTCTGACACCCCCTATACTTAGGGTAATGTACACCCTAAGTATAGCATAATCAAAGATGCAAATGGGGTGTTGGATTGAAGAATGTTATGATATGGACATATAGATCTTTACAAGGCGGAAGACAGTGATAATCAGGCATGAGATGCAATAGATGTGAGTCGAAGACCACATCTCACATAAAATGAATAGGAGCGACGTCAACGACCAGTGGCTCATGATCTAGATATGGTTTGAGTCGCTGCCCGTTAACACGAAAGGTAGAATCAGATGACATCTCAGATATGTCAATGCTTTCATTGTCATGTACCTTTCGGACCAGGTATGGTCCCTTCCATTTGCTCTGCAACTTCTCGGGAAATAATCTAAGCCTAGCATCGAACAACCATACTCTCTGATCTGGCTCAACTGCTTGTGGCTGATATGAGAATCATGCCACTCCTTCACTCTCTCCTTGTATTGTGGGATGCTCCAAAAGGCCGCATCTCTAAGCTCCTCCAGGGCTGCTAATTCTGCCCTCCTCTGATCTCCTACACTCACAGGATCCAATAGTATGTTTGTGACAGCCCAAAGTGACTTATGCCTAATCTCAACAGGTAAATGGCAGGGATTGCCATAAACGAGGTGAAAGGGAGACGCACCCAAAGGAGTCTTGAAGGAAGTACGATATGCCCACAAGACCGAGTCCAAAAGCTGTGACCAATCCTTTCGGTCAGGGCAGACGACCTTCTACAATATAGTCTTGATCTCCCTGTTCAACACTTCAGCAAGACCATTGGTCTGAGGATTATATGGAGTGGCTACTCGACGGTTAATGTTGAACTCGCTAGCAAGGGCCTTTACCTTGTCGTTGATGAAATAAGACCCCCCAGCAGATATCAACACTCTAGGCACCCCGAACTGTGAAATGATATTAAATCTGCATACATTCCTAGCATATGCGGTTCGGGCGGGGATGGCCTCAACCCAACGACTAACATAATCAACGGCCAACAGAATGTACTCAAATCCCCGACTCTTAGGGAATGGACCCATGAAATCGATGCCCCATGCATCAAAAACCTTACAGAAGTGAATGGGTTGCATCAGCATCATATCACGCTGTCCACAAGTGCCCATCCTCTGACAGTCAGTACACTCACGAATTCATCAGAATCCTTGAAGAGGGTAGGCCATCAAAGGCCGGATTGGAGCACTTTCTATTCCGTTCTCCTCCCATAGTGATGTCTTCCTGCCTGAAGCTTGTGGCATTAAGTGAGGACGCTATGGTGCGCCTCCTGAGGAATGCACCGACGCCAGACGCTATCGCCTCCTTCATGAAAAAGGACGGGATCCTCCCAATGGTAGAACTTGGCCTTCGTAAGGAAGGTCTCAAGTCGCTTCCTGGGCCAACCTTGTGGAACTTTCTTGGCAACAAGATAGTTCACAATGTCGGCGTACCACGGGAGCGAGGCGATAGCAAGGATCGCCTCATCTGGGAAGGTCTCAAAAATGGGATCAGTCTGCTCAAATTCCTCAAGATGCTCTAATCGGGAGAGATTATCTGCCACCACATTCTTGACTTCAGGCTTATCCTTAATCTCAATATCAAACTCTTGGAGTAGAAGGATCCATCTAGTCAGTCTCGTTTTGGCATCCTTCTTTTCCATGAGGTACCTGATGGCGGTGTGGTCTGTGAAGATAGTCACCTTTGATCCAATGATGTAAGATCTGAACTTATCTAGGGCAAAGACTACGGCTAGCATCTCATTCTCAGTGATAGTATAGTTCTGCTGCACGACATCCAATGTACGTCTAGTGTAGTGAATGGAAAATGGCACTCCATCCCTCCTCTGTCCCAGCACGACCCCTATGGCAAAATCGGTGGCATCCGTCATGATCTCGAATGGGAAAGACCAATCAGGCGGCTGAAGGATAGGAGCCTCAACAACTAGACTCTTGAGAGTCTCAAATGACACAAGACATTTATCATCCACAATGAACTCAGTGTCTTTGGTCAGCAAATCAGTCAACAGTCAGGCAATCCTGTTGAAATCATAAATGAAGCGTCGGTAGAAACCGACGTGCCCTAGAAAAGACCGTAACTGTCGCAAGTTGGACGGTGGACTGAGTTTCCTAATGATATCCACCTTGATCAGATCAACCTCCATGCCCCTGTTGGAGAAGATATGGCCAAGCACCATCCCTTGAGTCACCATGAAGTGACTCTTCTCCCAGGATAATACAAGATGGACCTTGATGCATCGTTGAAGGATGCATACTAGGCAGTCAAGACAAGCATCAAACCCATCGCCATAGACCGAAAAGTCATCCATGAAGACCTCCAAGAACTTACCCACCATGTCCTAAAAGATGTACAACATGCACCTTTGGAATGTCGTCGGAGCATTACATAGACCAAAGGGCATCCGTCTGAAAGCATATGTCCCAAAGGGACAGGTGAATGTGGTCTTGTCTTGGTCTTCCGGCGCAATGGCCACCTGGTTGTAATTGGAGTACCCGTCAAGAAAGCATTAGTGACTCTTCCCAGCTGGCCTCTCTATAATATGATCAATAAAAGGCAGCGGGAAATGATCCTTCTTGGTGGTCTGGTTCAATCGTTTCTAGTCCACACAGACCCTCCAAGAAGTGGGTACCCGGGTAGCGATCTCCTCTCCAGACTCACTCACAACTGTAATGATGCCTGTCTTCTTGGTCACCACATGTAATGGACTAACCCACTTGGAGTCAAAGATGGGGTAGATAAAATCGACGCTCCACCATTTCAAGATTTCCTTCATGACAACCTCTCAAAGATTCGGGTTCAGCCATCGCTAGAACTCATGCGAGGGCTTGGCGTCCTCTTCGAGATAGATATGGTGGGAGCACAAGGCCGGACTTATCCCCTAGAGATCAGCTACACTCCATCCTATCGCCTTGCGGTTCTTTTCAAGAACCTCCATCAAACGAGATTCTTGCTCTCCAGTCAAATATGCTGAGATAATGACTGGGTGCATCTCATGCTCGCACGCAAGGAACCTATACTTCAGTGACTGTGGCAAGGGCTTCAGCTCTGGACAATTGGGAGCTGGCAAATCAGGCCTACGAAAAGTCTGAGTGAAAGCAACCAAATCTGCATGGGAGAACTCTCATTGATCATGATAATCTAGTGAAGACTGCTCTGCTGGTGTGTCTGTACTCTAAATAGGATCAATCTCCACCCTAGCTACTGGCTCTACAAGAATCAGACATGGAATCAACTCATCAAACTCTTCCCAATCAATATCTGACTCTGAGGGATCTGAATCTGAATCAAGAGAAATATCAACTGCCTTGATCTCTTGAACGTAATCTGCTGCCTCAAATGTGTCCTCTTCCAAGAATGCACTCTCCAAGCTCTCCTCTATTGGACTTTGGAAATTAGTGGGATATGAATGTGAGAGGATGAATCGTGAAACGGGATCTGTCCAAGCGGCTTCATCATTTATGATCACAAAATCACACTCCTGGTGGCCATCTCGCTCTGCCTCTGTCATATGCTCTGAATCACTAAGCGGCTCCAAGCAAGTTGAATCTCGCGCTCTGGTCTCATCAATCGTCCCTATTTGTATACTCTCGCCCTTGACGTGAAAGTATACCTTCCCGCTATCATGATCGGACACTGCCATGGCTGTGGCCAAGAACAGGCATCCTAGAATGATGGGGGTATCAGCACAGACTTAGGGATCTCCATGTCCAACACAATGATGTCCATGGGGAATTTTAAGCCTTGAATTGTGACGACTACGTCCTTCAGCAACCTCTTCGACCTCTTGATCGATCGATCAACAAACTGAAGGACCGTCCTGCTCTATCGAAGAGGGCCAAACTCGAATCGGTCGAGTAAGGCTGCCGGAAGTAAGTTCATAGAAGAGCCGCTGTCTAATAGAGTCCGATCGAACCTTTGCTCATGTATGTGACATCTGACATAGGGAGCTCCTGCATCTGGCCTCTTGGCTGGCAGACTATTCTGGATGGTGAAGCAGGTGGTATGAGTGAGCACATGGATCTCTAAATGGTGGTTCCTCCTCTTCCTGCGAATGGTGGTATTCTCTCTAAGGTTCCTCTGGAAGAGCGGTATGTGCTCCAAGGCCTCCTGTAGAGTCAGTTGAATCTGAAATCTGTCTATCATCTGCAAACTGAACTCTAGCTACTGGATTTTCCTTTTTAGTCCCCTTAGCCAAGCGGAGTGCTTGAGGGAAGGGGATGGTTGGGCCCTCCTCAGATGGAGGGCTAGGATTGGGTCTCTGTTGTGGTGAAACAGAATCCATACACACATCTCCAGGCATCACAGATGGACTCACAAATAAAAAAACCTTTCCTTTATTAGACTTTCCAGAATAGCCCCGAGATACACAAACAGATGGAAATGCAACAGGAATAGAATGGGTGGCCTCAGTACCACCCGCGACATCTGGACTTACGGCATCAGCACCGCACTCTAGCTCAGCATCAACATCTCTGGTGGCATCAGCACCATCTCCCGCATCTGGTGAAGTGACGGCCTCAGTACCATCAGCTGGATCTACATCCTTGGTGGCATCAGTACCACCGTCATCAACATCATCATGAGTGGCATCAACATCGCTCTCCTCCTCATCTGGCGCTCCTGAGTCCTCATGTGGTCGTCGCTCAGATGAGGCACCGCCGGATGACATCCTACCACTCCTAAGTGTAACAAAGTCAGCATCAAAAGTATATGCATAAACATCACCAAGTGAGTCACTAGGAGTGGTAACCTCTGTAAACTCTACCTGCTCAGACTTCCTCTTCAAGTTGTTCGGATTCGGCTCGATTAGAGCGGGTATGGCGGCCTTGCCCTTCACTATCTCCTTCATATCCTGATGGAACTCGTCCATCTCCTGCCTGAATGTAGCCTACTGCTCGGAGATAAGGCGGGCTAAATCGTATAAAGCTGGGTTCTCATAAGTGGGCCCATGAGAATCGGATGGGTGGCCTCTCTGAAAGTGAGGCTGCTGCTACTGAGAAGGATGAGGGGCATACTGGTGAGAGAATTGCTGAGGCTACTGCTACCGCCTCCTCTGTCCCTGCTGATAGGGACAAGGACCCTGCCTGGTAGTGCTGTAGGAACTGGGGTTGCTGGTGCTACTGGCTGAACTGGTCACCCTGAACTGGAGGTTGCTGCTGGGATGAGGCACCTCCGGTCGACCAATGGAATCCGGGATTGTCTCGTCGGATCCCAGGCTGAGGTATGTCATACCAAATCTTGTTGACTTCTATCAACGGCTCCTGCTCGTAAGTGGGTGGGGGAAGAATTTTCATGGGCTGATCCGGCTGGTAGACCACCATCTTTTTGTCCGAGGATGGTGGTAGCTGGACATATTGTTGTTGCTGTTGGAACGGCTCCGCCTGTATGTGGTGCACCTGTCGGTAGTGGGTGGAGGGCTGGGTCGAGTTGCTGCTGCTGCTGCTGGGATCTGCACGTGACCTGAGATGGGGCTGAGGAGCCGTTTGTGCCTCTTGGAGACACATGATCTGGGTCTTCAGGTCACTCAGTGTCTGTGCCATATGATCTATCTGAGACATGCCCTGGCACTGCTTCTTCTCTATGATCTCGATGAGGTCCAGCTTCTCGCTGATAATCCCCATATCAGCGACCGACGACTCTACTTGTGTTGCGGCTGCTGACGATGTAGAAGGATCTGCATCGACCTGTGTTATCCTCTGATAGGACATGGCCTATGGTATGGGCTTCCCCGGTGTATAGTGGCAGGTCTGGGACATAACTGCATAATTCTCTACCATCTCCTCTTAGATGGTCCAGACCTGATCCTCATCCTTGGTGAAGTAGGAACCCCCACATGATGCATTCACTAGCCCCTGCAACTCCAGTGTAAGCCCGTAGAAGAAACTCTGGACAAGGATGGGCTTGGATATGTCGTGATGGGGACACCGATCAATGAGCTCTCTGAATCTGTCCCATGCCTCGTGGAACTGCTCGTTGGGAAGCATGGAGAAGTTGTTGATCAGGGCTTTGGTTGCATTCGTTCGGTCGAGTGGATAGTACTTATTCAAGTACTTGTTCCAAAGCTATTCTCATGATGTGACGTATCTCCCTAAGTGCTTCAGCCAGTTGGCTGCTTTGTCTATGAGGGAGAACGGAAGCCATCATCTTGATGGTATCCTCGTCCATGAGGCGATCGTGGACTGTTCTGCAGATCATCTCAAACTCCTAGAGATGTAGGTGCGGCTCCTCAGTGGCAAGCCCGTGGAATCAGGGTAGTAGCTGGATGGTCTGAGGCAGGAGCTTGAAATCTCCCAGAATGGCTGGCAACTGAATCCACTTGTGGGTCAGAGTTGCACCAGGGTTGTGCAGCTCTCTCATTGGATGTGCAGGTGCTGCTGGCTGTGCTGGCTCCTCAGGCTCTCCTCCCTCAGGAATGTCTCCTCCTCCACCGGCTATGCGCTGCTCTCTATCTGCTCGCATCTGCTCCATCTCTCGGTGCATATCCACCATGAAAGCCCCCTGGTCTCTGATATGGCACTGCATGGTCTCCAGGGAGGCTAACAGGGTGTTGTTGACGTCACCCTGATCTAACACGTAGGTCTGGTTCCCGCTGGATCCATCGGTGCGCTCCTCACTGCTAGACATGGTCTCTGCAAAGGTAAAAGACCCAAACTCAGGTGTCGTCAAGTGATCAAATGTCTGTTGCGGTCTCTGCTCAGGCACCTCAGGACTGGCAGAAGGGTGGTCAAGAGGGAACATGGCAGAGTCAAACTCAGGTTCGGAGAGTGGGTCTTGGCTCTCGCGAACCATCCTAGATGAGCGGACCGGAATGCTCGAAGGCAATGCAACCAAAGGCTTCCTAAGGGACCTCCAGCCCATCATCGTAATGTAGCGAGTGAAGGCGGATGAGATCTAGAAAACACATAAGATCGGGCAAGCAAATCCCCATTCACCTACTCACACAGAGCTGATGAGCATAAAGGTTCGGTCTTTTATCTTGTCGATTTTATTTTGGTGATCAAGCAGTCTTTCAGAGTGATTGAGTGAGCTATTGGGAATCCAACACTCCCAAGAGACCGTCCCGATCCTAAGGCTAGATCTTTCCCAGCCAGTACAAGTCGCGGACCATTTACCGGCTACCCGATCGACTTGCTCTGTTAAGGATATCGTGGCCCGCTTTACCGGAAACCAGAGCGATCCTCACTGGAGAATGACTAACCCAAAATCAGTAGTCCGAGGAGAGGTCGGATATGGCTCTAGCTTAGTGTGAGGGTCACTCTCACGCTCATCCAAACCAGACAATGAGGGGATTGCTCTCCCAAGATAAGTTTCTAAATCAAGTGTCTTTTAAGTTCAAGTGTGTTTAGCAGTACCAATTTTATAGTTTTTCCTTTTTAGGTAGTTTTCAAGCAAACAATTCCTAACAAATTTTCCGATTCTCCTGATTATTTTAAGTCCAAAAATAGGGGAGAAGTCAAAAAAGCCGATGCACGGTCAAACACTATGATGCATGCAGAGTAAGAAATGCGTACCTGACTCCATCTCTCTACCTGCAGGGTGATCCGCGCATAAAATAAAAGACTGAAATAAAACTACCTATATGATGCAAGAACAAACCAGCCTTATACAAATAATTTCTACTCGAGAAGAACGATAGCTAACGGGTCAACAAGAGGGGTCGGGGTCTGATCTCTGATACCGATCGGTGTCCGCCACAATGGATCCTGCCAGCGCTGTATACAGCCTCTAGCGGCTCATGACCCCTCAGGTGATCGAGTTAAATTTTTCTTTTGTGATTTAATTAATAAGTTCCACTTATCGATCTATAGGAATATGCAATCAATTAGGGATGGGGCCTTAATTAATTATGTCACAGTCAAGCAAAAATCCTAAGTCTAAGGGCAAAAAACATCGAGAATCAAAAATAAAAGAAAATGCGATAAAACACAAAACCTATGTAAAATCTGCAGTGAGGTCCCCCAAGCACATCGGTGCTCGACGAAACAGACCCCGAGATCAAGCCAAGTCTGAGTCTGAGTCATGTCATGTATTATTATAATAATACTAGCAAGAAAATAAAATTAAGACTAAAGCTCCTCCCAAAGTCCTGCTCCTCCTCTCATATGCTCTCCTATGGCTCGATGTAGAAACGAGGCGCCCCCACATCGCTCGGGTGCCTCGGCGCTCCGAAGATAGCCGCCAACTTATGGTCAGATCACAGTTATTAAAAATAAAAATAAAAAAAAGGAAAAATGAAAACAAATGATAACAAATAAAAAGAAATAAAAACAAAAATAAAAAGAAAAAGAAAACAGATAAAGAAAAATATAAGGAAGAAAAATATAAACAAAGCTGAAAAAGGAAAATCGACTACTAAGCAGTGCTCCCCGGCAATGGCACCATTCTGATGAGCGTCTCATCCGATCAGGGTTAAGTCTCGGAAAATCAAATCAAGGTCGTTGCGACCCCAATCGACTAAGCATGGCTCAATCAAGAAAAATCAGACCACCAACTAAAGAAATCAAACAATCAAAGTGAAGCAAGCTGTCATGCTAGTTTATTTTACCTGGTATAGCTATCAGGGTCGATCACAAGGAGCACGAAATGGAAAACCTACGAAGTAGTCAGGAAACCAAGGAAATAAAGGAATTTGGTGGTTTTTAATTTTTCAAAAAAATTTTTATGATGTTTATAATTTGAAAAGAATAAAGGAAAACAAAAAAATTAACACTCAAACAATTATTTAAGGGTCCAAAAATGCTCAAAAAAATTCAAAACAAAAATATATTTTGGTTTTTTTTTTAAAATATTCAAATGTTTTGTGAGTTTTATGGGATTTTTCTGATTTTTAATTAATTTTCTTAAAATAAAAGATAGTTACAAATAAAAATAATATACAGCTAGGATCTAAAGTAGATTAAAATTATTTAAAATGCCTATAAAATCCTAGCAATAATTTTATGTGAATTACAAAATAAAATCTAACTAGAGAAGAAGAAAACACACTTTTTTGATTTTTTTATGAATTTTTATAGATTTTATAATTTTTTTACCCTTCTTTAATTTTTATAGGTTTTATAAATGGGAATAAAACAAAAATTGCACAGAGAGTAAAATAACATATAAGAAGTAATCAGGAATTTTTTTACAATTTTTTAAGACATTTCAATATTTTTAGTTGATTTTCTAAAGCAACTAGGAACACTTTTTAAGGTTTTTGAATTTGTAAAAATAATAAACGAAATCAAAACACCACCCCAAAATCACCAAAATTCCTACACAGTAGCATGGGCTACATGTCAAACTTTTCAAGATTTTTGGAGCAAAAATGCTATTTATTTAATTAAAAACAAAATTCACAGCTCATAGGGACCAAAATGCAAATAAAATAAGTCATGGGACCAAACAATAACACGCGAGAAAAGCCTAGGGTCAACTCTGCAATTGTTCCATAAAAATCCACACATGTCGTAAAACAGCATTCACAGGGGCATACTTGTAAATATAGAAAATAAAACTTCACTCAATAACAGTAAAGAAGTTCAGGGAACATAGTGCAAATAACCTAGATCAACACCTGACGAAGCACGTGGGTCCTCACAGGTAGGACTAAAGTGCAAATATGAAAAACTACAGACACTTGAATGCAAAATGGTCCAACTATATATTTTATTTTATAGACTAAAATATAAACTAAAAGAAATGCGGGAAAGAAAGTGCAATATACCCATGGGCTGCACATGAGAAGCACGTGGGGGACAGTGTCAGCTGCTGGAAGGACGTGATCGTGCGGCTCTGCTCCTTTGCAACGGTTGATCTGTCAGTCAGGGAATGTTCCCTACGTGTGGCGTAGATCTGTCAGATGGCGTCAGATCAACGGTTAAAAAGCTTCTCCGCTAGACGGCCCAGATGAGATCTGGAAAGCCGCTTCGCATCCAACGGCAACGGAAGATGGGGGACGAATAGGGCCCTGATGGACTTCGATCGATGATATGGGTGAATCCGTCCAGTCGATCAGACTATCAATGGGTCTAGCACCTCCGGAGAGGCTCTCCGTGTCGAGGCGTGGGCTCCGATTGCCCGACAGACGGTCGGATTGTCGGAACGGTGGAGCTAGGGGGTGGGGTTTCTCCGCCGAGCAACTGGGAAGACGATAGAGCTTCTCACGGCTCCAAAGGTCCTGCAATGCAAAGCTAAGACTCGGAGGCACACTCCGATCCAGGTTATTAGAGAAATAAACCAAAGAAGCGACAGTGGATGGTCTTTGATCTCCGACGGTCGTGACGGAAGGAGATCGGGGACCTAATCTTGGCGATCCGAGCCAAGATTAGGGTGATCAGGCTACGTGGGAAGGTGTAGGGTGAGCATGTAGGTCGATCTGAACGGGTAGATGAAGGGTACGAAGCTCTGATCGGCTGGTCGGAGCTGGCGGAGCTGCGGCGGCGTACAAAGAAATGATCGAGCAAATGGTGGAGCTAGGACTGAAATGAAGGCTAACTGAAGATCCTAAGATGATCATGAGCTCCAGGGGAGTTGGACGGTGGGGTTGTGGCCTCGACCACGCTGCGGCTGGCGAAGGAGGCTCCTCGCGACGGTTCTCCGGCCACGATGGGTGAGCGTCGGCAACACGACACCTCTCCGAGCATCAAGAGTGGCCTCCGGCTGTTGTCACCAAGGCAAAGGTGTATAGGGTATCAGAAAGGGGTGCGACGTGAGCTAGGGAACTGTGGAGGCAGAGAGAAGATTTCATAGAGTTGACGGCGGTCTGGAAAGATCGGAGATAAGCACGAGACCCGATACGGAATCAGATCAGGTAAAGGACCTGTGAAGATGATGAAAGTACGAGGATTCTCGAGTCCGAATCCCTAGGAGAGAGGAAATCGGAGCCGGGATGGGAAATGTCGAGAAGGATCTTCGGTGACAAAGATCTGGGTTGGACCCGAGTAGGAGGCGCCGTTGACCCTCGGTCAACATTTCTGTCGACCAATCAGAAAATAGTATTTACAAAATACTTTACAAATTCAATAAAAAATTTAAAATGATTTTAAATTAAAAAATGTATAAAAAGAAAAATATTTTTTATTTTTCATACTATTTTTCTGTGATTTTTATTTATTTTTTAAGAAAAATAATTTATGGTATATATAATATAATATATTATATACAGGTATAAAATACCTATGTATTTTATACAATTATTTTTAATTTATTATTTTTATAAAATACCTCAATTTTATATTTTATTTATTTACAACATAATATTTTTAGAATAAAACCATTTTTGTTTTATTTTTATTATTTATTTACATGTATAAAATAAATAAGGAGAGATACATATGTACATGTATTATATACAAGGTGAGAGAGAGAAAGAATTTTATTCTCATTTTATTTTTATTTTAATTTTCTATTTTTTGTTTTATTTTGAAAAATATATACAACGAAATAAAAATAACTTTTTGTTTTTATTTTTTTAGAAATAAATTATACACATGGGGTACATATATGTACAAGGTGAAGTGGCCCTATCTCTCTCTACCTATTTTCTTTGGAGATAGGCCAATCCTTGTCCCTCTCTTGGGTTTGGGTCACTCAATATTTATTCTAAATATTTCTTCTTTTTGTTTTATTCTTTATTCTTTTATTTTTGCACAAATACATGCTAATTATGAAATATTAACACATGCATGCTTATTGCTAAATTATTGTATTTACAACTATTTACATGATGCTTTGCCAAGATAATTAGCTAAAATAAAAGAATAAAGAGTGTTGAATAAGGATTCATCAGACACCGTCGACACCAACATTGAGTCCTTGAGTTCGACATCTCTAATAACTCGGGGCGATTCCCAAGTGCATTGTTCATACTCTGTGAACCACCCTCAGGGCTCCCTGCTTCTTCTAGCTCTTACAGATGGGGAAAACTCTCTTCCCGAGTTTCTCCCTTTTTGGATGGATATTGATTTCACTCCTTATATTTCTCCATTCCTAATAAATTAAGAATTGACCCTAATTATGAATTATTCTTTTCATCCCGTGCCTGCAAGCTGCTTGATTTGGGTATTTACCCATTGCAGATCTAGACCCCGATCTAGAGCTCGCATCTTCACAGTCCGATACATATATGGCTTTGACTGGCAGAGGAAAGGGACCACAACTCCCCAGCACAAAGAAGAATACAGAGTAGGGTACAAACAAGAATGAGTTTAACAACTAGCTCTTGGACTCATTTAGGCTATCCAACAACAGTTGACCGATCAAGCACTTGCCTAGGTCGCTTTCTAGGGAATTTTTAATGACATGTGGAGAAGGTCAGAAGAGAGAGGAGGAAACCAAGGAGGATGAGTTGATGACCATCACAGTGATGACAAAGACAACTATTATGTAGATAAACCTCTTAGAGGTGAGGGAGAAGCAAGGAGAGATCGACCCAAACCTACTCTGAAGCTGACTTACATCCAAAGGACTAGCAACATTATTGAGTGGGCCCAGATTCCGCCAATACAGGAACACTTCGAGCTGAAGTAGCAGCTTCTTTCGCTTCTTCCCAGCTTCCACAAGAATTCCAATGAGGAACCCAACATCCATCTGCAACAATTTGGCCGCATCTGCAGTACCACACACTACCTCAACATCTCATTGGTCGTAGTCAAGATGACTATCTTCCCATTCAACCTTCAGGGAAAAGCTCTCTACTGGATCAACCACTTGGGGAAGGTGGTGATGACTTGAGAGGATCTCAAATCAACATTCTTGCACAAGTACTATCCTCTCGACCATCTCAATCTCATGTGGTCCAATATAGCTAGCATATCTTAGGGAACTTGAGAGTCCATTCATGAAACCTGGGAGCGTTTTATTGATCTGATCTAGATGTGCCCCCACCACAAATACTGAAGACCAGCTTGGTCCAACATTTCTTCGGGAGACTTATAGAAAATAGCCAACGTCTGGTTGACGTCGCCTGCGAAGGTTCCAACTTCAACAAGGACAATGACGTAGTGGTAGATATTTGAGGAGATGGTCGAAGGAGATGCCATTCTTTCCTCATCTTGTTCCTTACATATTCACTCACTGCCTCAGATCCTCTGTAAGAATGTTGGCGTACGCGCGCACACACATACACGAAGTGGACAGTAGTGATAACTCCAAACTCAACATCATTGAGAGTCACATTCCAAAGTGGATATTTGTGAGAAGATGTCGCGGGACCTAGAGAAGCTTGTCGTGATCGAGAAAAGAATGAAGGGTTTGGACAAGCTCGACATCATGACCTTGCAACTAGAGCTGCTGGTAAACACCATTAGTGCCTGTAACGCAGTGACAACTGCACATGAACCTCCCACTGAGAAGAAAGAGGAGATAGTGCCACAACTACTTCAATCGAGTCCCAGCCAACCTCTAGCCTAGCACGTATACTATATGCAGGCTCACGAGCTGCAGCAACCACAGCAATAGATAAAGATGGTTGTCTACTAGCCACCTGAGTTTCAGCATCAATACCTCGAGCCATGTTCTCCACCTCCACCACTCATGTAGGAGGTGAATGGTTTTTGGAGCAATGACCAGCAGCTGACCCGTCCTTTGGGACAACCATAGGGTGAGAACCATGCTAATAGGCCATTCCACCAACAAGGAGTGTAGAACTACCAACCCAACTCGGCTAATCACCAACAGCCTCTGTAGAATGGATACACATGGAGGCAGAACTACCAGCATCAGTCTAGATATCGTCATTAACAGTACCAACAGTCGGCTGCTCCATATCATCAGTGCTCCTCCATCCATATCAACAGTATCCTTCTCTTCTTCCTCCTCCTCAGTATTCTCAGGGATACCACTTGCATCCTCCCCCTTATCATCAGAGTCAGTGGTTTCACCAGGTTGAATCCTCTGAGGTGGCCTCAGTTAACCCTGGACTTGACTGTCTGGCCTAGCTCATCAAAACATGGCTGAGATGAGCTAGAAGATGGACGATCAGACGACCATAAAGACTGCCATTCTAGCCTAGGTTGAACCAAATCCAAATAATTTCCACTGTAAGGAGAAGGTAGTTTGCAGTGTTCAACTAGATTCATGTAGAAATGATATTACTTTATCTAATGCTGTAACTCTTAGGAACGATAGGACACTCAAACCATCTGCAATTGCGAAAGGAAAACAAAAAGCATCTAATGGTTAATCTTCAACCATACCAGCTGACACAACTAGAATTTTTTTGGATGATGCAACACCACCTACACCAAAAATACAAAAATGAAAAAAATGAAAAATACAAACAAATACCAGCAACCAAGGAGAAATCGTGCAAGTTATGGAGAAGTTAGCCTCAACAGCAGACCCAACACCAACCGAATGAGCCGAGCCTACAGAATTTTTTGTCCACGGCATGTAGATAATTTTTCATGTTTTTTCCATCTACCTGTAAACAAAGATATGGACACAATTTTACAACATATAATTCATTCTGATGTAAATATTCTATTTTCGCAAGCAATTAAAGAGAAATCAGGGAAAAATTTAAAAATGCATTGTCTGATCCTAAAATTGTCTAAAATTTGCAAGATCTTATTCTTTAAATGCTGTTGTTAAAATCCATGGAGTACATTCCAGCTGTGAAAAGAGGACCTAAATAAGCATGTACAACAAAGCGTCTGAATATAAGAAAGAGACAAAGAAAATTAGATACACATGTTCTGGCCATGGCCACTTTCAGCACCATCAGCAAAATCCTTGACAAACAGAAAGACAAAGGAGATCGACTCATGCGATGCCAGATTTTCAACGAAGAGTTCGAGTGCACATTGCTCAATAATGGATCATCAATCAATTTATTACCTTCCTCCCTATTAAAGGAATTCGAAGTTGGACCGCAAAAGCCCACAAATATGGTTCTGTAGTTTGTAGATAGATCCGTCAAGAGGCCATGGGCATGTTGGAGGACGTAATTATTATAGTCCAAGGGATGCAGTTCCTTGTGGATTTCATTATACTTGATATGGGCACCTATGCACCTCCACTCTATACTCTGATCATCATCGGTCAGTCATTCCTTCAAACAGACGAAGCAGTGGTAGACTATGGCACTAAAGAGATTACATTTCGCTTCAGCATCGATAAAGTGCTGATTAAGACGATCTCTGAAATGAATCCTACAGAAGTGGCATCTGTATCGAGAGTGCTTGAACTACATGGAAAAGAAGATTGTGATTTTCTAGCTGAAATTAGATACACTAACATATTCTTGGATGACACTGAAACATATGCATTCCTCTCCCCTGAAGAAAGCATGGAGAGCGTAGTCTAATTTACCGATGTCTTTGATGATGAGATGTTCGTCGATGGTTACACTGAGATTTTTGAACATCCATCCTCGTATGAGTAGGATGAATTCATTGCAGATATGTTTGATATTTTGATTTCTGATTGCATAGTGGTGGACAACCAATAGTTGAAATAGACGACCCCGATTACAGCTCAAGTCACTACCAAGCTGACTCCTTCTCCCCCAGAGCTCAAGCATCTTCCCTATAACATGAAGTATGCCTTCCTTGAGGGTGAGACATACATGCATCCAATCATTATTAATTCTCATCTTACCGAAGAACAACAATCTCGTCTGCTTGAGGTTCTTGAATGAAACCGCAAGGCAATTGGCTGGAATATTATGGATCTCCAAGGGATAAATCCTTCACTCTTTTTGCATCACATTTATCTAGAAGTAGACAACAAACACTCCTGGGAATTTTAGAGAAGATTGAATCCAAACTTGTGGGAGGTAGTCATGAAAGAGGTTACCGAATGGTGTGATGCGGGATTTATCTATCCCATCTCCGATAGCAAATGGGTGAGTCCCCTGCACATAGTACCCAAGAAGTATGGGATCACCATAGTCACCAATGATAAAGGAGAGGAGATTCCAACCCAAGTGTCGATCTCATGGCACGTTGATGAATCCACGATTCATCGCCTTTATTCTTTTATTTTAGCTTCATTTCTTTAGTGTAACACCTGTAAATACCCATTAATTACATAAAATTACCATATTGCATGCATTTGTTAAAATCGCATTTTTAACACTTTTTGTACACAAATAAAAGAATAAAGAAGAAAAGAAAAAGGAAAAAAAGAAAGGAGGTGTTTATGCAATAAATACAGACTGACCCAAACCCCGAGAGAAGGTCCCTGATCGATCAGGAATAAAGTATGGGGAGATAGGGTCTTCTGTCAAAAATCCAAAAATATTTTGTGAATATTTTTCATGTATATTTGTACAAAACTTACATTATTTTATTTGTACATAATTTGTCCTCAAATTAATTATTTTTGTAAACAAAAGTTGTGAATAAAAATGTGTTGTAAATAAGAAAAATAATTGTAAAATAAAATAATGTGCATATTGCAAATAATCACACCCAGAAAAAACCGCAAAACGATAATTGAAATACCAATTCTGGCTCCATAAGAACTCAAATTTAACCAAAATTACTTCCATTATACTCTAAATTAAATTATCTTTCAAATGGTTGTGGTTTCATAATTTTTGGAGTTACGGTTAAAAAGTCGGTTTTTTAGGTGGTTTGTGCAGTTTAACCAATATTTGTTGTACATATTTATTAATATTTATTTTCAATGTACATAATTGTAAATATTTTTTATTAAAAATAAAATAATATTATTTAAAAAAGATATAAAAATTATTTCCTTATTTGTTCGTGTGTATATTGTATTATATGTACATAATATGTGTATACAACTAACTTCCTTAAATAAAAATCACCAAAAAAATAAAATATCTCACATTAATTAATTAATTTAATTTAATTACGAAATTCATATTCAATTATTGGATTTATTTGAATTAATAACTTACCATGTATATTAGATTTGATTCTTTGCCTTTAATGGCCATCATTATGGTGGTTAAATGATTTCTATTATTTACTTAATATATTTAATTAATTTAATTCCGAATTTCGAAACTAATTAATTTATTTAATTATTTTAATAATTTCACTAAAAAAACCTTCCCCATTTGTAGATACTTTCCATTTTTATTTTTGTTCTCTTTTTAATGGGCTCCTCCTCCTCATTTACTCTTTGATCAATCTTTGGTGGAGAGGAGCCCGATCTCCGAGAGCTTTCTTGTTGAAGAAGGGTATCCAGCCTCCGAGCCATCCGGTGACAGCGCGTCAGCCCTCGTCGAGGCCATCACGGCATTTTTGATTCCCGAGGTGAGATCCACTTTTATTTCCCGTCGTTTTTCTCTTAGATAAATGGCAGGTCTAATCTTTGTTCTTATTTTATTAATATTTCGATCCGATTAGAAAACAAATCACTATTACACTTTTTGATCTGATTTCGAATTTTCATCCCATTTTATCTCTACACATTCTCATTTCTATCTCATGCAATCATTCAACTTCGGCCACGTACGGTGGTCGAAGACACGGATCTATTCCATGCCTCGCCAAGATCCATCCCCATTCATGCCTCCTAATTTTGTGTATAAATGAAAAAAAACATAAAATAAATTTTCCTGTTTATCTCACATTTGTTTTTGCAGGGAAAATTAAAAAATAATAAATAAAAAATAATTCTTTTTATTTTCTCTCTAACATTTGTTTTGCAGGAAAAAAAATAAAAAAAATTCTTTTTTCTCTAACATTTATTTTGCAGGTTCGTTAAAAAAATAAGATAAACAAAATCCTCTTTTTCTATTTTTGTTTACATTTTCTGTTTCAAGGAAAAAATTAAAAAAAATCATTTTTCTTCATTATCATTTATGTACATAAAAATAAAAATCAAAAAATCAAAAAAAAATCTCCAGGTTATGCCACTCCCAGCGGCGACCCCCCCACCAGACCGACGTGCCATCCACGGCCCAGCATCTGTTGCTTCCATTATCTATGCCAGCGCGACGTCACCGCGCGCCAGCTCCCTCCGCCGCAGGTCCCCCCCCCCCCATCTCCATCGACCCGCGGGCTGGCTCTACTGCTCAACATCCCGCGGAACCTCCCAGCAGATCCCATCCGCCACTGCCTGGCGATGCGGCCAGCGCCGCTCCCAACCCCAGCGCAACCGTCGACCCTTCACGTCCCCCCGCTAGCCCCGACCGCCTCACATGGTTCCGTCTCGCGACTCCAACCGCGACTCCAACACCACCCGACTTCCTCCGGCCACGTGCCCAGTGCGTGGCGGCGGCGGCAGGCCGACCCCAATGCCCCGACTCTGCCTATCCACGCCGTCGTACCCCTTGTTGGAAGAGAAAGAAGGAGGGGCGGCGGCCCTCTGGCTCCCCATGTTGAAGAACAAAAGATAACCTAGGATTTAAATAAAAATGGGAAAATATTAGAAAAGCCCCTGGATATTCTTGAAACTACGCAAACGCCCCTACTAGAAATAACACGTGCAACACACTCCCACCTGGGTAATTTGTGAGATCTGTCTTATTGTTATTTTTTGTTACAGTTTCTGCAAGATCTTTCTAGGAATTGCATTTCTATCCTTGTTTGTACAGACCTTCAATTGCATGCTATTTGACTGAAATAAATGGTTTTTCTTGCTCAATAAATTCTGAGAAAATTTGTAGATATTCCTGTTATGCCCTTGAACATCGTTTATAATTTTCATTGCATTTTATTGTCGTTTGATATTTTAAAAAATAAAAAACAATGATATTTTGTCTGCCCGAAATTTGAACATTTATAAAAATTCAAAAACTTGCCAAAGCAAAAAATAATGTAGGTGTGTTTTGTTGCCTTTGAATTTTTGACTATTTTTTTATGTATTTTTCATTTAAAAAACTCCAAAAAATTATGAAAAATGTAAATACTTAAAAAATTGTAGAAAATTCTAGAAAATTAAAAAAATCTGATCTTCATCTTTGTTCGTAGATATTTGTCTGTAGTTTATCTTAAAAATAATCTCCAGGAATATTGGCCACTTAAAATATTTTTAAGTTGCAAAATATTCTTGGCTCTGCATTGTTTTCCTTATTTTTCACTGTTTTATTTTTAGAAAATCACAAAAACATTAGAAAAAATTGAAAAAAATACCAAAAACATTTTAAAACATATAAAACGTAAAAACTTTTTCTTTTTGATTTTATGAGTATTTTTGGTCATTCTGAAAAATAAAAAAAGAGCGGTGTGTGTGTGTTTTCATCATTTGTGCTTGTTTTGAAAAAGAAAAATTCAAAATTCAAAAACCACTAAAAATCATTTTCGAAATTTGACTACATAGTTTTTAAACAGTGCTCCTTGTGTTCGACCTTGGTTGATATACCAGGTAAAAAGGATAGTGAAAACCACTTATAATTACACTTTTATTGTTTGATATCTTTTAAGTGGTTTTAACTACATTTTTCTTGTAGACCACGCGTGGTGATTTGGGTCACAACGACCATTGTTTTTTTTACATACTTAACCCGAGTGGTCAGGCATCTCATCAAAATGGTGTCGTTGCCGGGGAGCACGGTTTTGTAGTCATTTTTCAATTTTATTATATTTGTCTCTCTATATTATAATTGTTTTCTGACCTTCTCTCTTTGATTTTTATGCGAGGAATCGCTTGGAGTGTCCTTGGATTTTATTTGGAGGACCCGCACAGGAGGAAGAGCAGGGACGAGAACAAAGCAATTATTTTATTTGAGAGAACATTTTTGACATTGTTGTAATAATTTAGGACTCTAGAACTGTGGACTTGGACATTATTCGGGTTCTGTTTCGCCAAGTGCAGGTGCACTTGGTGTACCTCACCGCGGTTTTTCGTGTTTTTGATTTCACCGCCATAACTTCCTATTTGATTCTCACGGATTTAGCCCCTAGATGTAGGAATTTTGATTGATTGTGACGTAATATTCTAAGGCCCAACACCTAATTGCTTATATGTTCTCATAGAACGTTATTGGACCTTGCTAAAAATAAAAATCAAAAAGTTCTTCACGATCAATAGAAGTTGCTCGTCTAAGGCCGATTTCCTCGTGCATCATATAGTTGGTTTACATTATGTATTTAAATTATGCACAGATCATATTGCATGTAGAGTGCTGGAGTAAGGTACGCACTTTCTATCTCTGCATGCATCATTGTGTTTAACCATGCATCGGCTTTTTTGACTTCCTCCCCCTATTTTCGACTCAAATTAATCAAAGAGGAAATCAAAAAGCTCGTTAGGCATTATTTTTTGAAAAAAATCCAAAAAATAGAAATCAAAAATAAAATTGGGACTGATAATTGAACTTGACTCTAAAATTAAACGTAATTGATTCCTCATTGTATTGGGAGAGCAATACCCTCATTGTTTGCGCTTTTAATTGCTCGCGTACACACTAAGGAGTAGTGCCCAAATCCTATTAGAGACTCCTAAGTGCTTGTACAACTTTTGTTGATCACCTAACTCTTAAAATTGAAAAGATAAAGACCAAACTCTCACGGTTAGATTTGTGTTGAGTTGGTGAACTGGGGGTTTGCTTTGTGTTTTGTATGTCTTTGGTGTGAGTCGGTTACGATCATTCTTTGAATCATTAGCAGTCACCTTCTATCTCTATCCCACCCTCCCTCCCTTCTATCTCTCTCTTCCTTCCTGCCTTATCTTTCTTTCACTCTCTTCTATTCCCCCCTCCCTCCCTTTATTTCCCTCGCTTCATGATGGGTCTCTTTCCATTCCAGCCGAATTTTGCAGCTTCTACATTTCATACCCATCATTCCCGCCCACTCTATTGGGAGGTCAGAACTCCGACCGACATCCCATCCTCTCCCTACCCACCTTCTTTCTCGGAACATGCTGTAAGTGACGCTCGAAGAGTTCAGATTGACCATATACGAGACACGGGTGCTCACCTTGCTGAGATGAGAGTGCATCCCATAGGCGATCATATGGTGCAGTTGCGTGCTTTAGATGACTTCTATCCTAGGATGATGCATGAGAATCAAGATCAGAAGCGCATTCCGCTTCTACTTTGAGACCATTCATCTGGATTTAGAGTTCATTGATCTACTGCCGAAACTTTCAAGGGAAGTGCACGAGGAACCATATTTGCATATCGATGAATTTGAGGATATTTGTGGATCACGATCATATTCCGATATAATTTTTGACGACATGATGCTGATTATCTTTCTCATTTACACTTCAGAGTAGAGCCAAGAGTTGGCATAGATGATTGGGAAGAAAGATTGCTACGTGGGGAGATTTACGATCATTATTTTTGCAGAGATTTTACCCCCAGCGTAGAGCAGAGATTATGCGGTCTTGTATTCGTGATTTTTCAGTTGACCCCCAGGAGCCATTGATAGATTCATGGTTGAGGTTATGCGATCTTTTGAGGTGATTTCCAGATCATGGATTTTCGATGACTGACCTTATCCACATCGCCATGAGGGGGAGGACCGCCCAGCAGATTTCATATGTCATTACCTCGTGTGGTGGTTCACACCACTATCCTGACCTGGATTTATTTGATACCATCTTGGGAAGTCTTTCAGACATCCCATATTCACGAGATGATTTATTCGGGACAACACATGAGGGAGAGATGACAACAGTTGAGAGTGTGACACACCATTCTGATTCAGACATCACACAACGATAATAGGATATGGATGCTAATACTTTTCATATGATGGATGTGTTGACTACTACTGTGAGTTCCCAAAGGCGGACATTGGTCGAGTTCTCATTGGATTTACAATTAGATTTGAGCCAGTCCCGCACTTCCATGTCGATGATTCTTGGATTCTAGATCTGCTAGTATCCCAATATATAGAGGTGGATCCCACATTTCAGCCATCCTTAGAGTCATTCTAGTGTCCATATGCAGTTGATTCAGTGTCTTTTCTTCAGAAGATCTTCTCAGATTCAGAGATATATTTGGATTCATCTCAGCAGAGAGAGCTTCATGAGGGACCGATTTTTTATTTGACAGACCTTGATAGTCCTATATTTGAGCCTTGTGTCCTCCCAGTTGATGAGGATGATACATTTTTGGAGGACATGATATTTGACAGCATAGATCCCCAGTTCCCTGATGATTCGGCATTACTCTCCGAGGGTTATCTGCGGGAGGATGCCATGGACTATGTGTACTCGATTTCACTTTTTAGGAGTGCATCCGATCAGTCGAATCACGAAACCAGGTCTTCTGATATTGTTGATCTTGCCGAGTTTGAGGTTTCTCTCCTCGATGACCCTCGCGAGGATGACCCGATTTTTGAGGTATTCGATGATTTCACTGATTTGTCTACATTATATGCATCAGGTATCAACCTTTTTAGTGAGTCTCGTGATCTTAATCTTCCTTATCTATTCGAGACGGTGATTGATGTGGAGGATTCCCTAACAGATCCTTTCTTCTCCATGTTTATTTACTTCAGCTCCATCCATTCACTCCATTCAGATCTTGAGCCGACAGTTTCTTTTGTGCTACCGGAGTATGATCGTACATCATCTTTTATTGTGTGGGTAGCTGACACCCACTTGAGTGCATATTCGGGTGTCTCTCTTGACCTTCCTGAGTCCGTTGTTGTTCTCCCACCGAGAGGACAACAACAATACGGTATTCGCCTTACAGATGTCGTCCTGAACCTTGATACAGCGTTATCCTAACACGTGCGCCCAGCTAGGGTCGTAAACTCTAGCACTTGTTGAGAGGCACCTCAACAGTACTCATATCTATATAGATCATCTGTCCATATCATACATTCTTTCTATCTTACACCCCCATCTCCATCTCATGATTATTCCATACTTAGGGTGTACTTTACCCTAAGTATGGGGGGTGTCACACTTGTGATTATTTTGCTGATTCTTTTTACCTCTGTTTTGCTGCCTATACTTAGGGATATTTTACCCTAAGTATAGGGGAGGTAGACTATGTACATTCTACTCCTCGGTTTTCCCCTTGTGTATAGTCTGCTATACTTAGGATTACTTGATCCTAAGTATAGGGGGAACACCGACTCCTATTGATTTCATTCTTTTATTCATCATTGTAGCATAGCTTTCTTTTCACTTCCCAATACTTAGCACGAGTTATGTCTTCCTCTGCAGCTCTTTGATCACTATGAGAACATAGTTCGAGCTAAGTATAGGGGGGTGTCGTATATATTGTATATATACTTTAGCCATAACTCGTACTTTCATATTTTTAAAATACTATGTAAATACTCAAAAAAATTATTAAAAAAACTCACTAAAAACTAACTAATAAAAAGATGCAGAATATTTCCTCAAAATTCTTTTTGTATATAGTGATTAATAAATCAGGTTAAAATATTTTGAAAATCTATTTGAAAAATCTTTTGAAAACTATTTGAAAAATATTTGAAAAATATTTTCAACCTTTGTAAAATATTGTGGTTTGTAAAAAATTTTCTTTGTGTGAAATAAAATTATTTTGTAAAAATTATTTGCTAATGTTTTGAAAAATGGTTGAAAATAATTTTGAAAATCTATATATACTGTTTGAAAAATGTTTTGCAAAATAGTTTTCAAATGTGTGTAAATGTTTGTAAAATTATTTGAAAAAAATACTTTGGACTATTGTTTTCAAAATGATTTGTAAAATTATTTGCAAATAAATTTGAGGAATATATGCATCACACAAAAAAATCAAACTGTATATACCTGTATAAATTACTCAAGTTGTAAATTCTTGCATCTGATTCTTGTAAATAATTAACTCACTCTTGTCTATATGTGTGTATCTTCCCTAATTTTTTTAAAAAAAGAAGTTGTGTATATACTTGTATACATTACTAACGTTATGCATAAAAAAAATTGCATGTCAACATTTTTCAAAAATCCATAAAAATTTCAAAATTTAGAAAATGGTTTCACAAAAAGATTTTGTTTTATTAGCATGTACATATTTTCTTGCATCTGCATGTGCATTTTTCAGGATGATATTGATATTGACCTTTAACTAGGTCTCGAATAAATTTGAAGAATGGAGCTTAGTTGGACCTTAATCCACTTAATTTCAGAGGAACCTTATAAGAATTAGAGTTAAGACTTTTCATGTCCTAGTGACTTAATTCTTTGAGTCCATAAGACTATGTTCACATGTCATCTTGATAAGTCTAAGTAGAATATTTAACAACACACGCACGATTCTTCACACCATGGCTTACCTTGGACAATGCACTCTACACGTAGCTCTTCATAGAGGAGGTAGTGAGGGGGAAGAATCTTTTGGCTTGGGGTAGCATACGAGGGTAGTACATCGAGGAGGAACCTCTCGTCCTCCTCCAGGGAGGGAAGTGCATCTCAACCTTGTTTCTCTTAAATAAATGGTAGGTCTAATCTTTTTTCTTATTTTATTAATATTTCAATCCGATTAGAAAACAAATCACTCTAACACTTTTCGACCCAATTTCGAATTTTCACCCCCATTTTCTATCTCTCTACACGTTCTCATTTCTATCTCTCATAATCATTCAACTTCGGCCATGCACGGTGGCCGAAGACACGGATCTATTCCACGCCTCGCCAAGATCCATCCCCATTCATGCCTCCTAATTTTTTGTATAAATGAAAAAAAAAATTTCTTGTTTATCTCACATTTGTTTTTGCAAGGAAAATTTAAAAAATAATAAATAAAAAATAATTGTTTTTCTTTTCTCTCTAACCTTTGTTTTGCAAGAAAATAAAAAAAATTCTTTTTTCTCTAACAAATATTTTGCAGGTTCATTTAAAAAGTTAAAAAAAATAAAATAAACAAAAATCTTCTTTTTCTATTTCTGTTTACATTTTCTGTTTCAAGAAAAAAATAAAAAAAACATATTTTTCTTCATTATCATTTCTGTACATAAAAATAAAATTCAAAAAATCAAAAAAAAATCTCCAGGTTCTGTCGCTCCCAGCGGCAACCCCCCCACCAGACCGATGGCGCCACCTGCAGCCCAGCATCTCTTCACCATACGCTGTCGTGCGCTTCCTCCATCTGGTCCAGCGCGGCGTCGCTGCGCGCCAGCTCCCTCCACCGTAGGTCCCCCTGATCTCCGCTGACCCGCGGGCTGGCCCTCCTACTCGACGTCCCGCGGAACCTCCCAGCGGATCCCCTTCGCCACTGCCTGGCGCCTCAGCCCGCGCCGCCCCTCTGCTCTAAGAGCGGCCCGCACCACTCCCAACCTTAGCGCCAACCATTGGCCCTTCGCGTCCCCCCAACAACCCCGATCGCCTCACGCAGTTCCGTCTCGCAGCACCATCCGTGACTCCAATGACACCCGACTTCCTCCGGTGTCGCACTTAGTGCGTGGCGGCGGCGGCAGGCCGACCTCAATGCCCCGACTCTGCCAATTCGCACCGCCATAACCCCTATTGGGAGAGAAAAGAGGGGCGACGACCCCCTGGCTCGCCATCTTGAAGAACGAAGGATAACCTAGGGTTCAAATAAAAAATGGGAAAATATTAGAATAGTCCCCGAATATTCTTGAAACTACGCAAATGCCCCTGCCAGAAATAGCACGTGCAATGCACCCCCCCACCTGGGTAATTTGCGAGATCTGTCTTATTGTTATTTTTTTGTTACAGTTTCTGCAAGATCTTTTTAAGAATTGCATTTATATCCTTGTTTGTACAGAGCTTCATTTACATGTTATTTGATTGAAATAAATGTTTTTTCTTGCTTAATAATTTCTGAGAAAATTTGTATATATTCCTGTTATGACCTTGAACATATTGTAAAATTTTCATTGCATTTTATTTCCATTTGATATTTTTAAAAAATAAAAAACAGTGATATTTTGTCTGCCCGAAATTTGAAAATTTATAAAAATTCAAAAACTTGCCAAAAAATTTGCAAAAAAATAATGTAGGTGTGTTTTGTTGCCTTTAATTTTTTTACTAATGTTTGTGTATTTTTCATTTATAAAACTCCAAAAAAATGCGAAAAATGAAAATTCTTTAAAAAAATTGTAGAAAATTCTAGAAAAATTAAAAAATCTGATCTTGGTCTTTATGTGTAGATATTTGTTTGTAGTTTATATTAAAAATAATCTCCAGGAATATTGGGCACTTAAAATATTTAGGTTGCAAAATATTCTTGGCCCTACATTGTTTTCCTTATTTTTCACTGTTTTATTTTTAGAAAATCACAAAAACATTAGAAAAATTTGAGAAAATTACCAAAAACATTTTAAAACATATAAAACACAAAAACATTTTATTTTTAATTTTCTGAGTATTTTGGTCATTCTGAAAAATACAAAAAGAGCGATGTGTGTGCATTTTCATCATTTGTGCTTGTTTTAAAAATAAAAAAAAATAAAACTTCAAAAACCACTAAAAATCATTTTCAAAATTTGACTACATAGTTTTTAAATCGTGCTCCTTGTGTTCGACCTTGGTCGCTATACAAGGTAAAAAGAACATGCAAAAACCGCTTAAATTTACACTTTTATTGTTTGATATCTTTTAAGTGGTTTGAAATATATTTTTTTGTTGACCGCGCTTGGTGATTTGGGTCACAACGATCATTGTTTATTTACATACTTAACCTGAGTGGTCAAGCATGTCATCACACGTTCGAGTGGAGTACATATGCTTAAATCTTGTAATCAAGCAGGATCACTTCCAACTGCCCTTCATTGACCAGATAGTCGAAAGACTAACCATGAAGGAATACTTTTGCTTCTTGGACGGCTACTTCAGGTATAATCAAGTCGCCATTGCTATAAAAGATCATGAGAATACTACCTTCACCTGTCCATTTGGAACATAAACCTTCCGCAGAATGCCCTTTGGATTGTGCAATGCACCCATGCCATTCCAGAGATGCATGTTGGACATATTTGCCGATATGGTAGGCAGTTTTCTCGAAGTTTTTATGGATGACTTCTCGATCTATGGTGATATCTTTGACAAATGTCTGGGATATTTAGACCGAGTGCTGAAATATGTTGCGAGGTGAACCTTGTGCTTTCATGGGAGAAGAGTCACATCATGGTGACTGAGACTGGGTCGCGTCATCTCAAAGCGTGACATGGAGGTTTACCCAACCAAGGTGGACGCAATTTTGAAACTTGAGCAACCAACAAATCTGAAGCAAGTCCGATCGTTTTTGGGGCATGTCAATTTTTTTTTGAAGATTCATTAAGGACTTCACCAAGATTGCCCGACCAGTGACTGACCTACTTGGCAAGGAGGTCGATTTTGTGGTCGATGACCAGGCCCTCCAATCCTTCAATCTCTTGAATGATTTAATCACACATGCTCATGTTCTCCAGCCACCCGATTGGTCTCTACCCTTTGAGATCATGACGAATGCTTCTGATTTGGCAATCGGTGTTGTGTTAGGACAAACACGAGATGGGCTTCCAATTACAATTCATTATGCTAGAAGAAGACTTGATGAAGCCTATAAGAATTATATAGTGATAGAGAAAGAGCTGCTAGCGGTAGTGTTTACCCTAGATAAGTTCAGATCGCATCTTCTCAGATCCAAGGTGAAAAGCTACACTGACCATTATTCCATTAAGTATCTACATAGCAATAAGGATGCCAAGCCTCGTTTAATTAAGTTGATTCTTTTGTTCCAAGAATTTGACTTGGAAATTCATGAAAACCTGGCGTTAAAAATGTGGAGACAGATCATCTCTCTAGAATTATTGAAGCAAAAACTTCTGAGCAGAACTCCATTCCTATTGTGAGACCTTTCCAGATGAGTCAATCTTTTCTACCGCCTCTCTCCCCAGTACATGGACATCGTCAACTATCTTGTCTCCAAGAAGACTCTGTCGGACTGGTCGAAGATCAAAGGTGACAAATTATTGGTAGACATGCATTTTTACTAGTGGGATGATCCACGTCTATTCAGAGAGGGCGTGGATTGCATCTGGAGAAGGTGTATACCTCAAGAGGAAATCAACGGTGTCCTAGACAGCCATCACAGACTTGAAGTCAGTAAACACCATTCTCTCCAATGTGGCTTCAAGAAATGTACTGACTGTTAGAGAACGACCGGAAATGTCAGTATGCGAGACACAATGCCTCTAAACTACATTCAAATTTCTGACGTCTTCGATACTTGGGGCATTGATTTCATGGGCCCATTCCTTAACAATCAGGGCTTTGAATACATCATGTTGGTCGTCGATTATGTTAGCAAATGGGTGGAGGAAATCCCCACTCAAACCATAGACAACCGCACAGTCTGTCATTTTCTGAAGGAAAATATCATCTCACAATTCAGAATTCCCATGATTCTCATATATGATGGGTGAGCCATTTTATTAACAAAGAGGTTAAGAAGTTGACCAATATGACATTGAGCATCGTGTAGCAGCATCGTACCACCCTTAATACAACGTCTTGGCTGAATGTTCCAACATGGAGATCAAGACTATCTTGCAGAAGCTTGTACGACCAAATAGAAAGAATTGGTCACAATTTCTTGACTCAGTTCGTTGGGCCTACAGAACAATGTACAAGTCTCCTCCTAGAATGTCTCCCTACCACCTTATTTATTGCAAGACATGCCACCTGCCCATGGAATTAAATCACAAATCATTATGGGCATTGAACATATGTAACTTGGATTCCGAAAAAGCAGGCAAGAACAGAAATTTTGATCTGAATACAACAATAGTATGATGTATTAGGAGAAAGTCAAGAAATTGCATGATAAGCACATCAAAAGGAAAACGTTTGAGCCTGGAAATAAGGCATGGTTGTTCAATGTGAAGTTGAAAATTTTCTCGAGCAAGCTGAAGAGGAAATGGACTAGGCTAATCATTGTAAAGGCTATGCATGACAACAAAAGCCTTCTCATATCTGAATTGTCACCTGACGCACAACCATTTTGTAGTCAACTGACAGTTGCTAAAGCCGTATTTAGAGCATGATACATTCATGTCCGTTTTTGATTCTATCGAAGTTGTGTTCCAAGATGAGCTCCCATAGTCCAATGCATCATGCATTTGAGCAGAAAATCACAAAAATAATTTTCTTTTTATTTTTTCCTTCATTTCTTCTTTTCTTTTTTCTATTTCCTAAAATGTGTTAACCTCTTTCATCACTGATACACTTAGGATGTACTTCGCCCTAAGTATGGTGGGTGAGCACCCCGAGTGATTCATTTTGTGATTCCTCACATGTCTCCTCAACTCTTGATATAATGTCTACATTTAGGAATATTTTACCCTAAGTATAGGGGGAGACAAGTCGAGACGATGATTTCGTACATTCCCACACTTGACCCTCCTTGCTTTGTGTACAGTCTGCTATACTTAGGATTATTTCATCCTAAGTATAGAATGCCAGTCAACTTCTCATTCGTTCATTATTTAGTTGTTGTAGTGTAGACATTTCTATACTTAGTACAAGTTATGTCTTCTTTTTTCTCTCTGATCTATGAGGACATAACTCAAGCTAAGTACATGGGTGTTGTATATATGATGTATATACTTTAGCCATAACTCGTACTTTCGTATTTGCAATAATATGGCTAATCAGTAAAATATATAAAAAAAATCTTTGTAAATATACGTAGTATATCATGTTAAAAATGTTTTTCAAAATGATTTGAAATTTGCAAAATATTTTCAAACCTATGTGAAATTCTTTTGTTTGTAAAAATTTCTTTAACTTGTGAAAATAAACTTTTTGAGAATCTATTTGCAAATAATTTGAAAAATGGTTGCAAAAATATTTTGAAAGACCTATATATATTGTTTGTAGAATATATGCAAAATGTTTTTTAGCGTTTGTAAATGTTTGTCAAAACTAATTTCAAAAACAAGTTTTCAAAATATTTATGAAAATGGTTTCAAATGTTTTGAGAACCTAATGCAAATAATAGCTTAGATATAATTCTTACAAATTGTATAAAAGTTGTATAGAAATTTTATAAATAATCACTAACATCGGACTTGTAAAGTTACGTATGTAAAATGCACCACCACCCTTGTAAATATAAATGCACTCCTGTGTAAATATCTGTTCATACTTCTTTTACTAACCTTTATCCAAAAATCTCTAAAATTTTGCTAAATTCAAAACCCATAAAATTTGCAAAATCTTTTTAAAAATATGTATAAAAATTTGCATAACTTTTTTCAAAAATCCATAAAAAAATTCAAAATAGAAAATGGATCCACAAAAATATTTTGCTTGCATTATACAAAGCATTTGCATTTTTCGGAATAATCAAGATAATTGAACAAGTCTAAATGAAAGTTTGAAGATTGGATCTTGGTATAAACCTTAATACATTTAATTTCAGAGGAACACGTTAAGGACTGGAATTGGGATACTTCAGGGTGTCTTGACTTAATTATATAGATTCCATGAGACAATGTTCGTGAGTCGATTCACTGCGTCTAATTAGAATCCTTCACATCATCTGTAAGACTATTGAGACAGTGGCTTGACTACAGACCTTGCATTTCACACTTATCTCAACTCAGATGGATTGTTGAAAAATCATGGAGTCTAAGTCGGGATGATGCTAGGTCGCTTCGTCAAGGGTGGCTTAGGAACCATTCTTGGGGATTGCCAAAGCTGGTACTCTAACCCACTTCTTTCTAGTAGTCATGATATCTAAATACTGGAGACTGGATTGAGACAATGCTTCAAATAAGGAATGATCCACATGTGTAACTTTTTCCAAGACCCAAAAAATGGGTGGGCCAAAAGATGTTATATCTGTTGAGGAATAAACGAGAATGCAGAGCAATATCAAGTCAAAAAAAATCCAAAGAAGAATCCTACACCAGAAATTCCACAAAAATATGAGGTTCAGAAAAAGCATGCTTCTTAGAGAAGACTTGGTTACTTCGACCCTGCTTCACAAGGGAATGAAGACTAAACTGGTCCATTCCCAGCTATTTTCTCATTCTTATAGTTTCTGCCTCTTTCAATTGTAAAGACCAACGGTACCTAACTTTAGAAGGGAATATCGGTCTCCACGAGGATGAGATACCAAGAGAGCATGCTCTTTTATAATTAAATGATTTGTCTGGGAAGATCTAAAAAATTCACACACATAGTTATGACATTTCAAAGTAGCAATAGTATGTGAAATAACAATTTTCACAAGGGTTTATGTAGTCCACACAAGGCGGGGGCTACATTGTTGCTGAAGCGACCGCTAAAGTCGTTAAATTCAACAATTAACCCAAAATATAAATCAAGAAATTAAAAGCAAAATATGTGGAGTTAATTTATTATAATCTACAAATGCGTATGTATGTACAAGTATGTGTAGAGTGTCGAATGTAGGGAGCAAATAAGATAGATTGGGCAATAAATGCACAAAATTTGTGTTCCTATTGTCTTTGTATTTTTATGTCGATTTTTGATTTTATATTCTTTTATGGGTTTTAATTTATATATTTTTAGTTGTTTAGTTTTATATTTTATATTTTCTTTTTATATTTTCTGATTTTTACTTTCTTTTTTAAATATATAATACAAAACTATATAAGGCTATATATAAAATATAGGACAAAGGAATTATAAATACTATAAAAAACATAAGATAAGAAATAAAATGCTTTTGGGTTTTAATTAATTCTTTACTATTTTTTTATGTTTTAGTAAATTTTGCTAATTTTTATATGTTTTAAATTCAAAATATCCAAAACCAGGGATTAAATAAATAGGTTGAATTAATTTAAAGTAAAAAACAAATAAAGTCCAAATATTCTCAAATTAATTTTAATAGATATATAATAATATAGAGAAAATATAGAGACAAAAATAAATATTTTTAGACTTTTTGAGAATTTTATATCTTTTTTACTAGAATTTGGAGCTTTTTAATTTTTATGGATTTTCTTTTTCTATTTTTAAGGTTTTTGGGTCCTGGAGTTGTAAAATATATAGATAAACAATATATATTTGGACTTTTTCAAAAAGGTTTTATATTTTTTGGTATTTTCTAAGTCAAACAGGGACTTTTTTATGCTCTTTTTTATTTTTGTAATAAAGGAAAAAGCCCTAAATTGCACAACTAAAAATATGGCATGAAAGTATGTAAAAACATGAACTTAAACCTATTTTGAGCACGGATACTATTTTTAATAAATGTAAAACAACCACAAAAATTAATGTCCTGAAAAGGTCATAAATGTAATTAAAATAAAGTACGAGATTGTTTTTGTGAATTTCCCAAAATATTATAACTGCATATGAAATTTTATGGACTAATAGTAAATACAACAAATTGCAAGGGACTTAGTGCAAACATCACCTCACATGGGAGGACACGTGAGGTGACGTGTCCAAGACCAAAATGCAAATAGCAAACCCTATAGGGGTCTACTTGCAATTTTACAAAAATTTTTAAACTATAAATACAATATACATGACTAAATGCAAAATACAAAAAGCGGGGGAAACGCAATGTAAATTACCCCTGCTATACGTACGATCGTACGCTTCAGATGCTTTCACTTGCCATACATCATCCTTAGATGGTGTGATACTGCTTCAGATGCATTGGCTGGGATTAGATTTCCTAAGAGAGATCGACGATGGAGGTAAGGCTGATCTGACTATTACTGGAGTGTCTGGGAATGAAGCCCAATCCAACGATTGTGAACCTCCCTGAAAGAACATGGAAGAACACGACCACTGGAAAACTTCACTTGATGCTACGACGCAACTCTGGACATCTGAATCTGCTCCAAGGGACGTAAAATGGAGCTAGAGCGTCCCTCTAGCTACTGGTGTCTTCAAAAAACTCATGGGATCATCGGAGTGCTCTCAAGAAGTTGGAGGAGCTGGAGAGTCCAGGTTCCTCTAACGAACTGCAAAATCGCCCCAGCTGGCATTGGTCTCAAGGGACCTGCACAAGAAGCGAGTGGGGTCGAGCGCAAACTACCTCGACCCATTAGCGGGTGGAAATGGAGTGAAATGCAGTTGGGTGGAGGCTACTCCGGTGAAGGGAAGAGGCGGAACACTGAGATCTTGCTCCAGGAGGAGGCAAGTTGAATGAAATGGGTCATGGCGTGGACAATCGATAGGGGAAGAGAGTGAAGTTGTTGGAGAAGTCAAAACACGAGTGGAGCACGGTGGAAGGTTCGCTTGAAGCTAGCTCCGATGAACTACGAAAGAGAAATTTTACGCTAATGCAGTAATTAAATCAACACAATAAAAGCATATAATTAAACCTAAGGCTTCGAGCATCTAATAAGCTAAAGAAAAACTAGCTCTAGCAGTCGGAGCTATAAGGTCAGAACCTCACGCCGATGAGCAACGGAGATGGTTGGGAACGAGCCCTACTGCGCTTCTTCCTCGCTACGAAGAGCGGGGACCTTCTCCTATCACTAGAAGGTCGACCCATGTGCACTCTAAGGTATCAAGAGTGGGAGAAAATCGAACCAAAATTAAAAAATGGAGGACGGTGGTCTTATGTACTAGCTGGCAAGATGGGGGTCTTCTAGGAGGAATCATGGGCGAATCGAAGCGATTCAACCCTAAGCAAGGGGTTGGTTAGAATCTCGGATGAACAAGGGTCAATCCATATGAAGGAAGAACAACCTTTAGATAAACGTATCGAGGGGGGAAATCGAGAAGTGAGGGGTGTCGCAGGTTTATCCGGCGCTATGGTGCAGGTCAGACAGTTTACTAAGTTCAACTCGCGGTGGACCAACTAGGAAAAATCAGCCCCAAATTACTTGAAAATTCATTAATAAATAATAAATGATTTTATTAAAATGAAGTTAAAAAATGAAAAATAATTATTATTTCATTTAGTATTTTAATAATATTTTTATTTATTTTTATAGGCTTATTTATTATAAGTTACTCTTTTGGTGTATATTTATATGTATATTCATCTACGTTTTGCATATTTTATTTCTATTCTGTATTTTTTATTATTTTATTTTATTTTATTTTTTTATTTTATATACTTATAATTTATTTTTAGATACATAAATATATTATTATATTAATCTAATATATTATGTATACTTAAATGAATAGGGAAATATATTATATAGGTATAAGTATAGGTATTTCATTTATGTATTTGTATATATTATTTTATTTTTATGTCTCATTTATGGTTTTATTCTATTTCAAATATGTACATATACTATAAATAATATTTAAAAAAAATAAAAATATAAAATTCTAAAAATACTAAAAATAAATAAAATGAATATTTTATTCAGGTATATTATACAATAGGGGTCCAAAACCTAACTTTCACATCTTAACTTCAAATTAAATGAAACTACCTTCAATAATAGCTCATTAAAAGTTATACACAATTGAGGTGATTTTGATGCAATTTGAGTTTTTAGTGAGGAGATATGGGTCTGGGAAGTTTTGGTTTTGGCCTTTTATTTTGAATATAAATTGTGTACTGTATATTATTTTTGTATGATATAAATTTTATATTTTTATTTATATTTTTTACTAAAACTTTATTGTAAAATATTTCTTTATTTGAGGTATAAAATATAGAAAATAAAATAGGTCCCAAAAAGGATGTATAGATGAATAATAAAATAATGTTTTTATTGGATTTTTTGTTGTTATTTCCCCCTACTTTATTCCAGGCTGACACAATCATCAAGATGCCTAGGTCTCGGTGTTTAGGGTCATAAAATACCTTTGGTATTTTATTCTTTTTCTTTTCTGTTCTTCATTCTATAATTTTAGCATTAAAAATTTTATTTGATATATAATAAATGGAATAAATATTGATTGTTAATTTGTACAAAATAATGTTATATACATGCATTAGGTAGGTATTTTAAGGCCAAAATGATAAAAAGGTGATGAAATGGAGATTCATCACTCCCCTATACTTGCCTTTGCTAGTCCATAGCAAACACTTATGCAATAAGTGTAGAAAATAAAAATAAAGAAAACAAAAAGAAAGAACTTGAATTGATTTCAATTTTCAAACTTGTCTTCATGAAATCAAAGTTTGGAGTTTATGTCGGACCTTTGGATTTTAGGTGATGTCGGAACCTTATTGGGAAACAGATTTGAAACTCGACAGCTTCTGAGAATCCCAAAACTCTGCTCACGTCTCCTCAATAGATAGGTCAAAATACTTTAACTCATATGCGAACCTTTATGACTATGAACCATCTTGTATAGTGTGTGAGATTTGTAGCTCTCCTTGGCTGGAGCAATAAAAGTCAGCCTTCTCCAACATGGTGACCTAGTTCCCCAATCCAACAACTCTTTCCTCGAGAACCAGGGTATTCCCTTCTATGTTCAAGTGATAACCAACTCAAGAAGAGGAGGTAGAGAGAAGAATGGACGGTAGTGATGAATGTCCATTTCATCACCTTTATTCTATCATTCTGGCTTTAAAAACACTATCTAATGCATGTAAATAGCATTGTTTCGTACAAATTAACATTCATTATTTGTTCCATTTATTGTGTATAAAATACTGTTTTTAATTCCAATATTATAGAATAAAGAAAAAAAGAAAAAGAATAAAATACCAAAGGTATTTTATGACGCTGAACCTTGAGACCAACTCAAAAATTGATTTATTCGACAAGGAATAAAGTAGGGGGAGATAAGGGCCAGAACTTCCATAAAAGTCCATTCCTTTATTCATCAATAAGTCCTTTTTGGGACCTATTTTTTTATAATAATTATACCGCAAATAAAGAAACTTTGTACATGAAAGTTGTAGATAAAAATACAAAATTGATTACAAACAAAAATAATATACCGTGTACATTTTATACTCTAATAAAAAGCCAAAATCCCAACTTCCCATACCCATATATCCTAAATAAAATCTCAAAATATATCAAAATCACTTTAATTGTATATAACTTTTAATAAGATATTTAATGAAGGTGGTTTCATATTTTTTAGAGGTAAGATGTGAAAGTTAGGTTTTGGATCCCTATTTTATGCTTTACTTATATAAAATATTCCATTTATTTATCCTTTTTATTTTTGTAATATTATATTTTTATAAATATGTAAAAATTACTTATACTATATGTACATATTTAATATAGAATAAAATCATAAACAAAACACAAAAATAAAATAATACACAAAAATACATAGATGAAATACCTAAACTTATACCTATATAATTAATACCCTTATTTATTAAGTGTAAATATTATATTAAAAAATATAATAACAATATATTTACGCATATAAAAATAATTCATAAATGTATAAAATATAATAACAAAATAATAAAATCAAAAATACAAAATAAAAATAAAATACCCAAAATATTGATGAATATGCAAATAAATAAAACCCTAAAAAATGACTTGGGATAAATAAACTCGAAATAAATAAATAAATATCATAATAAAATACTATAGAAAATAGTAAATATTTTTATTCTATAACTTAAAATTAATTAAATCATATATTATTTATTATTAATTTCTCTAATAATATCGGGTCTGCTTTTTCCTACTTGGTCCACGTGGACCAACCGGGTTTCACTTTTAGTTGACGTCAGTTAACTCTCTGACCTAGATCCTAGGTTTGTCAGACCTAGTCTTGACCCGCCTTTCCTCGATTTTTCCCTAGGGATCTAATCATCCTTTTAGGTTGATTCCTTCATCGATTTTTGTCCTCGATCCACCCTCCATCATGTGGGTGTGTCTCCTTGATATGTGGATCACTGCTGTGTCTGTTGGTCCTCATTCTTTGCAGCATCTGAGTCGCATGTACAAAACCACCCTCTCATCTTCCTCCATTTTTTAATCATTTTGGACCCCATTTTGACCACCTCTTCCGTGCTCTGGATCGAAGTTCGTGACAGGGAATTCTCCAGCCGATTGTAGTGAGGCCAGGCGAGGTCTGAGGCGCATTCTAGCTATCACCGGCCACCATTGGTTGTGAGGTATCCATCTCCGGGCTCTGACTAGTTGAGGTACTTTTTCTGTTATTTTTAGGAAGATTTTATATTCTAATTTTATTTCTTGCATTTAGTTTGGGCTTTAATTCTTCATCGTAGCTCAAATCACGCATTTCGAAGTTCGCCAGAGCTCCGCTCCAGTGAACCATTCACAGTGCCTCATTTTTCTCCGACCCATCAAATGCCTTCACCTCATTTCCCAATGCTTCTCCTGCGCTTCGCACCACTCCATTCAACCAGATCTGTCCTGGGTCTGGAGTTGGATGCTCCACCTCCTCCTGTCGCTGGAGCATCTCCGCCCCATTCCATTTTGCATCCCTTCACCCAAATAAACTCCATAGATCCCTTCGTTTTGTTTTCCTGTGGTTCCTGTAGGATCTGGTGGACCTAAGGATGCCTTAAGGGTCGATTTGAAGACACCGGAGATACTTGGATCCCTTCTCCTCCCCCGAGCTTGTTGGTCGCCACCAGGTCTCTAGGAGACCTTCTGATATTGCCAGCCAGCGTAGAGGAGCTTGGGAAATATTTTACACCTCTTGGATTGTCGCCAAGTGGTCAGAGCGAGCCATCATTACCGGACGAAGCCCATCCTCTGCCTTGTTCTTCCCTTTTCTTCTAGGGGTCCGAGAACAATGGATCGAGCCTCAGCCCCAGACTCTCCCACCACTGTTGGATGCATCATAGCGCGACGCATGAATTAGTGGGATCATTAGAGCGCAAAGGAGGGGGTATTTTGCAGCTTTTACCCCCTTATTTTTTGTATTTAATATTTAATCCATAAACATTCATCTATCATTTTAATATTTCTGTAATTTTTGCAAAAAGACCCTGGTAGTTTTATTATTTGTGTTTGGGTCCAGTCCGCATCACCTTACGTGACGCGAGGTGGCGCTTTTGCAGGAATACCCTTGCGGATATTTGTATTTCATTTTGGACCAAGAAATTTTTATTCCAGTTATATTATTCTGGAAAAAATTACAAGAAGCACCTCGACTTTATATTTATTTGCATATATTCCCTTGTTAGTTCATTGATTTTTTGTGCACTTATTCACTGTTCTTGCTCTAAAAAATCCCAGAAAATATGATTAGGTGCATGTTTGATAAAAAAAATCTTGCCATATTTTTGCATTTCAATTCTAGGCACTTTAATATTCTTTAAAAAAAAGAGCACGTTTTTATCCTTGTTTGACTTAGAAAATAGCAAAAAAATTAAAATCATTTTGAAAAATTCCAAAAAAATATATTTTCTTTATTTAAGTATTTTGAGCCTTCAAACCAAAAATCACTAAAAATTAGAAAAAAGAAAAGTCAAAAAATTTAAAAAGCTCCATGATCATTTATAAAAATCTAAAAAAATCCTAAAAATCCAAAAATATAATTTCTATTTTATAATTTTCTTCATATTATTATTTCTCTATTAAAATTGATTTGGAAAATTTTGGAAATTATTTGCTATTTTTGAATTTTCAATTTAATCGTGCCTATTTATTTAATTCTTGATTTGTGATACTTTTGACTTTGAAAATCCATAAAAATAGAAAAAATACTTTAAAATAACAAAAACAGTTATAAGTTATTTAAAACCCAAAAATAATTTATTTTCTATATTTTATTTATTTAGTATGTATATCTATATTATCCTATATTGTATATATAACCTTATATAAGCTTTTATTATATATTTAAATTGAAAAAAGAATAAAAAAATCAAAAAAATACAAAATATAGAATTAAAAATAGTTTAAAAATATAAAAACAAAATTAGAAATATATATAAAATAAAAAACCCACATAAATAAATAGACAAGAAGAACACACATTTTGTTCATTAATTTGTCGCATTCTCCTGTTTGCTCCTTGTGTTTGATACTCTACACATACTTACACCTATACACATAGTTGTAGAGTTATAATAAATTTTAACTCCACATATTTTGCTTTTCATTGCTTTATACATATTGTGGATTAATTGTTGAATTTAATGAGGTTCTTAAGTGGTCATCGCATCAACTGTTGATTCCCCTTGTGGATTAACACGGCCCTATAGTTCTTCGTTATTTAAAGTTGCCATTATAGCTACCTATCTTAGGATGCCCGACCAGTGTAGCCAAGTCATCCAGCTTCAGGCTCACAAAGCTATGACTTTGAAGCTCAAGCTTGCTTATTGACTATACAAAAATATACACTACAACCGACATTTTATTTTAAATTTGGCATGTCCAGTATTTTTGACTTTTTGATTTTCCATTTTTTTGAATACTATATGCAACAATGTTTACATAAAGACTTTTCTTCTTGAGCCAGTAGACTATCCCTCTTTTTAAGCATTATTACAATCCCACTGCTTCTGATTTTAGACCTCGTCGCCATTGGATCGGGTTGGGGTACAATGGCCATAAATGTGTGAGTTCTGGTGTTTCAATTTGCTTGTCTCATGCCGGTAAATTCAACCATCAACCACTTCAATTGAAGTGAGCAAAGTGAAAGTCAAGTGTAAAGCTAGGTCATTATCAACAAGATTCGTACGCCTGCTCCGAAATACTCTATTTAGGTAGTCAAGACGATATGAACCAAGTCTCGTGACCTGAAAGAATTAAGTCAACTAGACCTGAAGTACCTCAATTCCAGTTCCTATAAGGTTCCAGTTATTAAGCATATTTAAGGTCCAACCAAGCTCCAATCTTCGGATTTTATTTAGACTTGTTCAATTATCATACTCAATCCAAAAAATGCAAATGCTATGCACAATGCAGAAAATATTTTTGTGATGCAATTTTCAAATTTTGAACTTTTTGTGGGTTTTTGAAGAGGTTTTGAAAATTTTTAAGAAATTTTCAAAAAGAGTTTGCAAATGTTTTTGGAATTTTTGGTTTTGCAAATGTTTTTGGTATTTTTCGAAATAAAAGAGTTTTGGAATAAAACATAGGTACAAATATTTACACTGGAGTGCTTTAATTATTTACAAGAGTTAGGGTTTTTAAGGATATACACAAGGGATATGTTATTAGTGAAAAGTGTTTATTTATTAGGATGATGCATACATTCATCAAACTTATATGAAAACAATTTTACAAACAATTTTAAAACTATAGTCCAACATAAATTTTGCAAATAATTTTGAAAAATATTTGCCAACATTTAAAAATTATTTTGTAAAGGTTTTTAAATAATATATAGATTTTTCAGAATATTTTTGCAACCATTTTCAAAACCATTTGCAAATAGGTTTTCAAAAGATTTTTTATTTTACACAAAGAAAAAAAAATTTATAAACAAAATATTTTTAGTAAGATTGAAAATATTTAACCAAACATTTTCCAAATAGTTTTTAAAAGATTTTTCAAAGAAGTTTTTGAAAACATTTTTCAAACATTTTGAAAAAAAATATTTTTTTTCCTGATTTAGTAATCAGTAAATACAAAAATAATTTGAGAAATAATAAACATATTTTTATTAATTGATTTAATGAATTGTGTATGTATATACAGTATTTTTGCCATACTAAAAAATACGAAAGTAATAGTTCTAAAGTATATACGAAGTATACACTACCCCCTATACTTAGCTTGAGCTATGTCCTCATAGATGAGAGAGAAAAAAAGAAGACATAACTCGTACTAAGTATAGAAAAGCCTAAAGAATAACGAATAAGAAAAGAAGGAAGAAATGAATGAATGAAAAGTCGACCATCCCCTCTATACTTAGTGTAAACTAATTCTAAGTATAGCAGACTTTAAACAAGGTAGGGAGGGTAAAGTTTTGGAATGAACAGATCACAACTCAGACTGTCTCCCCCTATAATTAGGGTAAGATATCCCTAAGTATAGACAAGAAGAGGAGACAGTGGAGGGGACCAAAGAATGAACAACTCGGGGTGCATACCCTCTATACTTAGGACAAAGTACGTCCTAAGTATGGCAGTGAAGAAGGGGTGACACCTTTTAGTAGAAAAAGCTAAATGAAAATGAAAAGAAGAAAAGAAGACAGATCACTCAACTCATCCACCTCCACTATACTTAGGGATAAAGTGCATCCTAAGTATAGTGGTGCACTTGGGAGCAAGGTCTGACATCTATAGGTTCACCTGCAACTCCAGAATTTCAAACCTTGAGATCTCGGTTTGAGCGTTATCGAACTCCATCATCATATCCAATCGACGATGGACCTTTGCAAGAGCAAGATGAGACTCTCTGGAGGGAATATGAGTGAAGATTGAGCAAGATATCGTCGATTGAAATTCGACTAGTAAGACCTTCATCGCAATTCTTCTAGACACCCTTACACTGTCCGACCAAGAACATCCACTCCAGACTCTATCTCTACCATCCGCTTTACCCTAATTCTTCGTCATGGATTGAAGTACCGGATTGGATCATCGCCGCTCAATCTTGATTCATCTATAGACATCGGATCAGGGGGTCAACACATCAAAGTCGTCCAGCGCTGTCAATAAATGGTACTATTGTGCCCAACCTCTATAGTTTATTTAATTTGCAATAAAGTCCTATAAGTACACATGTTTGTTTATTTTTAATTGAACAACTGCATTTCCTTCCCTATAATGTATTTTATTTTCAAGTGAGTCACATTTGAACTTCAGTGTGTGCTTTGCATCTGAGTCTTTTGGAATTTGCAATAAAAATATCTTGTTTCTATGTTATTGTTTGGACCCTAAGATTAAAATATTTACATATAGGTCCATTCCAATAGGGCTCATGTGCATGTGCTCGTGTTTTCATGGAAAATTGCACAATTTACATAGTTTTTATATTCATTATCATTTATTCTGCAAACTTTAAATCTTTGCATATATGCCCCTTTGAGTCTGCATTTATTTGCACGATAAAAATTAAGTAAAAAAAATATAAAAACCTCATTAAAAATTCCATAAAAAAAACATTTAGCATTCTGATAATTACATATTGCATCCATGATTTTATTTTGTATTTTCATCCTTTTTATTATTTTTAATAATTTAAGAACTCTATAAAAAAATCGTTGTTTGCGTTTAAAAATCAATAAAAAGGTAAAATCTTTGCAAAAATTCTAAAAAAATTCTGGTTGTTTGTTTTCCTTTACTTTAATTTCCACCATTTTGGCATTTCTATTCCGAATAAAAATCATAAAAAAACTAAAACAAAAAACCATAAAAATTCATAGAAAATTCAAAAAATTACAAACTATCTTTTTGGAAAGTACAAAATTTCATCTTTTGTCATATATATATTTCATCTATCTTTGACTTTATTTGATATTTTAAAAAGAGAAAAACATCCATTTTGTATTCTATTTGCTTTATTCGTTGTGTTTGACTTATTTAAAGGATTTAAAAATTATGGAAAAATCTGGAAAAAATCATAAAAAAATATTAAAAATTTGTCAGAAACTCAAAAGTAGTTTTATTTGAATTTTCATATGTATTTTACCACTTTGTTATTCTTTTATTAAATCCTTTTATTTTTTTCTTTAATTATTTTAAAAATTATTTTGCAAAATTACAAATAAAAAAATAAAAAATCGGAAAATCAAATAAAAATTTATAAATTTAAAATTCCATAAAAATTACGAAATTCAAAAACACAAAAACCAAGACTAGTGTTCATAGATTTCCCTTGTTTCTTTTCATTGATTTTCCATTGAAGCGAATAACCCTTGGGATTTTGTAGCCTCCATGAGTTCGAACTTGTACGCTATAGAGGTAATTTAAATAGCAAAATTTTCTTGCTACATTTTCTTTATTTATTTTGGCTTGAGAATCGAATAATTCTTGTTGAGGGATTTTTAGGGTTGCAACGACATTGCAATATTAATCTTGTTAATTAAAAACCCCAATTTCCCTATTCAACATCAGGGATGGTTGCTAGATCATTAGATTCCTCGGAGGGTAATGAAGGAGCCAACGCTACCTCACTGAGTACAACCATCACCGTCGTTCTAAGGTGGAGGAGGAGATTGAATGGAGCTACAAGTACCGTCCGATCATGATGATCAGACGTCTCAGATACATTCCAAGCCACCGTTTCAGAACCACATGCTCGGTGGAACCACACCTCGCTCGAACCCACCCATGTATCTCAAGCCACCTACCGCGACCCACACCTCACTCTGAGCCTGCATGGGCGTGCATGATGCATGCGAGCTTGGAAAATTGCAGCCGGAGCATCCCTAGTTCTCCAAATCAAACTCGGGTCCTAGGCACGCGTACCTCACGTGGTACACTCAGGTATTTCGCACAGGGACCCCGTCACTTCTTGAGATTTACGAAAAGGTCCCCGTGCACCAGGAAGTTTACAAGGAAGGCCCTTGTAGTTTTATTTAGTATAGAAATGCCCCTCATTGGCATGTTTGTGATGTCTCCTTTATTTAATTTTTATATTTTCCTTTCATTTATGTCGTACTCTTTCTTGAATATCTTGAACATGTGAACTCCTTTTTTGATGATTTCAATTTCATTTCAAAGCCTATGTTATCATCTATCTAATGGCATATTGTATTATCTGATTTGACACATTAAACAGTTGAAATTATTTAGAGATGCTTAGTGTCATTTCCTTTATTATTTTAATGTCATGAAATGAATTTGGATCTGTTTTGATGCATGAGATGAACGATGAAATTACATTGATCCTTATTGCTCAATCTGACTAATTTAGGGGCATATGTTTGTATTAGTCTATATGTGTATATCATATCATTTCTAGCATTATGTCTTCATTTTAATTTGCATGAACCCTAAAAAAATTGCATTCTATGCATGCATCATGTTCTGAATTATTTTGGTTATTTGTTGACCTAGATTGATTAATAATCACTTGATATAGATATTAGGATTTAATAATCACGAGGATAGATCATGTCCTTGCATTTATTTCCCATGTTAAAAATAATTAAACCGAGCCCCTCCTCATAGAGATACTTAGGCTCGATTTCTGGTAGGTTGCTAATTGGACATATTACAACGAATACATATTAACATAGCCAATATGCGGATCATTACGCATACTTAATGCATCAGCCCAAGATGGCCTATTAAGGCAATCATTTGAGACAATGCATCATGATCTATTTAATTATGTCATGCACATTTATTTTGCAACTCTACTATGATGTATTCCTAGTAAAGTGGTGTCTTGCAACACCATCTTCCTTGTAAAACTCACCAAATTCTTATAAAATGGAACTCTTAACCATTATATTTCACATATTCTTGGCATTGTTTGAGGTCTAATTTTTTACCAAGATCTTCCACTATTTGAAGTTTTTGTGAATGTCTCGCTCTTATGCTTCATTGTGGAAACTCACACCATCAAGATGTGTTTTTTTCAAACACATAATGCTCATAAAACTCCGACTTGGACCCTAGAAGATCTTTTTGACTGAGGATGTTCATCCCATTTAGATTCATGTGCTTAACCACATGTTCAACAATACCAACTCAAGTTTTGATGATGGGGACACAACTGCAGCAGATTATGCACTATCGATCTCTACAAAACATAAGAGTTTTCTACTTAATCCCCTCGATGACAAATGTCCTTTCTTGGTTTAGTTACTTGCATTAATCTTCCTGCAACAAGATAGATGTTCCCTTTATAGTCCACTCCAAGGGATATCATATATTCATCAATCCTAAATTATGATGAACGTCTAAGTAGTCCTTACCTTCCCGTCTGCATCTTGATTTTCATAA